>OZ059789.1:10250438-11450438 GCA_964057025.1 Standfussiana lucernea
GCCTATAATTCTTCAGCGGATTTATTTTTCTTTCGACAGCATCAGCGTTGCGGCTCAAATCTGTGGCGTCTACTTTAGACATATCTGGCATTCTAGATTGCTCTATGTTGTTTTCTTCAATTGTTTTATTTTCCAGAACATCCTCGGAAGGTAATTTTTCATCTGTCGTTAAGACTATGGGTTCTGGTTCAGGCTTAGATTCCTTTTCAGGTGTTGTACTTGGCTGTTCTTCTTCATTGGGCTTGGATGATTCTAAAGTTTCTAGTTTATTTTTATCTTGCTCTATATCAGAAGATGGTTTTGAACTCTGTTGCTTGTTGTCTTCCTCCTCGTCACTATCTAATACTTGAGTATCTTCGTCAGAATTGATCTTACTTGTGGAACCGGATTCATTGCCGTCAGCTTCCGTTTTCCTGGGTTCTCTCGGGATCTTAGTTATACTCACGGATCCAGGTAGATTGGGTCGTAATAACCTGCCTTGTAGTGGGGACTTCGGGCGCAGGCTGGAGTATGATCTAAGTTCACCGAGTCGACTTCTGATGTCGGCTATTTTTTGACCAGGTATCATGGGTCTCATTTTGTTTTGTCCTATTATGGAAGGTCTCATCACTCTGTGGAAACCAGGTCTGGGACCTGTTTTTGATGTAATTGTGATTGCCGAATTATTTTTCAAAGACCCAGGTATGTTTGACACTGGACGATTGCCTAAAACTGTAAATAAAAACACATTAATAAAATGTTTCAAAAAAAGAAAGTATTTAAAAATTTTATTTCACGCATGAAAACTGCAGATTTACCTTTCTTTCCTATGGGGTTGTTGTCTTTATTATCTGCGCCTTTCTGTCCCAAGCCTTTAAACGATGTTTTGATGGCGATAATTTTACCGGATTCCAACTGCATGTAAATTCCTTTCGGTGATTTTAACACCATAACACGCTGTCCCGCCTTTAAAACTATGTTCGTCTTCTCGGCTGAGTTCGTTGGTATCACAACATCTGCAAAAGACGAGGATTTATAGTATATTATCAGGTAAAAGGTTTTATTAATAGTTTAGTAGGTAAGGTCATCGTCTGTACCGACTCGAGACAGCAGCGGCCGAATACGGCATTAGTACTTCATAATAAAATGACGTATTAATGCCATCCACAGAGCATGGAGACGCCATGCCGATTTCATACATTTTTTTTTTATTACGAAAAAGTTATGCATTGGTTCGTCTCTTTTTCGATTTATAAAAATAGTATATTAATTAACACTTTCATTGCCAGAACATAACGCGGCAAACTCACCGCGCGAGTTGTACACGGCCACGTCAAAATCGTCACTTATCGTGTTGTTATACTACACTATTATTTTGAATACAAAATACATCTTAATAATTGAGAAAACTTGAGTGAAATTATAATAAATCGAGCGGCGTGTTTGCGGCACCAGTGATTTTTTTGTTTATTATAATAACACGCGGATCGGGGCACAGGACTCCATTCTGTAATAGGGAGTGAGCCGTAATTCACTAGCCCAGTGCGGTTGGTAGATGTCACAGCTGTTTAAGGTTATGCTGGTTTCTTCACGATATTTTTCTTCACCATTTTAAGGGCATTGGTGATAAAGTAATAGTTAGTTATAGTATTTACACAAGGTACGACCAATGGTAATGCTAAAAGTTTTTACATGTTGCTTATTATTAGAGGGGGGCCGAAATTCGTTTCACATTCGGTAATACCGGAATTCGGTTGCTTTTGCCGAATCTCGCTATTCGGCCGAAGTTCGGTAAAATGGACCGAACATTCGGTTGAACAAACCTTTACTAATATGTAGGACAGACTAGTAGTCTATATGCTGATGCCAACTGTACTCACTGCTAGTTTAAGAAATCAGAAGAAAATACTAAATTATGTATAATTCTTCTGTACTACTACGTATGTCACTGAAATGCTCCTAAAAACGTTGGACCAATTTTGATGAAATTTTGCCACTCAAACAAAATTTCATCATCTATCTAGGAAGCCCTTCCTAATAATGTAAAAAACCTGATTGATTGATTGATTAGGCAGAATCCGCATTCGGTCCATCTTTACTTATTATACCTACAGGTAGTCAGTGGCCGAAAGTTTGACAACCAGTCTTACCAACGGGTATCGTATTACCCAGTACTAACTGGGTTGTGGAGGTCAGATAGGCAGTCGCTCCGTGTAAAATACTGGTATTCAGCTGCATCCGGTTAGACTGGAAGCCGTCCCCAACATGGTTGGGAAAAGGCTAGGCAGATAATGATGATGCTTATTATTACCTAGCGGCAGCGTCATCTCCTGCGCCGTCATGCCCTGCCGGCGCCACACGTCGGCCGGGATCCAGCGCGCGCCGTGCTGCATGGGCCGCACGGACGCCACGGGCCGCTGCACCAAGCTGCCGTCTGCCGTGCGCACGGTGCGGTATGCTGTCGTCGGCTTCGGTGCTAATGCTGCCTTCTTCTCGAGCTCGTACCTGGTTCAAACATTTATATTTAGCAATAAAGTACAAGTTTTTGACAAAGCCGTAAATAAATAATCTTTCACCATGGCATAAAAAACACAACTAATAGAAATAACAATGGGTGGCCAGAAGGGCTCCAGAGTCTCACGCACATTCAACCACATCCTCGAACGAGGGCGGACCATGTTGTAGTGTAAGTAACGACCCTCTGCGGCCGTCAAGCTTAGTACATCGGTACTGGCGGCCGCAGAGGATGGTAGAACTTCGGCTATGGAGCCGCAGTTCTTCCAATGAAGACCACCTCTATTAGACGTTTTCACAAAGACTCTTTATATTATGTACTCTTCAGATCAGTTGATACTTGTAGGTGGCTACGACAATAGCAGCGTCAGTTGCGTTCATAAGGTCCTCAAAAGTGTATTTTTATGGACATTTAGGGCACACCCTAAATGTCCATAAAAGTACACTTTACTGGACACCACAGTGTCCAGGATGTGCAGAGAAATTTTATATGGGAAAAAACGACATGAATTTGTAAAATGTTCCCAGAATATAACTCACCCTCTTTGCGCTAGCCTCTTTTCAGCACTAGACAATTTCTTCTCCTTTCTATCAACCAACAGGGATTCATGTTGGAACGGTTCCTTGCTCAGCATCCGTCCGTGTTGCGAGATAACGCCTTGCATCAATACATCGATGTACTTATCTTTATGCTCGGACAAATCTTTGATCTCGGATTCCTAGAACAGAAAAAAGATTTTACTTGTAGCAGGTGCGAAGACAATTGCGGCCTTGCGGGTAATTATATTTTCTTTCCGATTACTCCGACTGTAGGCTGCAATCAAATTTTCGGGAAATGTTAAAGATATTTATAAAGAGTTCATTCAAATATTTAATGAAGTAGCTTTTTGCAAGCAGCTTCGGGTTTTTAAAATGGTTACATTGGAGGTGAACGAGTCTTAAGAGCGATTCGCACCGAGCGTATGTCCAGCGTGGGCATTGACGTCGCGTATATGTTTACTATATTTGAAGAGCTACGCTGGACGAACCCCAGATGCGAATGAATCGTAAGTCAAATTACTTATCATTCAATACGTTAGACTAAAACTTACCTTCTCATCATTATCGAAGCATAAATTGGTGATTTCCTTCATAGAAAGAACAGCGTCAGGATTGCACTCGTCGACTACACGGTCAGCCATGCCTTGCTTGTTGATCTGTCGGTCGTATATCTTCTTCTCGAGACAGCAGTCCATCACGAAACGATAGACGAAGCATGGCTTTCTTTGTCCGTATCTAGATAAAAAGGAAAAAGTTACAAGAAAATTAGTTTAGTTTTTTTTAAACTTTAGTTTTTTATTTAAGGTTCATAATGTAATACTTATTTGTTCGAATTACAGGCTAACCTCTAACCACTCTAACTGACGGTAATTGATGAATTCTAGAGGTAAGGGGTTGACGTGTCCACGATTATGAGCTACGCAGGATAGAATAGTCTTAAATAAAATAAAAGTGCTAAAATCAGTGTTACAAAATACGGGGTGGAAAGTTCACCGTACCGAAAATGGAAACCACATAGGTACTCGGTACATCATTCTGAAACACCCCACATAGAAATTTTTCGTCAGTTATTTTAAAAAAAATCTGCTGTTTCCTACAAAAGTGCAGTACCTACACGGTCAAAATGTATGGAACAGCTGTTTTTTTTTTTTTAATAACCGCCGAAAAATTTCTATGTGGGGGATTCAGCATGATGTACTGAGTATGTGGTTTCCGTTTTCGCCTCGGTGTCCCTTCCACCCAGTATACCAGTAGCATAAAAAAACTAATAAGTAAGATTCAAAAAAAATACTCGCATTTGTAAAGTTCCAAACAGTTTGATATTTTTGTCAAAAATACTTGCCTATAAACACGACAAACAGCCTGCGTGTCGTGGCAGGGGTTCCAACTGGCGTCGAAAACGATGACTCTGTTGGCTCCAACGAGATTGATACCAAGGGACCCAGCGCGAGTCGACACGAGGAACAAATATATGTGCGGGTTGGCATTAAACTCGTTTATTAGTTTCTCTCGCTCTAGAGCATGCGTTGAGCCGTCCAAGCCTGCAAGAAAATGATTGATTTGATGAAATAAAATAATTATTACAACTGAATATTTTATGTGTCAGAATAGTACTTACGATAGTAGTTTGTATTTCTCTCCCAAAGACAATTTGTCCCAGGAATGTAATTCTTTTCTAAAAAGTCTTCAATGAGATTCAATGTAAATAAACTTTGGCTAAACAACAATAGCCTATCTCCAAGCTTTATGCTCTCGTTCAATATGTAAAAGAACAATTCCATTTTAGCAGAATTCTCAATAATTCCAGGAATGTAATCTTTCAGCAACTCAGCAGCCCAGTCATACGTCATTTCTTCAGCTTTCTTGACCATCGCTAATTCTTCTTCTCTATTCATTTTCTCTTCCTTCTCACTTTCTTCAGATTCAGAGTCCTCATTGTTCTTTTCTTTCGACGTCTTCCTATCGTTCCTTCCCTTGGCTTTCGGTTTACTCTTTCCCTTTGACTTTTTACTATCTTTGCCTTTACCTTTTTGTTTACCTTTGCCCTTTGGAATTTCTTCCTCTGATTCAGATCCATCGCTCTTTCCTCCATCTGTTTTAGACTCTTTATCTTTCTTTTTCGTCGGTTCAGATTTCGAGTCTTTCAAAAGAAGAGGTTGGTTTATATTTATCTTCTTTTCATCTTTTACAATTTTCTTTGTGTCCAAGTCTTCTATTTTGACTTCGCCATCAGACTCCGATTTAATCTCGGTTTTTTCCTCAGCTTTTAGTTTATCAATTTCAGTCTTTATTTCAGTTATAGGCCATGATGTCACTGGACTGCCAGAGCTGGCACTACCCATAGGTGGTTTCGTTTCAAGATGTGATGGGAAGTTCTGATATGAGCATGGATAGTTGTTACCATTAGAATTGCTTTCCTGCTGTTCGGGGAAAGCGGGCGTACTGGCTGAGTAACCGTGAGCAGGATTACTAAATGGCACAGCGTTTGTATTTTGAGTTTGCGGCGCATTCGGTTCCGATTTGATATCAACAGCTGGATAATTACCAGGAACAGTATTAGGCTCACTTTTAATAGCGGGTTGGGTTGGCACATTGGGGTCGGATCGGTTGGAAGGCATATTGTTGGGAAAACTCGAATAATTGGTAGGATGATTGTCGTACTGGTTATACGGAGTTGAATTATGTCCATATCCAGAAGTATTGGCAGCGTATGGGGGAGCATATGGTTGATTAGGATATCCTTGCGGCCCAGGGTTATTAGGATTAAAAGATCCCTGGGGCGCATTGGAGTTGTACTCAGAGTAGCCAGGATGATTTTGATAGCCTTGATAGCCAGGTGGTCTTTGTTGGTTAGCAGTGTAATTATCTTGATTATTCGAGTAGGGTTGCATCGCATTGCCAGGATACGACTGATCGTTCGGCGGAGCGTTGTAGTTCGGTGGGTAATGCTGAGAATTATTGTATTCAGGAGGAGGGTTGCCTCTGAAGTCTTGTGGTGGCTGATTGTTCTGTTGATACTGAGGGTTGTTGTAGTACCCAGTATTGCCATAGTAGTTGCCGTTGCCCCAGTAGTTCTGGTTATAACTTTGTCCACTTTCAGGCGGCACGTTTTGTGGATACTGATTTGGGTAGCTACTCCCGTACGGTGGTTGCTGTTGGTAGTAATTACCGTCGTAGTTCTGGTTATACCCTTGATTGGGTGGATAATACCCGGGCCCGGCGCCTGGGTTCTGATAGTTATGGTAGGGTGGGTAGGAGCCAGAAGGCTGGTCGGGCCTGAAGGTGTTGTGCGGTGGGCCGTAGGGCGCGTTAGGGTAGGGCGCATTGCCGTATATGTTGGCGTCGGGGCGCGGCGTCATAGGGCCAGTGGTAGTGTTAGGCGGTATGGTCGCTGCTGGCTTTTTGTTTGCACCCTAAAATAATGAATATTGTGGTTATACTTGAATATCAAGTAAAGTTTCATATGTCCGAACATCCTAACTTATCCTACAAATGGTTACTTACCCGTGGTTTGCCCGGCCGTCGTCCAGGCGTCCCCTTCATGTTCCGTGCGCGTCCGGCCTTTGTAACGCCTCCAATCTCCTCCAAATCCAAGTCTTCTTCAATAGCGGCGTTCACTTCACTTCGCTTCTTTAGGAAATTGTATAGGACGTCCGGGTGATTCCAAATCTGAGGAAGGAGTTTTCAAATTTGATTATAGTAGGTGAACGCCTAGTCAGAATATAACAAAGTAATTATGTCTTTTCTCTCAAAGATGTGCTACAGACATATTCGGTTTGACCTGATTCAGCACCAACCGGGCGGCAAAATATAAATTCAATATTGCCACTCTTCTTGTAGATGTGTACCAGTTTGGTGAGTCGTACTTCTATAAATTAAAATAATTCTTCAGTGGTAAATGAAATGTTACATACCTTACAACAAATAGCGAAAGCTTTCAAAGGATTTGGCACTGAAGTGGAGCGGACGACTTCGTTCATAAATCTCTCGTACAGTTTGCGTTGAAGCGGCGTCATTCGTACTAGGAGCACGTATTCTTCCTTTTGAGGTAACGTCGACTGCAGAACTGCATGCGATCGTCTGTAAACAAAGAACATAAGTAAGCCTTGACGTTTTTTTTTACCATGACGATTTTTCCTGCATTGGTCCCGGCTGTCATTTGTAGATCTTTGACAATCGTTACAGGTAGTCAGTAGTCTGAAATTCTGGCAACCAGTCTTAACGAGGGGTATCGTATTACCCAGTAATAACTGGGTTGTGGAGGTCAGATAGGCAGTCGCTCCATGTAAAATACTGATATTCAACTGCATCCGGTTAGACTGGAAGCCCACCTCGACATAGTTGTGAAAAGGCTAGGCAGATGTTGATGATGACGTTAATCATTGCTATACTGAACAAAATGTATTTACAATGAGTATGAAAACATTAACGCCCGTTCATAGAACATAAGAACAGGTAAAAAAACGGTTGCCTGATATTATCCTTACCTTTGTACAAAACCTACAAGTAGAGAATGCAGCACGTGGGCCCGATATCTCATGAGCCGTATGTCCTGCGGCGTCGAGTCTATACACTGTCCGTTCTGAATCGGCCGCTCGAACATGTTACAAAACTCCGTTTTGCTACCGAGGTAATTCGGACGCACGAAGTCAACCATACACCAATATTCCAGCAAGTTGTTTTGCAAAGGATAGCCTGAATAAAAAAATTATAAAATTGAAAAAAAGAAGTTGAATAACCACGACTTATTTCAGTCATGAAGCCGAAGCATTTGCTTCGAGCGATTTTCAAGTCCGAACAAAGATATGAGATATCATGATGTGCTTTTGGACATGCATTATTCTCGTACCGCTTGTAAAAATGCGTTACTAAAATGATCTTTAAGTGAATACAAATACGGATGAGGATAACAATCATACCTGTTAACACAACTCTTCGCTTCGTCCTCATTTGCTTCAATGCGTAGGAAATATTCGAGTGAGAATTCTTAATTCGGTGTCCTTCGTCGCAAATCACCAAATCTGGACCTGGCTTGACCAATGCTTCATACATTTCTGCAAACAAAATAATGGTAAAAACTATGGTCCTGTATTTTTATTTAATTTTCACTAGATGTAAACAAGGTCAAAATATAGTTTTGACCTTATGGTTGATAGGTATGGATGACTTGTGGACACTACTTTAGATTTCGAAAAAGGAAATAGTCAACTGACAACCATTACCTACCTACATAATAATCAGCATCGTCAGTCTGAGGTTTTGTCTCAGACGGGGGTTAATTCTTAATGTCAATACACTGAAGGTTTAGATGGCCAATTAATCAACTCAGATTACCATAGTGAACGAGTGGTCATAGGCCTCTAGAATGTAGAGGCCTCGAGATAGGCTCTACATTCTAGATGAATAGTCGTTCCACCATTACAGTGGCTGCCTGGTCAATTATTTTACGATAGAGTTATGCAACCCACTCACCATCTAAAAGTTTCTTTTCTTCATCATTGCCATTGTCCTCTTTTTTCTCTTCCTTCTTCGTTTCATCCTTCGTTTCATCTGGCTTCGCCTGACTGTCGCCGTCGTCTTTATCCATTTTTGATTCTTCAGAAGCCTTCGCAGAGAAAAGAAGATAACATTATTATGCATTCTCAAAAGTAAAAATCGATAGATACATCAGCCGAATTGAGAAAATCTGTATATTTAAATTCAGAATCGTTTTTTTATATGACGATGACTCTCTAATTACTCTGCAACCAAACATTTTTAAGGCCCTTTTTGCCCTAAATAATTGTCGTAAAAAATATTCTAGTGTTTGTTGCATTTGCTTATGTAGATATTTGATTAAGTGACCATATTATACTGGAAATTACCTATTCAAACTCAAACTCAAAGCATTTATTTCAATTAGACCATTACAGGCACTTTTGAATGTCAAAACACAAAAAAATAAACTAAGCTACAGTCCCAGTCACAGGGCATAATAACTTGTGAAAGTACTGTAGTTGCCCATTCGAAAGCGTAGATCTCTATGGAGAAGAATGGGCAAGAAACTCCATGGACACTCTTTTAAATCATTATGTTGTTACAAAGTCTCGGTTACATCATTCATGTCGAGATTAAACATACATGTGAGAACGATGTAGAAAGACGTGCGAGTAAGAGCGTCCAGAATAAAAATATAAAATTAACAATTCAAAAATACAATAATCCATGGCACCTGCGAGATGACCAGTCACAACTGACAGCGCCCGTTCACGAACATGACGCATGGATCAGCCATCATTCAACTCAACCATTTTGGAGGGAACTAAACGACCCGACACACGCGCCACCATCAGCGAGACATTTTAGTGAGCATGACATTCTCTCAACCGCCAGGGCAAATTCGAGTCAGTAAAAGATGTAAATGGTAGCTTTATCGTACATAGAACTCACACATGTGCTATGCAATTATATAATACTAAGAGACTGAATCTATACAATGCAAAGATATGTTTACAATCTTCTGCAGCTTCCACAATAACTTCACAAAGTAATCAATTAGTTTGCCCCTATGGTTGTGGAGCAGGACCAGCATTGAGCCAAGCATTTTTATCATCAATGTAATCTCCCAACTTATAGTATGCTTGCCTACATAGTGTGCGTTTTATACAAGATTTAAATTTCGTCTCATTCAGTTGTAGAATGCCGGGAGGAATTTTATTGTAACATTTTAAACAGTACCCCATGAAAGATGAGTCTACTTTAGCTAGCCTGAAACCTGGCTGAACTAGATGGTCCCTGGTTCTAGTATTATAGTGGTGTCTGTCGCCTCTTTTACTAAATAAATGCAGATTTTTCCTAACGTACATGATGTTTTCATAGATGTATTGGCAAGGTACTGTCATGATGTTAATTTCCTTAAACAGTTCTCTTAGAGAATCGCGTCTACATAGATTATATATGGCTCTGATGGCTCTTTTCTGCAGAATAAATATAGACTCGATGTCTGCAGCCCGTCCCCATAGTAAAATACCGTAAGACATAATACTATGAAAATAACTAAAATAGACCAGCCTCGCGGTATCTACATCAGTAAATTGACGGATTTTCCTAACAGCATATGCTGCTGAACTCAGCCGTCCTGCAAGAGATGTTAAATGAGGACCCCATTGTAGCCTTGAGTCGAGCGTGATCCCTAAGAAAACAGTTTCATCGACGAATTCTAGTTTCTCTTGATTCAATACTATGTCACAATCACTAGTTTTGACATTTGGTAGGGCAAATCTTATGCACTTAGTTTTTTTCCCATTTAATACTAAATTATTCGCGGTAAACCAATTATGGACTTGCAGTAGGGCGCTATTTACGTCGTCAAGAATTGTGGCACGTCTGTTTATCTTAAATATCAAAGAAGTATCGTCGGCAAACAACACCATTTGAGGTTGGTTTTTAAATAAATGGGGTAGATCATTAATATAGACTAGAAAGAGGAAAGGACCCAATATAGAGCCTTGTGGTACACCCATCCTTACTTTTAAACCCATTGAATTGACACCATTTATTTGTACTTGCTGATGTCTATCGTTCAAATACGATTTCACTAAACTGAGCGCAAGTTTCCCCAAACCGTAATGCTCAAGTTTAAAGAGTAGGGTTTCGTGGCTTACGCAATCAAATGCTTTCGAGAGGTCACAGAAGATTCCTATGGCATCTTGTGCCTCTTCCCACGCAGTGAATATGTGTTTTAATAATGTGACACCGGCGTCAGTCGTACAACGTCCTTTGGTGAAACCATACTGTTTCTCATGTAAGATCTTATTGGTGTTAAAGTGGTTAAGCATCTGATTAAGCATTACCTTTTCAAACACCTTGCTGAAAACCGGCAATACGGATACGGGTCTATAATTATTCGTATCTTTACTGTCCCCGGATTTAAAAAGTGGTATTACCTTGCTGTATTTCATAAGGTCCGGAAAGACGCCTTGGTCCACACACAAATTAAATATTAAAGCCAAGTACGGTGCTATAGTCTCAATAATAGCTTGACAAACTTTAATAGACATTCCCCATAGATCTTCTGTTAATTTGATTTTGATTTCCTTAAAGGCTTTAATGACAGCTATGGGGTTTATATGTTTAAATTGAAACTCAGCCGGACAGGCTGAAACATTTGCTCTTAATAAATCAATAGAAAGCAAGGGTGAGGAATTTAAGGTTTCAGTAGTTTTAAGTGGGATACTGGTAAAGAAATCTACAAATTCTTGAGCAACTTCATTTTTAGAGCTTAGAAGACCACGTGAGGTTTCTAATGTGATATCATTATTGTATTTTTTATTTCTATTAGTTTCACTATTGATAATTTTCCAAACCGTCTTTATTTTATTATCTGCGGATTTAATCTTGTTGCTAATGAATAAGGCTTTAGCAACCTTGCCAGTGTTTTTAAAAATTTTTGAGTATGTTGCAACATATTTATTAAAAGTTTCTGAATTAATGTAAGGCTTGAGGCCGTACAGCTCAAACAATCGCTCCCTACTTTTCCTAATACCCTTAGTTGCCCAGTCACTGAACAAAAACTTTGGGTAAATAGATTTAGTTTTCATTTTTATTGTATTATTAAACTCCGTGTAAACTACCGAAAAGAATTCCTCATAAAATTGATTTACATTTTCAATAATATATCCCGGAATGCCTAAATTACTAATTAAGTTATTATTAAAATTATTCAAATTACTGGGTGTTATTTGTCTAGACTTTATCTGGATTTTTTGTAATGGTGTGTAGGACTCGAAAACAACGGTTTGACCACTGTGATCAGAAGGAAGGTAATTTACAATGGATTTATCTAAGTAGTCGCAACAACAAAAAACATTATCAATACATGTAGCAGTATTTTTAGTAATTCGGGTTGGTTCCGAGAACACGTTTAACAAATTAAATGATTTAAAAAGATGTAATAATCTACTGCTATTTGAATTTTTCTCTAAAATATTAACATTAAAGTCACCACAGATAACGAGTGATTTATTACTAGTAGCAAGTTTTGCTAAAGCATCCTCCATTACTGACTCAAATAAAGAGTAGTTCTGATAATTTGGGGGTCTGTAAACGCACACTATTATATGCTTATCTAGCTCAACACAAGACAGTTCAATATTATGCTCAACCGATAGATCAACAATATCATTACGAGACTTAAATTTAATACAATTTTTAACTAAGATTATTGAACCCCCACGCATCTTAGTTTTCCGGTTAAAGCAACTGCCCACACTGTAATTTTCGTAATTAATAAGCATTTCAAAGTCTTTTAACCAATGTTCAGTGAAACAAACTATTTCAAACTTTGTTTTTTCTAAAAACAATTCAATTTCTAATTGTTTTGAAGCGAAGCCTTGAATATTCTGGTGAAATAATTGCATGGAATTCTGCTTAGCCCCTTTTTTACATCTAGCTTTTTGGGAGCAAGAAGGTACCTGTGTGTTGTTGGTTATAGTAACTTTACTGTTACTGGTATCTTCTGTTGTCTTACTAACTAGTTTAAATGAGCATCCGGAGTGAGCCCCAAGACTCCTATGCCATTACAAGACAATGAGACCCTAGTACTAGTGGACCCTACTTGAGAATCTTCTTTAGTTACACATGGATCCTCGTTCGTAAAATAATTGTAAAAATCAATATTAGTAGTCTTACTAATAGTCGCAGTGTTAATAATAGAACTAAACATAGACATACTATTTATGTCTGAGTGAATATTAAAAACTAATAGCCGAGCTATTTTGTGTCTACAACTAATAGGTAGATACACATTACCCCGTGTCGACTTAAGATTACCAATAAAACTGTTGATATCAAGATATATAAGTTTGTCACTATAGTGACCTACTAAGAAATGAACATGCTCATTCAGCATGTGAATATAATTGTTTTTCTTGCTTGACAATTTTTCTAAGTATGGGAAAGCACACAATATTATTTTACGAGAATATTTACGTTTGATAACTCTTGTCAGCCTGTGCTCTTCGTAATGCTGAATAATATACCTAAATACCTACGATTTTAGACACAAAATCTTCTAAAAACATGCATGTAAAAAATACTAAAATCTTTTACCTGTGTATCTTCAGTAGGCGGGTCCAACTTCTTCTCATCTTTCTCCTTCTCGGCTTCTAGCTTGGCGTCGGCTTTCCTTTTCTTACGAGGTTTCTTATCTTTTTTCATACTGAGTAGACGGTACAGCTCGTAACCTATCATGAGAACTCCGCCTGACGTCGTCCAGTCCTACAAAGTAAACAAAAATATCAAGAACACTGTAACCCTGTAATTTAGGGGTGCTGCACAGATATTCGGTTTGTTTCAGCATTGCCACTCTAATCACACTTTTCGAGGCTTACTGCCAGAGTCTGTACACGGGCAATCTATGGGTCAATTGCACCAAATATTGCTAGATGTCCTGCGCATCCAGTATAAAATGCTTTCAGGATGTTGTTGAGACTGTCTCAGCGATGATAGATGGAGAACGAATTGCCGATCGGCAGGAGCCTTATATTTGTTAAGTCTTTGCTTCGGGACAGCTTTGTTGTTTAACAACTAGTGCCGAATTGAATGTTCTAACCCGAACATGTGCGAAGCATATTCTACAGTGAAATGATTGCATACCTTCACAACTTTGGCTCGCATTTGTAACGTTTTGTGACTATCGTTGAGCACGTAGATAGGAAAGTTCCTCGGTCGCACCTCGCCGTGGGCTGACAGTGGACTTATGCTTGGGTCTACTGGCAACCACATGTTAAATTCTGCTACCTGAAACATTGTATAGAATTGATTTTAGAGATAGTTCACCAAATAAAGCAAAAGGAGTAGTAAAAATAGTGCAAGGTGGTAGTAGGTGGCGTTCTGTAATTTGTGTCTGCCCACGTGGGAAAAAGGCGCGCGTTTATACATGTCTATGTACAACAAATTATGTCATCATTGCCTTTAGTAAGGATGGAACTTCGAAAGGCATATTTAGTGACTACTTTCCGCAGAGACAAACTGCAAGGCTGACTGCCTTGTTGGTTTAGTGGATGGCAAGCGCGACTGCTGAGCATGAGGTACTGGGTTTGATTCCCGGTTCGGGCAAAGTGCTATTGGGTTTTTCCATCAGGAATATCTCAGTAGCAGCCACGGGGTCTGGATGTGTGCCCGGTTTACGGCAATAGGCTCGCCCCTATTACAAGGGACTTAAACATAACTCGCGAAATGTGGGTGTACTATTAGGTACACCTCTGCCTAACCCTTCTGGGATTACAGGCGTGATGTTATGTTATATTTCCGCAGAATTTAAACATCAATAAACTACGTTCAGCGCAGCAGAATAAGATTGAGCCGCAGAGTACAAAGATTAATTGGACGTCGCTGCTAGAAACGGCATTGTCATCACTACATTAAGTTTAGTCCCTACAAACCAAGCGCGTCACCGTTTACTCGCAGTACGACATAAATGAAATGACTAAACAGAACTGGTTATGAATAGTGGTAAAGAAGAAGAATACAGAAGTTATCCGCTCAACGCACTTTTTTTTTAGTAATTGATGTCTTTAGACGTAGCCGGCTCTTTCGTGCTCTGTGGCTCGGGGTATAGCATCTTAATGATCTTGTCTTAATAAATAATCTCAATCAAGTTGCAAATCGAAATCGCATTGAATATTTCACTCAAAATAATCACTGTGTCAGTAGTAATTCTAGGACACTCACCCAATTCTGCAGCGTGTTGATTGGCATGATACACAACACAGTTTTAGATGACGTGTGTCGAAGGAATATATCACAGAAACATACAATTTGTAACGTTTTCCCGAGGCCCATTGAATGCGCCAATATACATCCGAAGCCCGTTGATGTCGAGAATCGTTCAACAGATTCTATAATGTTATCAAATAGGAATCTTACTCCACCAATCTGTAACACAGACAAAACATATAAAGGAAGTGTTTATTTACATATATTGAAATAAAAAACTGAAGATTTTAATACCAATGTCTCTCTTGATGTAAAAGTGTCAATTTAAACCAAAAAGTAAAATTATTCACTGTAAGGCAGTTAACAACATTGAACATAAATCAACTGTAATTGTAATGAGTTGTACCTGATGAGGTTTGATAATCCTAGCAATTTGTGGTGCCAAAAATATGTCCTCATCGTTTTCTGGGTGGCCAATATTGATTAACACACGGCCTTGTTCATCTGGGATGTTATACGCATCATTCACATGGAGACCTTGAAGACAAAGAGAAAAAAAATCATATATATAACTCTATTAGGACGTTTATAAAGTCGTGCGGACGCGTATACGCATGATTGGCCCGGATCCGTGCAATTTCACAATGCAAAACGCAGGATAATAAAACTGCATGTTTTAGAACCATTCACGCCAATCCAGCGAGCATGATCAAATTCGCATAACACTAAAATCGCCCTTACTTTCACACACTAAGTTTCAGAATACAATAATTATCAAATGCAAGTATCGAAGTGCAAGCAGTTGTCTTGGTGAAGGGATCAGGCATTTAACGATAAGTGGCTTTGTCCATTTGCATTTTTACAACCCATATTCGGCCTATAATGTTGGTACAAGCCTCCATTCATTGGGAGCGAAAGGAAACCCGATTTTCCTCAACACACAGAGAAAGCGCATATCACCAATTTAGTTTATTTAGATTAATGTTTGCTTGTCTTATCTTAACTACTGTATAGGATCTTTGGGTGGCTTTTTATAAGAGGTAAGGGGACCCTCCTAAATGTCAATCACTTCTAACCACACCCAAGAAAGGAATTAATTTTAAAACATTATCCTTATTATTTTAAGAGACTTACCTGAGTTACCAGGATCCTCTTCGGCTTCAGGACTAGGCGGCACTTCTGAATCTGACAGCATTATGCAATCATCAGAATCAGATGACGAAGACGAAGACTCCTCACCACTGCTGCTATCAACTATCTCTACAACCTACACATTAAAATTTTGTGTTAACTTATTGAATTTATCATGCAGTCACTAGAATGCAGACTCATATTATTTCAGAGGGTCATAGAACATCATGTATTAGTTTCAATTTGATGAAAAATGAACTATACATTTTCAAAATGGATGATAATGACTAAAAGAATCCTTGTACGGAGCAAGCTTTTTGGGAAACTCAATCAACTTCTAAAGGTACTCCCTCACTGGAGCATTCCCCGGTAATGTAACAAATCCAAGATTCGATTTTGTATAGAAACAAGTGATTGTTACAGGTTGCGCACTGTAATGCTCTGATGTATGAATTGTTACATTACAGGCGAATTCTCCCAGTGAGGAAGTGCCTTAAGATACAGGTAAACTTTAACTAAAAAGTCGGATTTAAAATATATCTTCAAAATTATAATTTTCCTACCTCTTTCTTATCAGCCTTCTGGTCAGGTTTCCCTGGTTTTTGGGCACCTGAGGTTGTAGGTTTCATCAACTTTGTAACTTCAACTTGGCCAGATTTTAATGCCTTTTTTGCTTCACCTGATGGCACTTTCACTAGCACTGTATTTGGTAAACTAGAAACAAGAACAGAACACCAATTAGTTTTTGAGTTTGAATTAAATGTAAATATTTAAAAGGTATACATATTACATACTTTAGTTTCTGCCCAGGGAGAGACTTCTTCAGAATCGATGATCCGCCTTGCAACAGTGATATAGTTTTTTGATGAATTTTATTTTGTCTATTTATTGCTATTTGTCTTTGTACCTGTTTGAAACAACATAATGTACATAAGATTTATATCTACAAAATAAAAATGGATGATTTGCTGCACTACTAAGAATTATTAGGAAACTTTGATTTTACATATAATATGGGCTGGAAATCAATAGTTTATTAATCTGACTTCTATCATAGCTTTCCTGATAGTATAAAAAGATTTTAGTCATACCTCTCTGATGATCCTCTGCTGTTCCTGAACTCGAGCCAATCTCTCCGACTCCTGCCTCTGGGCAGCGAGTGTTGAAGCATCCAAGTTCTTCTCATCCATCACTTCCCTGATATTACGGCGTACGTTTATCGCGCTGGTATTCACTGGTTTCTTCTGAAATATGAGTAAATTTCATCAAAAACATGCATTTTTCAAAAACATAACATACTTTCCTATTGTATTGTATAGCGGGCTGGTGTCCGCAACTCCACGTACAAAGAGAACATACCTTCCTAACACTGCGCCTATATTTCTTTAGAGGTTGGGCAGAAATGTACTACCTGCTCACTGACGGTAGACCACTTTTCAACCTTATGCCCTGAGTGGGCATAAGGAGAAAAGTGGTTGACTGTCAGTTCAGCACGGTAGTAGCTATACAACATCTACATTTCACCAGTAATTGCTGCTACTGAGAAATTGCTGATGGAAAAATCCAATAGCATTTTGCCCAACCTGTGAATCGGACCCAAGACATCTTGCTCAACCGTAGCACTTGCAACCTCTAGCTAGACCAATAGGAGGTAAGAAGAGGGAATAACATCCAACTAATAATTCTTATGTTCATGATGATGCAATAGTAAGTACTAGTAGATGCTGTATTGTACTTTGCAAATTACTCAATCATTACTCCAATGCTTTTACTGTCTTCTTGTAATTTAAGAACAATATTATTGTCAAATAGTGTATGCAAACAAAAACAAAGGACCTTTGAATAACTACTACTGTTATATAAGTAAGAAAACTCCACAAATGATTACTGCAGAATAACATAATAATCTATCATGTTTCAAGTACTGTATTCTGTAAAAAAATAAAACAATATCAACGTCTTAAGAAACTAATCATGGACTTGTGACCATTAAGCGTTATTATGAAAGAACTTAAATACCCACAACAAAACCTCATCACATTTATAGTGGCCAGAATGTATGAATTTGTAGTCTATGCGTACATAGTTTTATATGAGTACATAGGTATATCATCACTATTAGATGATGAGAGATTATTATTAGTCTAGTCTGCTACAATTACATTAAACTGTTTATCCAATATGACCAACATAGGAATGATTAAAGTAGTATAAGTATAGTTTTTGCTAGTAACTGGGTTATGGAGGACAGTTAGGCAGTCGCTCCATATAAAATACTGGTATTCAGCTGCACCCGGTTAGACTGGATGTCAACCCCAATATAATTGGGATAAGCTAGGCAGATGATGAGTTTTTTTTATTTGATTTCATTACCAGGGATTGATTTTGGAGTATTCTTAATGCAACGCAATTTGTCAATAATTTATCAAAATTATAACAGCATAATTATCTATTAATTAGTTCTAATGTTAACATTGTGATAAGGTAAACAACTTAAACATTTACCAATAATGTTATAAAATCGCAATAATATGTTAGTAAACAAACAATAACGAACATGTTTTGTGTTTAGTCCAAGTATTGGCAGGAGATCAAAAGTCTGTTCTACAGTAAAAGTTATAACCATACATACTGTTTACATTACTTTCAATGCATTTTATCACTCCTAACACAAATAATAGTAAAACTGGCTTTTATATCTGAATTTAGTACTGGGCTGAATGCTACAGAGAAATACTAAGAATAGGGTTACAATGGGGTCATTATTTATATGCTCAACAGTATGAATGAGTTCATACAAGAAAAGAAAACAAAGAAGATATCTTACCTCATCGTCACCTTCGGATTTCTTTTCTCCATCTTTTGATGATTCCCCACTCTCATCTTCATTCTTCACAATGGGTTTGACACTAATCTCTCCCATTTCTTTCAATTTTTCCGTGATGTCGAAGTCCTGACTACTTTCTTCTTGTTTGATGTCTAACAAGTCTTCTTCTGATTTCTCTGGGCACAAGTCACCCTCTTCCACTTCAGCAATTTCAACATTTTTATTATCTAAGTCACCCTCATCTATAAGGTCACTAATTGAAAGTGTTTTAGGTTGTTCTTCTTCTTCCTCTTGGTCCTGTTCCTGCTCTTGTTCTGGTTCTGGCTCTGGCTGTTCCACTTGTTCTTGTTTAACTTCTGGTTCTGGACACGGAGGAGGCTCTTCAGGTGGTTTACTAGTACTCTGAGGGCCCTTTTTTGCCTCCACTATGTCACCAGTCTCGGGGTCAATGTAACTCTCGTTTTCTTCATTCAATTCTTGCACAGCGTTGAGGTTAACTACAAATTCCTCCTCTGATAGTCCATCACTTTCTGTTTTACTGTCTTCACTCGAAAAGTCACTTAATTCTAAGACGTTGTTACCAACTAAGCTGCGAATTGTAATACCTGTGTCCTTTTTGAGTTTCTTTGTGAAATCATGGAAGTTTTTCACAGCTTCCATCTTCCGCTTGTGGCTCATAGGTCTGGGCCGAGGAGCCGCGCGCCTCCGAGCGCTCATCGCCGCTGCCTGAGCAAAGTGAGCTCGTTGTATTCTGGCGATGGTCTCGTCATCGTCCTCACTGTCCACCACTTCTTCCTCAGATTCCTCCTCCTCGTCTTGCACCTTGCCCTTCATTTTATTCTTCACCGAACTAGTCCCGCCGGCATCATCCATGATAATAAACTAATTTTTAGTATCTCAGATTCATTAAAACCTATCGCCAGTCATCATTCTCACGTCTTATTTCATCGAATGAAATCATAAACACACTGGTTTTTTGTTATGAACACAGGCTTATTTCATAAATGGAAATTAATTTTCTTGGACACAAACAATCTTTTTCAGGATAGATCTTTGTAGCACTTTCAGGACGCGGCGTTAAATATCCAAGGGAATAAGCCGGATGACACAATTATTCACATAGCGCGCCCGATCAGATCAGAAAATACGACATATCGTCATATTTGATTTTAATTATCTATAATAAAATAATGTCTGCAATTAAAATTTAGGAAGCCATTACTTCCGCAATAAATAGCCTATTCAACTATTCGTATAGAATTTGTGTATTCGACAAGCGTGTTTACAAAAATTGTGGATGGGCGACTGCGTCACAAAACGTCACGAAGACCTTATTACCGATAACTAATACAGTGTTTAATTGCGAATTCTCTTGTACCAAAAGTCTGTGTAACTCTCATTCCAGCATCTCGCACTTGCCATTGAAAATGCATCCTTGTTGTACCAAAACAATGCGTCAAAAATTGTAACAGCAAATGTTTTTAATTGATGGCAACATTATCGATTTTCTTCACGGGGTTGACATTTAAATTAGTTGTCTATGAAATACTTTGTGGTTTGAAAAAAAGTGAGGTCCACAAGATTATTTTTTTGTGAAAACTCATTTTAGTAATTCAAGAAAAACTGGTTGTTTTCTAGATAACATTTTCATTGCCGTATTTTTCGGAATTCTCCTTTCATTTATTTATTTAGGAGAACTTTAATCTTATGACACCCCCACACACTGTGTGGGGAGTCATAAGTTTAGCCACAGGTCACGCAGGTCACAGAAACGAACTTAGGGTCCGAAATATTAAATAAATGGAGACTTATGTAAATAAAATGAGCCATAAAATCGTAATGCTATATTGCATAGTTAAATGTTTGTCAAAAATTTGTAAATCAGCAGATGTAACTATGAATGTGTGTATGAACGTGGCTAATGGAGCAACAAGACTATTGGCTATCTTTTTGATATGTAAGGATCGTAGCAGGTCACAGGTGTCACGGTACGTCACTTGCAAGGCCAACTGCTGCACTGCTGGTCTCAGTATGCCCTTAGCGCGGTAGTATGCCTGGGCAGGGACAGGGGGAAAATAAATTTCCAGTGCGAGTTTCAGTCTGTTGTGGTTTTTGAATATTATGCTCAACCTGGTAATCGAACTCACAGAAAAATGCGTGTCCATATGTGTTAAAGCCTACGTAGCGTGTGGATCTCGAACTTTTACATACAGACATACATTACATCACGGCTGTATCACGGCCGCCTTCCACTCAAACTCAAAGCATTTATTTCAATTAGACCATTACAGGCACTTTTGAATGTCAGAACACAAAAAATAAACTAAGCTACAGTCCCTGTCACAGGGCATAATAACTTGTGAAAGTACTGTAGTTGCCCATTCGAAAGCGTAGATCCTATGGAGAAGAATGGGCAAAAAACTCCATGGACACTCTTTTAAATCAATATGTTTTTACAAAATCTAGGTTACATCATTCATGTCGAGATTATAAGAGCGTCCAGAGTAAAAAGATAAAATCAACAATTCAAAAATACAATAATCCATGGCAGCTGCGAGATGACCAGTCCCTACTGACAGCCACAGAACATATATACTCTAAAGGAGCTGACAGCGCCCGTTCACGAACATGACGCATGGATCAGCCATCATTCAACTCAACCATTTTGAAGGGAACTAAACGACCCGACACACGCGCCACCATCAGCGAGACATTTTAGTGAGAATGACATTCTCTCAGCCACCAGGGAAAATGCGAGTCAATAAAAGATGTAAATGGTAGCTTTATCGTACATTGTACTCACACATGTGCTATGCAATTATACAATATTATGAGATTGAATCTATACAATGCAAATATATGTTTACAATCTTCTGCAGCTTCCACAATAACTTCCCATGGTAACCAATAAGTTTGCCCCTATGGTTGTGGAGCAGGACCAGCACTGCAGTAAATAGTCCTCACCTTCCATTAAGAAAAAGTTTTATTTGAAAAATGGATTTTGCCTTCCATTGCCGGCGAGTTTCGAGGAGTGAGCTAGGCGGGAAATGGGAGGAGTCAGATGAGCGAGCAGTTTGCCCTCCATTGTCAGCGAGATGAGCGAGGAGGTGCAGAAAAAATATCTCGGTTCCAGGCGTCGCAGAGGAAGCAAGTCGGAATTTTGCGATAATGATGTCCGACGATTCTAGCGAAGAGGACTACGTAAATGCTAAAATGCTTGCTACTCTAACGTTATAAAAAGAAAAAGAAGCGTAAAAAACAAAGTTTTATCCCCATGACGATTATCTTTGTGGTTGGTGTCCGACAACAACGGGTAGTCGGGTACTGCCGCACTGCTTCAATGAACAGCTCCATGTTGACACGTTTCGCAAGCGCAGGCTTGATCTGATCTGACTGACAAAGGACGAAAGCGGGCGAGGAAAGGGGCAGCGACGGCGGAGGTGTAAGCAGAGTCCGTTCAAAAATAGTGCGCGACACAATGACACAGCGGACCTATTTTAACTCGCTCAGTCCACTTTGCTTACTCGTTCACAGTGGAAGCACTTCTATGAAATTTTGCGTTGCGAGTCGAGCTGAGTCCGTTAGAAATCCGCTCAACTCTGTGACTCTTTTGCTGCGCTCCGTCCGCTCCTTCAAAGTGGAAACATTTCTATAAAGATTGCCGTTGCGAGTTAAACCGAGTCCGTACGAAGACCGCTCCGCTTGCAGTGGAAGGCGGGCAGTAATCACCGCAGGGTTAGGAAGAGGTGTACCTCGAACTTTTAGTGAAAATAATTTAAATGTTAATATTATACTTTTTGTAGGGTAAGAACTGCAAGACCGAAGATTTCAAACCTTTTGAACCCATCAAAAGGATGAGAATAAATAGATCATAAGAAAGAAAAGTAAAGGGTTTATAAATAAACATTAAAGATGTTTTATATTTATTATATTTACACAGTATTCAAAGCAACATAATTTATCTACTGAACATGATGGATAACAGTGCATTTTTATTTAAGCAACACCAACAAGACGCCTTTCACGTAGCCGGAGACGACGCTCACGTTCGAACTCCTTCATGCGAAGTTCGTAACTGAAACCACAGTAATTTATTAATAACTTATGTACCCTACATATTGAGATGTCAAGTTATATGGAAGTATAGAAGAAGAAGACATGCTGCACCAACCCCAATTAAATTGGGACAAGGGCAAGAGAATAACGATGATTTACCAGTACTCATCAAGTACTTAATAATTCCATGCTTCAGAACAAAATCAAGCAAACTTCATTCACAATGGAATAATGATCAACCTCATTATTCAATTTTCCATATTAAAAATATCTTGGTGATATTTATTGTCTAACAGAATGTCATAAAGCTCATAAATCAGACACTTTACTGGATAATATACCAAAATAAAAAAACAAGATTGCTGAGAGAAATATAGTATTGCTGGTTTGTCTTGTCTACACCACATATCAGGATTGAAGATACATCACAGCAAATTTAAATAAGTTAAGACTATTGCTATCTACACTTAGATTATAAAGAGGTAAAGTTTGAATGGAGGAGGTAATCTCTGTCTCATTAAAAAAAAAAACTTTAATTGATAGAGAGCTACACTATTGTCTAGTGTCAGTGTAGTGATATGAATAGAATATACTTAATGTACACCAAAATTGAAACACAACAGTTTTACAATATTGTTGATGTTATGGTTACAATGGCGATCTTATCGCTGATAGCAATATCTTCCAGACAACCTTTGGATGGACTGCACGAACATGAAATAAAAAGGGAGTAGTCACTGGTGTACTACTAAGTATACAAAATTTAAAATAATACAAGTTAAGTTATTTACTACATATTATATATAAATATTGTGTCTTCTAACATTAATCAAATTACAGAGAATGAAAATGATTGACAACTAAGCTTTTAAAAGCAACAAGTGACTGAGCTTGACTTAGAGACACCGGAAATTCATTACATAAACGAACAGCCTGGACCGTGAATGACTGGTCATAAATCTGGTGGAATGTGCAGGCACCAAAAGTCTATATATATAATATATGTTTCCTTTACATGGAAGTAATCGCAGGCATAAGCTAGTAAACTTTTAAAGTAATGTAATATTGAATCAACATACTCATCCTTTTCACAGGTCAAGTAGGCATGTTTCTCATGGGCACACTTGTAGAGCAATGGCATATTTTTATAGCGGCATGATTGGAATTCCAGCAAATGATGGGCACAGTAGTCATGATGCTTGGGTGGAATCTTAGCTGAAATCAGATCAGCCTCACGAGCTACCATCTCTGAAAACAAATTACAACAGCAGTAAGTTAGAAATATTATTGTTTTATTGACCAAGTAATACTAACTTTGCCAGGGCAGGTTTTTTATTACGACTGTCAATCTTGAAAGTTTTTAGGTATCAATAATACTTTGTTTAGACTGCAACATAACCTAAACAAAAATTATGTAACTTTTGTTAAAATCAACTTTATTACATAAATCACTGTTGGAAATTACAGGAACTAACTTAATTAGAAGATCTGAACGAATTACCTCTCGGTTTTCTTTGGTAATCAAATCCTGCTTGTGGGTCAAATGTTGGTTTATCATCCATATAAAGATCAACTTTCCTCGCGTCAAAAGATCCCATCATTTGACCCATGCTTGCGGTTCGTATAATTGTCTAACGCACCAGCTAATAATAAGGCCTTTATGAACTATTGGCCTTAATATTTACAAATTTTGGTTTGTAAGCCAGCTGAGTAGAAAAATTCGGGTCGTAAAGGTAGTGGTGTTGCCACTTTTGGAGGAAAGTCCCATTAATCTGGGATTTTTTTTAAATCAGTAGTTGACGAAAATTAAATAGACAGAAAACATCATCAGAGAAAAATAATTATGAGGGATACTGTATTCAAAGAATTTTTGACGTGACAACGTCTTATAATTCGATGGAGCCGGCTGCACGCACGAAAAAATGCATCGGTACCTCGCTCTGAGGCGTTCCATTTAAGGCTTGAAGTGCAAGCGAGAGCACGGAACGAGCGAGAGCGCGGAACGAGCGACAAAGAGGCACAATCGGTGACGTTGTCACGTTCAACTATCATCAGTAAACCGACTTTACAGACAAACGATTTTTTTAACATTTTTGTTCAAGTTAAAACTTAAGCTGTTTTGCACTCTGACCAGAGTGCTTTAGGGAAAATAATAAGGTTAAAAAACAAAATCAACTTCACGGCAAAATAATTTCTAAAGATGTAAACACAGGTTTTGACGTTATACGTAAATGTTGCTTGCATTAAAAATGTCTTTGAAAAAATCAATAGGGATGTGGATAAAGATGTTAAATAAAACCTTTTTAGAATTATATACGACGCCGAGCATGCTTATAAAAATACGTTATTTCGACCTTTTAGTTTTTGCTGTGCTATCGAATGTTCCATTCCATTATTGGTCAAGAAATAAATGAAAAAACACACTATTGTTGGAAATTTATTATGCGGGTAGTTTAAAATTTTATGAGAATTTAGCCAGTGTTATGTGATGTACTTTTATATTAGTAATAAACTGTGAAGAACCCAATAATGTGACAAGAGAGAGAAATTCTTAACAGTAATATTAAAACCAAAATAATAAAATGGACTGCATTACAAAGAGATTTAAAAGCCATAAATTAACAATTTTAAAAACGGTTGGTAAGGGAACGTACGGGTATGTTATTAATCTTTTCACTTTGCAACTTAGTAGTCTAACTTCTTCGAAGGAGATTCAAACGACCGTAGCTGAACTGCAATACTGTAAACAGTTTCTTTTCAGGAATGTGTATCTCTGTGAAAAGAGACACAGTACTGAATTGACAATAGTAAAGGACATAGAATTGAACATAAAGCTGCAGGACCATAAGCAAGTGAGTACCTAATCTAATCAATTATTGTTAATGATTTAATTTAGCAGCAATATGTAATAGGGGTAAAGTATGAAATTGCCGTTTTATGGTAATAGTAACTTTGAATTGACACAATTAAACCTTCATGGTGTGATATTTGAGTGAAACTTTTTTTACATTAGACCTAAAAAAAGTTGCAAGCAGGCGGGAGCCATTCCATTTTTATATTTTCAAATTCATATGGGTCCCACCTGCTTGCAACTTTGTTTTCTAAATTACTTTTTTTATTGGTTTAAACGCTTTCGAAATGGAAACTTCGACTTGAAGAACTAACCACGTGGAAGACCGCCCACACAGGTGAATAACGATGAATTGAAGGAGATAGTGGAAGCCAATCCAAATCCTTTGATTATATAATGTCTAGATAGAACGTCGCCCTACAATCGTATCAAAGAAAACGAGTCAACATTTTCAAGTATGTGTGCGTGCAGGCGTAAATAATGATACCAGCTACTACAATTCTCTCATAAATCACATAAAAAATAGACTTATTAAATAAGATAAGTTTTAGGTGTATGACACGATCTGCATTGATTGGCGGGCAAGCACTTGTGAACCAATAGTTGGTTGACACTTTTTGACACGTTTGCGCGCACTTGACGCTCCATCTAGACATTATATAATTAAAGTCCAAATCAAACTACCCAGGAATTAGCAGTATGGTTCAACGTTTACGTTATCTACAATTTTTACTCATTTGTATCAAATCAATAAAAAAATATGTGTTGGGGTTTTCTCGTCGTTGACAGATACCCCGGTAGTTGTTGTAGGGAGGTTGTTAGTTCACACCAAACCACTGTTACGTTCAATAGTTTAATTACGTTTGTTACGTTTGTTTAGTTATCTGAGCCGCACTTGATGCAATGTTATTATTGATCGACCCGCTTGTCGCTGAGTTTTAGTGACGACTGAATTTATGTTATAATATAAGAAATAAAGTATGTTTAGCATAATTCATTACGTGCGCAGAAACTTACTTTTGCTGTATGAGCATTGGCTCGTACATGCTCCCGAGGGAAAAATATCTACGTGCTCAGATAACCAAACTTGAGTTACAAGTTAAATAGTATACTCGTACATGTTATTAAGCAATCAAAACAATAAGCAAGACATCATTCTTAATTAATTAATCATAGTTTAAATCTTGTTCCAATTGCTGGTAGCGGTGGCCGGTAGTTTTCCGAATGTCCACCTCGTATTTTGGCGTAGGCAGGAATCTCCTTTAGTTCTATATCTTCTGACCTTTCTTGAGTCCTGTTCACGTTGCCTGTCGTATCGCTCTTCTTACGTGCCTGAAGATATCTTCTTATTCGCCAAACTATTATAGCGGCGACGATTCCTCCCACCAGCAAAGAGCTCATAGCGTAGTTGCCGATATCGTGGACGCTGAGACCATCAGGTAGGCTCTCTCTTCCCTTTTGTGCGGCTATCTGGTCATCTAATAATTTGTGGTCATTAGATAAGTTCAATTTCGGTAGCACAATTTTTGTGTTTTTGATTGTGTTCCACATATCATTTGGTGAGTCAATAGTAGGTACCTCCAAGGTTATTCCAATGTTGGTACTGCTACTAAAAACGTTATGTGAATAAATTGTGTTGTCTTTGTGCTGAAGTATGCAGTCCTGACCTAGGGCAAGGAGCCCTGCTTTTGTTATAGTGGTTGTTGTAATTCGATTTTCGCAGACGATGCGAATCGTGCACTCATTGATGCAATTATACAGCCATATGTTTGGTCTCTGTAATTTTATCCATTGGTCAGCGCATTGTTGTGAGACCCAGTCACATGTAATGTTATTTACATTTTGACTAAGTATTTTAGCTTCGCAGGATGCCGTGGCTCCATGCAAGTTGTTGATAGTTGTAGAGGCATGGCAGATATGATTGTCCGCCGTCATTGTGGTACACTGCTGAAGATCAACCTCTTCCATTTGTATGTAGGTACTCTTTACGAAGTTGACTCCAATATATTGTGTTGCTGTCTGTATCACCTGACATTGTTCAGCCGTTTCCCATCTAGGAATAGCTATATTGCGATACAGTGTATACTCGTCATCGCTTAGTAAAGGGATATGTAATTCGAAGAGTAAGTACTGTTCGGTGAGTCGGGCTTTAACGTAAATAATTTTGTAAATATTTTTTATGTTCGACCCATTGCTGTGTTTGATAGGTAATGTTAATCTTTTCGGTATG
Organism: Standfussiana lucernea; assembly: GCA_964057025.1. Taxonomy (NCBI): domain Eukaryota; kingdom Metazoa; phylum Arthropoda; class Insecta; order Lepidoptera; family Noctuidae; genus Standfussiana; species Standfussiana lucernea. Next base: position 10,278,264 of record OZ059789.1, read on the forward strand.
ATACCGGCAATGTAATTGAGTTGTTCAGATAGCTGCTCCGGTGTGAATAATTTCATGTCGAGATGGCCTCTGTAGATATCCGTCAATGCACTTAAGAGCATTTCTTGGTTTCTTCTCAGTACTGAGATAAGTAAACTAGCTGTTAGTGCCCCAGCATTGACATCATTCATTGTTTTCATTCGTTGAAATCTGTTTTCTATCACAGCCGTATTATCTACCGTTTCGTTCATGAATTGTTGAATTACTTCCAATTGCGTCTTTACAAAGTCTTCATTTTTCTTGATGACGTTGTTTTCTGCCTCGATAATCAGTGTCTGATTTCGTATCAGTTGTAATAAATATTGTTCGTTTGTTTTAATTTTTTCTATATCTTGAGCGTATTTTTCGGCGAAATCGCTGTCAAGGACACCAAACAGGGCTCGGGCAAGATTTCCTACGCCGTTGACGTAGCCACGTCGCCTCCGCTGTTGATGTTGAGACCGCAACAATATGTTATACTCGTTCAGCTGGTTCATTTCGTACTTGAGTTGTTGTGACGTCGAGTGACATGGTTCGTTAGGCATCGTGTTGCATAGTTGGCCTAAATGATTTACGAACTCCTCCACCTTTGTCGTACTTTGCCAGAATGTTGTCAGGTTATAGTATACCAGAAGTTTCCATTCATCGTGGATGAGTTGGATGTTTCCGACGGGGTCAAAGTACACTGGTTGGTTTTCAGTTAACCGAGTTATTTTAAAATGTTGCAGGGGTGCTGCTAGTCCACATGATAGCGTTGTAAATGCTACTAGTAACATCATAAGCAGGCTGTTTACCCCTTTTCGACTTTTATTAGTGCCTTTCTTTGGCTCGTCGTGGTCCGTTTCTGGACTCCCTTCTTGTGTATCAGTGCTTCCGCATACCTCGTTTATAGGTAGAGGGGCGAGTTTAGTTATGGGTCTCTTAAGTACCCCATTTTGTGTCTTAAGCGTGACTACTCGTACTAAGTTGTCGCTGCCTGGGTGCAGTTCTACTACTCGTCCCATAGCCCATCGGCTTGAGGGTAAATTACTTTCCTTGACGAGAACTAGCTGCCCTTTCTGTATGTTTTCTTTAGTTTGTTGCCATTTGTTTCGGTTTTGTAGTAAATGAAGGTATTCTTTCGACCAGCGACCCCAATAGTGTCGACGCATGAGCTCAATGAGTTTCCAGTTGTTTCTGATGCCTATCGCTTTGTTTTCTTCAGGTTCATTGAGTGGTAGTGTTAATGTTGGACTCCCCGTGAGAAAGTGACCAGGAGTGAGGTATTCCAGATCTTCAATATCTTCTGATAATGGACACAGTGGCCGGCTGTTCATGCACGCTTCGATTTGTGTGAGAAGCGTTGCAAATTGTTCGTAGGTAAGCCTTTGTTGTCCGATCACCCTTTTCAGGTGTGCTTTCATGGAACGTACAGCGGCTTCCCATAAGCCTCCTGCTGATGGCCAGGATGGAGCGTTGAAGTGCCACTCGATTTGAAGGTCGTTGATCTCCTTAAAGAACTCTGATGATTGCAATGTTTTAAATAGTTGGAACTCTTCTTTTAGAAGTCTTGCGGCTCCGACAAAGTTGGTTCCGTTATCCGAGTAAATATGTTTTGGGGTGCCTCTTCGGGCGCACATTCTTCTTAGTGCTGCGATGAAAGTTTCCGTTGATAGATCCGAAACAAGTTCAATATGCACTGCTTTTGTGCACATACATATGAATATGGCTATGTAGCCTTTGCAGGTTTTTATCCCGCGGCCTTTGTTTATCTTTACCTCTACATGGCCTGTAAAGTCGACGCCGGTATGTGAAAACGGCCTCGATGGAGTAATCCTTTCTTTAGGAAGGTTGCCCATTAACTGTTCACCACGAGTTGTTGCGTATCGACGGCATCGGATGCATTGTCGCAGTATTTTCTTGACGGTTCGATTGCCGCTGATTATCCAGTACGTGTTTCTAGTGTTAGCTAGCGTTAATCTTGCTCCACCGTGTAAAGTTTGTTGATGCGCCTTGTCAACAATAAGATTGGTTAGTCTTCCCTCTCCTGGTAAAAGAATGGGGTGTTTCGTCTCCACTGGCAAGTTTGAGTGGTTTAGGCGTCCTCCAACACGTAAAACTCCATTAGAGTCCAAAAATGGATTAAGTTTCAAAATGGTGCTTCTGTTGGCAAGTTTTTCACCTTTGGTTAGAGAATTTATCTCATTTTCGAAATAATCCCGTTGCACTGATTTAATAATTATAAATAGTGTGTTGTTTTGTTCGTGCAAGTTCAGTTCATGGCACTCAGTTGACCTTCTTTTATTTCGTAATGCATCAGCGAAACGTATCACCAAAGTTAGTATTCTTGTAATACGATTTATATTGCTATGTCGTTCAAGTAATGAATTTATTAATTCATTTTTTATCGACGTGGGTTCCGTACTATTACTCGTATAACAGTTTATTAGGAAGCCCTCGTTTGTGCTATAGGTTTGTTTAGAGTCAAGGGCTTGTGTTTCTTGCTCCTTAAGCCATTTAGGGCCTTCCCACCACAGGGAATAGTTGACCAGTTTGGATGGTGGGAGTCCTCTTGTGGCACAGTCGGCAGGGTTTTCGTTAGTTTTCACGTAACCCCAGTTGATCGCAGGCACGATGTTTAATATTTGTGTTGTTCTATTAGTTACATACTTTTCGTATTTAGTTTGATTTCCCTGAAGCCATGCTAGAACGATTTTAGAGTCGGTCCAGCAGGTAATCCTTAGATCGTAATCTTCATGGATTTTTGTTATCCTTTGTAGGAGTTTCGCTAGCAAAACTGCGGCGCATAATTCCAATCTCGGTATTGTAGTTTTCTTCTTGATTGGTGCCACCTTAGTTTTTGCTGCGATTAGTGTTGTTTCGTAAGCGCCACTGGATGACGTAGTTCGGCTGTAGATAACGCATGCGTAGGCTTTCTCGCTCGCGTCACAGAAGGCTTGCAATTCGATCGTGCTATTGTTTTCATTTTTTATCCATCTTGGTAAACTTATGAATTTTATGTTCGGCAGGTCGGATTTTATTTGCCTCCATTCCTTTTCTATAGCATCCGGTACATTTTCATCCCAGCCAATGTTTTGGCAGCTATCAGTCCATAGTTTTTGGAAAAGCACCTTTGCTTGTAGTGTTATTGGAGCCAACCAACCGAGTGGATCGTAGATCTTGCTTATTTCTGACAATAGCCTGCGTTTTGTATATGCTGCATTTTGGTTGTCGTTAGGTGCTTCACTAATAAAATGGAATGTGTCGCTTGCGTCATTCCATGCGAGCCCCAGTGTTTTGCTAAACTCTTGTTGTTTGAAGTTAAATTCGTTATCGTTACTTTTCTCTTTCTTTTGTAGGTCTTTGAGAATAGATGGTTCGTTCGTGGACCATTTTCGTAAAACAAAACCACCTTTCTTCAGTAGTTCACTTAGCTCTTTTTGCAATAGCTTCGTCGATTCTATGGTATGATGGCCCGTGATGGCATCATCCATATAAAATTCGTTGAGTAGCGCCTTTTGGGCCAGAGGGAAAGCGTTGCCTTCATCTTTGGCCAGTTGCTGGAGAGTCCGCATCGCTATAAATGGTGCGACTTTGGTCCCGTATGTTAGGGTACACAGTTGCATAGCTCTCAGTGGTTCTCTCTTGGATTCTCTCCAAATAATTCTTTGAAGACATTGTTGATCTTGATGAATAAGGATTTGACGGTACATTTTCTCAATGTCCGCCGTTAGAACATATTTATAGCTTCGCCATTTTATGACCAGTGATAGTATGTCCTTTTGTAGATTTGGCCCTTTTTCCATCAAATCGTTTAGGCTGAACCCGGAGTCTGTTTTCATTGATGCATTAAAAACAGCTCGTAGTTTCGTTGTTGATGAGCACTCCCTTACTACGCCGTGGTGTGGTAGGTAGGCTTGTACTCGACTTTCCGATTCTGTCACGGGTTTCATGTGCCCCAATTCGATATATTCTCGGATGAAGTCTTTGTATAGTTTAGCGAAGTGTTCTTGCCTTGCCATTTTCCTTTCTAAATGAAGAAATTGTGCTTTAGCTTGCGGTTTCGAGTTACCCAGGTTTTGTTCGTAGTTAGAGTGCATTGGCATTTTTACAACATAACGCCCGTTGCTTAATCGTTTGGTTGTTTCTGTGTAATATTTTTCGCAGAATTCGTTTTCCGTAGTGTTTTCGAATTCCGAAGGGATGTCTTCTATTTCCCAAAATTTTGTTAGATTGTCTAGTTCTGTTAGCGTTACTAGACAGTTAAACTGCTTTGTAGCTCCGCACAGTATCCAGCCCAACTTTGTCTGTTGCGCTACTGGTGAACCATTGTTATGCTTAATTATTCCTCCTAATATCACGTCGGAGTAAACATCTGCTCCAAGCAGTAGATCGATGGGTCCAGAGATGTTGTAGTGTGGATCAGCTAACTCGATATTGTGAAGATGTGTCCAGTTCTCTGTGTTGATCGTTGAGTTTGGCAAATTGTTGATGAGTTTACTCATCACTAACGCTTCCGTTAGGAATGTATAATCAGAGTGGATAGACTTGCATTCCAATTTTATCATCCCTTTACTTTTGCCCATTATAGTGCCAACACCAGTGACCGCAGCGTTCATCTTATTTCGGGGTAAATTCAACCGTTGAGCAGCATTTTCTGTGACCAAGCTTACTTGAGAGCCTTGATCCAGTAACGCCCGAAGGAGGACGTAATCTCCTTCCTTGTTCTTGACTCGTAATTGAAGAGTCGTTAAGAGTATCTCTTGTTCACCGTTTATGTGATTAGATGTTCGCTCAGCCACCGTTGATGTGGTTGGCGTTGATTGTTGCCCTTTCAGATTATCATCATGGAGAAGCGAGTGATGCTTGTAGTTACACGTGCGGCATTTTTTCGTTGAGTTGCATTTATTTCCGCCGTGACTAAACAAACAATTTTTGCACAAGTTAAGATTTCTTGTTGTTTTGTTTCGCGTTGCGACATCCATGTCCAAGAATGTAGGACACTGCATCAGCGTGTGTTCGTTTTTGCACAGTGGACATTTCCTTAGCGTAGCATGGTAGGTTTTTGTCCACTTTTCTGTGTCTTTAGAGTTCGTTGACTTGTTGTTGTTATAACTTGTTGTTTTATGTTGGTTATTTGATGAATAGTTTTGTTTCCCGCCATTCTTTTTGTTACGGGATGTTTCTAGAGTTATGAACTGCAATTCCAGGAACTCCATAAACTCTTCTAAGTCGGGGAGCTCTCTTGAGTGTTTCATGGTTTTTATGTAGTCAGCGTACGTGACGTCATCCAGTTTGGAGGATAGTAAATAGACGATAAGTGGACCCCAAACTGGAATATTAACATCTATGTTTTCTAGGCCGTTTAAACACTCTTTAGTTGTGTCATACAGCTTCTTCATGTTGGAAGAGTTTGGTTTTTCGATGGACGCTTGATTGAGAAGTGTTTCTATGTAGGAGGTGAAAAGTAATCGCCTGTTGTCGTAGCGGTGCTGAATAATATTTAGGCACGAGTCATAATTCTCAGCACTCACAGGAAGGTGCTTGATTAACTTTTCCGCTTCGCCTTTCAATTTAGACTTTAGGAACTTCATTTTCTGCGTTTTGTTCAGCGTTGGATTGTTATGAATCATCTCAAAGAATAAATCCCTAAAGGAGATCCAGTTGTTGAAAGTTCCGTTGAACTCCGGTAATTCCATACGCGGTGTTGTTTTTTCATAATGGGATGTCTCAAAGATTTTTCTATTTAGCTGTTCCTTTAGGTTGTCGTAGACTTGCTCCCAATGGTCGAATTGTGCTTCATAGTCTTTTTCGTTCCCTTGCAATAAGTAGCTTAGCTCCCAATGAATCTTGTCGATGGATTCCCATTTAGATCGTAATATGTTGACTTGATCTTGGAGTTGCCACTTCTCTTTCATGCCGTCCAGATTAATTTTGGAGACCGCTCGCTTCAAAGCGTTGAAGTTACACATTTGATTACGTAACAGAGTAGATAGGTGCTTGTCCGTTTCATCTCCGATTTGTTGGTGTACTCCAGTTGTATCAAATTGCGGTGTTCCGGGAGTTTCTAGTATTTTCGGTTTTGATATACCCGAAAATCCAGGTTCGCTTATCAACTTGTTTCGTAGTTGGTTCATAGATTGCATTGTTTCGTCAAACATGCTTCTGGTGATAGTAAATATGTCCTGCTTAAAGTAGTCATGGTCTCTTTGGGCAGATTCATACTTCTTCAAAATTTCATGATTCGATCGAAACTCATCCCACAGGGATTCTAAAGCTTCGATGCGCTTGTTTAGGTAGTCTGTGGTTTTTCTACTCACAGCATCCTTTTTATAGTTGGTTTGTAGAGTTTTGATTCTCTCGTAGCTGTTTTGCTGTTTGGTTATAAGTTCCACAAATTCAGGGTAGTCTTCTGTCGACATTGTTTCTGCCTTGTGGCTGCGCGTGGTTGGCATGTAGGTAGTGAGTACTCACGAAGTTTTTGGTGCTGAAGTAACCGCAGGACGTGATCCCCGCAGATTATTCCTTAGTTGAAGCAGTAGATGTAATCTCCGCCGATTGTTTAGTTGTAGTTGTAGCAGTAGATGTCTTCCCTGCTGGTTCGTTAGTTGCAGGCACTCAGTATAGCTCACCCTCCTTTACGTTATGTGCAACGTCTCAATGCTACTGGTGAGACCCGCTTGTGGGAAGCCAATAACACCGATTTGCTAACGTAACTGGGATATACCACGCTAAGCACTCTGCTGATGAGGAGACACGACGACTTACGAGGTGATGTCGCGTGATCCGGCTCGAAGGACCAAAAGATGTTGGGGTTTTCTCGTCATTGACAGATACCCCGGTAGTTGTTGTAGGGAGGTTGTTAGTTCACACCAAACCACTGTTATGTTTAATAGTTTAATTACGTTTGTTACGTTTGTTTAGTTATCTGAGCCGCACTTGATGCAATGTTATTATTGATCGACCCGCTTGTCGCTGAGTTTTAGTGACGACTGAATTTATGTTATAATATAAGAAATAAAGTATGTTTAGCGTAATTCATTACGTGCGCAGAAACTTACTTTTGCTGTATGAGCATTGGCTCGTACAATATGAATAATGGGTGCCTCATGACTTGACTAATCTGCAGAAAGAAACGCGTGTTGTAACTTGCGCTGCCTTGTTGAATCGGTACAGAAATTAAGGAATATTGGATCGATTTGGGACATGTGACGAAAAGTAGATTCTTTACGATAACCGTAAGCGAAAAATGCAATGGTTGATTAAACCAGGTCAAACGCCGCAACAGGTAAAGCAAAGCTTACCAATAAAAAGGTAATGGTAGCTGTTTGGTGGTCTCTTCATGGTGTTTTCACTATAGCTTTCTCAGGTTTGGTCAAGCAATATCAGCAGATGTTTACTGAGCCGAACTTCGAACAATGATGGCCAAACTGGCAGTGAAACAGCCCCGACTCGTGAATCGATCTTCACCATTTTTGCTTTATGATAACGCAAGACCTCACACTGCACGGATACACCGTTGTAACTCTACAGGAGCTGCAGTTAGAAACCATACGTCATCCTCCGTACTCGCCAGACCTTGCTCCAACTGACTACCATTTTTTTCGTGATTTGGACATTTTTTTTACGTGGTAAAATCTTCCCAGGAGGCAGTACAAAATGCTTTCACACAGTTTGTTGAATCTAGATCACAGAGTTCTATCGCTCTATCGCAAAGGCATAAATGAACTTCCAATTAGATGGCAGCAATATAGGATAGATGATGAGGGTAAATATTTTGATTACATAAATATGTTACATCTTGGAAAAAAACGAGAGTAATTTTGTAGTATAAATCGGCAATTTCATACTTTAACCCCTAATACATACATAAGTATGTTGATAGCTGACTGGATTCCCCATAATTACAGGATATAGCAAATGAAGTACAGATCTTATCTTCGCTGCATCACTCGAATATTATCAAGTTTTATGATTGCTATTACACTGACAACCACGTGATGATATCCATGGAATATGCCACTAGCGGGAATCTAGCGGAATATATGTATCAGAGATGTCCGAAATTATTACAACAGCAGGTAATATAATATCCACACTCTACGTATGACTGCTGCTGAACGAGTACGTCACGTCTAGTGGACTACTAATAAACATGGCCACCAACACTAAAACGGGATATTTAGCATGTATAAAATTTGTTTGGAGTTCCCGATATTTCGGCGCTGTTGCAAGCCCCATGATCACGGGTAAACGTTAAATAAGTAGGTAGTTGTTTAAATAGTCTGGTTCAGGCAACAACGAGACTCTCTGGAAGCGACTATCACATCTCATACGTATTGTTACATCCTTCACCTGTACCCCTTTTGGTCTACTCAGCAGCCTACGCTGCATTCCTGCTGCTGACGCAGCATCCTCTCCTTCCTCTCTCCCCCTCATCATGTTCTGACACCTTTAGTCGTCTCCCAACCGTCTTCCCGTGCACATGTATCTTGCACTCGTGTTTTTTATTGTTTTAATATACAAGTTTATTTTAGCCTAAAGTAATTTCTTTTTTAAAACCCAAATTCGGAACCCGGTTATAACATTGGTGGCAGCGTAAAAGGGATTATAAATCCTAGGAATCCTAGCTGAAAGTGCTAAATTCAGTGCCTAATTTAAAAGTGAAAGTGCTTCAATTCCTGAAAAGTTCCAGAGACGACTCATCACACCGGTAAAACCCGGTATTGGCCTAATTCAAGGTCACTCCAGTTCCTGAGTTCCAGAGACGACTCATCATACCGGTAAAACCCGGTACTGACCTAATCCAAGGTCACTCCAGTTCCAGCTCCAGTTCCAGTTCCAGATCCTGCGAAACCATGAAAAACATGTACGCAATAATACTGTGAGTCGTGAACATATTTTCCTATAAGTACAGTGATCAAGTACAAAAAGTTCAGTTCGACAGTTATAACATTCTTCAACGGCTTATCAACGGATGTTATGTCTCGGTGCTCGTCGCAGATCCAGACTCAGCACACTACATAAGCGATAAGAACACATTGTCGGACTAATTCCAATAACTAATCTTGTTTCCAGACTTATTATATCTAGTTATTCTTTTAGTATTATAAGTTGTTGTCAACCATGTCCCAAGGTAACAAAGCCGTAAAAGAAGAGTCTTCGGGAAACATACCCCTAAGTGTCATCCTAAAATTCATAAAGCCCTTTGATGGCAGTAGAGAAAAATTAAATGCATTTATTAATAATTGCGATAACGCCATTTCCCTAGCCTCTTCTAACGAAGCCGACATCGTCTTCAAGTATATAATTAGCCAACTAGATGGTAAAGCCGAGATTGCTTGTTCAATCAAGGAATTTGATTCGTGGCCATCCCTTAAAGAGTTCCTTCAGAACCAATTTGGGGAGCGTAAACATTACGCTCATCTCCTTGCAGAACTCCAGGATTGCAGACAAGGTGCTCAGGAGAATGTTAGCCAATTCTCACTTAGGATAGAAACCTGTTTATCACAATTGCTTACAGAAATTTCTATATCAGGTCACAAGAAAGGTGAAATATCTGGCAGAGTAGCTGCAATGGAGGACTTAGCCCTCCACACGTTCACGATGGGCCTTACCCCTCGTATCGCAAACATCGTTAGATGTAGGAACCCCAAAAACCTCAATGACGCCATAAATTACGCGATTTCCGAGGAAAAATTGCAGCAATATTCCTACAAACAAAACTTAGCCGTGAAATCACTTCGTCAAAATGATCCAAAAATTAGGTCTAATAGACCCAATAACTTTAATAATAATTATCAATCACAAAAACCTACCTTTCAACAACCCTCTTCAAATGATCCATTCTGCAGATATTGCAAGAAATCAGGGCATGTTCTAGAAAAATGCCAACTCCGCGAATATAATAATAAAAGATTCAATAATCAAAATAGATTCTCCCCTTCAAGTGCGCAGCCAAGCACATCTACTTTCAAACCCCGTATTAATGCGGTAACTGAAGTTGAAAGTTATGATACCGTTGACAACAATTTAAACTAAATAATGTCCCGAATAAGCGTCGCACGGGACAGATCAATTCCATAATAGACGACGCTAAATCTTCCATGACCCATGGACAGGGTAACCAGCCCCAAACTCGTGGTCATCCAATTGGAGTCAAGCAGCAGGGTAACCAGCCCCAAATCGTAGGCTCTAAATCCTTCATGACCCATGGACAGGGTAACCAGCCCCAAACTCGAGGTCATTCCATCCGAGTCAAGCAACAGGGTAATCAGCCCCAAATCGTAGACTCTAAATCCTTCATGACCCATGGACAGGGTAACCAGCCCCAAACTCGAGGTCATTCCATCCGAGTCAAGCAACAGGGTAATCAGCCCCAAATCGTAGACTCTAAATCCTTCATGACCCATGGACAGGGTAACCAGCCCCAAACTCGAGGTCATTCCATCCGAGTCAAGCAACAGGGTAATCAGCCCCAAATCGTAGACTCTAAATCCTTCATGACCCATGGACAGGGTAACCAGCCCCAAACTCGAGGTCATTCCATCCGAGTCAAGCAACAGGGTAACCAGTCCCAAACCGTAGACTTCATCCAAAATCCTGAAAATGAAAAACATATTAATGAAGAAATATACGAATTCACATCTAACATACCAAATAAATACTTACCTTATATAGAAGTTAATTCTCCCGTGTCTTTTAGAGACCTATCCCTTCTCGTCGATACTGGCGCATCTATAAGTTTAATTAAAAAATCAGTCATTGACGACATGCCTGTTATTGACGAATCGATTAAATTTAAAATCAAAGGTATCGATTCAACCATTGATAATCCTCTATGCACATTAGGACAAATCCCTATAACCATCTATACACATGATAAATCTCATAGTGACTGTAAACACCTAACACATATATTCAACGTAGTTAATGAATTAAGTATGTCCTACGATGGTATTATCGGCAACGACTTATTCAATTCCATGAGTGGCAAAATTAACTATGATGAAGGTGTGTTGTATTTAAAAGATATTAAGCTTAAAATGCATTTCAATGAACCCGTTTATACTATTACCCCACGCAGTGAAACTGTAATCGAATGTACTGTAGCAAATCCAGAAATCAAAGAAGGCTTAATAATCGACCAACATATTTCCCAAAATCTACTAGTAGCAAACTGTTTAGTACAAGTAAAGAATAACAATCGTGTTAATATTTCCGTTGTTAACACCTCAGAAGAACCTGTAACTATTCCGTCTGATCTTAGATTATATTTAAAGCCTTTCGAACTGAAGGCTTCAATCTCTATCGGTACTTTAGACGAACCTCATACTCATGAACGCACAGAAGAAGTTCTAAAGCAGCTTCGCGTGTCCCATCTTAATCCAGAAGAAACTGAGGCATTATACTCTGTTTGTTCTCAGTTTTCAGACATTTTCCATCTACCCGACGATCAGTTAACCTGCACTGATGCAGTAGAACATAAAATCAAAACCACGTCTGATAACCCCATTCATGTTAAGACATACAGATTTCCCGAATGCCATAAGAAAGAGGTAGATTCTCAAGTTGAGAAAATGCTGAAACAAGGTATAATAAAACCTTCTATGTCTCCATGGTCCTCACCAATTTGGGTAGTACCCAAAAAGCTCGATGCTTCCGGTCAAAGAAAATGGCGCGTTGTAATCGATTACCGTAAACTTAACGACGTGACCATCGGCGATTCCTATCCTATTCCAAACATAGCCGAAATCCTAGATCAATTAGGCAAGTGCAAATACTTTAGCACATTAGACCTAGCTTCCGGTTTTCATCAAATAAACATGTCTCCTGATGATTCTCCCAAAACAGCATTTTCAATCCCAACAGGGCATTACGAGTTCACTCGTATGCCATTTGGATTAAAGAATGCACCGTCCACCTTTCAGAGATTAATGAATTCCGCTTTATCTGGTCTCCAAGGCATCCAATGCTTCGTTTACCTTGATGATATCGTAATTTACTCATTTGATATCCCTTCTCATATAGATAACCTAACTAACGTATTTTATAGACTCCGTCAATTCAGTTTGAAACTACAACCGGATAAATGTGAATTTTTAAGAAAAGAAGTTTCATATTTAGGCCACGTCATTACTGACAAAGGCGTAAAACCAAATCCTGAAAAGCTAAGAGCAGTTCACGAATTCCCTATACCAAAAACTCCTAAGGACATCAAATCATTCCTCGGTTTCGTCTCTTACTATCGCAGGTTCATCTCCGATTTTTCTAGCATTGCAAAACCTTTAACAAATCTACTGAAAAAGAATGTAGAGTTCGTCTGGTCAAATGAACACCAGTTATCCTTTGAAATCCTAAAAAATAAATTAACTACAGCTCCGTTATTATCATATCCTGATTTCTCGAAACCATTCCTTCTCAGCTGCGATGCATCCAATTATGCAATCAGCGCTATTCTTTCCCAAGGCGAAATAGGCAAAGACAAGCCCATCGCCTATGCCTCCCGTACACTCAACAAAAATGAGTGCAATTATAGTACAACTGAAAAAGAATTACTTGCAATTCTTTTCGGCTGTAAGACCTTCCGTCCTTACCTATATGGTAGAAAGTTCACAATAATTACCGACCATCGTCCTTTACGTTGGCTATTCAACCACTCTGACCCCAGTAGTAAACTTCAGAGATGGAGATTAAAATTGGAGGAATATGAGTATGAAATAATATATAGAAAAGGAAAACTAAATAATGCCGCTGATGCATTATCCCGTTATCCTATAACTAAATCCGTCAATCCTATAAATCCTATACCTAATACTTCTAATGAGAATTTAAACTCACCTAATTATGACGAAACATCGAATCCAGATGTCCTTCCAGCTATCTCTCCGGACGATCTAATCCAACTTGAAGATCTTACAGACCCCCTTATCCAACCTACAAGCTTACCAGAGTTAGGCAACCTTGATGATCTAGATAATATAATAGATGAAAACTTACCCTCACCTTCCACTGATCATCCAAATCCAATATCACCACCTGATGTCCCGAGCCGTAGTAACTCCAGTACCCCAGATGGTAATTACTCAGACTTCCTTAAAACTACTGCTAAGGATTTTAATCCTAACGTAACCATAATAGAACACAATGAAAGCCTATCCAAAACTGATAAAAAATATATCATTATCCCTACATCTATAGATATGGACGAATCCGTCCCATATACTCAAGAAATCATATCTAATATTCCTAATTTGAGCGAATTTTCCTTACTAGAAAGAACATTACATTCCTTCCTTAAATATGAATCCGAAGATAAAGTTTACTATTTCATTTTCACCAAGGTCAATCACTTTGACACTTGCACATATGAAGATATCTACAAGTGTCTTAAATCCGTAAGAAATGAGTTAGTTGTCAGCCTCACAGGGCAAAATAACCCTCAAATAGCTATAGCTGATTTTAATAATCCTTTCGACACTCATCAGTATATCAAACTATATAATATAATCCTATATTTATTTCACAACTCAGAAATGACTATACACATTTATAAAAATACTATTATCTATCCATCACAGAGTGAAGTCCCTAAAATCATGAAAGAAAATCATGATCTCCCTATAGCCGGTCACTTAGGTTCTGGTAGAATGCTGAAACGCATCCAAGAAAAATACTACTGGAAAAACATGAGAGTAGACGTCGAAAACTACGTAAAGAAATGTCCACAATGCCAAATTAATAAAGCCCTTAGAAGAACCAATCGTGCCCCTATGCAAATCACATCTCTTTCCACACGACCCTTTGAACGTGTAGCTTTCGATATAGTAGGACCACTACCAGAAGCCGGTAACGATAAATATAAATACATATTGACTCTCCAAGATGATCTCACCAAATTCTCAGCCGCTTATCCAATTACCAACACTACTGCTGCGGAAACATGCGAATGTTTGGTTCACTTCATTACTTTATTCGGAATACCCAAAACAATTCTAACAGACCAAGGCACCAACTTCACGGCCGAGCTATTTAAAGAAACATGCAATTTATTAAAAATAAAACAATTATGGTCCACCCCGTATCACCCTCAGACTCAGGGTGCTCTCGAAAGAAGTCACTCCACCTTAAAAGAGTACCTAAAATCTTATGTAAACGAGCAACAAAACAACTGGCCCCGTTTTGTGTACACAGCTATGCTTGCGTACAACACAGCCATTCACTCAACCACTCATTTCTCTCCCTATGAGCTTGTATTTGGAAACAAACCCTATATACCGAATTCCATCTACGAGGAAACTGCAGGCGCAACTTACCCTGAATATGTCCGCATACTCCAAAATAGGCTCAAGTATTGCCGAACAAAAGCAATAGAACATATACAAAAATCAAAGACCAATTCCAAAACTTATTATGACATTCACACAAGGCCAATTAAATATAAAGTCGGTGACCTTGTTTACCTTAAAAATCACTTACGCCTTAGAAAAGCTCTTTCACCAATATGGAAAGGCCCGTTTAAAATTGTGAAAATCCACGGCAACAATACCGCGTCACTATTAATTAACAGACGTCACGTCAAACACCATTTTGACGAATTTAAAATAGCAACTAGTAATGAACCATAGTACCTTATTTAATATACAATTCAGTTAATTTAGATTACCTTTCCTTACAGAATTGGTTACATTTATCCTACCCTGGCGTCAAACAGTCAAGGATATATCCAGCCAGCATCAGGTGACGCAGGCATATATTTTGACCCTATTGGCTCCCTAAAAATAACCGATGACACTTTAGATATAATCATCCCCATAGACATTTCTTTTATTCAACCACATTTAGATAACATAAGGGATATCCTAAGAACTTCTCAATTCCTATGTAATCAAAGCAATGCATACTATGAAGGCGAATGTCACTATTTGTTCCAACCATTGTCATCCCGTTATTCTGATATAGTTAGAGACTTTGATTCCATTTCCCATCTTATATCTAAATCTTATAAAAGATCCGCCTGGTTTGGTGGAATCGGCTCAGTAATTAAACAACTGTTTGGAAATATGGACCAAAATGATGCCGAAAAATATAGTAATGCTATTCAGACCTTAGAGAATGATCAAACTAAGTTGGCAACCCTCATGAAAGAAAACATGATGGTTACAACATCCACACTATTGTCCCTTAAAGAAGTTATTGATAAAATTAATGCAAATGAAGCTAGCCTTAGTTATGCCATTGATATCCTAAACCAAGAAATGACAAATTTAACATTAGTTTCCAATAAGCTATTAATTAGGTCTAAAATATCGGGACTGTCGAATATTTTAGAAAGTAGTTTATTAACCCTATCATTTAAGTTAGAAGATATAATTAATGCTATTATGTTTAGTAAGTCCAATATTCTATATCCATCTATTATTACTCCTAAACAATTGTTTACAGACCTTGTAAGTAATTATAGATTTCTCCCTAGTCCTAAGCAATTACCTGTACCTTTAATCTTAGACAATATCCATATTCTAGAAAATATATCCGATGTATCCAGTTATTATGCAAATAACAAAATAATATTTGTATTACAAATACCTTTAGTAAATACTAAAGAATTCGATTTGTATCATACTACACCTTATCCTATTGCCCTGAAAAATGTAAACAAAACATTGTACTCTACAATAATACCATCCACTAAATATTTGGGCATAACTAAAGATAAATCATCTTATTGTAAATTAAATTCACTTACCACCTGTAAAATTGTAAATACGCAATATCATATTTGTGAAATTTCCAATGTATACTCTACATCAGCCGTACCAATATGTGAAACTGAGGTTATTTCAAAAGCTTTGACTTCCGTTCCGTCTCTCTGCAGGACCGAATTCATAAATGGTAATTTTGAAACCTTTCATAAATTACATAGTAGTCAGTGGATATACATGATCAGTCAAAATTCTAAAATAACAATAGAATGTAATAATCAAGATTTATTTGAATCTTCTATTTCTGGCACTGGTATACTAACCATACCAGACAACTGTATTGCCTATTGCAACGATAATAAGCTAATACCTAAACATAGCATTGAAATAAAATTAAAGCCAATAGTATTGCATTTCGAATTAATTAATGATACTTGTTGTAGTTCCACCACATATTTAAAAGAAAATATTAAACTTCCTTACGTTAATTTGAAAAACATTAATAATTTAGACTCTCTCTTCTCAAATTATAATAAAGTAACTGATCAAATTAAAACAAACCTTAATTCAGTAATTGAAAAACCTCATATTGTCCTTTACGGTAACTATTATTCCTATACAACTGTTATTATAAGCCTAGTTATAATCTTAGTTATTTCCTATAAATTGTATTGTTATTGTAAGTTAATTAAGAAATCTAGATGTACCCCTTTACCTGATATTCCCGTAGAAATGGCATCTACAGATGTCGAAGATATTCCTGCTCCTCGCCTCCGAATGACCTAAAACCCGGAAAACTTATCTTTCCTTCTGGCGTCAACTTACCTTCCACCCGTAAGTTTCCTCCTAATCGGGGGGCTGTTACATCCTTCACCTGTACCCCTTTTGGTCTACTCAGCAGCCTACGCTGCATTCCTGCTGCTGACGCAGCATCCTCTCCTTCCTCTCTCCCCCTCATCATGTTCTGACACCTTTAGTCGTCTCCCAACCGTCTTCCCGTGCACATGTATCTTGCACTCGTGTTTTTTATTGTTTTAATATACAAGTTTATTTTAGCCTAAAGTAATTTCTTTTTTAAAACCCAAATTCGGAACCCGGTTATAACATTTTATTTTTTGTTTAGTGTGTGTGTGCTTGGTATGGTAAGTTGGTATTACGGGAATGGGTAAGGTAATCGCATAGGGAAGTCTTGACACCGTCACCATATCAATCGAAAGACGTTCGTGGCTGCCTACATCTAGCGAATTCCAGCCATCTTAACTAGGTGGTCGGTCCATATTGTGAGGGGCCTAATAAATAGGGAGTCAACTAAACCCATTGTCCCCACCCATGGAGCCAACACTCATAACAGGTGGATTTAGGGACTAGGTAATTTATCTTGTAACTTACTACTGAACTCCGTTTTCATGATTGCAGGAAATCCTTTTCTACTTCTGCCAAGTTTTATTAGGAGTAAACTACATTCATAGTAAAAATATAATTCATCGAGATTTGAAAGCAGAAAACATTCTCCTGACTGGCAAGCATGGTGTTATAGTCAAGATAGGTGACTTCGGAATATCTAAAATGTTAGCAAGGTGAGCAGAATCTAAGTACATACCTAGATATTTATTTGATCGTACTAACATCACGCCTATTTTCCTCAAGGGGGGAAACAGGTGTAGTAGTATAGTTCCAATATTTTCGCCAATTGTTTTCTTGACTGCCTCGTTGGTATAGTCGTCGTAAGCGCAACTGCTGAACAGAGTCCTGGGTACGATCCCTAGATCGGGAAAAGGTTATTGGTTGTTAGAAATTTCTCAGTGGCAGCATGGAGTCTGGATGATGACAATTTTCTTTTATCTGTTGTGTTGTGTGATAAACTGTTTTTTTCCACAGTGCCAAGAAGACATCGACTGTAATAGGCACACCTTACTACTTGGCCCCAGAACTGTGTGAAGGCAAACCGTATTGTAGCAAAAGTGATGTATGGGCCCTAGGCTGTTTGCTTTATGAAATGTGTACTCATAAGAGGGCTTTTGATGCTGAGGTAAGTTAAAAAGATAGAAGAACATACAATACTGTAAACAGTAGAGCAACTGTTTACAGTATTGATTGTTCTTCTTACAATTTTACAACTTCACAAGCAAGCAGAGTACGATGCGAAGTGACTTCAGAATGTACATGCAAACTAGATTCCTTGAAGTATTTAGTACCATACTAACTCTGGGGCTGTTATAAACAAATGATTTGAAATGATGTATAGTCATTGCCCAGAATTACATGACTCCACTCTTAGATGAGAAGAGGAAGATTTGTCAGATAATGCAGGGCACTGACCTACTTGACAAAACTCTAATAAATTATTTG
Organism: Standfussiana lucernea; assembly: GCA_964057025.1. Lineage (NCBI taxonomy): Eukaryota > Metazoa > Arthropoda > Insecta > Lepidoptera > Noctuidae > Standfussiana > Standfussiana lucernea. Next base: position 10,296,314 of record OZ059789.1, read on the forward strand.
GTTTTCAGACGTTAGTGGGATTAGTAAAGGCAATTACGAGCGGCAGCGTACATCCAATAGATTTGACAATGTATGACAGGAGCATGCAAGACCTCGTGGATTCTATGCTGTCAGTGTTGCCAGATAAAAGACCCTCTATAAAAGAATTAATGGGACGAATGGTACTTCTGCCTGATATTTATACCGTCTACTTAGACGCTGGCAATGATGAATTATTATATTTAAAAGTGAAGCAATTTGTGTATTAATGAAAATGATAATTGACATGAAATAATAAGACATTTTGATGGAATTTTGTTTTATTGGAAAAATAGAATGTAAGCGAAAACAGTTGTAGTATGGAGTTCTTTTCAGGTAACATCAGAATATTGCAAAACTAGCAACTATAGTTTTGATTTCTTTGATTAAATGCCATTTGGATATTGCTTAGTAATTTGATCTTCGTAAACTTGGATCTTCGTAAAATAGGTTTTAGCAAAGTTTTTCACATATATCTGTACTACTGTGTATCTGTTCTTTTGCCTAATAACCTTTGTTTTCGTGTAGTATCTGTCTTAAAAGCTAAATATGTAGTGTAGAACTAAATTCTGTTCTTACCAGCTTAACTCACACTCCATATAATTATAACTATAAAAGAAATTATCTTAATCAGGCTGTATTGTATATGTTCTAGTGGGTAACCTCCTTACTGGCCGTTTGCTTGGTCGGTATCCATCTCTTCCTCGTCGTCTTCTGGAATCACAAGAATTAGTAAAATTGATTGCAGATATTTAATAAGGTTCTATGGAAACTTAGGTGGCCCAACAATATTTTGAAGCAGGTTTATGGTAATCCATTTCCAGCTGCAATCGTTAGACTTCCAACTGCGACATAATGGACTTCCATTTGCCATTCTTTGGTAGAGTGCTCTGCTGTAAATATGATTAAAATGAACTTTATAAGCATAATAATAACAACTAATTCGAATGGCTCTTAAAAAACTTTTGTGCTGCTACTGATAGTGCCATTGACATGACAAAAATTTGGGTATACTAAATCAGCGAACAATAATATTGAAGATTTACAAGCTACTTAGTACATGCTACTGGATAAAGACCTTTTCCAAGTTGCCCCAGAACAGCCATCTCTCCGCCTTACAAACCAGCTGCCTTTTAAATTTCGTTGATCCCTCTCATCTTACGAATCATCAACTTACTTGAAAACATCAAATACTAGGAAATGTAATTCTGGGCTAATATGCTATCTCTACAATGAGACTGGTTTCAACCACCATTAGATTAATTAATTGGGTTTGTATACAAATCTTACGTTGGCCATTTGACTGAGTAGGTGGTTGTAAAGGTTTCTGTCCAGGAATCTGGCCTGACTGGAGCATTCTCGTCAGCCTCTCAACCTCGTGTAGAGATGAAGCACTCTTGATAGCTTCACGAACCTTGTGGATTTCTTGAGGGTTGAGGTCTGAAACATTGATTAAGAATGTGAATCTTTCTTCTTTATTGTGTGACTCCCAACGGCCTCCGACTTGGCTTTTACATGACGTCGAGAAATATCTCTCAGGCATGCAGGAAATGAATATGTGAATTAAATTCAAGGTGTAAGGATGCTATTTGCACACTGAAATCACCATCAGACAAACAGTGCCTAACTTCCCTAGTGTTTACAAAATATTGTTTATTTGTATCATACAATGGTACTCATTGGCTCTTAATTAAATCTAAACTTACTTGTAACTTTAGGATCAGGCATATTTCCTCCAGGCACAAATGTCTTGGCCTTTCTCGTGATTTCTTTCTGCATCTCTTTGCCTTTCTTACTTTTGAACAAGGTATTTGCTTCCTCCCTCTCTTTTTGTTTGATTTTTCTAAAATCTAACAATCTCAGCTCTGGGAATTTGAATGCCACATAAGCTCTGTAATATAAAAGGCAAAAGTTTGAGAGCAATACAAAATAATATAGTTGATTAAATGATTAATTAAAGATTTATCTACACTATGATCTGTTGTTTTTCTTAACAAATTAAATAATACAGAAAATATTTTGTTGCTTTTGTAAACTACATCCACAAGATAATAATGGCACACAGGCAAAACAAAGGGTGAACTTAGGCCTGTTGAGAAATTCCTTAATACTGACAATGAACAATGGTTTCAAGTACCAGAATTGGAATAAAATTTATTCTGATACACATAGTTAAATTGTAGTTGGTGCCTGGGCGGTAATTTGAGGCTTACATGTATTTTACTGATGGTCCAAGTAGATAAGAATAATGATAACAACTATTTTTTATATTTTTAAATGTTTTTTATGTCTTTTTTTAAAGAAATATTTAAAAATGTAAAAAATGAGATAATAATTGAATAAAGGAAATGATAACAAAACTGTGGTATGCAAAAATATTACATTTACCTGTAATGTTGTTTGTTGGAAACTGGATTATGCAGCAATGATAAAGTTCTCAGTTTTGGCAGTGTGGCTAGAGGGTCTAAGTCACCTAACTCTGTTATATTGTTGTTTGTTAACACCAGGGTCTCCAGATTAGGTATGTATTGCTCCAAACTTTCACCGATTCTCCTGTAAAAAGGTATTGAAGTTTAGTTTATTTCATGGAGTTACTTGTTGCTTAACTTCATATAAAGTTGTGTGAATTAGCAAATGTATTAGTGTCTGTAGAACATTTAAAATATGGTCATTTCTTTGATCTGTGATGTGCATTTAAATTTCCACATAAACTGAGAAGATGGAATATAATGTGATTGTGATAGTCAAGAGAGAATCCTCTGACTAAGGATGCCCTTGTTAATGTACTGATATAATATATTCTATATCCATACTAATATTATAAATGCAAAAGTAACTCTGTTTGTTTGTTACCTTTTCACAACTAAATGGCTGATCGTATTGTAATGAAATTTGGCAAGAAGATAGATTATATCCTGGGGAAGGACAGGCTCTTTTTTTTTCTTACACAAACACATCAAAGTTTCCACGCGCATGAAGTCATGGGCAACAGCTAGAAATATATAAAACACAAAAATTGTTTCTACCTATTTCCGTTATAGACTTTGAAACCTTCCAACCGATGTGCCCCAAACCAGTTTCATTAGAAAGGCAATAATGTGAAGATGGTTTTAGACCACTAAAACAGTGCATTATGCACTATAGCATAGTAGCACATGGCCGGGAATTCGCTATACCTCATAAAGTTGCTAGTAAAGATCTAATAATAAATTCTGTAATAGATTTATAGATAATTCTTATCATAAAACTCACACAATCCTGTTGTTGTTCAACAACAAGCACTTGATCCTTTTCAGTAAGGGAAATCCATCTAGTTTCCTGATATCGTTGTCTGAGAAATCTATGGTGTCGAACTGATCTAAAGTTGCGCCCATATTCTCAATTTGCGGTATTTTGTAACCTAGAAGAAGAGGCGGGAAGACTTTTAGGAAAATTCGAAGATAATTGTTAGTTAAGTCAATTTTAATAAGAGTAAAATAAAGGATTTGAATAAGTATAATATATCGGGTAGAAGAAAATAAAACATCCCAAAATATTAGAAAAACGTATCCAAGAACTAACCTCGAAGATCTAACTCTCGATCTCGACATGGATTCATGTATTGCATCGAGTTTTGTATCAACTCCGTTGAGAGTTTCACCATTTTGGTTAATTAGTTATGAATACCGAAAGAATAGGTTGATATATTGACAAATTGCGCCGAAACAAATATTTATTATCGTAGCGTTGCTTTGCGTTGCGTAGCGTCAATTACCATAGAGTAAAGTAATATAACGGGTATAGAGAGCCCCCTCGCAGATTTTTTTGAAGACCGCTAATGTCAATTGATCGGATAAATAGCGCCATCTATTATCGCCATCCACAAACTTGTGATATATATAGCTATAACTAGCTAGTAGCTACAGTTACTACCTATGCATTGGTGCCTATACTTTAGGCTTCCTTACTATTTTACTTGTTTTCAAGTAGATAAACTTTTACTTAATTTTGTTTTCTCTTTATTAACAAAATCATAGTAAAACTTTATCAAATTAAAAACTAGCAAATTAGTAAGGAAGCATCAATTTTAACAGGTACACAGGGGATTCATAAAAAAAAACACTTTTCTTTTACAAAATTACTTACTTATTTATTTATTTATCTTGTGTTTATTATTATAAGCCTGCGCTGCTGTTTTAGTTGCATCCTCACCATGGTATGTGATTTTGTCAAACAAAATCCGGTTAATTGAACGGCAAAAACATGGGACGAAAATTACAAACAAGCGCAAGCGCACGGAGTAATCGCCATATTTGTGACAATTTGACAATCATTGCCAGATCAATAATTGACTGTTGTTATTGTAATTATTACGCTGCTTGTTATCTACACAAATATTTGAAAATAGTTATAATACTTGTTAAATAGAATGATTAGGTAATTCAATTATATTTAATTTATTAATTTTGTAGTCACAAATTATATTTGTATCGGTGGTTTCGCCATCTGTAGTGACTTAAAGTAACTAATTGTTTAGGATGGGGATAACAGATGTCGCATTTTGAAAAAAAAAAACCCAAATCTGTCAATGTATGGAACTGTCCTACCCCTGGTCAATTACTCAATTTGGTTTTGGTTTGACAAGATGATGACAATTGACAATTTGTGAATTTGTTGTTTATGACAGAGTTTTTTTTTTAAATTTATTCTTGACCATGGATACATGTCCTTCAGTCGTAATCATTAAAAATCTATATGACAGAGAATGATGAAATTTTACCAGATACAATGTTAACAACCTATAAACTTGCCATATTTATTTATTGGCAACACTGTCAGAAAGAACCTTAGACTCACTTCAATGCCCGTCCTTGTGCCACCCCATGCTAGTACACATGTAGTACAACATGGTATAAGTATTCTACTCTTTGGTCCTATACATCGTTGATTCATAGATTTAGACTACTATTGGTTTATTAATTGGCAAGAGTCAAATACAGTAGCATATTATTCAACTAAAAGCACAATCTTTTTTTTTTACATCTATTTTATATTATTTTAGGAGTCGATGCTTCACGATATCTTTTTGCCATCATTGTGACGATACAGCAGGTTGCAGGTTCACCGTGCACCGTCACGACGTTGTCGTAAAAGTCGGATAGGTAGATAACTTTTCGCTCCCGCTTGTCTTTCAATTCAATCCTGGCTTCCTAGTAAATTATCGGAGAGCTCCTGCTTCCATGGGCCTACCTATAGGGCTCGGCAACACAGATAGATACTAAAAAATAAAATCTACCAATCCGCATCAGACGTATCGGTTAGTTGAAAGACCGCAATTTTGGTTTTATTTAGTCAGTAACAGTCGGACAAACTTCTCGTGCAGGAGTACCTAACTCATGGCGGTTCCACATGAAATCAAAAGTATTTTCCTTCGTTTTAGATTTAAGCTGCCATGTAGGTGAACAAGATTAGTTCGGTATTTCACCTGGCGCCCGCCTGATATCGTGGCAATAGTTGAGGTTCCCAACTTCCTTAAGGGGGAAACTTGAACCGTAAATACGCAACAAAAACCTGCTTAAGCTAATACTAGCAGACAGTACTGACAGGCGGTTTTGACCGGCGGTACTGATAGGCGGTATGAAAGTCGGTACTGATCGGCGGTACTGACAGGCCGTATTGACAGGCCTTACTGACAAGCGGTACCGACAGGCGTTACTGACAGGCGGTAATGACAGGCGGTTCTTACAGGCAGAACTGACAGGCGGAACTGACAGGCGGTACTGACATGCGGTACTGACATGCGGTACTGACAGGCGGAACTGACCGGCGGTACTGACAGTCCGTATTGACAGCCCGTACTGACAGTCCGTTCTGTCAGGCTGTACTGACAGTCCGTTATGACAGGATGTACCGACAGTCCGTCCGTATCGACAGTCCGTACTGACAGACTGTACCGACAGGCGGTACTGACAGTCCGTTTTGTCAGGCCGTACCGACAGGCGGTACTGACAGTCCGTATTGACAGTCGATACTGACAGGCTGTACTGAAAAGCCTTACTGACAGTCCGTACTGACAGTCTGTACCGACAGTTGGTACTGACAGTCCGTATTGACAAGCCTTACTGACAGGCCTTACTGACAGTCCGTACTGACAGGCGGAAACGACAGGCGGTACCGACAGTCCGTTCTGTCAGTCCGTACTGACAGTCTGTACCGACAGTCGTACTGACAGTCCGTACTGACAGGCGGAAACGACAGGCGGTACCGACAGTCCATTCTGTCAGTCCGTACTGACAGTCCGTTCTGTCAGGCTGTACCGACAGGCGGTACTGACAGTCCGTACTGTAAGTCCGTACTGACTACACTTTTCTAAAACACCCTCGCTTTTTAACAGACTTCAAAAAAAGGAGGGTTTTTTTTTTTGTGTTTGTTACCTCATATCTTCGTCATTTATGAACCGATTTGAAAAAATCTTCTTTTATCTGAATGGATCTTTTTTCCGATTGGTCCCATAGAAATTTCATCGAAATCGGTTCAGCAGTTTGGTTTTGAAATCAAAATAGCTGCAAAAAATTGCGAAGTAAAAGAAATTGCGAAATTGATACTTGATAAGGATTTTTGGTGTGTGATGCGATAACTAAAAAGGGTAAAATAATAATAACTTTTTTGCAAAAATAAACCGACTTCCAAAAAAACACAAAAAAAGTGGGAAATAACTTTACTTTCGGAAGTCGGTTGCAAAAAAGTCAATGAAACAAACAATAGTCACCGACTTCCGAAAGTAAAGTTATTTCCCACTTTTTAGTGTTTTTTGGAAGTCGGTTTTTTGTTTTCAAATATCACAGCGACTGTACTATTTTTGCAACAAATACATTGCTCCTTAACCATTACCTAAGTTTGCCGCTAAGTGACTGGACAAGCAATGTAAACATCACAAAACGATACTTTATTAAGTGGATGCATCGCGGCCGCTGCGTCTTGCGGCAAGTTAGTGATGTGCTTGTGCATATCGACTAACGTAGGCTATCGATCGATCGATAGGATTAGATCTCTTTGATAATATTAAGTTTCACCAATTTGAGCAGTTCCCATTGAATAATCACATAAATTATTTCTTATCAAAGCTGTCATGGAAAAATATATGAATTTAAGAGATACACTATTTGACAAAAAGTGCCACCCCAGTAATATCAAAGCGGCAAGTGCTGCACAAATACTACCACTTTACAGATCAGTGATTATACACCATAGCAGGGTTCAACAATACCTGCTGTTTCAATTTCAATACGCTATGACAGCCTAAACCAACGTAACCGGATTTTTGATTGTTTTAATTCACTTAATAATATTTTTTTAAGCTACATATTGTTTATTTTTATTACAATATTTTCTGGACATGCAGTTTATTATTTATTTTATTTTCAGGACCCCAATTTTTTTTTGTACAATAATAAATGTAAGATTCGATAACTTTCCGATTTAGTCAATCACTAGCGTATATGTAAAATAAATTGCTTTTGCACAGCACAACGTTAGCGACCGATGTTTTTGTGTGGGTAAGTTGTACGGTGCATGGTATATACACGCTGTGATTGATGGGTTATGGTTTATAATTGATCGTGTAGTACGTTCTGTTTTAAGAAATGCGGATGTGTGCGCGACTGCGTACTTATTGCTTTTACTGAACTGCATGTGTAGTAGTTGCCGTGTGGCAGGGGCAAACTGGAGGCACAGGTTTCCGATACATTTTCGTCTACCGGGCATATCTCCTTGTTTCCTAAATCTATGTTATTTCCCATTGCGCCAACACTATAAACCTAAGTACTTCAATATTTTAATTTTACGTCGCCCTGATGCGTAATGTGTTTTCTGGGCGCAAGCGGCACAGCTCTCCCGTTCGAAAGCCGAAGCGAGACTGAGCGCGGGTGGCGGGCGGCAGAGAACAAACTTCAAGACGCCGATAATTTAGGTATTTTCTTTTTACGGTGAAAATAATAGGAATTAAAAAAAAATAAAAAACATAAGACCTGCTTTATAGGTAGTTCAGTTAGTATGCCAAGTTTCATGATCTAATTTTAAGTAGTTTTTAAATACCAGCGGTTTATCGTTCGGTTTGGAGGTAACTTAGGATTTTTTTTCTATCGAGAAAATTTTATGGAATCGTGTTTTCGTCAAACATAGGACTTAGCATTAATCCTCAACTTTACCGTATATTTATTTCAAAATTAATGCTGCAGTATTTTCGGCGTAACGGAGGATCATGCTAAGCGATCTGAGGTAGTATGGGCTCTTAATGATATGCTGTAAAGGGCAATTTTGATCTACATTAAATGCACAACGTGTTTAACTGAATAAAGAATAGTACAGTATTGTTTATAATAGCTCATTTATAGCGCATTAGTAAATAACTCCTTTTTTGTAATATGTAAAAGATAAAAATGGTTATCTACTGTGGGTTATCCTTAGCAGATAGACATATACTATAACAGATTTTTTTTGTAGATCTTTTTAAGATATACATTTCCGTAGTATTTTCATCTATCTCATAAGGTTTAGCCGGCGTTTGCAATGTAAGCGTGTAATATGTTTTTTACGACATCACATTACAAATCTTTGAAATTCTCGGCTTTTATCTACTAAAATATGCATGTATTATACATATAAACCTTCCTCTTGAATCGTTCTTTCTATTGATGATTGATTAAAGCGCATTAAAATCCGTAGTGTAGTTTAAAATAGCTTAAGGATAGGGATATACGGGGTGGAAAGGACACCGACGCGAAAACGGAAACCACATAGGCACGAGAACGGAACGGGGGTTTCAGAATGATGTACTGAGTATGTGGTTTCCGTTTTCGCGTCGGTGTCCCTTCCACCCCGTATATCCCACTATACGTTAGCAACAATTATCTTGATGGTCACTGTGAAAAAAAAACATGCCACTGGTCCATACAAAATTACCCAAACACCTTTGGTAGGTTAGTACCTCCCCCTACCCCTACCCCTTAGGATTATATTGAAGCTTTAGATAAGTGTGATTGCAATATTATACAAAATTTAGTAGTTACCTATCGCCAAACAAATTGTCATGAAATCGACACAGAAGCCTCGTAGGTATACTTTTCCCCTACGAAACCCCTAATATACATGATTTTACTTAATTTACATTAAAAAACCTATTGTAAACTTTGGTGGACGAAAAAAAAAATTGGTAATTCAATGTTCACACCGCCCGTGTTCAAGCGACTGAATCATCGAGCTAGCAAAATAAAATATCAGAATGTCCATTTATATTTTCCTTTTCAGAAAAACAGGAATTTCATATTTGCATGTAGGTAAGTAATACTGGATATGTTCGTCATCCTCTCCTCACTGTATTAAAATGGAACAAGATATGATAGAATTATTCAAAGAAATAAAAAGTTTGTTATGAACAATCAGATTGCATATAAAACAACAATCATAATCCGGAGTGACTGTAAAATAAGTTTCCGAGGAATATTAAACGACGTGGAACTTGTAAAAATATTGGTAGACGGGGAGTGGCTACATGGCTACAGACTTGTTGTTGATATTATGAAGAATCAGATATCTAAACTGACAAAGGTCCTAAATGACCCGGGCCAGAACCATGGCGAACAGAAACACAGTACCTGTGACGTAAATCTTATGGCATCGAGAATAGAGGTCATTAAAATGCAAAATCAGAATTAAATTAACAATGAAAGCACAGTACTTAGATATGTCTCTACCTTTGATTAGTCAGGTAAATAAGCTTACGGAAGGGTGACAAGAGTCCTTGAGGAGTCCCAAAGGTGATACCAAAGAAAGCCTTAAAAATGACTGAAATGGCTTGAGGAAGGCGCTTGACGTTCTTATATGTGTTAGGTAACTCCAATTAACTCGTATTCATACAGGGTGTACAAAAAATGTGAGTCATGAAGGTGCCATAAAAGCATCTAATATTCTAAAAGCAACTTTCTCCCAAAAATGTGATCCTACTAACATCAAAAAACAAAATCCAATTTTAAAGCAAAACAAGTAAACGAGATTTACAGTAAGTAAATGAAAACAACCACAAAAATTTACTGTAGGAAAACGAGAAGACCTTTACCACAGTAACGGTTATAAGGATTTACGCTTCAATTTGGACTGGTCTCACACTTTTTACTGCGCCGTAAAGAAGTTATAAAAATAAACCTGTATTAAACGATATAGAAATCCTGCAGCTGTGAACCAATGAAGGAAATAAAACTCTATGTACACGGTCAAAATGTATGGAATATTGTTTTTTTTTAAATATCTGATGAATTATTTCGACGTCGTTATGGTTCTAGAGTCTAGAACCATGTACTTACATAATTTTGTTCTAACTGATTGCCTGTCGATGTGTACACCGTGTATAGACAGAGGTTATCTTCACTCAAAATTGTCAAAGTGTAAACCGGCCTCACTCATGATCATGACATCCTATCAAACTACATAATCAGTACCTATAGGTACATAGGCAAACTATCAACATCTAAGCCGACCTCAATCACTAAGCTCTCTCCATTATGAGTAGATAAGTAGCTGTGGGTAGGTATGTGGTTATAGCAACATCTAATGTGTGGTAGGTAAGTGAATCAGTACAGCCCGTCTATTAAAATCTTGACCACCTACTTAATAAATTCTTTTACTGACAGACAAGGCACACTGTAATCCGAAGTGAAGTCTAGAATGCATGAAAATTTGCAATCGCCGATAGTGGGATTTGCAATGCCATCGGATAACCGGTGCGTGTCTTCTAAATAATTACGTCACTATACGATGCAAATGGCGGAGCTAAAAATTGCACTTCAACACAAACTCAAAGCGATGAAGACATGCAGTAGCTACAGCAATTTCCAATTAGATGAGTATAAACATCACACAAGCCGTCCGCTGTGTGAGGTTTTTCATCAACAAAAATAGCGAACTTCCATTCAAACTTTCACCATCGATTTAATATATTTAAGGCAGGTGTCCAACATAAGTTTATGGAGGGCCAAGTTTCGTATTTATGTAACCGTAGCGGGCCAAAAAAATGCAAAGTGACCTCTAAATTTAAATTAAACGGCAATTTTCACTTAAAATGTTTATTCTTATTACCTCACTAATGATGATGTTTTTATCCACTATTGATATATTTACGAAATATGTGGAACACAATCGCGATCGAAGAAGAGTAAAAGCAAAATACTCGCATCATTGACATGTTTCGCCGGATTAGACTGCCATGATGCTGTCTGCATTTGCGGGTAGGTGAGGCGAGGCAGGTAGATGAATATGGCGCGGAAATAACTGATTTAGGGACATTTTTAAATCCTTGCTGAGTGCTATTCCTTCGTTGTGTGTTTTGTTGTGTTTGTGTTGAATGAGTAAGGAGAACTTTTGCAAGATTTCATGCTTCTAGATCTAGCGGTTTGGGCTGTGCGTCGCTTGTCAGAGCTATTAAATAGATAGATTGCGTTGTACAAGGGCACCCAAGCTACATAGGTATGTTTAAAACTCCGTAACAAGCAAAATACTTAATCTCCGTCATTCCTTCTCCAATCATGAAATATTACCGGGAACCGGAGACAAAATACATCGAAGTGTTTTGCGCATGAAAAATAAAACGAAATGGATTAATTCAATCACAATCGCATTTTGTTTCCTACGTTAGGTTAATCATCGATTTGAAAATTGCTATTTCAGACATATTCAGTATATTCTTGTTTTTATTTCCGAATCGAGCATCGAAATGTCTACATGCTTTATTTTTTTTACCAATGTATGAATTTTTTGTTTGTCTCTGCATCACCCAAAGGTTGACTGGTAGAAAATGCCTATGGCATTAAGTCCGCCTCTGTACACTGTGCTTGATGTGTTAAATAAATAAATAAAGAATTGCCTATTAAGGCCTCGGGGCAAGTGGCTCTTAATTTATTTTAGCATCTGTTTATATCGCTCGATCATGCGAAAATCCAATAGGAGTGCCAATCCAGAGGCAGAAAAAAGGAGCCTTCTGTGATAAAAGCTTTTTCGCAGGAGTAAAGAACGGACTAAAGTACGGACCACGCGCATTAGTTCAAAGACAATGTGTAAGTTTGTAGAGGTACTAAGATTACACATACTCACCCGAGTTTGGTTCTACTGTATGCTAAAATTTATTACGTACTTACTAATTCTGTGGCATCAGGCAGACAAAGTTATCACTTTAGAAAAAATCTTGCAACGCCCATGCTTCTGGGTTATCAAATCACCATTTCGATAATTGAAAATTATTATTGCATGTTCTTCTATGATCTAAATCTGTTCGTTCAGTGAGTAATTGTGTAGTCACAATTACTCACTGAACGAACAGATTTAGATGTAAGTGCGTAAAGTACCTATTATTGTAGGTACATATGTACATATGTGGCCAATTAGATTTTACTTTTAAAGTTGAATAGGTAATAAAGAATAGTTAGTGTAATTATTTAATTTGAATTGAGTAATACAGACACACTCGCGTTGTTTAACATGTACTTACTTATAACTTGATAATATTAGTTCATAGTAATATCAATTACATCACAATTATTTGAAATATTGTTCATAGTAATATCAATTGCATCACAATTATTTGAGATTGGACAACGGTGACGATAGTTAAATGATGGATTAGGAATCTTTTTGTAGACATAATACTATTTACATAATATTCAATATCAATGTCGTATATCACGTGCCAACGCGAAAATCGGGATTTCACATACATATATTTACAGACACGTGTACCTCAGAAAAATCCTACCTATACTTACGCACGCCCTGCGCCACACTGCGCTCTATGCGCCCGCTTACGTGATTTTCGAAGAACTATTTGACTCTGTTGTGGGATAATTTTGGAAAAACTGTGATAAATATGTCTCATAGTTTTAATTGAAGAATATGTACACCAATTTTCGAGTCAATTGACCCAGAGAATATCCCGATTTCACCCTTTGGAGTGGAATTTCGAAAAACCCATTCTTATTGGATACCTACTCTTCACAAAGAATACACCCTCCAAATTTCATGTCTCTAGGACCAGCGGTTTGGGCTATGCGTTGATAGTCAGTCAGTCAGGACTTTGAATTTTATATGTATAGAAGATTTCACTTAGCTATTGTGGTTTCGCTCTGAAATTGCGATTCAATTCATCCACTCACAGCGTGGAGAATTGAAAATACGAATACCAGGAAAGTTCTGGCTAAATATATCCACAATAGAGAGCACTAAAATACTATGATGTATATTCCACGAACGTGGAATGCAACATCTCTCAAAAGTATTATAAATATTTGGATTACCTATTTAGTTTTAACTCTTGGAACTAGGAAAAAGGACTTCAAATAGCTTTATCCCTTGTCCTAACCACAGCGATCGGTCGCGCAGAAACGTGATCGTCGCGATCATATGTCATGCATTATACACACATTTGTTTGAAAAATCAGAAGTAGTAGTCTTTGAGCACGTTCAAAACTACACGACACGCGACAGTCGCGTGTTGGCGCGTTAATCGTTTTGGTTAGGACGCGGCAACGCAAAATGTGGCAGCACCAATCAAAATACTTTATTTCATAATTATCTACTTTTCTCGTTGGTCCAAAGATGAAGCTTGGAGTCTTGGGTTCGATCTGGAGTCCGACAAAGTGCTACTGGGTTTATCCTTTAGGATTTTTTACTATCAGCCCATTGCTCGGATTTTTAGTTAGGTTAGCACACTGTATTTGCTGCTTTCATTATAGGGTACCGACATCCGTATTATAATTGCCAAACTAATTTTGTTCGTCTGTTTTCACACCTTAACGGATGAACGGATTTCGATAAAAAAATTCACACAGGTAGACTGCTACGGGTTAGTAGACCGGAAAGCTTCGTGTTGTCCCGTTCGTACGTTCTCCGTTGGCGTGAGTTAATTTCCGAATGCCGCGCAGGCGAAACCGCACACAAAACCTAGTAATAACTAGAATATGTTCACGTGAGTAAGTTATTTACGCATGCAAGTCACATTTAGGTTCGTTACTCGCTTCATCTGACTCATAGTGAAATATACCTTGTTTTGACGTTACATTTCAATTTCATGTCCCACATCCTGTCAGAATGAAACGACTTCAAAGTTTCATTCTGACAGGATGTGAAACATTTAAACTCATAAACATCAACAGTTACACCTAGAACAACAACCCGAAGGCCATACAAAAATTTGAAATAATATGGGAATCGAACCCGCGAAACGCAGCGCAGCAGCCAATCGCTCAGCCACTGCGCCAACCCTGCAATTACTAATTATATATTGTACCTATTCAGATAATGTATTCGTATGTCGTTTCACAGAAGTCAAAACTAAAATAAACACGAGCTTGATTGAAACATACTTAGTTTGCAAGTTACAACTAATATCAATTTCTGTAACTACTGACTAGATAAGACGCAAATGTGGGATTAAGCACGAACTGATAAACTAATTCAAACTTCGTCGTGTTTCGGCCATCTAAGTACACTCGACGAAGGAATCGGGTAGCTGGCATTATTCAATTTACTTACTCCCGTCCCTACTCGTAGGTTATTGCAAAATAGTTCCAAAGTAGAGCAATAATCTATACTCTTTATATCATGGCTTGAAGTGTTCGTTCTTGTCGGTTTTGACGTGACACATAACACCATGCCTATATTCTTCGAAAGCGTAGGCAGAGGTAGAGACGTACCTACAGTCCACCCACATTACTCCTTGAAGGCCGAGGCGTCCAGTTTATCAATTAACCACAGTTATAGGGTTCTATGTAATAACAGGCGAGTCTATTGTACTCACGGTAATTTTCTCACTTTTACTTTTCGCGGTATTGATGGGAGAAATTTCATTTTGAAAAAAAAAACAGTGCCTTTGTACTCATGGTTATGTCGTTTTCTTATGCTCTTTTTGTGTGTACATAAATGATAAAACAAATAAATATATAAAAAGTTGCTCCGGACTGTAGATTCAGAGAATTTCCTATAAAATCAAAAAACAATTGCGCCTACCTGGGAATCAAACCCAGGTGCCAGGACTTCCTAAAATCAAAAGTCGCACTTACAATACGGTTGTCCACAACAATTCAACGGCACGTATGGCGCAGTGGCTGAATGACTGACTGCTGCGCTGCGACTCGCGGGTTCGATTCCCGCACGGAACAAATTTTTGTATGGCCTACAGGCAGTTGTTCCGGGTCTGGCTGTTTGTCTATGTGAGTTTAAATGGTTCGAAAACGCACCCACGATACAGGAGAAATTCCTAGAGTGGAGCAAAGTTAAAAAAAATACCTGCATGACAATTTGAAAGTATACATAATATACGCACCTACATTAATTAAGCTGTCAAATCAAACGGCAGTCCATCTCAGTGTTATTCAACGCGATATTTTTCACAATTCAAGAAGGAACAAAAGACGCGCAAATTATAACGTGGACAATGAGCTGCGAAAAAACGTGAAAGAATTTTATATAGGCTTACCTTCATATTTTTGTCTCAGAAAAAGGATTTTCATTTTAATCATGCTACAGCATGATTAAAATGAAAATCCTTGAATGAAAGTCCTACCTACAGGTAGGACTTTTATATTAAGTCATTGGTATGATAATATGTACATATATACCTTCATACTCCATACCTCCATACAACCTACATTTTGTTAAGTGATGTTAATTCAATGTAGGTAAGAATAGATTGAGTAAAAACGACCTTATTGGTGATTTTATTAAGAAAGATGCGTAGTACTGGCAACTGGTGCATGACCTATGTAAGGATCGTAGCAGGTTTCTGGCATTCTGTAGTTTCTGTTTACTTTCTTGGGACAAAGGCGTGGATTTAAGTATGTAATGTAATTGCAAGCATTTCCTCATTTGAAATAAAACATTCATTGTTTCAACCAATCTATTCTTTTGCATTCCAGTTAATTCTTCTGGATTTAATTCGATTATTTCTCTTCCTATTTCTGAAGACGGTGTGTTTTTATTTGGTTAAGAAAATGCTGTTGTGAATGTGAGAACAAATAAACAGTGTCAGGTGAAAATAAACAGACAAACACGGCTTCTTTGTTTGTTTGGTTCCTTGTCTCGACTCTTCTCGTCTTTCCAATTTTGATCTGACACAGCAATTCAGGTATTTTTTTCCGCAAATTCAATTATTCAGCGTAGATTATTTCATGTTCGCTTTTCCACTTTGGGAGTACCTCAATCAAATTTAATCCTGTTGTTACCCATTTTAGGACATTTATCAGATAATTTTTGTACACTGAACGGCTATTGGCAGAAAATCGTTGAAAATTATCAGTCACTAAATCATAAACAAATTAAGTAATTTTTGAGAAAGTTAAGAGATAAACAAAAAACTTTTTCTTACCTTATAATAAAAGCCTTTATTAAAAATCTTATAATCTAGTTACAACAAAACAGAATTGGCGATTAGTTGAAGTAGGTACTAGGTATACACACCAGCCACCTGCCACATGATCTCTGCCCATCCTTTCATTAACATTCTAGTTTTCGCTAGTATTCAATTACTTAAAAGCATTTGTAGTAACCTCCGAACAATCTAAGGTAGCTCAAATAGCAGAATAATAAATTTCCAGAAGCTAAACTAATTTTCGAAGAAACAATACTCTAACTCAGTAGTGTTTCGGAGAAATAGTCTTACGTAGGCTAGGCCGGTGGTGGCACAAAGCCAGTGTTACCTGCCCTGTCATCCGATTAAAACACCGTACTATGGTAGACCACCTAAGGGTGCTACCCGTGACATTTCTCAATAAAACGAGATCTAGTCTTATATGTAGTTGTTTTGTTTCATCAACATTAAATTCCATTAGAGTGTTTATTGTTTCATGGTAAAGACAAAAATAGTATTATATATAAAGGCCCATCAAATATTTTTTGCAGGAAGGGAGTTCAACTCATGGTCATTATTAGTCGGCAGTTACTACGCATCGCTTCTATTATTATAAAAGTGCAAGAAGTTTACTTAATATCGATTCTTACAAACTAACTCAATTCGCCCATAAATTCGGTTATTCCACTTTAGTTCTATTCGCTATTCGCAAACAGAAAGGGGTATAGAGTAGCGCGCAAATTTGGGCCTTCAAAGAAGATTAGTGCAAATTCCGAACACCAGTAATGGCTTTAGTATTGCAAATCGGAAAACTAATGAGACAATTTATGAGTAAGCTATACAAATGAGGCCAGGTATTACTAGAGCTTAGTTTAAGGTTCTGAGTTTAGATCGGATAGTTCGTCGATTTGTCATCATATATACAAGGTGTAAATGGGCCCTTCATGAAGCCGTCAACCAAGCATTCTGTACTTCAAACTAAGTAACTTTACGTTAAAAAAAAATAGTATTGCTGGCCAACGACTTTTTTTGGGGTGTAACATCACGTTTTACGGTAGGATTCCATGTAACACACTCAAAATATATATTGTGCTTATGGATGCATTGTACGGGGGTGCAGATATTTAAAGTGAAGTTATAACATTAAGAACTTGTATTTAAAAACAAACTTGTGAAAAGTTGGCATCTTGACCCCCAATATCTCCCTAACTAGAAGGTTCCCAGGTATGGTCTAGAACAAAAAAAAATTCGCAAAGACAGGGAAAACAAGTGCGTTTTGACTCCGTTAAGGATACTTTTACACCCATTAATGGTGGTCTTGAACTAGCTGCAAAATTCAACTATGACTTCTTTAAGGTTCGAATTTATCTAGGTTACCTACCTATTTTGTTAAGAGCCAATCAAAAGTTGACTAAAGGTTCAAAAGATCAAAGGTTGATTCTAAATAGATTCGCTGTAACTACATATATAAGTAGCACCGTTCCTCGCAGAATTATTCCATTTAATTTCCAAGAATGAAGTGAAAGAAACTGCGATTTTTCTTAATTCTTAAGACTACGAAAAGAAATCCCGCGGGTAAAGTTCGTATCCAAATAAATTCTTATGTCCGTTGAAAGGTTAATTATTAATACGGTCGTTAATGAAAATGCTTTGAATGCCAGCAAATCGTATCAAATATTTGTGCTTCAATGTATATTTAATTCCAGTTAGTTATTTTAACGAGTGCCAATTTACATTCAGCGTGTGTTTTTGGAAGCCGTTAATGCATTGTTAAAGTCTTAAAAGTAATTAACAATGTGGACCGAAGAAAAAGGGTTTTACTGGCGTGATCAATCCGGCGAAAATCATGACACAGTTAATAAATTAAGTCTACTAATTAATCATTATCTGTCTTGACATCCCAACAGGGGCCGTCCAATCTAACCAAAGTGGTTGAGTATCAATATTTTACATTTAGCGACTCGATCTGACCCCTCGACCCAATTACTGGGTGAAACAGACATTATTATATGATAAAACGGACTGTTTGATGGCGATAGAGTTGTACCTACTATTTTATTAGTTTAGTTTGTGATTGTAGTCAACGTTCCGGTCATAAATCGCTATCGTAAAAAGAAGGCAGCGTATTCGTCCTTCTAACCCGTTGACATGAGTACTTGAACATTTTTCATTACATACTACTTTTATGTGTTTGATTAGCTTAAAATATTTGATTCTCATTGGTCTACCAAGGCCGCACTGTATGTAATGGATGGTTCCATTACATACCAAGTTACCTCCATGCCGCAAAATCTGCAAATTACAGTTTCTTGGTGCCGGTTGTCATTTGTAAATCTTTGACAGTCGTTGCTGGTAGTCTTTGTCCCGAAAGTCTGACAACCAGTCCTACCGTATTACCCAGAACTAACTGGGTGGTGGAGATCAAATAGGCATGTAAAATACTGGTATTCACTGCATTCCGCCTAGATTGAGACGCAACCCCAAAATAGTTGGGAAAAGGCTAGCCAGACAGATGACGGTCTGTCAAGTGACGGGTTAACGGGACTGCTTATCGTGGGGGTCCTGGCTTGATGGGTTTATTCCGTACGTCAGGGATTATGTCATTGGGTTGTTGTATTAGTCTGTCAGTACTTAGCAATCCAGAGGCTGGGTTTGTGCCTGACTCATGAGAAAATGCTCGCCCTATGTTACATTGAACTTTTTACATGACATTTCTGCCAGTCTTTTTGGGGAGCTTATAGCCGTGAAGTTATGTTAACTTGGACATATATTTACGAGCGTGCCGTCAATCGTCGCACAATCAACGACAAGTGTCATATTAAGTGGCATCGTCTGGCGAAACAGTGACCTTATATATCTAGTACATAAGCATCGTTATGTGATGTGCCGGGACATATAGTTGGTTCCTGCTCGGAGAAATAGGTATGAGGAAACTTGATATGTGTGACTGAGCCTCGTATATTTTGTATTACACGTGGATATTATATTGTATTATCTACGTGG
The DNA here is from genome assembly GCA_964057025.1 of Standfussiana lucernea. Lineage (NCBI taxonomy): Eukaryota > Metazoa > Arthropoda > Insecta > Lepidoptera > Noctuidae > Standfussiana > Standfussiana lucernea. The sequence goes on from OZ059789.1 coordinate 10,315,701, forward strand.
GTGTACCGCGTGAAAAGTTTTCCGTATTAATATTATCACGTTCACTTTAGGGAAGTGATAAATTACACTTGATGATATTCACCTACATATGTACGTAGCAGAGAAAATTTTAGATTTCTAAGTTTGTTCTAACTTCGGTCTTAGATTTCCTCGTTGGTAAGTATTGACCCAGTGATTGTGACCCCGTCTTACAAGTTCGAATCCAGATAGGCGCTTTACTTTATGTATATTATTTTGTCACTACTGGTCTAAAATCGGTGAACGAAAAGTTCGTGAGGGAACCGACATATCCTATAACAAACAAATCAAAGACACGTGACATTCACCAACCCTGGTGGATTGTGGGAAACTCCCTCTCACAGAGATCGGGTCTAAGTCTCAGCAGTGGGAATGTCATTCGCTGGTTATGCTAAATATTTTCCATATTAATAACTTTGTAATATTATAGCTAGTATGGACTTATTTTAGCTAATGGTAAGGCCGTCCTTCATTCCCTCCCATTCCATGGGTCCCGATTCTGCGCAACTTCATGCCAATTCCCAAAAAAGACTCACTTAATTTCCAAACTAGTTCAATGTAAAATTGCTTTTGGTTCTAAAGAAGTGAAGTTTGTCTATACATATGTACATGTGGCTTATACCTAGTACCTGTGCCCTACCAAAACAAAGTCAAACCATTGGACGATAAACATAGACCGCTGTGTCCATACTATTGAATGATTTGCGTTTGTTTCGGCCTTGACCAAGGCCATATTTTTACAAACATGCCATGTACCGTAAACCGGCCTGCGTCATCTTGTTTCTACAATGAAAATTGATTCCTAGGTATAGTAGCACTTAGGTATTTTAGGTGATTCCTACACGACACCGCTTTTCCGCGCATTTGGGCGGTGAAGCAGATCGTGGCACTGGCTTATATGAAATCCGTTGATGCCTAACTTAACACACGTACACCGCTCGATCTCGCGGACGAGCGACGCTCACCGCCTCTCCGCGAGGCGCACCGGCAATACATTTGCTTCGCCGTCTCAGCCCGACCGCGCGGACGAGCGATGTCTTGTGAGAATTTTGTCGGTTGTTATCATAATATTGATCTGGATTATGAAAAATCAAGTCAGTAATAGTTAATTTACATATCTCCCCTTACATTCACATTTCAGCAATTGTTCTAATTCTGAAAACAGTATTGTTAGGTCTGTTTCTAAGAACCGTTTTAAAAGACACATTCTCATGCATCAGCACGAGGTAGACGCTAAGACTTCATACCGTGGTAAAAAGATTAACTAGTCAGCAAGATTGATAGCGAATAGTGAAATGTAAAGCTAAAATACCGCAAAAACTTTCACAACCATAGATTCCATAACTAAACTTCTAAGTTACTTAATTCAATGTAATTTATGACATTAAAATTAATTTATTTAGACAACAGTCTGTTTATTTATAAAACTCGGTTTTATCTTGTTATGAACACATTGCACTACAAAGTTCCTGATCTCCGTTAGTACCTATTTACATAAAACACAACATTGCACAGGTATCTGCCGAACCAACATCACATTTGGATTTGACTAATCACATTGTTGTCATCGTACATTCGAAACAAGTTTGTATTCGAATGGCAGCGGCAACAAAGGCACAGCTATTATGCAGTCATATGTGATAGTTATCAGTGATTGTTTTGATAAGTCGACACGCTATGCTACGGTTGTGTTTACAGACGCCCGTCACATCGACAGTCTAATAGTATATTATAGTATAGAGGTGTTTTCAGGCAAGCGTCGCTCGTAGAGTCGTTCGTTGCAAGCCAGTCGCGTTCCGCATGTCCGTCTGACTCCACGCATCACGCGCGCTCAATTCGCTACGAGCTACGCCGTAGCACGTCCCGGATTTTCGTAGGCAACTACTCAAACTACGACATAACATTCGCTTTAAAAAAAAGCGCCCTAAGTTAATTTACTAATGTTTTCCAGTGAAGTTTCACAGTTGAAACTTTCAAACTAATCTGTGTAAACATAAACTATTGTAATCGTATTATAGTGCATCATAAAAATGTTTTAGTAAATAAACAGATCTATTATTTGATATACTTGATGTATGTGATGATTGTGAACTAGTGTGTGTATTTTGTGATTGTGTTTTTAGCTTTAAGTTTTGAAAATTGGTAAGTATAAAGTAATTATGGAAATATTTTCAGTAATAAGTGTCCGTTAAGGGAGGTAGAAAGAATTCATTAAGTTGCTAGAAATTTATGGTAATTAGCATATTCGTTAGGTGCTGACGTAAAGATTGCCTTGTCTTGAAAGTAATAAATTACGCAAGTAATTTGATAACATTTATCATTCATGAAGTAAAACTCACGTGCAATTTCTTGTTTCAGTTAGAGCTTGTTTTATTAGCGTGTTGGAATTAGTATTTATAGTAAAGTTAATTATGATATTATTGCTGATAATTGATTAAAAATCTTATCTTCTTGACTATAAAAGTTTCAACAAAACGTTATTGAACACCATTGAGTTTGTACATAAATATCCTGTTTTTTGCAGTGTACGCGGTGGCGCGGCTAGTGAGCATGGTTTCTGGCCGCGCCATCGAATTTGTTAAATATCTCCCGAATCTTTATAGTACTTTTTTTTCTTTCTTATGAACAATAATTAACATATTACGTACATTTATTCAAAATGCGACGGTGGCGCGGCCAGAAAGTAACCACGCAAAAAACGACAACATTTCTCGTGACAGTCTCAAGTTTATTTTAAATTCTCTCATGATTTCCAATATTTTGGCAATCGAACCTGTTTGGAAACCCAATATTGTTTGTCAAACAGATAACTAATACTAATAAAGCTATCCATCACATATAAAAATAATTTTCTTTGCAAAATAATATTAAAAACGTTGGCAAAGTGTGCCCAATATATCAATTTATCTTATAAAACTTTATGGTTGTTTTTTTTTCTTATATTAACATTATCCAATAAGAGAATGTGATCCATCAAAGGACGTGATAGGTTAATTTATACTAGTGATGCAACGGAAGTGTCTTAACGGAAGCAGAAACGGAAACAGATGTCAAAAGTAAATCTTAGCGGATGCGGATGCGGAAGCGGAAGCGGAAGTGTTAATACTATGAAGAAAAAACACATTTTTATTTTTTTTCAGATTTGTTGAATAGAATTTGTCATTTGTATTTTGTACTTTTAGTACTCGAAGTTAAACAGAGGTAAGTTATATTTAATAAAAAGTAATTTGGCCGCTTTTACACCTTTGAGTCTGTTTCGGTGTTCTTCATATATTAAACCAGCTCCGCTGTAGTCGTGCGACCTTTTCGCGAATACACTTTTTCACAGAGTTTGCATCGGGCACTTCAGTCATTAATCTCAACAAAATAGTTCCAAATGGGACTGGTTTTTGGTTTCATAATTGCACGAGACACAAAACTAATAGGTACCTAAGTAACAAGCAACAAAAATAAGAAAAAATCAACAGAAGATTTACGAGCTTACGTTAAACGTCACGAGGCGCGGTGATGCGCAGAATGAAACAGAAAATAGAATGATAAACAAAGTCGTTGCGACGCGTTTGTGTACCGCCCCCGCCAACCCCCCGCACGCGCCGTTTCCGTCATGCATGTCCAGTCGTTCACGCGCCCCACCACCGCGCTCCTCGCTGTATTCTCCGTTTAGAGTTCTGTTATAAAGTTGCGGAACCAGAAACGGAAACAGAAGTGAAAAAGCTTGCGGAACTTCTGCAGAAGCGGAAGCGGAAGCAGAGTTCTGTTGCAACACTAATTTATACTATGCTACGGTAGGTAGAGGGACAATATTTTTTTTTTGGTGGTATTTGGTGGTCTTTAAGTCCAGCAGTGTACTTTCTAAAGGTTCTTTTACGACAAACTATACTGCCCTTTCGCAGTTATTTTACACCATACAAGTGAAAAAAACTGTAGATTTAATTTTACCATGTTCCATATTTTGTAAACAAATAGGTTTGTTATTGTTTATGGTGTTAATAATGAAGTGTTTGTGTTTAGAAAGGCTCGCTGAGTTTCGGATTTGAACGAAACTCTTTTTTTTTTGAGATTAGTCGGGAAATCTCGATACGAATACGTTCATGAGCGCAACGGTAATGAATAATACACGAACGTGTCACAACCATTCATGTTTTTCAGTAACTCGCTGAATTTACTGAAACAGTGTAATAATTTCACTTTATTAATTACTTCATTAAGAACGCGTTACATTTAAACGGACTAAAAGCTTGTAAATGATGGATGTTAATTCTTTAATTAAGAATTACAGCCGTAAAAACCAGAACAGTTTCACGCGATTTATAACTCATTAATTTAAGAAATCAAATCATTTCTAACATCATCTACAGATTGCGGTCGCTTTTACACTTGGGAGCAAATAAATCGAACCACTTCCTTTTTTCACGTATTTTTAGTTATATGGAACATATCAATTGGAACTATATATCGCCTAAAAGTTTATTGAATAACCTTTACAATGATGGTAAATTATTGCATAATAACCTTATTGAATGATAAAGTGTTGGCTCTGAAAGAAAAATGGTATTTTTTATAGGAAATTCAATAGGGTGAAAACAGTTCAGAAAGTAAACAACACGTCAATATGCGTATAATTAACAAAAAAAAACCCAATTTAACGTTTTCTTAATGGAGTCAAAATGTCATAAGCAAATTAAATACGATTATTTTATTCTACGCGTTAAACTTTATTTAAAAATGAAAATTTAACAACTTAGTACCCTCATTGTAAAGGCTTTTAAATAACTAATACTAAAAATAATAACCATAATGCGTGAAAAAAGGAAGGGTCTTGATTTATTTGCTCCCAAGTGTATAATTCACGAACAAACTTATGTAATTATCACGAAGAAACTTTCTGTGGACACTCTTCTGGATATAGAGTTTGGTGACATGTTATATTTGCTGTCGTATAGTAGACTAGCTGTGCTCACGGCTCTGCGGCCGATATTACCTTAAACTTAGCCAGATAAAACCTCACGTAAATCGGATAACCGGTTCTGGAGTTATAACCACACTGACTAACAGACAGAGATATTATGTCGTTTTTTGTACCGCGCTAACTTTGTTTTTGTATTTTGTTCTGTTGTTGCATCCAATAACTGTTTTACCTATATTTATCATAGTTATTTTAGAATGGCAGTTAAAAGTTAGAAAAAGTTTTAATCCGCGCATTGCAGATTTGCGGATCACAATCAGTCATCCGATTGTTTGATTTTGGGCGTTCATGCATATTTCAAAAGCATTTGTGAAGTCAACACACCGGTTTCAACATAAAGTTTGAATTCATTTGTTTAATGTTCACACTGTGGTACAATGTTCGCTTTGTCTCCCTGAAACTATCCTTATCCTCTTGATTATATTACACCTCACAAGTTTGTAATAATCCTTAGAACCACGGCTCGAGTTATTTGATAACCAGAAGGTATTAAATATCAAATATTGAACGCTATTGTATTGCCGGAAGCTTCTGTCTACATATTAGATGGATTAAGTGACAAATGGGTTCCAATTTAGATGTTTGATTTAGTAAACAAGTGATCGACGTTTTGGAGACCGAGGTCAGGAGTAATGGAGGTATAGAGAAGATGCAAAGGGTAGTTGAAACGGGTAGGATTAGGGGTCGATTGAGCGCGCATTAGGGTATTTCAACTTTTGGAGATTGAATTTGTCTCGTATAGAAAACAAACAGGTCTGCCTATAAGTACCTACATAACATAATTATGCGGAATGTTCGATTTTCATTTGTTTCCCCCAGGCAGGGAGTGTGGCCGGATATTTGGCAACCTCCGAGCAAGCTAGTATATTCGTACTCGTATTTACTAAGTGCTTATATAAGCCATTCGGTAGTAAAAATGTAGTAGTAAATGTTTATCGCATCACGTGTTTCTATTTGGCGCTGTCCGAAATAAAGAGTTAGGAAACGGATTTGTGTATTTGTTTGTGTTGAGATTTTTATCATTTCAGCTGATCTTATTGGCAATACAATATATGTATTTTACGGAATTACATTGTAGAATGTCTATTTATTTGTTGGCATCTAATTGTCTAACGTGATGTTTAATTCGTTGTAATTTAGCTGTCGACTTCTCTTGAACCATACTATTTGCCTTCTGCCTTCCCTCGGGCGTTATCACGTTCGAAAGATTTTGATAAAATGGGATGAATCCAATGTTTTCGTGTGGGAAAAAACCAATTAATTTAAAGGGCCGGCGCAGCCACGCTGATATTTCCCGGTCACACTTCCATTCCCCAGAACTGCTCTATTAAATGTACAATAGCTGTCAATTCAATTTATTGCGTTACGCTCTTTCATTTTATAACATTTTCACAAAAATGATTTACGATATTTTGTACTGATATTCAAAACACGTGTCCTTTTGAAATAATTCAATGGGGCGACAATTTTGTGACAATGTAGCGACACATTCACTTTGTAATATATCTAACTGTGTGAAGCTTTTAAAGCATTATTTATACCTTCTATATAAGTGACTTTATTGAATTGATCTTCAAAGGCTCACAATGCAGTGCACTGAAACACTTATCGGTTCGGTATAGTGGCGGCGAATCAAGTTTAGATTTTATCGATATTTCTGCGCCAGCCTAAGTCAGTACTGTGTAAAAATGAATGGGTACCTAAGTGAGTTGAGCGAACGAAGTTATACGCTTCAGTGACGTTCAAAGTAAGTTTGGGGCTATATATTTGCATCGTAATCTTTATTCGCTAAACAGTGGCGACAGAGCACCTTTCCTAGTATCTCTGACGTTTACGGTGACTCATCGCAATGTACATCTTATTGAAAGTAAACAGATTCTTTCGAGACTTTTACGATCATACAAATAACGGATCACAATAACGCTACATGAAAGGAATCCGGGTTATTGTGTTATCGCTATATAAATTTAAGAAAGACCTTGTGAATTGGGAGCATGGACGCAATTCATTTCAAATTTTCGCCTGGTAAAGGTGGAGAAGAGTGGATAACGATCATAAGATTATAATTCTATTAGCAGCATCATCATTTATCCATTTAGCAGGAACGAGGTGTTGTGCTGTAATATTTATCTTTAACTTTATCTGGCCACCAGTGAAACGTGATCATATATTAAACTCGACTTAGACTGCCATCGCCTGAGGCGTCATTTTAATTGATGAAAGCATGTAGCGTTTCGCAACTTTTTTGGTAAAAGTATTTTAAGGTGAACAGGTCGAGTGAATGGCGCTGTTATTTTAGCAAAGCATTGTAACTCACTCCCGACGTTAATTTGTGAGGTAACGTGTGATGAAGGTCTGACAATACGACCCATGTGACTGGAATTGATGTTGGAAAAAGTTCAATATGCTACAGAGAATTGAATATACCTGGTTAAATAATAAATTTACAATGTTACCGCTTAATAATTCATGTTAATGAGTCGTAATATTAATGTTCCTTTTGTTGTATTACGAGTTACAACATTTTACGATATTAATCTACTTTGTTTGTATCAATTGTTATAGCTTGTTACTTTTTAGTGGCAATAAAGCAAATAGGTAAAGGAATGTTTGTTAAAATGCGTCGAGGTATAAGTAAAAGTACTTGAGGATTGTGTCTCCTTTATTGAAGAGGCACGAAATGCAAAGTCTAATTAATCTAATTTGCCCTGTAAAGGCGAGATATTTACGTATACACGTGTAACAACACGTCTTGAATTCTTGGAGCTTTTACAACCCCAGTTGAGTGGCACAGGGTTCTAAGTATTTGCCAAGATTTGCTTATAAATACCTACTTAACGAAGTTTGCTGACGAGTCCCTTCACGGCTAGGTGCCCTAAATTCAATTGTGAAGTTAAGAATCAACTTTTTAATAGCATCGTGAAATAGTTTGCTTTAGCAAAATTCCTGACTTAAGTATGTTATCTATCTTCAAAATAATATTTAATTAAAATATATATAATCGTTAAAGATAATGGTCGGTACCTACTTAAACACTTTTTGAAGGTCGTTCACCTGACTATCTCATCATTGGGAATAATTTCAGTTATAGATGCCGTAATTTGTTTAATTAATTATTCCTAAAGGTTTTCAATAGGCTGGACATTAGTTACGTGCCGAAAATAGTAATTAATTAATTAAGTTTCTTATTAACGTAAGTAGTGACAGTTATTAGTCGAGTTTTTATGGCTGTTAAAGACTCTTTGATGGAATATAATGATAAGGTCGATACATGATGTTAGAGATATAAGAACATAGGTCTAATATACTTTTGAACCCCAATTTACCGTTTATTCATGTTAATGGTTTTATTGACATGGATATACCATCTGAATAAGCCATGAGGTCATAATACGGTGGGGTCGGTAAGGTTTGATGGTAAGGTTGCGCTCACGAATCAGACTGTTAGTAATTTGTTAGGTTTTATCTGATGACAGCATTGATGATTATTTTGCTGATAAATGATTACGTTGATGCTTGCTAGTGATGTTTTTTTTTTATAATGTACCTTCATTTTATTTATTACACTATTGACCTGCCGCTGTTTCGCATGGGAGCAAAGACAACATTTGGAAACATTGGCATGCTGTGATAAATCTAAATTAAATATTTATCGTATCTATAAGAGATACTAGGAAATATAATATTATACTCTGAGTGGGTAAAGAGCTACTGGTTCATGAGAAAGTTTCCTGGTATCATAAATGATAAATGATGTTTATTTTGCAAATAGTTTTTTTTACAAAACACTTTTACAGGTATTTTTTTTTAAACTAGATTGGACCGGTGTTTTATACTTGACTACTTTGAGAAGAAACAGCTGAAAAAAACTCCATACAGACATAGTCTTGGTCAACTCACATGAGGACTATGCAGATAAGTGTCTGAGATGGGCTATTGATGAAAGAATCAAAAAGATTTGATTGGACAGGTCCACTCAAATCTTTGTGATTCTTCCACCTGTATTTTCTTTGGATGAAGAATTCCTCAAACTATTTCGGTTAGTTTTAATAAAAATAAAAATACTGCAGATATTGATGTATTCATAAATTTATTAAAACTACAAATAGTTGTAAGTATATGAAACGTTGTAGATTTTTCGTGAGGTATACGTTTGGGTTTGCTCACGATGTGGCGATGTTTTCCTTTATTGTTTGAAGCTCGTGATAAATTGGGCACACATGTTTGGAAACACGCTATAACCGAACTGCGATATTGTTGGCGATCGACATTAGATACCACAATACTTAATATAGTGGACCAATCTTGTGTTCCTTCCCAAATGTAAAAGGTAAATCTTACTTATTACGAAAGTTAACATGTACGATCGACCACTTTCAACCTTATTACTGTGGGTTTAAGGGTGAAAGTGGTCGACTACTAGTGAGCTCGGTAGTACAAGATCAAGTAAAGTTAGCTAGACTCTGCAGACGTGATTGGTATCAATGTCTTTACATGATAAATCAATAAAAAGAAAAAAATATGTACGTGTCGAATTGAGAATCTCCACCTTTTCTTTTGTCGGTTAAAAATATTTTTTTTTGGGTCAATTACCCAAGTTTAATGTTTGAGTTAAGAGAATCCGTTTGTTTTAGTGTCATCGTGTTTAGATATCTATGAGATATTATCAGAAAATAACCGAGAGCCGTCTCAGATGGTGTCGTCACGTGATGCGAAGAGACGAGAAACATGTACCTAGTGAAGAAAGCTTTGCTACTACCTGAATATAAAAGAAGTAGAGGACGACCTCCGGCTACGTGGTGGACTAACATGACAAAGCTCCTACAAAGAAAGCCGACCTCCCCAAAAGTGAGATAGAGCTAGGAAGAAGAAAGAAAGACATAAAGAAAGAACAAGTATTTATTAGTCTCGCACTGGACAAAACAAAATGGCAACTTGACAAAAAAACAAGATTAAAAAAAAAGTAAACTCAACAACAAATTGAAAAACAAGAAGAAATATATATTAAGAAAATATTTATTAAGAAGAAGTGTTTAGATATCGAAACTCAAAACGTCTTCAGAGTTTCGCTGACCAATTTAAGTAGACCAGCAGCTGCAGTACCTGCTGTTAACAGCTTTCGTAATAGTTCGGCTAGTGCTAACAAGGCTTTATGAGACTTTCGGATGCGTGAATATTTTTTTGCATATTATTGATGTCAAAATATTTTAATAGAATATGTCGAACACAGTTATGATCGATGAAAAATATAAATAAAAAGTGTTCGTTGACGTTTAATATCTCTGAGGCCTTTATAAAGCTTAACCGATTTGCGTGATTTAAATATTATTTTTAGTCATAGGCAGTACTTTAAATAGAAGAAATTTAAATACCCTGTTATTGAAATCAGTCTGTAAAACAAGATTTTCTTAGTAAACTTTCCCAATTCAATTAAGCGTAAAAGTGGACTTTAAACCCATATAAAAGTGATTTGGTCCATAATCTATAGTGTAGGTACTGTTGACATAAGAATAAGGGGCCTACTCTGTACTCATGGTTAAATTATGCTATATCGATCCATGTTGCAAGGCTGGGTAAATTGCCACTGTTTTCTTAGTTTTTTACGTGAAAATTGTAGAGCAACTTAAGTGGTGGTTTCTGTTTTCATTTTAATGCGTTCGATCTTGGTGGTGCTTAGTAATTGGGTTATTAAGGGACGATAAATATGTAGTGTGTATACTTAAGTTATGTTCAGTTGCACCCAGTAAGACTGGACGCCGTTATCAATAAAAGTTGTAGGTCCAAAATCTTACACACTTGCGTATTGGTGAGACCGAACTTTCTAAAAACCGTCATCTTAGGCCTTTGTAATTCGTATTTAGGACGTCTTCCAGCCTAACCGGATGCAGCTTAATATCAGTACCTACTTTACATGAAGCGGCTGCCTTTGACACAGCCCAAAAGTGAACAAAGAGATTTTCCATAGACCCAAAAGAAAACAATACCCATTATTTAGTAAACGTGTAAGTTTTAGAGCCGTAGAGACGAGCAAGGCTAATGAAAAAAAAAAACAGATACTATAAAACTAAACGACCCAATGACAATTTCCCGGTTCCTGAGATTGCTTGTACTGCACTCTTACTGATAGAATTAGTATTTCTTTCTTAGTGCTATGAAGCAACCAAATTACAGATTGCAATGGTACACAAGACCGGACAAATTGCTAGGGTGCCTCAACCAACTCAGTTTCCACCTTATTTGGTTAATTTGGTCATTGCTCGAGTATAGTAAATAGATGTAAAATGTACGCAGAGATAATGTTTTGTAAATCTACCGATAAGAATGAAAAGATTGTGTTCACACACAATATTTTCATTCGTATCGGCTTTTTGAATGTTTACATTAAATTGGCAGAAAAGTCAGTCTATGGAACTTAATTTCAGACATTGATTTAACAAGTTTGTATGTTCATCATCATTATTCTCTAGCACTTATCATTTATCATTCATTGGGGTCAGCATGTCTTCTTCCATACTTCTGTTACTCTTCATCTCAGCAGTCAACTCTTTTCTAGTCATATCATCATTCACACATTTCATGCAGCTGCTTTTCTTTCATGTTATACTATAAAATAAAGTCTTAAAAATAAATTCTAGGAAATAAATATCGGTTCGTATCTTTTAAACAAATGCCACGTATTGATAGTCCACACAACACGTCAACAGCAGACAATTTTAAACAGTGTTCAAAATAACCACTGTAAAGTGCAAATTAACATTTTTGTCCATTAAAGTCAGAGTTTGAATAAATTACATAGCAGAAGTTAGCTCAAAATGTATGTAGTTCACAACAAAGTTTAAGACAGCATTTCATATATCATAATCTGTACTGTATTAAAAGGAACACCGAACTCGTTTACAGTTCATTCACAATAATTTTACTGTGATCTTTATGTACATATGTGCAAGATCTTTATCTGGTTCTTGTTAGATTGTTGGCACTAAGAAATCTGTCAAAACTATTGTGATCTTTATTGTAGTTTTAATAAGGTTAATGTTGGACTGCAGCTGGTAGAGGTAAAATAAGATTGGAAAGGCTGTATCTGTAATCTGTTTTCAAACCAAAATGGACAGATAATGCAATTAGGCCTCTAATGGAATTAATTGGGGGAACATTAGGGCCCGTCATTAGATAAAGTGTTGGATAGGACGATGTGAAGGCTCGACGTGTGTGTATACTGCCTCTAAATTGATTTTCCCAATTACCTTGATTAAAACCGAAAATCAGACTGGATCATGGGTTAATATACTTTGTTCATTTTGTGATGATTTGTATGATACATCCGAAAAGAACTGTACAAAAAGGATCTATACAATACAACTTATACTTTACAATAAACATCCTTGTTGTATTGTAAAGTTTGTAAAGTTTGTTGAACATTTGAGAATTTGTTATGTGAAATGTATTGAAAAATCAAAATGGCGGCTTTCGTTTTGATTTTGATCATGCGCCAAAAGATTCTTGTACAGCTGTTCACTCAAAGCTGGTAGGATGGCATTATCAAATCTGTTTAAAATAATTTAGTACTTACTTACATAGAAAGACGATTTTGATTCTTCGTTTATATGATTCAACGGAAACCTCGTTTGCAAAAATCATCGATATCTGCATCTACGAGAAAAATACAGGAAAAAAGTGCAAGCATAGCTGTAAAACTCTAGTCTACGAGTCGGTACAAAAATCTCGGTTCCTGGAAATTTCAAAGGAAAGAAATTATGTTTATTCACCCCAGTAAAAACTTACGTTTGCTGATAAAAGGCAATAAGCTTGTCCTTATCGAATGAAACTCAGGTAATAGGTACTTTCATTGGTTGTAAGTAGTTGAATAAACGTTCACCTTTATCGTAGAATAGAAAAAAAAAACTAGTTACTATGAATAAAAATGTAAATAAGAATGTATGCTAGCTAACAAGCTATAATTTTGTGATGTGATGAAATTCGGTACCGATAACGTAGGTATGTGCACTGTGCAATATTGTGGTTCTGCCAAAAATATCGAAAGTATTTCACATCCAGTGGTTAGCCTCCTTTCACTTTGACCATGAACCATTGGCTCGACATTCAATAATAAATTGTAATACAAACGTAATTGTCAAGCTTTCACCATATCCTTTCTTTTAAAGTAGGGCAACACTGCTCAAGAGAGCATCAAAAGACTCGCACAAGACTTCAACTGAAATGTACCTCAAGTAGTAAAACTGTATAATTAACAAAAGAAAGAAATTAAGAAAGGCTTGTCCTTTGAAGTTTATAACGTAATTCAGTTGTAATTTGCCGCACCTTTATATTCATCACGGTTTTACCGAGCTTTTGCACGTAAAATGATTTATTTTTACACCGATTTCGTTGTAAACGAACAGCTTGTTCGCCTTATCTTGAAAATTAGTAAGTAGATTTTGATACGGTGTTTTACGGTACTTGCGAACGTTTTACATGCTTCTGTATGTTGGTCATGCACAGTTTGTGGTCGGGTCACAGTAATTATGAGAATATCGATTTTTTTAATCCAGCCATGTTTCTTAAGTGTTTTTCGGTCAGGGTGCAGGAAGGAGTTCTAAACACAGGTTTGGGTCAGTCTGCTTCAGCACAGGTCGGGTGGCTGTGGTTTTGTTCCACGAACGATGAGACACTTCATAATCTAGTCTTGCCTGGCATTACAGAAGCTGATTGATGCTATTGAAAGCCAAATGTGGTATCGATTTAATTTAGATTACCTTTGACACGCTAAGGAGAAGAAAGCTGTCTGTGTCGAATCAGTCAGGACGACCTGAACTCGTGTGTAGCTTGTCTTACTGTGTAAACTCACCCCTGGCATGCCTCACTTGGCCTCTTTAAAGTAAGACGTCTTTTGATCCCGTGTTACATCTACCTCAGATGAAACTCTTCTTAGGCAAATGATATTGATTGATGATGCGTAGTGTGAAGTTAGAATTGTCATTGTTCCTTAGATATTTCAAACAAAATATCACTATAAAGCCAACAAAAAAATGGACCATCTAGTGTTACGGTACCTACCTAAATACAAAAAAAAAACATCGATATCTATTTGTTTGATTGTATCATCGTTCCATACTGTGCTGAATGTCATTTCCGTTTATTTTTTCCTACAAAGAAAATAAACAATATTGCTCTCTCTGTTTTCAATATAATTTACGAGTACGCAGGCAGACGACTCTTACGTTATTCGTATTTATTGAATTTTGTGCGGTTTGAACAGACGTGTAGCTGCAAGTCAAGTCATACATCCGTCCGCTGCCGCCGCCAACCGTGTACTGGAGCCCCGCGCACAGAGAGGGGATATTTATACTCGGCGCAGCTTAGAGCGCGCTAGGACAGCGACCTACAACTGCGACCCGCGCGCCACCACACGTATTATTTAGGAACTACACTTTGTAAATATATCATAAGCAATCCACTACTTGTGCCCATGTACTACACTATAAGACCTGTACATATTTCTGTTAAGCTAAGCTATCCTAGTCTTGATTATACCTCTTTTCGTAACCACATCTGGAGTATCATTTTACACTACCTAAGCGCTACAGTGGTGACCCCGACGTGATAGTTATTTTTGTGAAGACCTCCAGATCAAGAAATCAGACATCCACGAGCTGGCGATGATGGCTGACAAGATCCTCGAACAGTCGCAACCATACGGCAGTGTCGCAGCAGTTAGCTCCACTCCCACCACCTCGCATGCATCTACGTCACTGGAAGAGAAGATCGACGCTCTCACACGAGAAATTGCTGAGTTGAAGGCAAAACAATCGCAACAACACAGCTATAGACGCAGATCGTATAACAGGCGACCCTCACGATCGCGTTCGTCGAGCCGGACCAATCACGATCGCGCGCGAAACGACCAATCAGTGATCTGTTTTTACCATCGCAAGTTCGGCAAAGAAGCGAGAAGGTGCACGCGGCCGTGTAGCTATGAAGACAGCAGCGCCCGCTCGGAAAACTAACACCTGCGTTGGCCGAGGCGGGAACCGGCGCAAGCAACTCATCCTACCGCCTATTCATAACAGATAAAAACTCACGTTTATCTTTCCTGATTGATACTGGCGCCAACGTATCCGTGATACCGAAGAGAAAAGGCGGGAACGCAACACCAACCGATTTCTGTTTGTATGCCGCGAACAACACAGTGATTCCAACGTATGGTGAGAAGACACTACAACTGGATCTCAACCTACGTAGACCTTACACGTGGAAGTTCATCATCGCCGCAGTCAGCAAGCCCATCATTGGTGCCGATTTTTTAACTCATCATCAACTTCTTGTCGACGTAGCCGGCCGATGTCTCGTCGACAAAGTTACCAAACTCACCGCCAGAGCACCAATCACCTACTCAGCCGAGCCTACAGTGAGAAGTATCGATGTTGGTCAGCCGTATCACCAGCTACTCAGCAAGTACCCCGACATCCTTCGACCGTCATGTATGAAGGACACTCCAAAACACCGGGTGGAACACCACATTGAAACTACCGGTCCACCAGTGTACAGCAAGACCAGACCATTACCACCACATCGATACCTGCCCGTGAAGAAGGAGTTCGAGACGATGATGCAGCAGGGGATATGTCGTCCCAGCAAAAGTCCATGGTCCAGCTCGTTACACGTCGTACCAAAGAGAAACGGTGACATTCGCGTATGTGGCGACTACCGCAGACTCAATGACGTCACTAAACCTGACCGCTATCCAGTACCGCGACTCAAAGACTTCACCTACCTACTTCACGGCAAGAAGATATTCACTACGCTTGACCTGAATCGTGCGTATCAACAGCTGCCTGTATATGAACCGGACATCGAGAAGACCGCCATCACCACTCCATTCGGTCTATTCGAATTCCCTCGAATGTGTCCAGGACTCAGAAACGCCGGACAGACATTCCAGCGGTTCATTAATGAAGTACTCACCGGGTTAGACTACGCATTCCCATTCATTGATGACGTCATCGTCGCTTCAGATAATGAAACATGCCACATCGAAGACCTACAAAAAGTGTTACGCAGATTAGACGACTATGGAATAACAATAAATCCATCGAAATGTGTCTTCAGCAAAGAAAGTGTCAAGTTCCTGGGCTACGAAGTGTCAAGCAACGGAATTAAGCCACCACAAGAAAAGGTCACTGCAATCACTGCCTACCCCCAACCAGAAACAATTCATGACTTACGTCGATTCATCGGAATGGTAAACTTTTATCGCGACAGCATTCCAAATGCCGCACACATACAAGCACCACTCAACGCGTACCTACATAATTCCAAGAAACGCGACAAAACCAAAATCGAGTGGAACACAGAAGCTATACAAGCATTCGAGTTGTGCAAAGCCGGCATACAAAACGCAGCTTTGCTCGCTCATCCATCCCCATCGCCGAACGACGCCATCTCCCTAATGTGTGACGCATCGAATACCTGCGCAGGAGCCGTACTACAACAACTTGTAAACAAGAAATGGATACCACTGGGCTATTTTTCAAAGAAGTTCTCCGACACGCAACAACGATACAGTACATTCGACAGAGAATTACTATCCATCTATATGGCGATCAAACACTTCAGGAAAATGTCACGATGTGTGGATCACGTCGGGGTCACCACTGTAGCGCTTAGGTAGTGTAAAATGATACTCCAGATGTGGTTACGAAAAGAGGTATAATCAAGACTAGGATAGCTTAGCTTAACATTTTTTTTTTTTTTTTTTGTGTATGGCATCTCGCAGTTCAACCTAGGAGGTTGTCGTCTGCTCAACCGGTCTATCCTGTGGATGCCTTGAATTTAAGGCCTCCAGCCAGGGCAAAAAACTTACAAACTAAGCGACTACACGCTAAGGGCGCCCCCTGTGGGGCTCGGACCTCGGCTTAGGGCGTCGCTGGGGGAGGGCAGCAAGGGGACAGGCTGGATCTGAGTGGAATTAATTAGGGGCTGGTTTAGAACTACTAGCTCAGCAACGCGGGCTGGCTCGAGCAAGGGTCGGGGAGGGCAATTACCGGGACGTCGCGACGGACCTCGACGGCGAGGGCGGAAAGACGGCGGTTTGAACCGGGGTATACGCTTGAGGAGCGTGCTAGTTTCTCTACGGCTCTCCTGGAGGAGAGTGATAGCGTCGTCGGGAGTTACGAGTGTGTGCCTTGGACGGCGAACCTGACTGATACGCGAGGGGTCGTATCGGGCGGCCGATGCGATCAGGGGATTACGATGTTTTATTGCACGATCGAAGAAACGCTTGGTGAGGCGTTTCATGAACTGCAATAAGGTGGGCATCCTAAGGTCTACGTGGAGACGTTCGTTACGTACGTAAAACGGGGCACCCGTGATCCTACGTAAGTATCGGTTTTGGAGCGTCTGCATCCTGTGAATATAACGAGACTTGGTATGTGCGAACACAACACAAGCGTATGACATGATGGGACGGATCACTGCGGTATAGAGACGCAACTTGCACTTGAGTGACAACTTGCTCTTAGCCGCTACCATGAAATGAAGCCTACTCATAGCGAAGGCAGCTCGGTCGCGAGCTGCTTTGGTATGTGCCCCGAAGGACAGGTGTTGGTCAAGTATGACTCCTAAGTATTTGGCTTGCTTCTCCCAAGGGATAGGCTTGCCGTACATAGTGATCGGACGGGGGCTGGGGGGATTGATACGCGGCTTAGAGAAAAGAACCGCCTGACTCTTATCGGGGTTAACCTCGATCCTCCACTTCCTGAACCAAGCGCCGAGGGCGTTGGCTGAGGTTTGGAGCGTTTTGGCGATAACGTTCTGACAACGACCAGTATAATAAATGGCCGTGTCGTCCGCGAACAGGGCTAACTGAGCTTTTTTACTCTTAGGGATATCGCTGGTGAACAACGTAAAAATGAGAGGGGAGATGACCGAACCCTGAGGGACTCCGGCACGAATCGGGTGAGGGGAGGAGAGAGCTCCTCCGACGCGATAGCGGAATGTGCGGTTGGACAAGAAGTCTCGCAAGATGAGCACGAGACGGTCCGGCACTCCCAGTTGGTACAGCTTGTATATTAAGCCGTTGTGCCAGACTTTGTCAAACGCTTTCGCTATGTCGAAAAACAACACGCCTGTTATCGAACCGCGCTGGAATCCAGCACTCACGTGCTCGACGATACGGTGGACCTGTTGTACGCACGAGTGTTCGGTCCTAAACCCGAATTGTTCGTTCGGAATGAGGCTCTTGGCCTCGGCATAATCTTTGAGACGCTTATAAATAAGCCTCTCGTAGATTTTGCCGAGGGCACTCAGGAGACTGATGGGTCGGTAGCTCGAAGGCTCCGCCCTGGGTTTGCCAGGTTTGGCGATACCGATGACTGTGGCCTCCTTCCATACTTGAGGGAAGATGTTGTTCGAAAGGGCGCCATTGAAGATGGCTGCCATTAACGCGATTAGCTGAGCGGGTAAGACTTTAAACACCCTATTGGTGAATCCGTCGGAGCCAGGTGCTTTCCGTGGCTGAAGCCCTTTGATGATGTCGTGCACTTCTTCAGGTGTGATAGAAGGCAGAGGAGCATCAGGGTCTTCAACGGGAGGTAGGGCGGCTCTACGTTCGACCTCGGCGTCCACCTCATCGAGGTGTCGTTGGTCTACTGGTTGAATACTGGGAGAGCACTGAGATTCCAGGCTGTCGGCTAGGCATTCTGCCTTTTCAGAGTCATCGAAAGCGATGCTCTTGTCAGGACGAACGAGAGGAGGCATCGAAGCCTCTTCGGTTTTGCGCATCTTTCTCTGCAGTTGCCAGAAAGCTTGGTGAGTGGGCTCGAGTTCGCTCAGCGTCTTGTCCCATTGACTGGAACGATGCTCACTGACGCGGTTCTTTACAGCGAGCTGTAAATTACGCATGTGAGCCTTGTTCGCGTCGCAAGGAAAGTTGCTGTAGGCACGGATGGCCGCGTTCTTCTCGGTTATCAGTTCACGTACGTCAGCGGGTAGTCTCCAGCGATGATCGCTCATTGCTGGGACTTCCCGTGAACAATCCTTCAGTATGGATTGAACGTGTTCTGTAAACGAGTTGATGGCGGCCGTCGTGTCTGCGACCGAGATAATGTGCTCAGGGATGGAATCCAGGTGAGGTGACGTAGTGGAATTCAGCTTTTCACTGACTTTCCTCCAGTCGGTAATCACTTGGGAAGGCGGGGGCTTGCTGGGGTCTGAAGGACCTGAGCGGGGAACTAAGTGCACGAGCACTGGACGATGGTCGGAATCAAGCTCATGTAGCGTCTCAATGAGATGCAGCTTTAAGCTGACATTCTTGAGCAGCGCTATATCGAGCACGTCAGAACGATGATCGGGATCATGCGGGTAGTGAGTGTGCTCCATAGGAGCGATGGGGTCAAAGTTGAGGGAGGCCCCT
This sequence comes from Standfussiana lucernea, assembly GCA_964057025.1. NCBI lineage: Eukaryota > Metazoa > Arthropoda > Insecta > Lepidoptera > Noctuidae > Standfussiana > Standfussiana lucernea. The sequence continues at coordinate 10,335,095 of OZ059789.1, forward strand.
AGGTCGAACACGAGGCGTCCTCTGGCAGAGGTCGTCGTGCTGTTCCAGGCGGGGTGTTTGGCGTTGAGGTCGCCCGCTATAATAACGGAGTCGCTCAAGCCGAAGAGGACTGTGAGGTCCTTGGTGAGTGAAATATTCTCAGCGGTCGAGCCGCCGGGAGGGATGTACGCAGAGATTATGCTGATCGGTTGATGACCGGTCATGCCGAGCCGACAGATGGATACCTCGAGGAGAGACTCTAACGGAGGGGGATCTATCGGGATGCAGTGCAGCTCCTTTTTATAATAAATGAGTGTACCGCCCTTGTGACAGCGAGTCCGATCGTTGCGAACTATACGATAATTGGCAACTCTCGGATCACGGTGGCTAGGCTTTAGAAAGGTCTCCTGAATGAGGAGGATATCCAGTTGATGGTCGCGGAGGAAAGTGGCGATCTCATCACGCTGGCCGTTAATGCCGTTGGCATTAAAGTAGCCTAGTTTTAGGGATCGGGGCTTGGTACACGTTACTAATTTGTTCCTATCCATATTAAATTAGTTGTGGTTAAGGGCGCGGATGGCTTTTTCGATGGTGGGGTACCGTTTGAAAATCTTGCCATATTCGATGGCAGATTTCTTGGCAGCCCTGATTTCGTTTGCCATTCGGTCCGCTTCCGGGGTACAGAATACCTGGAAGGCACCGAGGATGACGTCGAAATTAGTTTCCTCCTCAGCGGCCACGGGGCCAGGAGGCGCGGGTGCGGTAACGGGGACGACTTTTGGGGTGGACGCAGGCGCGGGCGCGGGGGTTGAAGGGAGCCCGGGAGTGGGGTTGACTTGAGCCTTAGCGAGAGCTGGGAAAGCTTTTTGGTGATTCTCGGAGGTCCAGGGAGTGGGCCTCTGAGGACTGAGCCGCTCGGGCATCTGAGAAGAGGGAATCTTAACAGAGGGACTTTCTCTCTGTTGTCGGGCGAGGGCACGCTTAGCTAGCTTTGAAGAAGAAGCCTTGGGGGCTTTGGGGCAGCCACGGTAGTTAGCCGGGTGCCCGGACTGTCCACAGAGAACACAGCTAGGTGGCTCTGTGCACTTGGAGATGTCCTTTGGCCGGGGACAGTCAGCCGTGCTATGGCTACCTAGGCACTTTACGCACCTATGTGGCGCAAAGCAGTTAGCCTGACTGTGCCCGTACAACTGGCATCTGTGACATTGACCTACGATATTGGAGCGATATGGCTTCTCGATGGAGATGCCTGAGAGGGAACAGACGGATTTGATTTTGAAGATTGGGTGATGCCCATCGACAGGTTCGCAGACGACCAGTACCATGTCGTACTGGTCGCCTCCTCTAGCCTTATGAAGGCGGTGAACTGTTATGACAGGGATACCCTGTCCTTTGAGGTCCTCGAGGATGTCCTCGGTGGGGATTTCTTTAGGGATCCGCCTGATCACCACACGGGTGGGCTTCTCCTCAGGAAGGGAGTACGTGTGGAATGAGACATTCCGAGCACGGAGATGACGGGAGAGTTCCCTATAGTCAGTGGTCGTAGGGACCGTGACCTTGATGCCCTGCTGGGTGCTACGGGCGGATGTGTATTGGATCTTGCGATCCATGCACATCTTCGAGACTTCAGTCCACTTGGACTTGTCTTGGATGAAGAGCGGGGGAGGGGGCTTGAGCTTCTTGGATGAAGCTGAGGCGGATTGAGTAGCCCTAGGGCTAGAAGGCCTACTGGTCTGGGCAACGGCGGGGGAGGGGGCGCGGGAGGACGCGGCGACCGGTTTTTTGGCCGAACTGGCCTGGGAGTTCTTCCCCTTCTTCCTCTTGCCCTTTCCGACGACTTGGTAGTCGTCTTCGGAGGACGAGGAGGCGGAGGAGGAATCCGACATGGATTCCGAGTCGGAATGGGGCACTGACGTGTCCATCCTCTCGGAATCGGGTTGGGACGCGGATTGAGCCATTGTTCCGGAAACAACGGCGGCTAAGGACTCCGGCATTTTCGGAATGCCTTTGTCCGCGGGCTGGGACGACAGCGGGCTGTCCAGGACATCACTGAATTCAGCGATAGGGTTCGACTGAAATGCAGCGAGCTTGGCGCCGTACTTCTTTTTGAAGTACTCGTCTTCTAGTAAAACGTGGCGGAGAAACTCCAAAAGGAGTTGGTCCGACATGCTTTATGTCCTAAATTGCCAGCTAAAAGAAAACTGACATTGAGAGTGAAGCTCTCAATCCTACGCCTAACAACCTAACAATCCTAGCTCCCCGGGTGGATGGGCCCGGGGGTGTGTACCCTCTCTGCCGGGGGTAGGCAGAGAGGTGAGTACCTAAGGTGTGCCCTAAGCTGTGTGATCCCGCTGTCAGTCTTATTGTACAGCGGGTCCCTATGGGTCTTGCGACCAAACCGGGCCGAAGGGGTAGACACTCCCAACCGTCCCGGGTGCAAGCTGAAAGAGAACGGGGTTAAGCGTCTGGTCGCGACTAGGAGATCCCCCAAGGCCGCGGCTCCAGAGCCCTTCCGATTGATGCCTAGCCCTGAAGGGGTTCGGCGGGTGAGTCGGGTCAACACCCTCTTGGTTTCGTTGGCACCGTGAGGTTTCCACCAAGAACCACGAAACTGTGGCTTTTCCCTGAAGGGGCACAGACGTTTTTGACGATAATTCCGTAAAGGAATTGAACAAGAGTTGTCTTGAAAAAGACACCAAATGTTCGGGGGTGTAGTCGGCGACTACGATGACGTCACGAGGGCGCGACGAACCGATGACAGCAGGCAGCGGGTGGGGGTGCGAGCAGGGAGAGCGGGCACGTCCGTACGCAGCGGCGGTCAGGCGGCGAATAATGCTTAGCTTAACAGAAATATGTACAGGTCTTATAGTGTAGTACATGGGCACAAGTAGTGGATTGCTTATGATATATTTACAAAGTGTAGTTCCTAAATAATACGTGTGGTGGCGCGCGGGTCGCAGTTGTAGGTCGCTGTCCTAGCGCGCTCTAAGCTGCGCCGAGTATAAATATCCCCTCTCTGTGCGCGGGGCTCCAGTACACGGTTGGCGGCGGCAGCGGACGGATGTATGACTTGACTTGCAGCTACAGACGTATTGGAAAAAGAAAACACAGAAAGTTCAGGAAGTGAAGAATTTCTGGTGGAGCGTATCATATCTTCATATTCCACACATCTTTATCCGTCGTCATTTCAGCACTTGATGCTGATGATGCCATCTAGCCGATTTCGGCCACAGCTGCTGCATTCGATGACTTTCTAGGGTGGTTGTCGAGAGCTTTGGTGTGCTGCGTTTTCATGTGCTAAGTGGCTAACATGTCCAACTTTTGCCGAAAACTCCCAGCACAAAGCGAACATGTCAGAACACCATAGAAGACATTGTAGGCTAGGTGGTCCAGCTATAAGGACATCACGTTTTAAATCTAATTGCGACCTTCGGCAATTACCGATGCACTCTCAATCTAGCTTAATTGGCTTGCACACAATTAATAGCGTAATTCTTTAGCCAGGGGACTAAAGACTATTTCTCTTATGGCCGCCTACAAGCATTTTCTTTCTAACAAGTACGTAAAGAATATAGTGAGATGAAATCATTTACACGATATTGGCCATGTCAGTTGACGTTTATATATCGTATTATGTTCAATAATAGCCTTTTCCCCGAGTTGAGCTTTGCGACATGCGCTGAATATTAAGCAGCTAATATTTCTCTCTCTAGGTGCCTCTACTCCTAGATCTCTTAGCTACGATATCTAACGATATTATCCTCAATACTCCGGAAACGGAAATCTCATACCTAATGAGCAGGTATATCGAATAGGTTAATCTCGTCTTTTACCGTCAAGGAAATATCTTGATTATGAAGATTAATCAACAATAATTTTATTGATTTTGGATAACCAACAGGAAAATGTTTAAAGGTACCTTTGAATATTTGCTTTATATAATATGTGAGCACAAAGGTACTGCTTATTTCTTAAAAAAATATTGCTAGCAGTCCTGCGAAAGGATTATATAGGGTGTCTCAGTAAGCCTCGCTAACCTATTTAGTCACTTTAATGTCGCAGGAGTATCCAATTAACGCAGCTGTCTTTATACCTGGAAATATGTATTTTGGGAGCTATAAAGATAAAAGTAAAAGAAAACTCAAAAGTACACACACAACACACACACACACACTCGATAAAACTCGCACACTCGATTCAAGCATTTTAAGAGCAACCGCAACGATATGTGGTGCGAACTTTGCTTTTCACAATCCGCTAAAACCAGACACAAAACCTTTACTTAGTAAGTACATTTTAAGATTTGTTTAACCAAGACCGAGTTAACAGCAATTTAAACAACGTTAACCATAAATCGACTTTATCGAAATATTAACTAGGTCAAACTTTTTATTGTACAACGTGTTTTAAATATTATATGGGGTCATCGTGTAAGTTTGCATGGTTATAAGGAAAACTTTTCCAGCTGTGACACACAAAACTGAGAGTTGTTTCTGGAAATCAATAGAGCCCGTCGAACCCACGTCGAACCTCAGTTTATTTAGTGACTACAAAAAGTGTTCAGGCGGTTACCATGATCTGTGAGAGAAGGCGCTAGACAGCTGTCTAGCGCCATCTCTTTCCCACTCTCGGAATAGTACTAAAACATTCCTGCACTAACAGATCATAGTAACCCACCTGGCTTGTGACTAAGACTTCACGCACGGGTTTAGTTTAGTTATCTTAATTTATTTAATCAGCTACTTACGGGGTCAACGGACGTTGGAAGTGTATCCATTAAGTCTGTGAAGTTTCGGCCATTAATTTCGATTGACCTTGTATCTCGGTGTGCAAACTAAGGCACTATGTCCTTAATAATTTCTTGAGTATCAGATGCATATTCTCCTTCGAGTAAGTTCCGAAGATTATTAGCAACTTTAAAGCTGAACGTGCGCCATGAAAGTTTATAGCTGGAAACTTTTACGTGGCACTACTTTCAGCATTTGCATTAATTTTCTTCTTTGTGGTATCGAATAGGCTACTACAACCGTAGTTGTAGTAAAAAGCGAATATTTGTTGTCTTTCTGTCTGCCAAAACTACATACTACGTAGCAGTCCGCGAGGGGTTAGGCTGTTTGTGTATGTGAGTTTTAATGTTTGGAAACACACCCACAATACAGGAGAAAGTCCTAGAGCGGGGAAACGTTTAAAAAAAACCCAATAGTATGGTGAAATTCATTTAAAGAAAATTGATACACTACTTCAATTGCCTGTGCTAGCTGCCAATTTATACAGCTAAGTAAAGTAAGTAAGTAGGGAGTTAAGTTGGCAGTTAGGGCATATTTAAAATTTCCTGACTTTAACATCCACTGAAGAGTATAGATGAATAATACATCATCATCCTATGCTTTTTCCCAACTATGTGGGGGCCGGCTTCCAGCCTAATACCAGTATTTTACATGGAGCGGCCGCCTATCTGACCTTCACAACTCAGTTAGTACTGGGTAATACGATACTCCTTGGTAAGATTGTCAGACTTTCGGGCCACTGACTACTTAACGACTGTCAAAGATCTACAATTGACAGCGGGGACCAACGGCTTAACGTGCTTTCTGAGGCACGGAAGAAACTCAGTAAATAATGGGTCACCTATCCACGGACCAACCTAGGCAAGAGATCGACCGGAGAGGCTGATTATATTTATCCTCGAGCTCATGAATACAGCAATGTTGCCACCATTAGCTTTTATGGACTACGGAAGAATAAAGTTTTACAAATTGTTTCAAGCGGGAAATCGTAGTTTATGCTACAATTATTCCAGGATACGAGCCCGGGCCCAAACCTGTATGTTACGTGCACCCAGATTGTTTTCCGGAAACGGTACAAAAATTTATTTAAAGAGAAAACTTTAGTGTAAAATGTATTTTGTATCGGCGCAATGTGAGGTAAATGGATAAATAACACTGTTATTTTACGTAAAACGAAATTGTTAGCTTTTGTAATGGTTTCGGACATATTAATGTCAATGTTTATACTAGTAGTTACGATGATGAGTTACGACATTTTCTTCGTTGAAATAAAACTAGATTTATTATGTTTTGACATAAAAAAGTAATGGAATAAAACGACTGTGATTGACATTGCGACGTTTTCATAAATCATAACATACTTAATTATAAATCACTAGCTTCTGCCCGCAGCTTTGCTCGCGTTATGATAGGAGATTATCCCATGGGAAATTTTTCAAACATAAACTATGGCACTCCGGGATAATGTAGCTTCCTGATAAGAATTATCGGAATCGGATCAGAAGTTCCAAAGATTAGGTACCTACCCCTACATCCAAACAAACCTGTGACCCAAACTTACATACTGTACCTACCTCTATATAATGTTAGTATAAATAGTAGTAACCTTTATACAAGGTGGCGCCTACAATACGACAATAAATGAAAACACTGGTAGTACTTGTTCATAGGAATATTTTACAACTATAAAATAAATGCTAACACCGAAACAAAAAAAATATATATTTTCAAACTAAATAGCATAAAATTGTTAACGAAATAAAACATCATTTGTAAGTAACTATTACTATTAACTACATGTAAAACCAGAGGTATAATTTGCATCTGGAAATAAAATTTAAGGACAGAATTTGCCAAAGGTTTTTGAAGTAGCGAGTTGGCAACATGTATTTATTGTTTATACCGATGCGGGGGTCGTTAACCTGTCGGTGCTAGTCTATTAATCTACATTATGTAGGAAATGTTGAAAATTAAAAATTATGTGCTGTGACTAAAGTACTAGATATATTCGAATGATTTTTTGCATGCACACTGGTAACGTCATGAGGTATACGCAGTTTAATTTATCGTCGTATTGTTTGCGCCACCCTGTATATTTAGTTAAGTGTAGCAAAGTCATAGACTGAAATGACTCAGCTATTCGTTAGCCTCCACGGTCAAGTATGTTAAGTTAATATTTAAAATCAGTTGATATACATATGTAAGTGGGTTATGAGGCAATTACACATAAGTTAAAATAAATATGGAAGCGGATCGTAACGAGATTGGTTAGACCCCAATTAACTAACAAGTGAACTGGAAATCTTTCGAAACCACGAATAGGGTTTAGAAGCTGAAACTCCCATATTTATTAGGATGTACCCATAGTCGGTATAACATAATTATTATGAGTATAGTGACGCCCGTTTATTTTTTCGCTTGAACAACATTGTCAGAAGGCACTGTGAAATTGTTTTTGGAAATTGTATAGGAAAACAAAAGCCACACGTCAATAGAATTTTGCAGCACATATCTAGAAGTGAGTGTAATAGTATTTACACACATTCACATTTAACCATTGAAAATTCTGGAAAAGAAAGCTGAAACGTTAAAACAAACGCGAGAAAAACCAATAAACAAATGTAGTAAATAAAATATCAACATTTTGACAGTTTCCCAATAAATTATAGGTGAACCTATGATATTATTAGTAAGTTTTATAATTTAATTAAGGCAATTTAAATAGAACTGCTTGCAATTAACTACTGTCGTCGGTGTGAAATAAACTTATTAGTGAAATGATTGGATCATTAATTATTATAATGATGATTCAATATAATTATTGATGTTTAATTTTGTTGATATTATATAATTGATGTTGTTTTCGTTTGCACGTGACGATTTACTATTTATTCGATCTTATTTAACCACTTTTAAAGCGAGATATGTAAATGGTAGTTTGTGTGTTTAGTGTATACATATGGTAATTTAATAAAATAGTATTAAGAAAATGAAATAATAAGCTCTGAAGTATTATTTCTTGATTTCATTTAATGGAGTGGTTCAAGTAAGTATATGTAATAAGAAATCTCTAAAAGTCTAATTCTTTCACTTATCGAAAGCTACATTATTGCGGGTGCCAAAGGAAAATATAACTTCCACGCGGATGAAGTTGCGGGGAAAAGCTACTAAATAATATAATAGAATGAATATTGCCGTGCCTCCGTCCGGCGATATTTTCTGGGCAGTCACCCCACTACCACCTGACTGGGAAGTATTTTGATCACGGAATGAGCCAACCCCACAAAGTTAGTACAGACACAAGAGAAGAACAAGATTATTGATATAACTCATTACAGTCATAAGTCAGACTCAAAATTAACAACTGTATCCCACCATAAAACATTACAACTTAAAATAGACGCAAGAATTAGGTATGTAAACAGAATACAGACTCTCCTAATGAAAATACATATTGTGAAAAGTTTAAACAAACATTTGCACCGAGATAAGATAGCCTACACACAGTTTGTGCATGTTATCAGTTATCTTTTTACATCGAGTACAATGAATGGAACTGTTCATTTTGTGTGAGGCAGGTTTACAAGCAAAACTCCTGATATTTATCGGTACTGGTATACAGAAAATGTTTTGACGATCAAAAACAAATTAGGATTGTAGCGGTTGGATAGCAGAGGTCTCTCGTCAATGTTGATATCAACTGTAAGTGTCGGGGCAAGGTGCTCATGGTTACAAATATAATAGAGCACCCCTTATCTACGCTCCATGATTATAGCCACAGCATCTTCAACTGTGGAAAAGCCAACATTGCGTTAATATCGTCAATCCATTTACCAATTATGCTAGGCTTGACACCATTATCACTTATTATGGCCCATATCTGCATTATCTTTGAGTAGTAACGATCACTCCACAATCAGCCAGTGGTTTTTTTTTTTTTTGTTAGCCTGATCTGTCCCACTTCTGGGCAAAGGCCTCCCCCACACCTTCCACTTCTCTTGATGTAGTGGACATTTATCGTCTAAATATTCAAAGAAATATCCCTTGTTATGAATCAAATCTCATACAAGATTACGCCAGTAGTCAATCGGCGTCAGCGGATATTCAGAATCGATGGGTTAACCGTCTTGACACTTTTCCGCCATGGCGATTCACAATTTCTAAGCCTTCTCGTTGTCGGCGTAATCGACCTGAATACAACCTTTATATTTACCTATCAAGTTAAATATATGAATAACTAATTACTACAGCAATACCTATATAAAAAGAAGTTGACAAAAAAAACTGCCTAAGTCTAAAGCGATTTAGTTTTTCATGTAAATACATGAAAAACTAAATCGCTTTAGACTTTTGAAAACATTACAACATTACAACAGACATTTTGAAAACAAATTTTCTCATTTAGCCGACAAGTCTCCAGAGGAATTACAGTCTATCTTTACGGCCCACATGCTTAGATATTAAAAAAAGATTTGAAAATAAGTTTTAAACAGCTTAAGAATGGCGCAGCGAGAATTTTTAATGAAAATTGTAGGGAAAAAGAAATAAGGTAATATTTTCCAGAGACAATAAATTGTTAGGACTAACACCAAGGGATAGTAGAAAATAAATTAAATTAATCCCATGTGCAACAATAGCATTTAAAGGAGGATTTGTTGACAAATACTGGATACAATACTTTCCACAATAACAATGTACATAAACACTATAGTTGCTTGCACAAATAAAGAACAAAGTTAGCCAAGCGCTCAAAACTTTTACAGTTGGTCATCTATTCAATCAAAGTTTTAAAATAAGTTATTGTTCTTTTGTAAGTAATTCTTTGTTATAGTAACATAGGATTGATTGAAAAACCGAGTATTTTTGACAAAAGGCCAAAGAAAACGTCTTGTTTGTTGGAGAGGATTGTAGCATGAAATCAAGATGATCAAATGGACGTTCTCACTGTGGCTAAAAACAACGGGCTTTCAGATTACCTATGTTGAACAGCCTTAGACTTTAAATTAAAAATGTTTTTATAAATAAAATATAAATACACTCGAAGACACTTCGAAAATAAAGGAGAAACTGATTTTTTTTTTGTATGACATATTACATAAAATATTTCTCATACAGATGAAAAAAATATTGTACATATATTTATATATTTAGTTAAATATATTTATGTAGTTCAATATTAGAGTAGATTGATGTTAAATCCCATTGTCAATAGTAAAGCAATTAAAGTGTGCTACGCATATAAAAGTGTCTAATTTACCTAAGGACGTCTATGGAATTAATTAAATAAAATGGTTTAACTAAGCTCAGTGTTAGCATAAATATTATGTTGGTTAAGCTCCTGGGTTACAGAAATGAATATATTTTGAGCCATAATCGGAGCTACAGTCCTCTCAAAGTGATTTTACATCACTGGTAAAATAACTGTGAGTTTTATTCATAACATAATATCACACCATGTATTCCCAAAGTTTTGGGCAGAGGTGTATCATAGTACACCGACGGTATGGTTAAGTCCCATGTAATATGAGGCGAGAACTCCGTGGATGCTACTGAGAAATTAATGATGGCAAAACCCAATAACACTTTGCTCGAACTGGGAATCGAAGCCAGGCCTCATACTCAGCAGTTGCGTTTGCAACCTCTCGACTAACAAGGCAGTCACAGTGTTGTCGTTTGGTACTTTCTGCGAAATACAGTCCGTCGAAGTCACACTGAACTTTATTACCATTACGATGAGGTAGCTTTTGGGTTGTACTTCTCCAGGTAAAATGACTGTAAAAGGACTGTAAATGGAAGTTATCAAAAATGATTCATACAGAAATTGCAAACATCTGGTTTGTTGTAATAATTATCTCTTATTGAGATATTTAGGTACCATTGCGTCTGTATACCCAAATCCTGACAGTAAATATAACATAAAATAACATTACGCCTGTAAGCTCCGAAGGGTTATGCAGGGGTGTACCTAATAGTACACCCACATTTCGCCAGTTATGTTTAAGTCCCATGTACTAGGGGACGATCCTATTGCTATCAACCGGGCACAAACCCAGACTCAGTGGCTGCTACTGAGAAATTCCTGATGAAGAAACCCAATAACAAGTTTCCTGACATGGGAATCGAACCCTACGACCCCGTGCTCTGTAGTTGCATTTGCGGCCGCTAGACTAACGAGCTTCATCGCTAATTCATCCATCATTACCATAGTTGCCACATTCCAGTAGACTATTCGGAGTATTGCCGATATGAAGCCTGAAACAACACTAGTAAGGTTTCTATTTATTTCAACCGTATACGCTCAACACTTTAAACGTTAGCATTAAACATGAAACTCACATAAGTACTTTCAGCTAGTCAGAAAGTCTGAGCCGAAATCAATTGGAGTTTCGAAAATACTTGCTCTTGAAATTCCAATTCTTCTTTATCGTGTGGATCTGGTGTCAGAGTTTTTATGCCGCCCAAGGGCCTCTGACTTGGCTTTTTCATGCCGTCGAGAAATATCTCTCAGGCATGCTGGTTTCCTCGCGATGTTAACGATGACGATCACACGATGTCACGATATTGTTCTTTTGATGTATGTTGTATTTATACAAGGTATAGTTTTGCATCCTCAAAGCGCGCACCAAAGAGATGTCAGCAGAGGGAAGGGGCCCGCAAGGGCCGATGCCTGCCGGGTGCTGCGGGTTGTTCGAAAGAGATACCGCGGCCCCGGAACACAAAGGGCGATGAAGGAACATGGGTGGGTTTTAGTCAGTAAAAGTCTGACACACCCTCCCGCTCAGCCCAGAGCGGGAGAAGTCATTTGATGATTTCCCATCCGGAAAAAAAAAGGCATGCTGGTTTCCTCACGATGTTTTCCTTCACTAAAGCAAGTGATAATTATAGGTAAAATACTCACATAATACCGAAAAATCAGAGGTGCGTGTCTTGGGTTCGAACTCGAGACCTATGACTTAACTCCAATTGATTTAGTTTTAAATACATTATACACCTCACTCCAGGCTAAATTCCGTTTCAGATTCTATAATTAGGTCTTAGGTCTTATTTGTACTGTATTGCTTGACTATCATGTCAAGCAATGTCTTTGAACACTGTCTTCCCACAAGAAAACTCTATGCTTTTTATATACTTTGCATGCTTTTTCTTCAACAGTAAATACCATGACACCGTTACGAGTATTCCACGAACTTAGAAGACATTTTGAATCCCAAAGCGAAAGGATTTGGAAACTTTTGCATTTTGTGTAACTAAACTTTGTGTCGTCGAGAAGTTTTAAAGAACAAAGTAATATATTGTTGAACATAAACACATGTTGTGTAATTAAGCTTAGAGTAAACAGTTCTAAGCGTTTATTACTTAAGTAATAGGTATACAGTACTACAAAGAACTCGACGGGGGGCGTTATTGGTAAACATTTGTGAAATTGTTTTGAAAAAATAAGAACGTAACGCTAGATACGATTATTGCCACGCGCCAAAAAATCCTTGTACTAGTTATTTTTGCCAGTACTTGCCACATTGTTACCACTAATCTGTTAAAGACCTACAAATCAAATTAAACAGAAAAAGTGGACGAGATTTGGTTAACCCTCTTCCGACAGATTTATTTTCCGGTCTAAAATAAATTGGATTCTAAAGGAATTTTTCTTGTAGCCCGATATAGATTTAAACGATTGAATTAAGGGTTTCCTTTTGGATCTGAATTTTTGGTTAACACTCTTATTGATGTACTAGTTTTTGCATGCGGTTTCCCCTGCGTGTTGGTTGTACTAGGTATCGAGATAAAAAGTATCCTATATCATAACACTGGTCATGGTATATCTGTGTGCCAATTCATTTCCATTCAAATCTGTTAAGGCGTAAAAAGTTACCAGACTGACTAAAACAAACATATTGTCTTTCGCACATTACGGATTTGTTCGTACAGAATCAGCAAAGACATACCATTATTTCTTAAGAGAAAAACAATCTTAAATCTCCTTTCCTAAACACATCTTTCTATACGTATGTTACACCTCACTAATCACAATCAGTACTAAAACTATATTCAAAAATATAAGATATACGTTAAATACAGTTTTCTTAAAATCCATGTCAAAGTTCAACCATGATTTGTGCCTGAACTAGGTAATCCTATGTTTTAGGTGAAGCGAGGTAACATTAATTACTTAATTAAATAATCACGTATCATATTAATCTTATTAGTTCATAAGTAAAAAGGTGTATACATGGTTAATGTTAAGTCGTTTTAATCCTCTGAGCAGGTCATTGTACTCATTATAATGAACAACTTTTACTATGGGACCAACCCTGAAATCGCGAAAAAAATCAGCTGTTCAGTACATTTATGTATGTTCGCCTAACTCTTCAAAATGTACTGAACAGCTGATTTTTTTTACGCCATTTCAGGGTTGGTCCCATAGTAAAAGTTGTTCGTTATAATGAGTACAATGACCCCTTAAGAGGATTAAAACGACTTAAATTTAACCATGTATAATTGTAGAATTGTACACTCCTGATCCTTAGCACTATTTCACAGTTAAACGCGAGTATGAGATAATTTCTACTCGTATTTTGCACATGATATGAGTCGAGTGCCTGTCTTGTGAGTGAAGGAACGTAATTGGAAATGGTAACGTTATATGGTGAATATCAGTTTCCAACACGTTCTACTGAGATGAGGATGTTATTGACGTACTTAATTGTGTGAGTAAACACAAGGATTTGTTGATTTTTATCGTGTATTTGATTGCCATTTCAATGAAACTTAATTTGTATGTAAGCTTCGTTTTGTTAAATGTGAACGTCTCGCCAATGTTTCTGAAAACTCAAGGTAGACTCTTACTATTCAAGATGTCAAATCTTGTGTTACAGTATGACCACTTTAAGGGTGCAGTTCAAGGTTGCGCTGTTTTCCAAGAAGAAATGCATCGATATGTCAAACGATGACAATGCGACGACGACAATACCTTGACATATACATAAGTTGGCTGAAGTGTAAGTGATTTGCTTGGTAGAAGGAAAGATTTTGATAGTTAGATACGCCTTACCGCGTTTAAATATGGTCGCGATTCTTTTTAATTTTTAACCGACTTCAAAAACAGGAGGAGGTTCTCAATTCGGTTCGGTTCTCAATTCGGTCCTCATTTAACATCTCTTGCAGGACGGCTGAGTTCAGCAGCATATGCTGTTAGGAAAAACCGTCAATTTACTGATGTAGATACCGCGAGGCTGGTCTATTTTAGTTATTTTCATAGTATTATGTCTTACGGTATTTTACTATGGGGACGGGCTGCAGACATCGAGTCTATATTTATTCTGCAGAAAAGAGCCATCAGAGCCATATATAATCTATGTAGACGCGATTCTCTAAGAGAACTGTTTAAGGAAATTAACATCATGACAGTACCTTGCCAATACATCTATGAAAACATCATGTACGTTAGGAAAAATCTGCATTTATTTAGTAAAAGAGGCGACAGACACCACTATAATACTAGAACCAGGAACCATCTAGTTCAGCCAGGTTTCAGGCTAGCTAAAGTAGACTCATCTTTCATGGGGTACTGTTTAAAATGTTACAATAAAATTCCTCCCGGCATTCTACAACTGAATGAGACGAAATTTAAATCTTGTATAAAACGCACACTATGTAGGCAAGCATACTATAAGTTGGGAGATTACATTGATGATAAAAATGCTTGGCTCAATGCTGGTCCTGCTCCACAACCATAGGGGCAAACTAATTGATTACTTTGTGAAGTTATTGTAGAAGCTGCAGAAGATTGTAAACATATCTTTGCATTGTATAGATTCAGTCTCTTAGTATTATATAATTGCATAGCACATGTGTGAGTTCTATGTACGATAAAGCTACCATTTACATCTTTTACTGACTCGAATTTGCCCTGGCGGTTGAGAGAATGTCATGCTCACTAAAATGTCTCGCTGATGGTGGCGCGTGTGTCGGGTCGTTTAGTTCCCTCCTAAATGGTTGAGTTGAATGATGGCTGATCCATGCGTCATGTTCGTGAACGGGCGCTGTCAGTTGTGACTGGTCATCTCGCAGGTGCCATGGATTATTGTATTTTTGAATTGTTAATTTTATCTTTTTATTCTGGATTTTTTTTTTCTTACTCGCACGTCTTTCTACATCGTTCTCACATGTATGTTTAATCTCGACATGAATGATGTAACCGAGACTTTGTAACAACATAATGATTTAAAAGAGTGTCCATGGAGTTTCTTGCCCATTCTTCTCCATATAGATTTACGCTTTCGAATGGGCAACTACAGTACTTTCACAAGTTATTATGCCCTGTGACTGGGACTGTAGCTTAGTTTATTTTTTTGTGTTTTGACATTC
Organism: Standfussiana lucernea; assembly: GCA_964057025.1. NCBI lineage: Eukaryota > Metazoa > Arthropoda > Insecta > Lepidoptera > Noctuidae > Standfussiana > Standfussiana lucernea. Next base: position 10,350,226 of record OZ059789.1, read on the forward strand.
AAAAGTGCCTGTAATGGTCTAATTGAAATAAATGCTTTGAGTTTGAGTTTGAGTTTGAGTTTGTTGTATGTTTTTTTTTGTGTTTGTTACCTCATATCTCCGTCATTTATGGACCGATTTGAATTTTTTTTCTTTTATCTGAATGGATCTACTTCCCGATTGGTCCCATAGAAATTTCATCAAAATCGGTTCAGCAGTTTGGTTTCGAAATCAAAATAGCTGGAAAAAATGTCATCCATGTAAAAGAAATTGCGAAATTGATACTTGACAAGGATTTGTGTGTGATACGATAACTAAAAAGGGTAAAATAAAAACTTTTTTGCAAAAAAAAAACCGACTTCCAAAAAAAAACACAAAAAAAAGTGGAAAATAACTTTACTGTCGGAAGTCGGTGGCAAAAAAGTCAATGAAACAAACAATAGTCACCAATCAATAGTAGTTTTTTTTTGCAAAAAAGTTTTTTAAAACAAACAATATTTCATGCTTCCATGGTAATGGTATAAATATGAAATCAAACTCAGCATCGCGTGACCTAACTAGGTAAGGGTTATCACATATATACGAGTAGGTACATCTTTCGATTAAAGTCAACGACAAACGATAGTCAATCAGAACTAAATAACTTTTGGTTATTTGGAATCCAAATAGATTTTGCCAAAATTTATCTTTTATTTTGGAGACTGTATATATCATCGTCAATAAATGATAATGATAAATGATGTTTATTTTGCAAATAGGTTTTTACAAACACTTTTACACGTCTTCTTTTTTAAAACTAGATGAGGCCGGTGTTTCGTATCTGACTACTCTGAGAAGAAACAACCGAAACAAACTCAGAGGTCATAGTCTCTTTTAAGGTCCAGACATAATCTTGATAAACTCACATGAGGACTATGCAGATGAGTGTCAGAGATGGTCTTTTGAAGAAAGAACCACACAGATTTAAGTGGACCTGTCCAGCCAGTGCAAGCATTTGTCAGTTATCGTGTAGCTCGACTCATAACTCAAGGAGCTCAACGAAACGACGAACAATACCAAAGAAAGGACATTTGTGTAGGTCGCTTATAGTACTCAAACTGCCAGACAATAGTAAAAACAAACAAAAAACATGAAAATTACCCACATTGTCCTCACATCCACACTAATCAAATAAAATCAATAATACTTACAAAATAAATGTTCATAAAAATCATTAATTGTCACACATAATAAAAAAAAATAAAAAAAAAATATTTTCAGAAAGAAAATTTACGATCTTTATTTATTTATTTATCAGGAACAATTTATATTGTGTTTGATACACAACACAACATGACATCATTATTAATAATCATCATCTGCCTAGCCTTTTACCAACTGTGATGGGGTCGGCTTCCAGTCTAACCGGATGCAGCTGAATACCAGTATTTTACATGGAGCGACTGCCTATCTTAACTCCTCAACCCAGTTCGTACTGGGTAATACGATACACCTTGGTAAGACTGGTTGTTGACATCATTATTATGGATTAATTGCCAAGAGCCTCGACCAATACCTGAGGAAGCTCTCGTTAGGCAGCTGGATCAAGGGCTTGATTCAGAAAGCGGTACTTCTGGACACGGCTCGTATTGTTAGGAGGTTCCTCTCTCTGGAGCCCTGACCGCCGCTAGCTTGGACCCTGTTCCCGATACCGGTGGGCTACTATTTTTTACATGTTTTTTATTATTATTTTATATGCGAATATTTAAAAATGTAAAAAATAAGAATGAAAAATAAATAAAGGAATACTAATATAAATTCTAAAAATGAACATGCAGCAATAATAATAACAAAAAAAGAACAAGATGCTTACTAAAAACAATAATAATAATATTTAGCATTTTTTTTTCTTTTATCACTATAGTCTCGTACACCTTCTTTTCTTATACCTCTCCACATTTCAACACGAACCAGACGACAATCCATTAGGAAGTCCGTGTCCCGTGGACGTTTACAACCTGAAATTATGATGAATGTGACCAAGACGTATTGTTTGGTTCGATGCGAACTTGACGCGAAGCAGTAAAGTTTACTGGTATATTATATGACGCTTGTTCGGCAACTATGTCATATTAGTTAAGTTGTCCGACGGACTGGCCGAGGTAGGTGTTGTGTGAGGTAAACAAACTAGATAGTCAACAACATTTACATTCAACACTGTTTGGTATGTAACTTTAAATGTATCATGTAGCACTATACTACTTACGAGATAAGATAAGACATTTTAGGGACCATCCATAAATTACGTCACACTAATTTCACGATTTTTTGTGAGACTCCCCCTCCCTAGTGTGACGTCACATAATTTGCAATTTTGCATATTTATACAGATGGAGTTGGAAATATTTTCAATTTTTTCGTTAATAGTTCAAATTTAGTATTTTAATACATAGATTTTTAAAATGTGACGTCACGAAATTTAGGACCCACCTACCCCTTGTCACACAATGTCACACTTCGTCGACCCCCGCCCTCCCCCTTAACGTGTGACGTAATTTATGGATGACCCCTTATTGAGAAATATGGAAGAAAAAAACAAAGTGCGACGACAACAAATAAATTGGGATAAGGACAAGTGAATCAGGATGAGCCCATTATTACTTTAGTGTGAAACAAATCAAAACATGTTTTGCCTAGCCATTCTTAACTATATTGGGGTCGGCTTCCAGTCTAACCGGATGCGGCTCAATACAAGTATTTTACATGGAGCGACTGCTTAACTGGCCTCCACAACCCAGTTAGTACTAGGTAATACGATAACCCTTGGTGAGACAGGTTCTGGTTATCAGACTTTTGTGCCACTGACCACTTGTAACGACTGTCAAAGATCACATCGATGATTTTTTAATTCTTACGAAATTATAACAACTGTACAGTTGTTCCAGGTCTGTACAGTTGTCCCATTTATAATTATCTTGTAACTCCGCTTAGCAACAACCACCACAAATAAAGTACAAGGAGAACCACTACAACATAGAAAAGTTATCCTATTCATCACAAAATTCTATAAGAAGATGAACGAATATGTGTACCAACATAATTAAATAGGACTATTCAATATTTCTGGAGCGTGCCTGACTTCCGAATGATCGAGACGAGCGTAGATGTTACTAAAACGACAAAGGTACCCGTGGAATTTATCAAAAGAAAAGCTTGCCAATCTTGACAAGATGACGCTAAAAACTAATTAGAGGCCTACAACGCCTTTGATACCCACCAAAGGCTTTCGAATTCTAAAGATAGAAACGTATTAATATCGAGAGGAATCTTGATACAAACTTGTGTAAAGTTTTGCGTATTTAATGATGAGTCTTATGTTATTCCAATTTAGTTGGGAAATATTTAATAATGAAATAGAACTCCGTAGAAAACGTGCCAATTACCTTCGACCTGTGTGGCTGTTATTATTTTAACCACGAGCTCCTCCCAAGTTCTAAATGATATTTTACTTGCAACATACTAGTCAACATGGAAATAGCGTTCTCTAGTGACAAATTCAATGTCTATCAAACACACGAAGGCAGCAGCAAATGTAGCAAAAAGTAAATTTCCTCAGAAAATGTACGATGCTCCAGGGGAATCAGAACAATGAGGTTTAATACCACAACGCAATTAGGGGACAATAGACAGTAAATATTTTACAAACATTGAGTGTGTCGGTATCTATCTATCAAGCCGTGTGATTTGCACGTTTTAACATAACAATATCACGCCTGTAATCCCCGGAGGGTTAGGCAGAGATGTATGTATATTAGTCGCGAGTTATATTTAAGTCCCATGTAATAGGGGGCGAGCCTATAGCCATCAACCGGGCCCTAATCCAGACTGCGTGGCTGCAAATGAGAAATTCCTGATGGAAAAAACCCAATAACACTTTGCTCAACCTGGGAGTCCAAGATCTCATGATCAGCAGTTGCGCTCGCGACCACAAAATCAACGAAGAAGTCACCTTGGTCTAGTTAACGTTTTAAGTAGCTGCTATTTCATGATAAGTTCATTCAATGGGATTAAATGGACTTAGAGGGTTGCATTGAAGATTTTCATGATTATAACTCTGTTAACCTATATAAAAAATATTTGTTACGGTCGCGAATCACATATTAATCAACATACAATCAGACACTGCCCTGCAAATTGGAAAAACGTAAGAAAATTTGAATTTCGCGGGCTAGCTTAGCGCAATTGCGTACAACGTAAATACGTAAAATTATGTCAGGAAAGATTCCGTGTCCAGAGGGGCAGCAGCGTCTGCTGAGCACTGCTGGACAAAGGCCACCCCATAACCTCCCACTCTTCTGACTGTGGCCCATCGGTCCTCATGCATTCTACATACAGACATGGCCCGCCCAGTCCCACTTCAACCCAGCAGTCTGATTGCCCTCATCAGCGATATCAAGCTGAAGATAAGTAAACATTTCTGAGTACAATGACATCAAACAGAATTTACAAAAACAATACTACTTAACTGGCTGAATCGTAATATAAGCTGTAACAACATTAAATTCCCCGCACGAAACTCTCTAAAAGCTTTGCTACATTTAACAAAAAACAGCTTTAACACTTCCCAATAAAATATCCATAATTTATTGTAACAAATAAGTTTATACCCTATAGCGAGTCCTTGATATGAGCGGCTGTAGAATTCAATGCGTCATAAGGGAGGTATCCGATTTGTCACAATAGGCTCGTCCCGTTGATTGCGACCCGGTCTCATTGTACGCTCGCTTCAATAGGCTCAGTTATATCAATAGACGGCAGACTACCAATTTCTGTTAAGTGTCATTGGCCTACGTTTCCTGGGGGCTGTAAACATGTTTAGACTCTTGATGGTCTCTCAGAGATGGAGATCACTTAGCCTGTCTAAGGCAAAAGCCAAGCTAGTATAAAAGCACTGCTTGCTGCTTTCAGTTTCACTATATCTTTTTAAAATCGTGCCTTTTGCTCAGGCTTTACCTCCAAGTCTAATGTATATCGTTAAGGAAAGTAAGTGTATAGTTGTGCAAGGAACTTTTGGCGCATGGCCACATGCTCGACAAAATCGGAACTAACGCTAACTAATCTTGTTTTTTTCAGTACGATTTCACGAAACGATTCCCCAAATACTGTTTTAAGCTTTCACGGTTTATAACTGAAATTTCACTATCACTTAGGGGTTACCTTCCATAATTAATGTTTATATTGAGCTCCCGATATAAACATTAATCGCGAAAGACATCCTGTAAGTGAATTTCCCAAATGTTAACCAACCACCCCTTTGTCAATATCAATAAACACCTAGGCGCCAGAACCAACTTGTAGCATAGTATGCTTGTGCAGGTGCACACATCTTGTTATCACGCATCATCTTGAGTTAGGCTTGCCTACTTTTGCCTTTTCAGTCACCTTTGCAAGTTGTTACCTAAACGGTTCGACCCGGTAAGGTGTTCCATCCTTAAGTGTGTCTACGAAAAATGGCGTCACTAAAACGAGCCATTCTGTCTGTGTAGGCCGAGGGTAAATATATCGCCACTTTTATAAGGAAGAAGGCATTAGTGTTGTGCTGGGCCTGTATTATCAAGATATCGGATTTATCAGCGGCGGCTGTTCGCACGTACAGTCAACAAAACACTTAGTACATGTAGGCAGAACTTAAACATCTGTATATTACCCTCTTTATGTTCTTTTATAGGTATTGTGTGTAGAGGTATCCAAGAACTAGGGACGTAATACTACCTACCTCATGCTTCACATGGATTAAACAACAGTTTTGAACTTGAAACAGTAAGTTCTTCTTCTTCGCTTTGCTTTTGACAGAATAGTCGATGTATATGCACTAAAATCCTATCGCCCGTTTAGGCGTCTCTCGTCTCACCATCTCTCTCCACCTGGCTCTGTGAAATGACAGTCTGGTGCATTAATTAAGAAGGCCAATTGTTGAATCAATTTGACCAGTCCACCTCATCAGTGATCAGCAGTGATCAATCAGTGCACTTGCAAGTTATACAAGCCTGGTTTTTTATTGACTGGAACTACCTATGTTTACTATGTCATTACATAGCCCGTAATTACTTAGTAGGCATATTTGGCCACTATTATTAATATGTATAACTAGTTATCCGTACTCTGGTTATCTAAGCCAGTTTGTTTGTACCCAACGGCTTAGTACGCGACGATGGGCAGAGACCAGACGGTATGACCATATTGCCTTGGAAGTTGGGTCGGCCTTTGGTGTGGGATGCAACATGTGTCGACACCCTTGCGCCATCCCATCTTCCTAGCACGGCGGGTTGTGCTGGGGCGGCTGCTGCAGGTACTGAAAACCTCGAACGGCGCAAATATAATAACCTTATTGGTAGCTATGTGTTTGAGCCGTTTGGAGTTGAAACACTAGGGCCATGGGATCCGAGTGCGCACCTAGTCTTTCGGGACATCGCCAAGCGGTTGGTCGACTTTGCTCGTGACCAGAGGGCTGGCCTATTTTTGGGTAAAAATAGGCCAGCATTGCCATTCAACGTGGCAATGCTGCCAGCCTTCTGGGCACTATTCCTGTTGACAGCGATGAGGAAGAATTTTTTGACGCCCTTTAATGCTTTTCTTCTTTTATCTGTGTATATTTTTGTATTATTATTTTTTTGTACCGTTCTACAAAACAAACTTCCGAATCGATTTTACTGGGTGACGCGGTTCCGTTCCGATGATCTGTCTTGGTCACGCAACTGACACAGGCTCTGGATGTCCTGTCAGAACACCGAATTGAGGTCGGTTAGAATCGTATTACATAAAACTTGGCGCCCCATTTTGTTCTCATCCTGTAGTTGCGTAATACGGGGTGTTACATTGACGTGGATCAGTAGAATTATCTAAAATGAGGTAACAAAGGTACGTTAATAATGTGTTAGGTACCAAATAATTATTAATCCATCTTCTAATAAAGCTTCGTTATTATTGAGGATAAATAAGACTAAATAAAAGAAAAAATACGTACTATCACAAACGTCATTAATAGCTTAAATATCGAACTATAAAACAAGAAAAGTACAAAAAAGAAAATAATAGATATATATATATATATATATATCTATTATTTTCTTTTTTGTACTTTTCTTGTATATATATATATATATATAACATCACGCTTGTGATCCCCGAAGCGTTAGGCAGAGGTGTACCTAATAGCACAACCACAATTCGCCAGTTATGTTTAAGTCCTATGTAATAGGGGCGAGCGTATTGCCATCAGCCGGGCACAAATCTAGACTCCGTGGCTGCTACTGAGAAATTCCTAATGAAAACACTCAATAACACTTTGCTTGACCTGGTAATCAAACCCAGGACATCATGCTTAGCAGTCGCACTTGCGATCACTAGGCCAATGAGGGAATAATAGATATTGAATGAAAACTGTCAGATGATGAGATGCCAGTGCTTGAAAAGAATCCCAAAATTACAAAAGTTCGGAATTCTCGCATGTCACGAAGACACGCTCGCACTTAAAATGAAGAACAAGTACATACCTTAAAAGTTTTACTCCGTCTGTTTTCATACAATTTAGCTCTAAATGGGAGTCATAAAGTTGTATAATTATGTGCATATTTAGTTTGCTAAGTGATTTCAAAACCGCTGTTTAATTAGCAGCATTGTTGTAGGGAGCAAACGAAGCTATCAGAGACGAGCGTTGTATAAATAATCGATTTAAAATAAATGCTATTAGGATATATTATGCAATGTATTTATCCTAACGGCCTAGACGGGCTGTCAAGCGTTACATGTAAATTATCACAGAATAAGCTTAGATTTTCATGGTAACTTGGCAAGGAGTCTACAGATTGCCAATGAATTTGCTCAAACATTGTGTATAGTACTTCTGCTAGCTTTTTATAAATATGTTGGGGTCAACTTCCCGTCCAATCGGGTGTAGCTGAAGACCAGTATCTTACGTGGAACGACTGCCGTCCGAACTCAGCTACTCTGTAACAACTGGTAAGGTTGGTAAGACTGGCTGTCAGACTTTTGGGCTTCTGAAAACCCGTAATGGCGGCCGTAATGGACCGATCTTGGCAAGCGTTGCTTAACCTAGCAGTTCGACATTATTCGTTGATAGTGTTTAGGCGACCGCCCATCCTATACAAGGTGTTGCTTTGCATTCTCGTCAAATTCAAGGAGGTAACTATGCTAATGATTCTCGACTCGAATCAATAATAAAATGGGTAGGTATTTTTTATATATTTTTCTTAATATCGGAAATCGATAAATGTACACCACCCGTATTAAAACGCGGCCCGTCTAATACTAGCCCTACAACCGCGCTTTCACACACACAAACAAACACAGACGTTTATTCGATAAACGGGTGATTCTCCTCTTTTGAAAAGGGCTTCATTCTGAAATAATGTCAAATTAAAACAACTAAAAAAAACAGCCAGGTAACGTAATTTATATTGATTATTTACGTCTTCTATGACAACCTCCTGAATTTTGACGAGAATCCAAAACTACACCTTGTATGTACAGTTTACACAGGGAATTAAATTAGTGTTAGAAATTTTTGTCGGAGTTTTCACAACACCTTCCAAATTGCTTTGGAAAATGACGACCAACTTACTGGGTAAAAGCATAACCCTTGGTAGCACTTGTCTTGTGACCGATAATTTCCTCTGACGGGACCTAATGTAGTTCAATCAGTGATACCGATGCAAATTCATCGACTTAGTTCATTTCAGTCCACTTCTATTACCTGGAAGCCAGCAGAAATGCACGAGTAAACAATTAAAAAGTTCTAAGTTGACGAACACAAAAGCTAATAAACTTATAAAGTCAGTTGTACTAGTTTAAATTAAGGTGCCTTTTACCTGTCTGTGTGAATGTCAAGCCAGTCTTCTTCGCTTTTATTATACCAGTAACAATGCGAAAATAAATCTCTATCGCATTCCCTTGTCAGCACGTCACAGGGGGGGCAGGGTAGTACAAGACACGGGCTATTAGCATTTATATTAACCCTTAAGAAAACAAACAGGTTTGTGAAAATTAAAGTAAATCAGATTACACCTCCATTCCTTCACGTTGAGTGAACGATGAAGATATAGAATTTATTTTATGCCAAGTTTATTAGGTTATCTTGTAAAAAGGTAAATATAAATAGAATGTGACAAGTCTTGTCACATAGAATCGCTTTATCTTGATGACATGTCTTTGAACCCATGTTTATGTTGCTAAAACATACATTAAATACTTTCCTATGAACAAATACTTAGGTACATACTTGACTGGACCACGACTCTTGGTAATGATCGAATACCTCTGCTGCCATTGCACTTTAACATCACACTTATGTTACCTAAATCGATGCATATTATGTAGCTAAGTTAATTGTGTTTAAGCACCATGTAGTGAATCCTGCTACTGAAAAATTCCTGATGGGTCAGGTTTTAGGCTAATTAATAAAGCATCAATATTGGCGATTCTTGAATATAGGCCTCGATACAACCTAAAAAATATTGGCGAGTCGGCAAGATGGTGGAGCTGACGGCTCAATATTTTTACCTACCGTGGCAAGAGCTTTTCATTTTGTTTGTATCTAATTAATGCTAACTGAACTTTATTGAGGTTGTGGTCAGCTTCAATTCTTTTTGTCAGCAAATACCTACAGTCAATTGAGACCCCAGTACTGATGCTGTGAGAGTGAGCAAGAGATTAGTTATTTTGCAAACATAAACATACGTGGTACCAAGGAGTATACATACATACATACGAGTATACAGATAACTCAAAAAAAATACGCCCATTTTTTATAGAATACGTGGTATGATGTCAAATCATTGTCCCAATGACTTAATAGATATTTTGTCTAGCAAATTCAAAGCATATGGCGCATCATTTAATTACCTCTCTTTATTTAATGTACCGGCGTTAAAACTGTAATATCCATGCAGGTAATGCATTAAAGTGGCAGTATAAAGTAACGACATGGCTTACTTGTATATTGCCAACTGAGAGCTCAATGACTCAGTATTCCACATCTAGGTTAGTGTAACGAATAGATTGCTTGGACAGCTACTAATCTTGGCTTTCATTAAGCCATAGGGAATTAACTTCGGTATATGCATTTGCAGTTACATTTTATGCGCTCCCAATTCTGATGATACGTTCATAGTTTGTATTTATAAAACACGGGGTTTTATTTATCGTAACATGATCAACCGTCTGTATACCCCGAAGAGATGAGTCATCAATAATTCGCCAGCATCATTAAATTGATGTCGCAATTAACCAGTAAATCTTTTTTTTTTAAGTACTTTGCTCCACACTAGGAATTTGTCTTGTATCGTAACACACACACCCAAACAGCCATACCCGGAACCACTACCTGTAGGTCATACAAATATTTGTTCCGTGCGGGGATCGAACCCGCGACAAACAGCGTAGCAGTCAATCGCACAGCCACGGCGCCAACCGCGCCATACCAACCGTGCCGTCATACCTTTGGTTTCGGCTTGCTACTGAGATATTACTCATAACAAAGTAAACCTTAAAATTAATTCACCCGACTTTAGAGATCAAACCTAAGGCGCTTGCTCAGTAGTTGCGCTTGCGTCCACGTTATAAATTGTAGCAGTAAATCATTATTATAATTAGACCAGCTGTTGCACGCAACTGCGTCTGTGAAATAGAAAGAAAAGTAGTCTATGTTCCGCTCCAGGTCTCAATAGGCTAATAAGGGTTTTCAAGCAGAAAAGTGAGCCAGCTTTTTTATAAAATTGCCTCGTTCATTGAATTAATGATTATTAACCTGACTGTACTATTTTTTTTGCAAAAATACTGAGTGTGTCCAGTTGGCGAAGACATAAAAGTGATTTAATTTAAGTTTCACTATGTGAACATGCTGAAAAATCTTGGCGTGTCCAGATGACGAAATAATAAGTCATACTAATTTTGAGTTTTACCAACTGGACACAAATGCGTCCAGTCTCTCGTGTCGAGTTGGTGAATAACCCAAATAGACAGCCTTACTTTCAAATTTATAATATTAGTATGAATGTGATATGTTTTATCATTCTTCCCTTGTTTTATATTCATTCTAATAAAACATATGTACGTCAATGCATTCACCTACAATAGAAAATAAAATATGCCTTTTCTACGCAAGCCTCGTAAAGTAATAACATTGTGACTTCCAGCAAATGTAAGGTTTCATCTTCAATTTTATAATGGTTTTCGGTAACATAAATGTGGTTTCTGTACAGTAGATGGCTTTGTGAAAAAAAATCTTACCTGGTGGATACAGGAATTGTTTTGTTCTCTTACTTTATTATAAGTTACGGATGTGAGATAGGTTATAGGTGATCTCTGTGTTTGTCAACGGTGTCTGTCAGGGTGGACAGTGTTAATTCTAATATCGACTTGTGTGAAGGGTCATTTTTTTTCATGTTTTTTTCATTTAACTCTGGCTGTTTTGGAAATGTTTGAGGTTCATCCTTTTTTTTTGCATTTGTTAAATCATCATCAGACTGATCAGAAACCCTAACATCATGAAGAGTAGTAAGTTATAAAGGCAAGCCAAGGTTTTTGGCTTCTATGAAAGTACCGCCACTACCTCGAATACCTAGCAAATCATATCAAGGTACGTATATCACGTGCATTGACGCTGTCCCTTATTTGAGCTGGTCAAGTGATCACATCCAGGCTTTCCTGATCTAATAGCAAAATACCATGGACTTACTGTAATTACACATAACATAAACGTCACATCTGCATTTCCCTTGTAGGCAGAGGTGCACCTAACAGTTTATCCACATTTCGCCAGTTTTGCTTGAGTCTCATGTTATGGAAGGCAAGCCTTTTGCCATCAACTGGACACTAGTCCAGACTCCGTGGCAGCTACTGAGAAATTCCTGATGGGACCCAATAACACTTTTCCCGACCCGGGAATCCAATCTAGGACCTCTTCTTCTTAGCGTGTCGATGACAATTTAAATTGAGTCAGCCCAATATTTGGCGACGAGTTTGGCACTTTCAGTAGCGTCCATCAGCTCCTGTGATGTGCAAACATCAGGACAGGCAGGGCTCGATATCAAGTGTCCCATCGTTTGTGGGGCAACACCACATTTACACAGGGTCTAGGTAGGGTTTCCCTACCTAGGACCAGCAGTAGCGGTTGCGAACACAAAGCCAACGTGGCTGTTGTAGTTAATTGCATGAAATCCCTATCCTATCCCTTGGTTAAGGATTATCAATTACTCGAACAAACACGTGTCCACGCAGTCCACGTACACATACCTTTATATTACGTACTTTATATTACCGGTACGCAGAAACCCTACGGTATACCGGGAAATGAAATCGAATTGACAATTTTCCACATAGTTAAAGCTATCACTTGGCTAGGAAACTTCCGTGAAATGGTATCGTTTAACTTTTCCTTGGCATTTTAATAGTTTCTTCTGTGGCGTGTGTTTAAATTGATTTATTAATAAATTATATTTTATAAAACTATCTGATACAATCTCAATAAATTGCAAACAATAATAATTCTTTCACAGAACAATAAAAGGTGGTAAAAACGGATAGAATGATTGGGAAGCAGCATCAGTAGGTAATAATAAAATTGATGACACGTCACTGTCTCTTCACATTAATATTATTTACTGCAAGAGTCCCGAAAAGCTTTCAGGAGCAATATCATGATTGCCAATATGAAAAAAACAGATTGGACTTGGGAAGGAAAATTGGGAGGCGATGAGCCAGCAACTCTTTACTTAGCTACCGGATGATCTTTAAGGGAAAACACTACATAACATCCCACCTGTAATCTCCGAAGGGTTAGGCAGAGGTGTGCCTAACAGTACACCCACATTTCTCCAGTTATGTTTGAGTCCCATGTATGGGGGCGAGCCTATTACCATCAACCGGGTACAAATCGAGATTCCGTGGTTGCTACTGAGAAATTCCTAATGGAAAAACCCAAGATCGCTTTGCCCGATCTAGGAATCAAACCCAGGACCCCATTAACCGGCGGCGGCGACCTCTCGCGTCCGGCCCTGGTTCGAGCCATGGTCCGGAGCGAGACGGAATGGGAAGCCGTCACCTCCTTTTGCGAAGCAGTCATGCTAGCAAAGGAGGAGGCGGAACGTGAGAGAGAGCGTTCCTCCTCACGTCCCAGCCGCCGCGGGAGACGCACCGGGCGTCGGGGGCCACGTGGTGGCCGCCGGCCACCGTAGACGCGGGCCTGTAGACGGTGAGCTAAGGGCTAGCTCGCCGTCCCTCCGTCTTAGGACGACAGGCCGGGTCGACGGCGCGTTCGTGTTCCACGCGCGCCTCAAAGAGATGTCAGCATAGGGAAGGGGCCCGCAAAGGCCGATGCCTGCCGGGTGCTGCGGGTTGTTCGAAAGAGATACCCCGGCCCCGGAACACAAAGGGCGATGAAGGAACATGGGTAGGACCCCATTAACGCGACCACTAGAACATCAAGGCAGTGAAATACCACAAATGATTAACAACAATATAAGCTAGCATAATGTGCGACGATTGATGTGCCTTAAGGTGGAAGTGCCAGGGTACTCCGCGAAATTCAATTTTTTTTACGTTTTTTGCAATTTGCCGGTCACTGTCAGGCTGTACATTGAACAAAATATGAATAATATATTCGCAGCAGTAATTGGTATTTAGTTACAGAATTATAATCATTAAAATCATCAATACAGGGTTGTATTGATGATTTTAATGTTAATAACTATTTCATGAATTAGTCATTCAATGGGGTTGTATGAACTTTGAGGGTTGTATTGATGATTTTAATGATTTGACCCATTTTAGGTTGAAAATATAAATATGGGACGGCACCCGCCTGCTTCCAACTTTTTTAAATTTAAAATGTACTTGTTCTTCGCTTGTTAGTGTTTTTTTAACTTAATTTTATTACCGCAGTCGGGTTTTTTGTTTATTTAATTACTTTTTTTCAGCTTGTGGAATAAAACCCTGAACGCATTAGCCGGCCAGCTATATTGGCAGTATTAGTGTATTGGCGCCACAATTTACTACTTTTTTGTCCTGCTTTGAAAGGACAATAATTTGTGGAAACGAAAATAAAAATATGGCAACAATCATAAGTCATGAAGAGACATCATGGGTCATGAAGTTATTGATATAAGGTGACTATGAAAATGTGCCTTACAGTACGTTCACATTCTATAACCTCCACCCTTGCATAGTTATTAAAATCACACTGATCTTTATGTACATAGCAATAAGGTAGGGAGGGTTAGGTTGCTATCGCTATAGTTCCATACACAATCATTGTGACAGTCTGTCAAAATGATCGTGGGCTTTATTTTCGTGATCATAAGGTCGCTGTTTGAGTGAATGACTGTGAAAAGACTGTAGTGCTAAAATTACGTTAAGCAAAGTAAAGATTTATGATGCTAAGATTAATACTTTAATTAAGTTTGCTTCCTTAGGCGCCGCTAACACAACGTTATCAAGTTTTAGACAGAACAGTTTTCTCTACAATTTCTTGTGCATTATCTATTGGCGTATTTCTATTTTGTAAACTATTAGAAATTGCCCTTTATACCTATACTAGCTTTTGACCGCGGCTTCACTCACGTTAAATACGAATTTAGTAGCCTGCGTGTTTATCCAGGTTATAAACTACCCGTGTGCCAAATTTCAACCCAAGCTGTTCAGCTGTTTTTCAGTGATTGAGCAACAAACATCCAAACTTTCACACTTATATTATTACTAGGATTATTTGTGAATAGGGTATTGTTTGTAGTGCTAACACAAAAACCTTAAAGGGTATAATTTTGTCGACTCAACTTAGCCGACTTTTGTTACTAATCAAATATTGAGTTTTGGGAAAATGACAATAAATTCTGTGGCCTTGTTGGTTTAAACGCTTTGTAGAGCTTAGTTTTCTATGGGTATTTGTTTAAGTATTAGTATTAGTCTATACTGCCTCAGTAATTAAGTGGTTAAAGCGTATTAAGTACGTAAAGTTCGCTATTTGTGAAATTATTTGAATCCGACAGCCATATTAAGTTAAAATTTTCAATCTTAACCGATAAAAATCCTGGATTTGCAAAGATAGGCGGCTTGGAGTACCTTAAGTGGATATTACGTAGCCACAAATCTGGCAACGTGGTTTTGGCACTTTGGCAGACACTGCGGTTTTTGCTGGTAGCCATTATAGAAGATAAAACCTTATGGAATCTATGTAAAATAATAAAATCTATAATATTTGTTCTGTGCGGGAATCGAACCCACAACAAGCAAAGAATATTGGCTATCTACATACCTGTAGGTAGAGTGAGAGCTGTCAGCGTAGATTGCACTTCATTTTACAACGAATGAGATTTAAGTACTTTAGTTACTGTTGTGTTCTGGCGTGTTTTTCTGGACTATCAATATGCCAGTCTGGCCACTGAGTGCCGATTTTTATAACTGGGACAGTATGGGAAAATCCGAATCTATAAGCAACGCACACGCACAGAAACTTTCTTAGGAAACTTTATCTTTTTTTGCATGAAGACAATTTTGCCATATTATTATTTTTTGGTCAATTGTGAGTTTATAAAAGAGTCAAGTTCATCGTGATTTTGTGTCAACGTTATTAATCAAGGCATAAGGCTGAATTTCTCCACAAGAGTACTACCTAGATGACAAACTATCATTGTTCACTAATTGCTTTCTGGGCTCGACAGCCTTTACGATTAAAGCCAAGAAATCAAGTACTGGGTAATAGGCATGTCACTCTTTATCCACTCGAATACTGAATTACTTTCGCCAAAATGAGAAACATTAATGCTTCTAAATGTTTGTGAATGACGTGTATGTGTGTGTGTGTGTATATCCACATACTAAACGTGTGGACTGATTTAGCAGGTCTTTGTTTGATTTGCTTAAAGAAGTGAAGATTAGGTCCACAAATGTTTGTTTAACACGCTTTTGGAACTGTTATTTTATTTAGTTAGAGTTACTGCACTAGTGGAAGAAGAGTTGCTTTTAGGTTAGTCAAAAGTACGATTATTGGCGTTTAAAAAAACCCTGAAAACATCAATTTTTCAGTACCTAAATTCACTGATGTACATATGCTGAACCGGAGAAGAGATAGGCCGATAGACAAACTCACTTTTACACATGTATAAACGTGATTAGGAGGTAAATACTTCCAGCATTTTACTATGTAAGGATATTAAACCGTCTGTAAGGAAAAGTTCAGTACAGAAATCCTTTCAACGTTAAAGTAATATCATTACGATTTCATATCTGTATTTCTGGGTTCCAGTATAATCTGTGTTGTTTCGTGGCGTAACTTTTCTACCTCACGCGACGTTCGGTACAATCGATAAACCATTGACCCTTGTAATATGCCAACACTAAATGACTATTTTTCTGATCAATGTTCGATAAATGTGGATTATTTATGTTTGGTAACAGGATTACTCATGCGGAGTGTGATTTCTAATCACAAGTCGTTTATCCGATGGGATTTCTCATCGGTGAAAACGACCAGCTTATATGTATATAAACTACTCAACCTTTCAGTACAAAAATACTTCATTTCACCTTCGTTAAATAAGGAAATTCTGAGTAATGGGTGTAAAAATACCATTTACGTACACCGAAAGGCACTTGTTCTCTCCGTCATTGCGATATTTTTTAACCGACTTCAAAAAAAGGAGGAGGTTCTCAATTCGGTTGTATGTTTTTTTTTTGTGTTTGTTACCTCATATCTCCGTCATTTATGAACCGATTTGAAAAATTCTTCTTTTATCTGAATGGATCTACTTCTCGATTGGTCCCATAGAAATTTCATCAAAATCGGTTCAGCAGTTTGGTTTTGAAATCAAAATAGCTGGAAAAAATGTCATCCAAGTAAACAAAATTGCGAAATTGATACTTGACAAGGATTTGTGTGTGATACTATAACTAAAAAAACTTTTTTGCAAAAAAAAACCGACTTCCAAAAAAAACACTAAAAAAGTGGAAAATAACATTATTTTCGGAAGTCGGTTTTTTTTTTTGCAAAAAAGTTTTTTTTGTTCCGGACCATACCTGGGAACCTTCGAGTTACAGAGGTACCTATTGGGGGTCAAAGTTCCAAGTTTTTCACAAGTTTTTTTTAAATGCAAGTGTTTAATGTTATATGTCTACTTTAAATAACTCCATGACCCCCGTACTATTTTATGCATCAATGAGCACAAAGTTTTGAGTGCGTTACATTGAGTCTTACACCCGTATCTACAAACAAGTCAAAGTGTTTACTTGAGTAAATGCCATTTTTTAAGATACGATTTTATTATGTAGTTTAGTAATTTCTTGAAGTTAGAACTCGAAGAGAAAGCAAAGCTAAGAATTCTATCTTTTAACAAGATAGAATTCTTAGCTTTGCTTTCTTTGACAGTTCTTACTTGCTTTAAATTCTTGTCTATTGCATAAAAAATTTGTACAAGTAATTACTTAAGCTCAAGTAATTGTTTTAACTTGACTATAGATACCGAGGTAACAGTAAAACGTGATTCCCCCCCAAAAACTTGTTTCCCAGCAGTAATTTTTGCGTAAAGTTACTTAGTTTGATGTGAATGAATGCTTGGTTGACGGCTTCGTGAAGGGTCCGTTTACACCTTGAATGTTCTACACGGTGGCTTCAGCTGGCCACTTTTTCAGTGAGTGAATCTAAGAATATCATTAAGCACATAATATCACTCTCCTCTCAACTTACAATCGACACTCAAATTCTTCATCAAGGTTCATCGGTTAACTTCTGGAGAAGTATCAAACAGAATATAGACACTTTCGCGTAAATACATAGTTCAGCGGCTTTTGAAAATAAAATAACTGGTTACCAAAACTTTATATAGAACCCATAGTTTCTTAGTAAAGCTAAAAGAACAGTGATTAAATAAATAAGTTGTGCCAAGGCCGGCCATGTGTTACAGTTGGTAATTATACTAAAGATTAATGGCCCAACATACTGCGGTAAATTACATTAAGAAGCTATGACTAAGCTTTTTATTGGCATCACTTTGTGGACTGCCCATGTTGATAGAGACAACTTCACACAAGGCATTATTTTGATGCTCATTTCTGGTAGGGAATTACAAGAAATCGGCTTCGATTTTCGGCCAGACAAAGCTGTCTGTGCATGTAATAAAAGCGAATAGTCCGACTCGGTCTCGAGTGGTTTCGTCGGAAATGGTAAAGGTAAGATGCCGTGCCGTCCGCTGGCCTTTATTCGTTTTTATTGCACGGATTCGCGTCGATAAGTGTTTTTACTACTTGTATATCCATAATTTCTTATATCCTACTACTATCTAAAGTCCGACAAAGGAAGTCCGGAAACAAACCTAAAACGAAATGATAAAGTCTGCTAAGGAAGGGTATGCAGACCCGCAGCTAGATGGATATGGAGGCGGAACTTTATGAAAATATTTTTTCTAAGCGGAATCAAAAGTTTTGATAATTGTATTGCCAGTAATTTAGTCTGGAATTATGTTATTATAGTTATACCTAGGCTTTCACCACTAAACAACAAAAGTGATGCCTACCATAGCTTTGATAATTACGCAAATTACTAAGAATTAGTCTAGAATTACCAGCACGATATTCAAATTAAACTGTACACGCTTGCAATTTCCATTCATATTTTTTTGTAACTATTTCGAATTGATTTAAATATTCATATTGAAATTATATGTATTATATACGAGTACTAGCGGCAGGACAGGATAGGATAGGACGAGATAGGGCGGGATAGGACGGGATAGGACGGGATAGGACGGGATAGGACGGGATAGGGCGGGATAGGACGGGATAGGACGGGATAGGTCGGGATAGGACGGGATAGGACGGGATAGGACGGGATAGGACGGGATTGGACGGGATAGGACGGGATAGGACGGGATAGGACGGGATAGGATGGGATAGGACGGGATAGGACGGGATAGGACATTATTTTGTTCTATCATTAATAGTTTTAGCAGCGCAAGCGATGTAAGCTATTGTTTAGGTCATTTTTACACCTTGGGTTACATTATTGGAGTTTTAGTAAGGATCCCTATTTTTTTTTAAATATAATATACCTTATGTCACTCGGAGATGGTGTAGCTTCCCAACAGAGAGGTGAAAGAATTTTTCAAATAGGTCTTGTAGTTTCGGAGCCAAATGTTTTGTTTCAATGCAAACAAACAAACAAACAATCAAATCTTTCCTCTTTATAGTATTAGTATAGATTTTATGATATGTAGAATAATGGAATGGTTTTATTTTCCAGCTAGCGGTTTCAGTGCAAAGCTGTGCCAAAATGCAAATGAGTTGGTATTAAAATCATAAGCGTTTCAGGCAACGTGGCATGTGATGCCAAGACTGTGTTCAATCAAAGTACGACTATGTTGTCGAAAATGTACGGTCACGAGCACTAATACGTAAACACGTAGCTTCTTTTAAATGTGGTTTTCTCTTACTGTATTAATTTTATGTTGCTCCAAGCATAGTATTTTGGACCCTATACTATTATGACACACAGGGTGGCAGGAACGCTGAAGCACAAACGGTTACCCCGTACTCAGTACATCGTTCTGACCACATGGATAATTTTCATCGGTAATTTAGTATTTAAATCAGCGGCTCCATACATCTTGACCATATAAGGTGGGTGTACCATGGAAGGCCACTCTAATAAATAAACAGTTATTATTCGTTCATATACTGGATAAATGAAACGAACGAATATTTAAGTAATACTTTGTTTTATTCCGTAAAATATAAACCACTTTTTTAAATTTCAGATTTGATCAATATTGATTAAACTTAAGTTTCATTGAACTCTTAAAAATGGCCTTGCTAGGAACAAGGCTCCTTAGAAGGCCATTATAATAAATCACTCATTTAACACCAAAAGTTAATAAATAGCCATTAAATCTACAATAAAAAGAAGTGGTTTATATATTACGTAATAAAACAAAGTATTACTTAAATATTTGTTAGTTTCATTTATCCAGGAAATAAACGAATAATAACTATTTATTTGTTAGAGTGGCCTTCTATGGTACACCCTTTGATTATATAATGTCTAGATAGAGCGTCGCCCTACAATCGTATCAAAGAAAACGAGTCAACATTTTCAAGTATGTGTGCGTGCAGGCGTCGTTTTACACTATGCGTCTATGTCTTTGTGTGCGTAAATAATGATACCAGCTACTACAATTCTCTCATAAATCACATTAAAAAATAGACTTATTAAATAAGATAAGTTTTAGGTGTATGACACGATCTGCACTGATTGGCGGGCAAGCACTTGTGAACCAATAGTTGGTTGACACTTTTTGACACGTTTGCGCGCACTTGACGCTCCATCTAGACATTATATAATCAAAGGGTACACCCACCTTATTTTAACGTCACCGATTTCCGATATCAATGAAGCAAGGGACCGTACTGCCAAAATAGTGGCGCGAGCGATTCACCGCCGCGTCTGTGATTTCTAGTTCGATGGATGTTTATGTAGATAGAAGGAATTTGTCATCACATGGCAATAACTACGAAATTTTAATAATTGGCCTTCGAAGGAGCATGGCCTTCCATGGTCCACCCACCTTAGGTACACTTTTGTAGGAAACAGCAAAATTTTTATAAATTATCGATGAAAACTTCCACTTTCATCTTAGTTACAGTCGATGATATTCCACGATTAAATCGCTTTTGAATTTAGCTGAGTGCATACATATTAGTGCTCACGATTGTACTTCGATGTTGTATGTATTCCGATATTTTAGTACCTAGTTGCAAGCAGAGGGTACACAGTAGTCTTTGTTTACGAGCTCGTTCCGGTTCCATTACTATTTCTGCTGCCAAAACTCGTTAGGTAAAGTCACACTACTGTGTCGTGTTGTGTCTTGTCGCCTCAGTAGCATATCGGTTTCATACATTCAGTACCTATATGGTTCGAAAAACAAAAGCGCTGCAACACAACACACTGTAATAATGTGTTTCTGAAACATTAGTGTGTTTCTACCTTTAGGTACTGTGTTCCGCTTTGTCGGTAACCATTTTCAATCAAGTGGGACTTATCTGTTACTCGTCGAATAATATGTCACTGTTCCATAGACAATTAATCTTAACTTTTTATACTTTACCTATTGATAATGAAAAGAGAACATTTTACATAAGTTCAGGTACAGTATAGTAACTAACTAACTTTATTTAAACGAGCACTTTGATCTAGGTAAATCGAAGCTTTCGATAAAATTAATTTGTTTATAGACTAACGAGTTCTTTCCAGTCAGCTACAATAGACCGATCATTTTTTCTAGTTTAATTGGATTAGTTATAATAACGCTAAGTATAAACAGAGCTGTGAAATCAGTTTATACGTACGCTCTTCGCAGGCTTTATATTTCTAGAGTTTATTATTCAATTCGATCAACGCGTTAATTTTTAAACGCTTTATAGAAATATATATCGGATTGTTTTAACGGGTGTAAAAAGACCCTTAACTAACCCGATAGGCACTTGATCTCCCTGTCATTGCAATCTTTTGTTCTAGACCATACCTGGGAACCTTCTAGTTACTGACATATTGGGGGTCAAAGTGGGAACTTTTTTTTTCGACTTTTTCTTTCGTCTGATTATAATTTTCCATTTCATGGATTCTGGATTCTCTCTTCTTCGACGCCGAAATCTTGAGGTCTAATTTAACATTTTTTAGCCAGACATCTGGCCCAAACATAATTTACTTTCTTCATATAAAGATGCAACAATAATGATAATCTCAATTTAGTAATTTAATATTTAAAGTAAAAGGAAGCTACTGACGTAATAAATAAGGTATTAACAAAGGTATTTCCATTGTTCCTATAATCCTAGTTTAGTCACCCCCGGAAGATTAGAAGTTCGACTCTACGAATTGTCCTATCTGGCAAGTATTTTTTAAATGTAGTGTGCGTTCCTAAGGCGCCCGAAATTCTTTTATTGTTACACATACATTTTATTTTTTATTTTTAATAGGAGAACACACACACACACACATTTTTTTTGCTCTTGTATGATTTCTTACATTGGATCTTACACTTGATCCCACACACCCCCCGGGTATGTTGCATTTTTGGCAAAGTTCACTGTATGTACCTCCACGACCCCCGTACTATTCAATGCATCCATCAGAACAATGTATTAAGTGCTTTACATCGAGTCCTACCCTAAAATATGAGTAGAGTTACTTAGTTTGATGTACAGAATGTACAGAACGGCTTCGTGAAGTGTCCGTTTACACCTTGTATTTATGTTAAAACTGATAATACCAGATACGAGACGATTGAATATTGCCTCTGTCTGGAGAACACAGAGGCTTTGTCTGTATATAGACGATTTACGGTGAATCAACGTTCAACTAAGTACTTATGTGTGCGTTTGATGTAATCTTCCGTAGCCTACTTTGATAGTTAGCAGGTAACACAATGCCTTTAATCAGCACGGTACCTATCAGGTAGGCAGTATAATTTCCTGAAAGATAATAATATGACCTATATTCTATGTACAAGGCGATGCTACATTGGTTGGTGCATCACGTACTACCGAAGGACGACCACTTTTCACCCTTGTCAGTCAGTGAGCTTGGTACCTAAGTACCTAATCGTCATCTATTTTCTTTAAAGAAAGTTTGAATAAAATCAAAGCATTGTATCGTCTCACCGTCTTTAACTTAAAAAAGCTACGTAAAAGTGGTAACAAAAAAAGGTGCGTAACTTTAAGCCAAATTTTGTGGCCATTCAGTTTAGACTGCCATAGACACACTATGAATAAGAGTTAAAGCGTGCAGTAGACAACACTTGAAATTTGTTGAAGCTTTCATTGGTTGCTATTTGGTTGTTGAAGAGTAGATGAATTCTCACTTTCGAATTCAAAGAAGTCGGAATGCGCACGTATACGCGAAGATCCGTCCACTACAATGCACTCACGATCCGTGATATCCTTCTGTCGAGCAAAAATGTGACATTACTGAAGTAAAATTTGCACGATTACACTTTCGATCTCTTTGGCTAGTTTGAGAAGCAATGAAGACATAGTTACCGCCATAAAGGAGGTAAAACACAATAATATTTTTGAAATTTATGCAATAAACTTTGTAGTGTGGGACGCATCCCCGTTAGATGGGGCAACGGCCTTAAGGGAGAAACGCCATGAGGGTAGTCCCTGAAATTCAAATATTCGCGCGCAAAATTTAAATATTTAAATTTTGCGCGCTAATATTTGAATCATATTTTGTTCAACATACAGCCTGACACTGAACGACAAAATGCAACTAACGTAAGAAAATTTGAATTACGCGGGCTACCCTAGCGCTTCCACCTTAACAAGGTCCACCTTCTGAGTCCAGTTAGACCCAGAAGACAGGATGTGGAAGGCGGAAGACAGGGTCTTGTAGCGTACATAAGGAGAGGCCTATATGACCATAAGCAGATTGCGATAGCTGGAGTTGATTGGTTGAGGAAATAAAATGTAATAAAAAAAAAACATTCAAACTTAATTCCAACTCAAAATTAGTAGGTAAAAAGCACTTCTAAGATTGTGATCCGTGATTTAATATCTGATCTAATTCCGACAGGTATTAGGGTGGTATTAAAAGCTGGGATTACGGGTTGTTTTTGGACCCGTTGACATTTTGCTGCCGTATTTTATATTTGCTCATTAAATTGGTTTATGTCGTGGAAGGAAAATGGTTAAAATAAGACTGTATTATATACGATTTTAGAAATTTTTTTTTCAGTGTAGTATCAGTGTTGTTGAGGTAATCCTTTGCCAAAACACCTGTATAGTTGGGAATCGGACTTCTTTGTTTTTTTTTTTGTATTAACACACATATTTAATTACTGTAAAAATCACAGTGATACGTATTCTCGTTACAATAAGGTTTATGTTGGGTAGCTGCTATCAGTGGTAAGATAATTTTGAAGGACTACTGAAATCTTAATAATTACTTTTACTTTTTAAGTAGGTACGGGCTCTCATTTAGTAGAGCACAGTAGTGTAGACACCCAGAATTCCTCCAAAGATTTTATTAAACGTTCTTGGTTTTATTTCTAAAATGTTCACCCAGAAAGGCTAGTCCCTTGCGAGCAAATTCAACTTTCCCGTCATTTAAGTTTTTCTTTTCCAACATTTATTCGTCTAGACGATACATGGCTTCACGAAACTCGAGCTTTCTTTATTTTCCTTCAAATAAAATATAATGTGAGGGAGAAAAATAGTAATACGAATCGACATTATGAATATCAGATTTTCCGAAGATTCGCATCGCATCCGTTCGGCTTAGAAGTCTTTTAACTTTTGAACGTATTTTTCTGCTTATTTTCAAGTTACGATGAGTATGGTTTCTGAAGAATATTCAACACATTTTACTTTATTCTGAATGGAGTTTTTATTTTATATTGTTTCACCCCAGTTTCAATTTAGTTAGTTAAAAGTTATAATGACTTATTACGGAGTATGCGATATGACTTTAACATAGTTTGGAAATTAATAATGGAATTTAGTTGTTTGTTCGCGAATAGTAGGGCATGCCAATATGGTCAAGTTGTTTCGATTGAATTGATTTCAGTTTAGTAACGTTACGGGCAATCACAACTGTTTTGTTTTTAAATCTGATTGACGTCTATTGTAGGTACTTATAATGAACATTTACTTACACTTTAATGTAATGTTCATTAGGTATTTTTTTTTACGTTTTTTTGCAATTTGCAGGTTAGTGTCGGGTTGAATGATTCGTGGCCATAACTAATAAAGTTTTACTGAATGATTCAGTCATCAAAACACCCTCAAAGTTCATTTAACCTCATTGAATGACTTTTTCATGAAATAGTCATTCAACGGGGTGAAATGAACATAGAAGCTTGTTTTGATGATTCTAATGATTATGATTCTATAAATACATACGTATTACAGCCGCGAATCATATTTTGTTCAATGTACAGCCCTACTGTAAACTGTCTGTACTGACCGGCAAATTGCAAAAAACGTAAGAAAAATTTTACCTCGTGGTCTACCCTGGCGCTTCCACGCTTCGTAATATATTCTAGAAAATTAATTAGAAATCGGTTACTAAGTTATTTGGGACTTTCGGGTTCGTCCTAATTGAATTTAAACTTTTCATTTGGCATAACCATTACCTAATTTGTATTCAGGCAATATGGAAAGGGGCTCTAATCAATAAACGCGTAAAGGTTAGTTAGTGTCGATGCTACTAGGCACCTATATACACATAAATCGTATAATATAGATGTACCGGTCGATACGAAAATAAGAAAAAGTTCAAAATATGATTTTAATGATAACGATGGTATGCATGTCCTTCCTTTAAAAGGTAAGCAAAGGTGTATGTTACACCCTGACTTCACCAAATAGGCATAAATATTTTCAAAATGTACATTTCAGAAGGTGAACCAATTACCATTGCCCGGAAAACTCCATGAAAACTTCTTGGAAAACTGCACAAGAATGTTATAAGCGCAGTTAAAGAAACCCAAAAAGTATAAATACGGGCGACATTATATTTCCACACGAACGGTAGCCAAGAATGAGGCCAATTTCGTTGTGGATACAAAAGCTTAGCGTTGAAGAAACTTCGCAAGCAATTTGGAAGGTATTATTATTGTGTCTATACGGTCCGACGAAAATTTTCAACAACAGTTTAATTCCTTGTGTAAAGTGTACATATGTTTAGGACGGGCTGCCGCCTAAACAATATCAACGAATAATGTCGATCTGCTTGGTTAAGTTGGAAGCGCCAGGGTGGCCAGCGAAATTCAAATTTTCTTACGTTTTTTGCAATTTGCCGGTCATTGTCAGACTGTACATTGAATAAAATATGATTTGCGGCTGTAATTAGTATTTAGTTACAGAATTATAATAATTAAAATCATCAATACAACCCTCAAAGTTCATACAATCCCATTGAATGACTTTTTCATGAAATAGTTATTCAATCATATTTTGTTCAATGTACAGCCTAACAATGACCGGGAAATTGCAAAAAACCTCCTTCCTCCTTTTTTTGAAATCGGTTAAAAAGAACAAGGAGATGGCTCAACAAAATCAAAAGTAAGATTGACAGTTCTCTCGTCACGTTTTTTGATGAGATGTTGAAATTGAGGCAGCAAGCGACAAAGTTTGCTTTTGTTTATGTGTTCCATGTACTGAAATCTCGAGACAATGGAAGCGTTACATCACTTGAGAGCTTATTCTTGGGAGAGGAGCTGAAACTAATTCTTAGAGTGCAGGTACAGAGATACAGCATTAGGGCTTTCTGCGTTCGGATTATTGGAAAAGCGTTTCAGGGTAAAAGTATCAAAGTAAGTATACGACTAGTATATAAAGAACTAGGATAAGACAGGGGTGATGTTAACTTCACGACTATTTTAGACGTCGAAGGGTAAGGCAGAAGTGTACCTATTTTCCCCACATTTTGCGAGTCATGTTTAAGTCTCATGTAAGTATTACAGGTTGAGCTTATTGTCATCAGTTGGGCACGAATCCAGGCTCCGGGCGGCTACTGATAAATGTCTAGCGAAGATGAACTTTTGCCTGACTAGGAATTCGAACCCATTCATGTTCAGTAGTAACACTTGTGACCGCTAGTCCAATAACCACGAGGATTAAATAACTAATTCTATTTTGAATCAACAAAAAAACTTTTTTGCAAAAAAAGACCGACTTCCAAAAAAAACACTAAAAAAGTGGAAAATAACTTTACTTTCGGAAGTCGGTGACAATTGTTTGTTTCATTGACTTTTTTGCCACCGACTTCCGAAAGTAAAGTTATTTTCCACTTTTTTTTTTGGAAGTCGGTTTTTTTTTGCAAAAAAGTTTTTATTTAACCCTTTTTAGTTATCGTATCATACACAAATCCTTGTCAAGTATCAATTTCGCAATTTCTTTTACTTGGATGACATTTTTTCCAGTTATTTTGATTTCAAAACCAAACTGCTGAACCGATTTTGATGAAATTTCTATGGGACCAATCGGGAAGTAAATCCATACAAATAAAAGAAGAATTTTTGAAATCGGTTCATAAATGACGGAGATATGAGGTAACAAACACAAAAAAAAAGAAAAAAAAAAAACATACAACCGAATTGAGAACCTCCTCCTTTTTTTGAAGTCGGTTAAAAAAGTATAGAACACTCTACACGTACCAAACATCTATATTACTAGAATTCAATTGCCACGTGTATGACGGAGCGTCGGGGCGCGCAGCTCGACCGACTGTTGTGTTCGTCATTGTCAGAAAATAGTTTGTAAGAAAGAAATTTTTGAAATTTAATTGGAAAATTGCACTCGTGCGAAGCCGGGGCGCGTCCCTAGTTTGATATAAAGAGTCCAACAAGTAGATATTATAATTTTTTAGAAGTTTTAAAACTCGAGCATGCAAAATAGATGAGCAGGAAACCCGGTGGGATCGCAGGAGTGGAAAACTTAGAAATCACGATAAAATGAATATAAATTGCATAGAAACTACTTTCAATTTGTTATGTGTAATTAAATAACTTTGCTTTGGTCCTGACTGTGGAATAATAATTTTCAAAGTATGAAAAATACATCTGTTTCTAGTAGGTAAAGGCTTTTGATAAAGGTTTTGTTGTGTATAAAAGAGTACTTGATTTTCTTATTAATTTGGACAAAAATGCATCAGCACTTATCGTTGAATGTGAGCCGCTAGGGTTCACGCTGTAAATGAGGTACATTTTTTTTTATTAGCCTCTCATGTGTCCCACTGCTGGGCAAAGGACTCCCCTTTCTTCTTCCAAACCTATCTGTGTTCTTATTATTAAAAAAAAAACATTTAAACTCACAAACACAAACAGCCAGATCCGGAACAAGTACATGTAGGCCATTCAAATAATAATAAATAAATAATAATAAATATCGCTAGACATTACACACAGCGCCATCTAGTGCCACACTAAGCAACGAGGCTTGTGTCGTGGACACTAGATAGTTGATATACTACATAGATACTTTTTGTTTGTAAATACATACTTATTATACATATAAACATCCATGACTCGGTAACAAATGTCCATGCTTAATCACACAAACACTTGCTCCTACCGGGATTCGAACCCGGAACCCTATGAACGTAAGGCAGCCTCACTACCGCTGCGCCATTCGGGTCGTCAAAACCTAAATAAAAAAATAATAATATTTGTTCCGTGCGGGAATCAAATCAGCATAGCAGCCCAGCACTCGGCCACTGCGCCAACGTTGCCGTTTTGCACTAACACAGTCATGCAAAGGAATTGTTAATCAAATTGACGCAATACGCCAATTTGCCGTGTTACAGCCATTTTATATAACTGCCGAATAATTTTGAATTGAATTTAGAGACAATTTAAGGTAGTGTTCAATTTTTAAACAATTAATTTCACAGTCTTTACTCGCACCAATAATGAAGTTTTCTATTGAAACGAGGTAATAGGACCTACCTGCAGGTTTCAGTTCGCGGTACGATATTGATTTCAAATCCGTCGGCAGTATTACTAATAGCATTGAACCACACAAAATGCGTAACTATGGAGTTCTGTAATTTGTATCCTATATCTATGAAATTAGATACGGGTTATTAATTTGTTTTCATATTGGTGTGTTTTCATTATTAGATGTTTTATGATACTCGGAATAATCTAGGTGTGCTTAAACATGTTCGAGTTGTCATTATTCGTCATGCCAGCCCAAGCCGGGCGGCACAATGAAATATCATGTAGACATACGGTGATATTGTACGTTTATACGAGTAGCTCGTATTGTGCCGAGCTGCACGGACGTGATGCCGAATGTAGTTTACGCATCGGCAGCAACCGAACGAAAGCAGTAATTGTTTCGGTTCGGCTTTGTTGTTCAACAAATACATACTGTCGAATCGGATGTGCCGACCCGCACAAGTAAGTTGCATTCCGTACAGTACTAATTTTTTTAAATTTAAAATGTTCGGCTACCAAACAGGTATGATTACCACATAGAGTTTTGACTTTATTGCTAAATTTACTTTATACTAACAAAAACCAACTACCTTTTATTGCTTCATTTGTATAGACAAAAATTATGTCAGTATACGTTATCATATTATGTTTTTACAGGCCATTAAAGTATACAACATTAATTTTAGTATATGCGAAACTTGAAACACGTGTCTAGTATTTTTATGTAAAGAATCTATGTACAAAATTTCAAAACTGTATCATGAAAAATCACAAAGTTATAAGCTTGTTATGTTACCTGGTTGTCCGTACAGATTCATGCTCACCACGTGGCGCCCCACTTTGCGCTCGCGCCTAATGCCTGTGTTGTGCGCGTATGATTGCGGATAGGTACTAAGTGTCAATTGGTGTCCAACTCGTAACCTTTTTTAAATATTTTTGGGACAAAATATAACATGATATAAAAATTATCGGAATCGATTCAGTTACTTATTCTGAACAAACTATATTCTGGTTTCACATATACTAAATATAATGTTGTATAGTACAACATGACGATATCACCTCCCCATAAACTAACGCCTAGTGGAAATGAAACCCACTATTTATTCATGAAACACCCTAAATTAAACACATGTCATTTTTGTATACACGAACTTCCGGATCCGATTAGTTAAATATTTTCATATGTAAAGAAAACAAATATGTATGTCAGTGACCGACTTTCCACGAGTAATTTTAACACCGTATGAATTATTTTTAGAGGTTAGTGAATAGGTAAGGTAAATTGTTCCAATTGCCTCGAATCTAGTCATCATCATCATTCATCGTAATGCCAGAAGGGTTAGGCAGAGATATACCTTATAGCACACATTGTGCTAGTTATGTTTAAGTCCCATGTAATAGGAAGCGAGCCTACTATCATCAACGTGGCACTAATCTAGACTCCATAGCAGCAACTGAGAAATAACAATAATTGCCCGACCTGGGAATCGAACCCAGGACGCTTCCGACCACTGGAACAACGAGGCAGTTGGATCTAGTATCTACTTATATTTGTTTTCCACAAGCCAGGGTTTATTTTTATTCTCAAAGTATTGTAAATGATGTGATTTTGGCAAGATAGAGAATGATA
Organism: Standfussiana lucernea; assembly: GCA_964057025.1. Lineage (NCBI taxonomy): Eukaryota > Metazoa > Arthropoda > Insecta > Lepidoptera > Noctuidae > Standfussiana > Standfussiana lucernea. The sequence goes on from OZ059789.1 coordinate 10,380,322, forward strand.
GAGTTTCTACGTTTTATGCATTTTCATCCCGTGAATGCAATCTCTATAATCAACCAAATTAGGGTCTAAAAATATTTTACTCTATTTTAAATCACGGTTAGGTGATGGCACTTTTTACACTCTAGTACAAAACGTAGTGCTGTTCCTACGTCTCCAGCTAATGTTCCAAGACGTACAGTTAAAGAACACTCTGTTACGGTCCTCGTTCACGACCTCACGCCATGCGGCTTACGACGTGACTTGCGCCATTGCCGTCCTTACTTATTTCCTGATTACCAAAATGTGTGGCATCGAGTGGTGTTAGTATGTACTGTGGACGCATGCTAACTTGTGCCGACGGCCAATTTTCAGTTTTTTTTTTTTTTTTTTTACTTTAGCACCTGATATTTGACTTTAGCACCTAACCTTAAAATTGGCCGTCGTCGGCACAAGTCAGCAGGTACGCGTACGTTCAAAGTACATACTAACACTACTTGATGCCATACATTTTGTTAATCAGAAAATAAGTAAGGTCTGGTAGCCCTGGGATCTTGGACCGTAAGTTACGCTCGTACCTCACTTATTTGTGGAGTTTGTGACTCTTGGAAAGCTCTGAACTTCTTTCATTTGTTTTTTCCGCAGTCGCTGTCGTCACGCTGTGATCAAGCGCTAAAGGTCATTTTGACACGTTACGCGCGGGACGTGCAATCTCGCTGAGAGCCAACACCTTGTCGTGTCGAACAATAAAACTGCGAGGCACTTCGTTGGTCGTCCGTTCGTTATTAGACACGCTATTTGTCAAGTACGTGCTGTGTTTGGATTGACGGGAATGGACCAAGAGTAAAGAGTGTGGAATATGGTGGAATAGGTACATACGTGGGCAAAAGGTGAGGCGTAAAAGCTTTCATAGGAGAAATCCGTACAAAACATTTTGAAAACTAAATCAGAGTTTTCCATTTTTAGGAAGAAAAACCGAAAGATATGTAAACACAGTGCCATTGTGGAATCCCTCACAGGACATGCTTTATCTTCTTTCCTGTATACATAACCAGCTGGTCATTCCAGATTTTGGACAATGCGATACCCTACTGACAGGTCTGTTCGGGTTCCGGGTAGTTTACTGGCCGGACAAAATCTGAGCAGGAATCAATCGATTCGGTATACGAAGAAATGGCCTAATAACTTTTGGGTTGTTACGGTTACAGCGTGTAACAATTTAAACAACAAATGCCAAAAGTTTACCTAAAGGAAGACAGTTTAAAACTTTTTGGAAAAGTTTTGCACTAGTAGGTAATTCCCCGAAAGGAAATGTGTTGTTACTTTCGTCACTAGTTAGTACTTATTTGGTAACGGATAGAAAACTTTTATAAATTCCGAACAGGAAAACATTCGGTCTGTTACAAAATGTTCGGCGCACGAAGTGTTTCGGCGTTCTATTAACAGAATTTCTCTCTACTTGAAATGGGATTTCACTAGAGCTGAGTTGAGCCTAGCACTTTGTAGGATATTCCTAGTTATTTACAGTTTTGTTTGATGTTTGATGTTGAATTACAAGTTTGTAGCTTATCGTTCTGTGTTTTAGGTCGAAAACAAATTGTTGTGAGTGAAATGGAAACAACATTTTTTTTTTCAATTGAATACATCTTTCTAACTATAAATATATATGTCTAACTATATCTCTCCCATAGTATATGAATAAGATCTTAAAACTAAGTTAATATTGTTTGCGAAAAGCGTACTTACAATTATTTTTTTTACACGACTGCCCAAAAAGTAGTTTATGTTTTTTTTTAATTTACGTTACAATTGCTCCGCTCGCTTTTGCTAGGCTCATCGATTCTTTGTAAACCAGGATGCAATATCGGTTTAAAAAAATATTTTAGTTGGTAGTATAATATGGTAATTGAAATCTTTGAAGAAGACGATTAAAAGTGTTTGTAAAAACCTATTTGCAAAATAAATAAACATCATTTATCATTTAGGTATTTAATATTTTTGAGCATTTGTAGCTTTAATCAAAATATTTAATTAGAGGCTTTTCAGGAAATATTGTAAAATCACGTAGCGTCCTTGTTTTGTGTTCCAAATTGATATTGAGACCTCTTTCATCAACAGTAAATATTTTAATTAATGAAGGTTTTTAAGTGATGAGTGTTCGTTGACTTGATTCTCTTTGTCTTTGTTAGATGATTGAAAATAATATTTTCATCAAGGTTTTATTAATAAACTTGTGATTTAGTTGGGAAATATTTGTAAGGAAATACTTGAGATAATATTTTGGTCCCATTTTCCTTATTAAAGGGAGGTAATAATTAGGGTAAAGTGTTATACTATCCGCTTTTCTGACTAATCATTTTCTTTTTTTCAGTAGCCGGTTTGATGTCCAGGTTTTCTATGGTAAAGTCTACCCATATGGCCCGAATAACTGGGGCCTGTTCCCTCCTTATTCTTTACTTATTTTAAATAGAACGGCCGAAGCCACTTACACTATTTAAACATAAGTTCAAACATTCTGACAGTATCGTCTTCCAAAATCTGTGTTTATATGAGCGTTTAAGTAGGGTAGGGTAAATCTTATTCAAAATCAAAAATAATATAATAATAAACCAAATTAAGGACTTCATTCAGAAAACGGGTTCTTTTTCCCGGAGCTCTGCCCGCCGGTAGCTCAGAACGGAGCGGGAACATGTTATATTTTTAAATGTGTGTTTTAAAAGAAATATTCTTAAATTAATGAAATCTGTAAAGAAATACATAAAGGGATGAATTAAATTAAATCTTTAAACGCGAATTTTAGTTCGCTACTGAATTTAATACGTCAGTTAAATTATAACAGCATCTTAGTTTATTTAACGCAGCATACAGAACCTTCATCATGGCGGTTTCTAAACGACTTTTCACAAAGTGTATTCAGAAACTCACACACATACCTACACGTTCGTTTACAAGAATTCACTCAAAACATTTCACCGAAATCTTCACTCAATAATCCTGAATGCTCGCTCCGTGAATATTATTTCACATGAGTTCACATTTCTCAATACTCTGGGACCGTAAAATTACTTTCGGAAAGGTAAAACGTACAAACTAATGCTAGGTTAAATCTAGAAAAAAATGATGTAGGTAAGTTGGTAGGTACTTTTGAGGCATGTATGGAGAAAAAGTGCGAAATGTCATCATCAATCATCATTTGGTTATAAGCCCTTAATAGACCACATGGGAATGGTTGTGGATCATCATTTGGATTGATAACCATCAAATGTACGTAATAAACCTTTATTGTTACTCATCAAAGGATTAATTTAAACAACCCCTTGGCTCCGTTGTCCCCTGTGTGATTGTTAGAGAAACCCATACGAAACTTCAATGATGCTTGCTGTATAATTAGGGGGTAGATCCACTAATTATACAGCAAGCATCAGTAATGCGTGATTACCCATACCCGGTAGGAAGAAGTTTAATCATTTTCATTTTTAGGATGAAACCAGCCTTGCAAATGTCGCACCCATAGTCGCACCTATGTATTAGGGGTTAAAGTATGAAATTGCCAATTTATCATGTAAAATTAAAACTCGTTTTTTTCCCAAGATGTAACATTTTTATTTAATCATAGTTATTTGTTATACAAGAGTGCAAAGTTGCTTTTTAACCGCGTGTTCAATTTTGATGACCGAGCAAGCGAAGGATTCTAAAATTGAATCACGAGCGCAGCGAGTGATTCAAAATTAGAATCCTGAGCGTTAGCGAGGGAATCAAAAGAGCACGAGGTGAAAAATCTTTGCACTCGAGTGCAACACGTAACTTTTCATTCCACCTCAGCGAGGAAATGACTAAATGCAAAAAAAAAACGTTTACAATCACAAGATAGGTACACTTTTATTTCAGTTTAGGTATTAATTACTACATTATGACAGGTAAGTATTACAGAATAATCTTTAAATTATAACAAAATAATACTAAGCGTTCAGCGTTATTCACCTGTGTGGGCTGTCTTCCACGTGGTTCGCTCTTCAAGTCGAAGTTTCCATTGCGAAAGCTTTTAAACTAAAAACGCACGGTGCGTTCATTAGCAGTCTCCTCTCCAAACGCAGCATTGATATTGCCAGCCGTTTCTGCCGCGTTAGTTCCGCGTCGGAACTCGTATTCAAAACTCGTATTTTCGAAGTACCCATCTTTTCCGTCTAAGCTGAATTAAAAAAAAAATAACAATTGAAATTCGAAAATCGAATGTTGCACATTTTTTAAGAAAAATCTCTATAATGTGAAAAAAGTTTCACTCGAATATCTCACACCATGAAGGTTTAATGTCGATTCAAAGTATCTATTACTATAAAACGGCAATTTTATACTTTAACCCCTATTATTTACGTAGCAAAACTCCCAACCAATTTGCGGAATGACTGCCCATTATGCGAAGAAGTAGGAGCTTATTAGACTAGACATAAAATAATGGTCTGTGCAGTATCTTCGTATACCTGGCCATGAATGTTCCATGTTGTGCTGTTTTGAATTACGGTATATCTTCTAATTGAATAATATTTTAGACTGTCATTTGTAGAACTTTACAGTTACGGGTGGTCAAAAGTCTGACAACCAGTCATGCCAAGTGGTATCTTATGACTCAATAACTGGATTGTGGAGGTCAGATAGGCAGTGGCTTCATGTAATATACTGGTATTCAGCTGCATCCGGTTAGACTGGAAGCCGACCCCAACATAGTTGGGAAAAGGCTAGGCACATGATGGTATCAAAACATCATGCATGTATTCCTCGCAACGTATCGTAGGTTGAGGCGTATAGTTTTCACAGATTCAGATAATTGTTTTATGGTCTTCGAAGTAGGAATAGCTAGCCTATAGCCTCTGGGTTTCTAGTTAAAATTCCTGCAAGGACACAAAAGCACTGTACGTTACTGGATACAAGGAATTTCTCACTTCTTTCGTTCCTACAAAGAAAGTAAAAGATTGAAGAAAGCTGGATTCTCAAAATTAATGTTGTATTAAAAAGACTGTATACTTTTTTCTACCTCTTTACGCGAAAATGAGAAGATTGTATTAAACCTCATTTGTGCTGATTTGCTTCAAATATTGAATTACGTAATAAAAGTTGCTGAAATCTGAAACTTCGCTGTTTTTTTTACCTTTGCTGCTTTGGAATGTTACAATATATAATTTTATGATTAAATCTAGTTTTAAACTATTTTTATTATTGGTAATTAAGTACCCAGGTGTAATGTACTGTTTGTAGAAAATATTCAAAACGTTTTGTGGCTGTTTGCACAAAAATGAAAATAATTTTATAAAACCACTAGCGGCCCGTCCCGGCTTCGCACGGGTATTGAACGAAAATTTGACGGGATAGGACGGGATAGGACGGGATAGGACGGGATAGGACGGGATAGGACGGGATAAAACGGGATAAAACGGGATAAAGCGGGATAAAACGGGGAAAAACGGGATAAAACGGGATAAAACGGGATAAAACGGGATAGGACGGGATAGGACGGGATAGACGGAATAGACGGGATAGGACGGGATAAAACGGGATAGGACAGGATAAAACGGGATAGGACGGGATAAAACGGGATAAAACGGTATAAATCGGGATAAAATAGGATAGGACGGGATAGAACGGGATAAAACGGGATAAAACGGGATAAAACGGGATAAAACGGGATAAAACGGGATAAAACGGGATAAAACGGGATAAAACGGGATAAAACGGGATAAAACGGGATAAAACGGGATAAAACGGGATAAAACGGGATAAAACGGGATAAAACGGGATAAAACGGGATAAAACGGGATAAAACGGGATAAAACGGGATAAAACGGGATAAAACGGGATAAAACGGGATAAAACGGGATAAAACGGGATAAAACGGGATAAAACGGGATAAAACGGGATAAAACGGGATAAAACGGGATAAAACGGGATAAAACGGGATAAAACGGGATAAATCGGGATAAAATGGGATAGGACGGGATAGGACGGGATAGGACGGGATAGGACGGGATAGAACGGGATAGAACGGGATGAAACGGGTTAAAACGGGATGAAACAGGATAAAACGGGATACAGCGGGATAAAACGGGATAGGACGGGATAGGACGGGATAGGACGGGATAGGACGGGATAGGACGGGATAGGACGGGATAGGACGGGATAGGACGGGATAGGACGGGATAGGACGGGATAGGACGGGATAGGACGGGATAGGACGGGATAGGACGGGATAGGACGGGATAGGACGGGATAGGACGGGATAGGACGGGATAGGACGGGATAGGACGGGATAGGACGGGATAGGACGGGATAAGACGGGATATAACGGGATAAAACGGGATAAGACGGGATAGGACGGGATAGGACTGGATAGGACTGGATAGGACTGGATAGGACGGGTTGGGTCGTGATAGACGGGATAGGATGGGATAGGACGGGATAGACGGGATAGGACGGGATAGGACTGGATAGGACGGGATAGGACGGGATAGGACGGGATAGGACGGGATAGGACGGGATAGGACGCGATAGGACGGGATAGGACGGGATAGGACGGGATAGGACGGGATAGGACGGTATAGGACGGGATAGGACGGGATAGGACGGGATAGACGGGATAGACGGGATAGGACGGGATAGGATGGGATAGACGGAATAGACGGGATAGATCGGGATAGACGGGATAGACGGGATAGACGGGATAGACGGGATAGACGGGATAGACGGGATAGACGGGATAGACGGGATAGACGGGATAGACGGGATAGACGGGATAGACGGGATAGACGGGATAGACGGGATAGACGGGATAGACGGGATAGACGGGATAGACGGGATAGACGGGATAGGACGGGATAGGACGGGTTGGGTCGTGATAGACGGGATAGGATGGGATAGGACGGTATAGGACGGGATAGGACGGGATAGACGGGGTAGGACGGGATAGGACTGGATAGACTGGATAGACTGGATAGACTGGATAGACGGAATAGACGGGATAGACGGGATAGACGGGATAGGACGGGTTGGGACGTGATAGACGGGATAGGATGGGATAGGACGGGATAGACGGGATAGACGGGATAGGACGGCATAGGACCGGATAGGACGGGATAGGACGGAATAGGACGGGATAGACGGGGTAGGACGGGATAGGACTGGATAGGACGGGATAGGACGGGAAACCAGATTCAATTAATAAACTATCATTATATGTATATACATTTTTTTTCCTTCTTATTTTTACATTTTTAAATATCCAAATATAAAATGATAAAAAAAAACATTCCAAAATATAAAAAAGTATGTTTTTAACAAAAATTTCAAAAATAATAAATTTTAACACACACACAGACACCCTTCTTTTTGCGCCGGGATACTAAAAAAGAGTACATTCTATAGAAAGTTTGGAAATTATTATTTTAATATTTTTTTTTATATTAAACTCAAACTCAAACTCAAAGCATATATTTCAATTAGACCATTACAGGCACTTTCGAATGTCAAAACACAAAAAATAAAATAAGCTACAGTCCCAGTCACAGGGCACAATAACTTGTGAAAGTACTGTAGTTGCCCATTCGAAAACGTAGATCCTATGGAGAAGAAAGGGCAAGAAACTCCATGGACACTCTTTTAAATCAATAACTTTTTACAAAATCTTGGTTACATCATTCATGTCTAGATTATACATATATGTGAGAACGATGTAGAAAGACGTGCGAGTAAGAGCGTCCAGAGTACAAAGATAAAATCAACAATTCAAAAATACAATAATCCATGGCAGCTGCGAGATGACCAGTCCCTACTGACAGCGCCCGTTCACGAACATGACGCATGGATCAGCCATCACTCAACTCAACCATTTTGAAGGGAACCAAATGACCCGACACATGCGCCACCATTAGCGAGACATTTTAGTGAGCATGACATTCTCTCAGCCACCAGGGAAAATGCGAGTCAATAAAAGATGTAAATGGTAGCTTTATCGTACGTAGTACTCACACATGTGCTATGCAATTATACAATACTAAGAGATTGAATCTATACAATGCAAAGATATGTTTACAATCTATATTTAATATATTACTTTTTAGTTATTTTTTAAAATTCGATTATTTTATTTTTATTTTTAAGATTTGTAAAAAGATCATAACTACAATAAAAAAGCCATTAAACTTATTTATTTAATTTTTTGACCGCTGCGTAGGTAGCCGAATTTCTTAACATTGCCTCCCCTCCCGTACCTCAGTGACGCCTAGTAAGCCGAAAGTCAAAAAGTTATATAAAGTTTATTTGATAAGAATTACTACCAAGGCACAAATAAAGAACTTTTCTAGCGGCGGTATGTCAATTAAATTTTTAAAATAAAAGAACAATTATTGTGACATATACATAAAAGTTAGACATATGCTGTCCCGACACTTTTTGTAGATAATGATGTGTTCTGCAAAGTCGTAGTACATTATTTTGTTCTATCATCAATAATTTTAGCAGCGCACGCGATTTCATTTATTTTTAGGTCACTGTTGTACACCTTGGGTTACATTATTGGCGTTTTAGTAAGGATCCCTTATTTTTTTGAAAATATAATATAGCTTATGTCACTCGGAGATAGTGTAGCTTCCCAACGGTGAAATAATTTTTCAAATCGTTCTTGGTTTCGGAGCCTATTCAATGCAAACAAACAATCAAATCTTTCCTCTTTACAGTATTAGTATAGATATAGATAGTATAGATAAAAGCGTTCGAATCTAACCTATGTCTATCACTATATAATAGGTACTCCTTGAACTATAATAATACTTTCAAAATAACCTCATGCAAGGGCCCTTTCTCCGTAAACAATACATACTTCGTTTAAGCAGTTTCCACAAGAAATTGACCACCTGCTGCGTCTTAACTTATGATCTCTCCATCTATCTATTGTGTATTTACTTTATTGAATGTCAGCTTATAAAGACAATATTTACGGCATAGGAAGGCCCTTGTGTTTTGTTTGTTTGTACCAATTTTCCTATTTGACGGTAATTGCTCACGAGGAATTTTGTTTTTGTTATTTTGTTGACGAAAATAATTGCATCGATGAGAATTTTCCGACAGAAGGTCATGAGGAAGTGTATATATACATATATATATACCCTTCATCTTTCCTTATCAATGGCGCATCTATAATGTCATACTATCTGGGCCTGCGGTAGCTACGTTTATTGCAGGGTGTAGGTGAATGGACATTTGGAAAACTCTAAAAGATACGATTTACTTTGTCCAGGAGCAAAATCAAAAATCAAAATCAAAGCATTTATTTCAAGTAGGCCAATTACAGGCACTTTTGAACTGTCGAAACAAAACCAGCAATAAAAAATGAAGCTACAGTCCCGGTCACAAGACATAATAACTGTGAAAGTACTGTAGTTGCCAATTCCAAAGCGTAGATCTCTATGGAGAAGAATGGGCAAGAAACTCCATGGACACTCTTTTAAATCATAATGTTTTTACAAAAATCTAGGATACATCATTCTTGTTGAGATGGTACATGTGTCCACAGTACAAACAAAAAAAGACAATTAAAAAACAAAATAATTAGTTCAAATAACCGAGGCAACTAAGACAGCACCACACTAAAATGTTGTGTCATGTTAATTTATATAGGAAATGTGGTAGGTTTTCTATGGACACCAAGTTCCATATTTTATTAGCGAAATCAGGTGTACAGTCACGAGCATTAATATGTATACACGTAGTAACTTTTAAAAATGCTTTCTCCTATGGTTTTCAGTGTAATTTTTACGCATTTACCATATTATTTTGGGACCCCCAGTATATATCTCAAAGAAGAAATCGATGTAAAATTTCTATGTGGGTCCAAAATGATGTACTGAATTCGTGGTAACCCTTTTTAGCGTCGGTGTGCCATTCACCCTGTACACTTAAATACCTTACCCATAAGGTATTCAAAAACATATAACACAAAGCTGTCATTACGCATTTCGGATGCGTCGTAATTGGAAAAGGAAATGTGCGACGTTTAATTTCTAATTAAAACGCGTTGGTGCTCAAAACGTAATTATTATCATCGTGTTATTTAAGCTGCTTACCATGGCTCCCGTTGCCTGGTTTTTAAGAGTTCATTTTAAATTGTTGCTAACAATAATGGAGCAATTTTAAACAACGCGCAATGGCAAGTTTGCTTCGAAAAACATGAAAATAATAATTAGAAAATAAAGTTAAATAAATTTAAGATACATTTTATTTATTTACTGGAAATAGATAGGTCACTTATAACAATACACATTATACTAAAGAATAGCAAATTATTTCAGTAATATTGAATGATATTTCTGTTCGTTATTTTCTGACTTCAATCATGTAAGTACAAAGACACCATTTAAGTACTTATGTTACAAGCATTCGTTAGTATGATACGAGTATTTTCAAAAGACTCCCCAATATCGAAGCTTATAGAGGGAAGGTATAAAACATAACATAACATAATGTCATGCCTGTAATCCCCGAAGAGCTAGGCAGTAATCTACCTAATAGTCCACCCACATTTCGTCAGTTATGTTCAAGCCCCATGTTATAGGGGGCGAGCCTAATACGGCCAATCGCGCACAAACCTAGACTACTAAATTATGGACAAACTAAATTACACTTTGCCTGACCTGCAATCGAACACTGAAGCAGTAACGCTATAAAATTTTAACTAAAACAACACAAATAGGCAGTAAAACAGTATTTAATAATCATTTTCTCATCGCCGCGTGTCAGGCGGACGTAGTTTTTTCCTGAGATCCTGCAGTAAACAGGAGGTTAACGGGAAAACTTAGAGCAAGGCCAGACTGTATGTAGTCGCGCGGCATCAACCAGCGTCCGGTGTGAAATTGCGTGCATCACGCCATGCCGTATCTATGATCTTTAATGTTTAAAGTTTTGCTTTTATAGCTTTTTGAGGCGCACACGTCGATAAGACACGAGCTGGGTCGTCGTTATTCAAGATGCCGTCGATTAACTTGGGTTTATGCAGCTATGGTATTAATATTGTACATATCTTGTCTCTAGTGATAATTAAATTATTTCTGTAAGAGAAAAGCAAGCACTATAATTTTGTTTTAATAGGAACTCGTGTTAAAAGCTTAGAATAAATAGCATTTGCAGTGTGTATAGTTGAAGAAACTTTTGGCCCTGTTCAACATGAGAACTTACATCGCCAACTTGTTGTTTCAATACGTTTCATAAAACAATTTCACGAATGTTTACTAACAGCGCACATCTGTCAACGTTGCTAAGCGCCAAAAAAATATGTAAAAAATCAAAATCTTTTATTTCACATAGGTTGCGTGTAGCCTGCACAAGGGCCCTTGCTAGACGTCGAGAAAAGTTGCACGGTTCGGGTTGATCGTTTCCTATGGAGAAGAACCGGCAAGAAACTCCATGGAAACTCCAAGAAACTCCTTTTAATTTTTTTGTTGGTTTTACAAAGTCATTGTTCTGTAGAAAAGATAATCGGTACTATCGTGTGTAGCCACTCTTATTTTGCTTTTGCATGAATTAGATCCACGTTCAGCATTTAATAAAAATATCAGTTTCGAGTTGATCCCAGAAAAGGCGAGATGTGTATTCCTGTAGGTAACGATAATATGAGCATGTCAATGGGACACCTGATTTCAAAAGAACTGAATTCTAGGATTTTTCTTCAGCTATTCTTTCTTTAATATAAAATAGGATCAGTGATAGTCTAGTGGTATGACCGTTGGACTGCCAAGTTATAGGTCTCGAGTTCGAACCCAAGACCTCTAATTTTTCAGAATTATGTGCGTATTGTACCAGTGACAATTATATCACTTGCTTCGGTGAAGCAAAACATCGTGAGGAAACCAGCAGGCCTGAGAGATATTTATATGTAAACTCTGACACCAGGTTAGGCACTAACCACACGATAAAGAAGGAGAAGAAAATAAAATACGTAAGAAAAACAAATTAATCACTTATTTTTGGCGTCCTATCTTTAAGAGAGAGTGGGCATATAATCCAACACGCGTTCCAAATACGTATTGGTGAATGACGTGCATGTCACACGTCCCCGAATTTTCGAAACAAAGAAATGCCAGTTTCTTCACAAAGTTATATGTGTGGGTGTTTGTGTGTGTGTGATGATATAGAAGTATTTTTATGGCAGTTTATTTTTAAGGTGTAGGCAGATATCTATTGTTAGACCACATCAATATCTTGAATCTTTTCCTCCCAAACTAGCCAGACATGGTTTATGCACGGACACGAAGTTTACGAGGCACCCTTTTAAAATTCCAACGTGCTCTGAGTCCATAAAGTAGTTTTAGGAAACTCTTTATGTGCGTGACGTAGGTTGACTATATCCGGAGATAGGTCGTAGTGAAACTGTCCATTTAAGCAGACACCTATTCTTAGTACTATTATAAATGCGAAAGTTTGTGAGGATATGTAGATGGATGGATGTTTGTTACTATGTCAAGTAAAAACTACTGAACGGATTTGGATGTTTGGCACACAGATACATTATATCACGGTAGTACGAAACTACGAACACGTGGAACAATTACCTAACTCCACTCGGGCGAAGCCGCGGGCATGAGCTAGTTAAGAAATAAAGAAGAAACAAAAGTCGGTGGTTGACAAACAGCGTTTAGAGCATTAGTCACATCCGTTGCAATAATTAAATTTAATATTAGTCGACGCTTAGTTGAAGAAAAACTGTAGATAAGAGCGGAAGCCAACTTCAAAGATTCTTTTGCATGCTCAACCTCATTATAGGTTAATTAGTGGCGATCTCGTTAACCACCAGTATATCGATCGTGATATCAAATAAGATAAAAATTGACGGCAAAAATGACTTTCATCCGATACTTCTACGGTTTAAAATAGACTAACGTGAATATCGCTTGAACTCTAAAACAAATTGTGACGACTCTTCAACCTCCGCCACTAGTGCAGTGCATAATCCCTTACTTGATAGCAACAAAATACGCGGCAATATACACTTTAAAACTTTTTACCTACCTACATACCTAGTTAAGTCTCCATGCCTTGCTCTCATTCGAGATAAGCCTTAATAAATGACTCGTTTAAAAACGCCCTCGGTAAGTACCTGCCATTGTGTGTTCGCGCCATTTTAAGCTCTCATCAGTCACAGACTAAAAGTTATTAAGGCTAATGACAACAATCATAAACTTAGGCGTTTACCTAAAGAGAACTAAGCACACGGACTACTGGGCCAAAGCAAAACTTCTGTAATAATAACTTTACTTAATGCGACACAGTTTTCTATTCCCGACTACCCGAGACGAATAAAATTCCACCACACGGTAAAATTGATTTCAACTTTGTTTGAAACAATAGAAACAAAATACACGGACGTCATAAAGTCTGATGGGGTCAAAAGTAGTTTGTGAATATCGTTTCTGGTTTTGACCTTCGTAAATTGATTCTAACTTTATGTACATAATATGTGAGTAGACATATTGAATATTTTCGGAATAAACCGCCCATGTTTGTTCGAGGTCTCCAAAGCATGCCTACGATTTTCTTGGCAAAGTTGCCGAAAAGAAGCTACGCAGAAAATTTGATAGCCACTATCGATCCTAGCTTACTGTGACAGTGACTGATCTTAACGTAACATAACATCACGCCTGTAATCCCCACAGGGTTTGGCAGAGGTAGCCAGGTTCGCCAGTTAACACCAACAGTTCGACAGTGACTGGTCTTATCACAAAGATTAAGTATACTAAGGCCTTGCAGTCGGATTTGACAAAAAGAAAACTGTCCCATAGATCAAGGAAAATCTGTGGTAGATGATTTAATGGAATAGGTAACTACATGATGGAAGACATAAATTAACTTCAGTAAAGTCCAGTAACATTTCTCCATCACTGTCAGTCGTAAACACGGTGCTACGTCATGATTACCGGCGATAGCGCCAGATCTAGCTTTTACATTAATTTTTACTTCAAAACACGTACATATCTAATACTAGAAGGAAGAAGTTATGCGGTGGGAGCTTTTCTTAGGTACAAAGAGTTTTTCTTTAGCGAACTGGGTAATCTTTTTCTTTATCGTGTGGTTACCTTTTACTTGGAAACAATAAAATATTGTTGGATCCTGGCTTGAATTAAAAAAAAAAAACAAATAATTAGAATCTAATTTCAAACATTTGTACGCCTTCTGGCATAACATAGTGAACTTTTTATTATACCATTATTATTGTACCTACCTTAAATGAATAAATGACTTATGACTTACATGGCTTTGATATATTAAGAGTCTGTTGCCTGTTGCAGGTACATAATAAAGTATTAGTTATACTTTATTTTCCCTTATCTTCTTCTTTCCTTACGCTTAAAGACTAGCATTAAAGAAAGAAAGAAAGAAAAAACGTTTATTGGCACACGCCACAAGTACACAATACAAAATATAAAAAAGCAAATATAAAATAAAATCTAAAACTAACCAAGAAATATTGTGTGACTCACGGCTGCGCCAAATAGGCCCAGTTCAGCAAAATGCCGGACAACTAGTGCCCGACGCTGGTTTTCAACTGAACCTATATGGTGAGTGTGCGGATGTCAATAGGTTTCAATAATTATAAATAAATATTGTGAAAGATATGATAATAACAAATAAAAATAAAATAAAATGATGGTAACGGCGGAATAACAACTACAAGACTATTTAAACTAGTATTTTACAACAACAACGTCTCAATACAATTGCCTAAATAACATTCGTGGGTATACATTCAACATTTTGGTACTAGATACAAGAACAGACCTAACACCTTAAGTCGTGGTAGGTACGTTGCTATTCGCAATCGCAGCAACTTGGTTTGTAGGGATGCCCAACGCCGTCACATTCATAAGTCTGTGGAAAGCGGTGACCCAGCTAAAGTCTGGAAATTTCTCAGATCAATGGGAGTCGGTAAGTCGCGTCAAGAGTCTATTCCTAAAGATATAGATCTTGAATCACTTAATAGGCATTTTTCCACCACTTGTAATTTCAATGGGGCTATTAAAGCCAAAACTCTTGATAGTCTTTCATCTCTTCCCACTCCCAATTACTCTCCTTTTGTCTTTAATCAATTTTCTGCTTGTGATGTTAAGAAGAGTATACTATCCATTACTTCAAATGCGGTTGGTAGTGACAGTGTCAGTCGCAAGATGATACTTCCTATCCTGGACGAAATCCTTCCTGTCATTTGCCATATCCTTAATTATTCCGTATTCTGTGGTGTTTTTCCATCTTCTTGGAAAGAAGCCCAAATTACCCCTCTCCCAAAAAAGTCTAATCCTGTTTCCTTTTCTGAATTCCGCCCGATCTCCATATTACCATTCCTATCCAAAGTCCTAGAACGCCTTATCCATAACCAGCTTAGTGTCTTCCTTTGTAAAAACAGTCTCCTTAATTTTTACCAATCCGGGTTTCGTCCAGGTCATAGCACTACCACAGCTCTTGTTAACATTACGGACGATATAAGGTTAGGTATGGAAAATGGAAATCTGACAGTCCTTTCCTTATTAGACTTCAGTAATGCTTTTAACACCGTCGATTTTGATATTTTACTCGGTATACTTAGCTCTCTTAACATATCTCCAACGGCAATTGATTGGTTTCGTAGTTACCTATGTGGCCGTCGACAACGTATTTGCATTGAAGGTTCGTCGTCTTCATGGTGCAATACCTCTGCCGGCGTTCCACAGGGGGGCGTTCTATCTCCTCTTCTTTTCGCCATATTTATAAATTCAATTTCTAACGAACTTCTCTCATCCTACCACCTTTATGTTGACGACCTACAAATTTATTCGCAGGCTCCCGTAGATGAATTGTCTGAGGCTGTGAATTTGGTGAATAAGGATTTAGCACGTATTTCTGAATGGAGTTTGGCTCATGGTTTGAAGGTTAACCCTGCGAAGACTCAAGTCATTGTTGTCGGCAGCCCTAGGATGCGTTCAAGAATTGACTGGTCGAAGCTTCCCCAAATTGTTTTTGATGGTGCCACAATTCCTTATAGCGACTCAGTAAAAGACCTGGGAATTTACATTGACAAAGACATGTCCTGGGGTCCCCAGTTGCAAGAAGTGAGCCGCAAACTGTTTAGGTCTGCTGGGTCTTTGCGCAGATTGCGCAATTTCCTCCCAACTGCCACTAAAACTGCGCTCGCTCAATCCCTTCTACTCCCAATCCTCGACTATGCTGATGCCTGTTATCCAGATCTCAATGTAGTGCAGCTAGATAAGCTTGAGCGACTCCAAAATTTTTGTATCAGATTCATATTTGGTTTACGCAAATATGATCATGTTTCAGAGTTTCGCGTTAGGCTCAAGTGGTTGCCTATCCGCCTTCGCCGGAATGCGCATATTTTATCATTACTCTACAATATTCTGTTTAATCCCGGAACGCCCGCTTATCTCAAACAACGTTTTAATTTTATTCATGACACTCATGTTAGAAATTTGAGATCATCGGAAAATTTGAGACTTTTGATGCCTGCACATTCCACCAAATTTTATGACCTTCTTGATTCACGGTCCAGGCTGTCCGTTTATGGAATGAATTGCCGGTGTCAGTAAGACAAGCTCAGTCACTAGTTGCTTTTAAAAGCTTAGTTGCAAATCATTTTCTTTCTCTGTAATATTTTTTTTTTTTATTTTTTTTTTTTATAAAACAAAATATTTATTTAATATATATATATATATGTATTTATATGCATTGTATTTATATTACATGATAAGTAGTAAATAACTTGTATTATATTAAATTTTGTATATTAATTGCAGTACACCACTGACTACCCCCCCTTTTTCTATTTCATGTTCGTACAGTCCATCCAAAGGTTGTCTGGAAGAGATCGCTATCAGCGATAAGACCGCCATTGTAACCATAAAATTAACAATTTTGTAAACCGTTCTGTATCAATTTTGGTGTACAATAAAGTATATTCTATTCTATTCTACATTCTAAATTAATAACGAGTCATCAACCTAAACTAAAATTAACTGTCAGCGCCTTTGACATAATTTTATGTTTCCTCTTTGTCGAAAAAGAGGGTTGATGTAAAAATGTTTTATTTTTATTGTATTGTTGCATGCCAAGCCACACTTTCTATGTCCCTCCATGCCATTTGTCCAACAGCAGTTGCAAAGGAAAATTCCATTTCCAAGTTGGGATCGGATTTTCTTTTATATTTCGGACATTTTCAGTAATTAATTGTGGAGCTTCATTTGTTTGGAAGGTTTGGAAATGCTAGAAGGGTAAATTGATATTTACAGAAGATAAATGTAATGTATAAATTTTCGAGCAGCTAGACTGGCGTAAAGCTTTGGCCATAGTATGCTCGTAGTCCAACATTCCACTTAGACTCATTACCTAGTGCCCGTTTTCACGACTAGAAAACACTTGAATTTTCATTTCCATTTTTTTTTAGTTGCACTCATGTTTGTACATTCATTTAAGTATAATCTGTCTTTAGAGAAAAATGACATAAGTGTTATATAAAAAACCTGTAGAAACATTTGTACCTAAACAAATTGGGTCATAATAATTATGTAGCATTGTAGGTATTTTACAGCTTTTGTTCTGCAATCACTACTTCGTGAAGATTCCATTCATACAATCGGCACATAAGTACATTTGCATCGGTATGAATAGAATTGACTTCGCACAATACAATTACTGTTCCGTTCATGGAAAACTAAGGTTTTTAAAGCGAAGCAATCAAGGTTTCGCTTCATTGATTTTATTCCATTTTGAAGGATATTTGAATGCATAAATGAATGTTATTTTATGATTAGAAATCCGGTGTATTCATCAAATCCCGAAACCAGTTTTCTGTTACGATGAGCGAGAGTTAGAAAATTCTCTTCACATTCATAATATTCCAGAGATGATGAGTTGACATAATATAATTGAGACATGTATAGTATATAACACACCTAGTCCCAGTTATATGAAACTCATTCGTTTTAAAAACAGATTTTAGAAGGTTTCTACTAAATAATGTTTGTCTTTTATTGTCAATATAGTTTTAAATGGCTCTTTCGAAGGTATTTTGTGCCCGTATTGACTAAGATCTTTTTAATTAAAAGAGATTTAAAAGTTCTTATTAAAGAGTTTAGTGACATAAAAATTGAGCTAGATGTTTTACGTCTAAAGGGCAGTTACACGTAATACGATTCATTTACCTATAGCACAGTAGCTTACTGACGGCTTAGACTGGGTTTAGACCAAGGCTTAAACAGAAAGCAATGATGGAAAAGTCAAAACTGTTGCCATAAGCTACCGAAAAGTTTAATATTATGGCAATGCTGTTGATAAAACATTGTAGAAATACGAAACACTTTGAAAGGTTGTCTAGTTCTCTGGTAAGGTACGACCTTTTTTTAAAGCTAAGCATTTAGAAAATGTTATTATTGTTGTAAATGCATCTTTTGGTGCGTGGTCTTATACGGAACGCCGCCAACTCGTTTTTCAATATAGTTTTCATCGAAAATTCACATTTTAATGTTCACCAACAACGCGTCGCAAAGGCATGATTGGTCCAAGTTCCTCGGATCACTTTCATTCATCCGCTTCCATGAAACGTTCGAAGTATTGTTTGGCATTTCAAAGCCGAGGTTGAAAGAAAAGCCGCAAAATTGTTAACTTCATTAACTTTCACTATTGGAGATACCTTTTGAAATATGACCGCGTAGACGCGTGAAAGGGATTTTTTCGGTAAGCCCCAAAAATGGAGCTAAACTTTTAAAACATAATTTACTGAAAATGTCATCTTTCCTTGTAGTCCGAAAAAGTGGTGCTTATTTGGTTTATGTTAAAGGATATAATAATTTAAAGGCTCGTTAAAGTTGGTATAATATAAATAGCCACTTGTGTGGTTATGCAACTCTGGCTGTGGTCGATCCGTGGATACGGAGCAGGTAATCATCCATTACAAATGAGAATCCTCTGCACTTCGGAAAACACGTTAAGCAGTTAGTCTGCCATTCCTAGATTTGTGACAGGAGGTTATTGAGACAAGCCCAAACTTTTGACCACTTTTCTTTGTTTTTGAGATCAGATAGGCAGTTCTTTCATGTCAAATACTGCACTCGATAGGGATAAGTGGAAGGGTGATGGGAGGGTGAGTGGAAGGGAGGCCTTTGCCCTGCAGTGGGACACAAATGGCTGATAATAAATAAAAAAATACTATTCTGCTGAATTCAGTAAACGTAAAAACGAACCCCAACGGACTAAGGAAAAGGCTGGGCAGAGATAAATTATGTTAAAAAATTACAAGTGAATCAATAGGTCTTCAGCATTTTCACCCTTTTACTTCATCACAAACATACTACCACCATACTGATTAATGAAAAGAAGCCACTCATGAAAAATGGAGGTTGTGCGTAGACCACCCATAAAATACTTACACACTAGTGGTTTTTCTAATTAAATAGAAGAAGGCCATTGATATTCTGAGCTTATATTCTATTCAATTACGAGTACTAACTTTGCAGTAGAAATCTAACCACCTATTATCTGTTACCTCTTGTGTAACTGAGGAACCCTCTTTGCCGACTATCTGTAGAACTCTAGGTGTTCGTGCTGAGTTAATAATTGAATACCCATTGGTTGAAATATTTGCGTGTAGTCTGTTCAACAGCGATAACAATGTCCGCAATGAAATCCAGTGACAATTTTCATCCATAAAATTACAGTTTTTAATCTCTTCGTCTTTCTACATCGTTCTCACATATATGTATACGTATAATCTTGCCATGAATGATGTAACCAAGATTTTGTAACAAAATATTGATTTAAAAGAGTGTCCATGGAGTTTCTTGCCCATTCTTCTCCATAGAAATCTACGCTTTCGAATGGGCAACTCTACAGTACTTTCACAAGTTATTATGCCCTGTGACAGGGACTGTAGCTTAGTTTTTTTTTGTGGATTGACATTCAAAAGTGCCTGTAATGGTCTAATCGAAATAAATACTTAGAGTTTGTGTTTGAACTCATGTATGGCGTAGCTGTAATTGAGCGTGTTGTTACGATGTTCAATTCTTTAGGTCTGTCAGTTTCATATTTGTTTGAATTCTCACAAAGCAGAAAGTTTTAAATATATATAGAATTATTTAGGGGTACAGTTCGCTAAATTGAGCTCCCTAACTCTACTAGAGTTGACTGGTAACAATTTTTACCACGCCAAAATCCATTTTCATAGTACAAATTACGTGTTAAAACGAGATAAGTAAGTGGATGAAAAGACACAGCGGCGATATTTTTTGAATCTTAAAGCCTTTTTACGGACACTGGTGATGCGACTTGCGACAAGCGGCTTGATACTTGTTTCTTTTGCGTGCGCATTGTCGTCGGCCCTGCGAGTAGAGTTGCTGTGACCCGAGGTATGTTTTCATTTGTTTTCTCCGCATTTGCAGTCGCAAGACGTGTCACTTGACTTCTAACTCGTGGCCAAGACTGTTACCATCTTTGTACAAATCTTTGTGAATATTTAATATTTCACATTGATACTATAATTCAACGTTAGTTCAGACTAGCGAACCGTAAGGACTTCGTCTGTTCATAACGTTTGAATTTGTCGGCGGTAATTTGATTTTCTCGGACGAATATTCTGAAGTATTAGTCTTGGTAGATTTTCGCGGACTAGTAAAGTTTTCGTAGTTGAAAATATTACAAAGTTACAACTTTTTTGAATTTATTTGTTTTGATGAGCTATGTCCAATTTGGAGCAATTTAACATGAGATTTTTTTATGCACTAAAAATATATACTCATTCTTGTTTATTTATTTACTATCCAGTAGCCCACGGAGACAGAGAGGAACCTTCTAACAATACGAGCCGTGTCCAGGAGTACCGCTTTCTGAATCAAGCCCTTGATCAAGCTACCTAACGAGAGCCTCCTCAGATATTGGTCCAGGCTCTTGGCAATGAAGCCATTGGCTGAAACGACTATCGGCACAGTGATAGCTGAGCTCACAACCCATAAACATTAGTACTATACAGATTAGATAATTATTAAATTAAAAACTACTGGGTGAACATTTTCTTCTCTGTTGTTGTAGTTTTTAAAGAACCAAGAATTCCGTTTAATTTTTCTTTTCCCCAAATTACTTGCCGGGTGTTGATAATAGTACCAAACAAAGGGGCGGATTTAATAATAGAGGAAGTGTTCGTTTGTGGCGTGAAAGTGGGTCGGGTATCGAACCAAATCACTGGTCAGTTGTACTACCACCATATAAAACTGAATGTTTATGAAGGTATAATACCACTATATAAGTTTTATTGGTTCAAAAGTTGGGAGGTACCGTAAAATTATGTTCCTTGTAATGAAGAACATATTTTGAGTAACCTCCTTTTTATCTTTCGTAGAATTAAGTTAAACATATTTAAACTCTACGAATTCCTTCTACATTTTTCCCCGTATAAACTTAAAAAAAACCTCGAGACTTTTCACATTGCAATTAACAAACCACGTCTCGTGAAAGCACTTCAGTAATTAAGTTGATTGTGGAAAGTCATAAATACTGTAGGTTGTTGGTTGGCATCACGAAGGCGCGCGTGGTGGTATTCCCGCGCGCCGTGGCGGTCGCTGCCCCGTACGACCGTTAACCCCTCAAATGCAGCAACCTGCAACGTCTAACCCCATTAGCTATTTTCCGGGAGCGCCAGACGCCCCGCTATTTTCATCTTTATGTTAATGTAACCTGATTGGCTAAAGGTTACAAAGTGCAGTTTAGCCAGGTTGCCACAGTGTTGCGTTGTGTCTGATTAATGATCTATTTTCGGGGTCAGCCATTTGTAGCATCTACTTCTTCAATATAAAAATACGTCATGACATGAAATGGCTACGTAAGTGGTGGTCAGAGAGACGCGAGACCGTACGACCATGACGTGTACGACCGTTAACCCCTCAAATGATATATTAATAATAATCCTTGGTTCTGACCCGCGTGTAATGTTTCTTAGGCTCTTTTAAATGAGAAGAAATATAAATAGAAAAGTAACTGAAACTTTTAGTGGCGCCATCAGGATGGAATTTGGTGTGGACAAACGTGCAGTCATGTATGCAAAGCGAGGGGAGATTATGGAATCCGAGGGAATTCAGCTCTCGGATTCTATTATATACACCTAAGCTCCCTTTCCTCATCCGAAAGCTTGCTACTTGGGTTAGGCATTAGTGATTGACATGAAGCAATCGTTGAGGGAGCGTTTCTTCGGTCGCCTGAAGAATAGCCTTCTTTCAAGCGGAAACAAGGAGCGCGCCTTCAACGATTAGGTCATGCCGGTTTTAATGTTCTCTTTCGACATACTCAAATGGACTCAGACCGAACTCGACGCTCTAGATAGGAGAGTCCGTACACTACTGACCGCAAACCGGATGCATCACTCACGATCATTGGTGATGAGACTGTACATCCCGCGGAAGTGCAGGGGTCGAGGCTTTTTAAACGCGAAGACCCTCCACAACCGCGAGGTGTGCGGTTTCAGGGAATATTGATGTGGTCGCAGTGGACAAGGACTCACCCCGCTGTCCGTGGCAAGAGAGAACTGGCGCAAACCTGTAGTAATGACTACTGATGACCGCAAGGTAGTATGGCAAGGTAAGGAGCTTCACGGGCGCTTCTACCGGGCTCGTCACGGGCACGATGTAGATTTTCTAGCGTCCGTATCCTGGCTACGTTTCGGTGACCTTTTTGGGGAAACTGATGGTTTTGTTTGTGCGATTATGGACGAAGTTATGTTGATGAACAACTACCGGAAATATATTATGAAGGAAGGGACGGTTGACGTGTGTCGGGCATGTCACCGTCCGCGTGAATCCATCAGATATATAATTTCTGGTTGTTCTCGTCTGGCTAACGGCGAGTACCACAGACACAACCAAGTTGCCAAAATTATTCACCAGCAACTTGCCTTGAAATATAAACTTGTGGAATCTGAGGTACCATACTACAAGTATGTGCCCGACCCAGTTCTCGAGAAAAACCATGTCACGTTGTACTGGGATCAATCTATCATTATCGACAGGACTATTGTCGCCAATAAGCCTGACATTGTGGTGATAGACCGATCAGCGCGCCGCGTAATGATAGTCGATGTTAACATTCAGCGTGACGAGAATCTCGTTAAAGCTGAGAAAGAGAAACAATTAAAATATCTCGACTTAGCACACGAGGTTGTCGATATGTGGAATGTTAACTCGCCTATCATTGTGCGGATTGTCGTTACGGCCAATGGCTTTATGGCCAAGAGCTTCGACGAACATCTTTCGAGGCTTTCCTTAGGCGGTTGGATCAAGGGCCTGATTCAGAAGGCAGTATCCTCGATACGGGTCGCATTGTGAGGAGGTTCCTGTCAACATATTTTTTTAAATTACCAAATGAGATTTATTGATGAATATAGGAAATAATAGTAAAATGTTTGTATTATTATGTCCGTTTGACTATATGAAACTAGTATTATTAGCCCCAATTAGGCTTATGTTCAAATTAAATTATTGTTTCGAAGAAAATTACACAAAGGTAGGGGGAATATCCGTCAGTTTTCCTAACAATTACTTGAAGCCGAGTGCTTCATCTTGGAGTTTATGTCTTATAGTTATTGAATTAGTTGTCTGTGGGTAGTGGAGGGGTAACGAGGTGTGTAAAGAAAACCTTTCTTTTCGATTACCTGTTTTAGTGCGTTATAATTGGATGTTTCATGGACAATACATTGTATGCTTTATTTTGTTATGTTTGTAATTCATTTTCCTGTAAGTAATCAGGACGTGATGAGTTTAAACTCTATTACGGAACACTTTGATTTTTTTACTTATCCGGGTGAAAGGGACAAACAAAAAGTCTGCTGTACCATACATTTTGACCGTGTAGATATTCCACTTTTGTAGGAAACTGCAGGTTTTGATTTTAATTATGAATAATTTGTATGTGGTGGGTTTCGGAATGATGTACTGAGTACGTGGTAATCGTTTGTGCGTTGATGTCATTTCCACCCTGTATACATCGGACTTCCTGTAAATAAATGGAACAATATACCGATCGGCATAGTACCTGTAGAGGAGCTCGTGACTAAATAATACCCGCCACTCTGGTCGATCGTCAGGTTAAGCCGCGCTTGCATGGGTTGGTCCGTGGATGGGTGACCACCCATTACATACCGAGTTTCCTCCATGCCTCGGAAAGCATGTTAAGCCGTTGGTCCCGGCTGTCAATTGTAGATCTTTGACAGTCATTACAGGTAGTCAATAACCCGAAAGTCTGACAACCAGTTTTACCGAGGGATATCGTATTACCCAGTACTGACTGGATTCTGGAGGTCAGATAGGCAGTCGCTCCACGTAAAATACTGGTATTCAGTTTCATCCGGTTACACAGGCAGCCGACCCCAACGTTGTTGAAAAAAGGCTAGGCAGATGATGAGGGCTACCATGACCTTTAAATGCAGGAATATTTTAGTTCTCTTTCGAGAGTGGGAAAGATATGGCGCTAGATAGGTGTCTACAGCTGTTGTCATAGTAGCCGTACTGTTCCGTTTATTTCATTAATTTCATAAACATTAGAGGCCGATGCAGCAAATAATTAAATATTTGACTTCCACCGGGCTTGTTCTCTGTGAGAGAGAATTTAATTCCAAGTAATAGCCTGAAACAAACATAGTATTTTCACAATTTATTTCAAGCCAGTTATTTTTTTTAACAATCTTCAATTGAGAGATTTAAAATTAAAGTAGCAAAGGTTAGGTACCGTAGACCGTCCGACCGTTTATTTTTATCGCCTGGGGGTGTAGAATTTTAGATAAACTTAAAGCTGCGCCCATATGAACTCGGCTAGGCTCGGAGCCAAAGGTGACATAATTGGTAAAGGTTACTAAGTGCAGCTAAGTTAGGTTGCTACAGTGTTGTGAGGGGCTTATCTATTTGTGAGGTCAACCGTTTAAAAGTAGCGTCTGCTTTAAAAAAATACACTGACGAAATAAGTTGTCGCTGTGTAAGAGTGACATAACTACGAATATCTGTTGTTTGAGTGAGGAATGATATGACGTAAAAAGGAGTAAATGATGACGTGACGTCTGATAGGGGAGAATGGAAGTAGAAAACATGTTGCGCCGACCCCAAGTAGAAGGGGACAAGGGTAGGAAGATGATGACTATTGTTGTGGTTCCCCCAGAGCTTGTAAGTTGTATCAACTAAGTCTCTTTCACTAAGTAGCATGACGAGAGAGATTTGAGAAATTTCTGAAAGCAAATTAAGATATCATATCATTAATTGACTGGTCAAGGAATCGAAGCATTTAATTTTTAAACTAATTGTCAAACTAATCTTATATTGAAAAAACACGCTTTTAAGTAACCTCGTTTGATTTCTCGTATTAATCACAATAAGTCCTTTCAGATGATACCCATATCATGGGAATGAATAAAAATTAACCAGCCTGCCATCTTGAGGAGTCCTTGCCATATTGAGTTTAGAATGCCGTTAGTTAGTTAACCAGGCATTGTCATCCAAACTAAACATGTTTGCTAAATTTCAGCTCGACCGGAAACCGGGAAGTGGGTCAAATTTAACTTCTAAGATTTTATACATGTTAGTTACAGGTACAGCTAATAAAAGCGTGTCAAAATGGACTAAGTAGTTGTTGCAGCTCGTAAGTTCATATCATGTTCATTTCGATAGTTCCGCAATTCAACTATGACCATTGAAATAAATAATATAACGTTTCATCGGTAATTCGAACTAACCTTTCTAACTCCTGCATAATTTACTTAGTCATGAGTGGTCTACGAGTAATGTCAATTACCATAATACGATGTCTCTTGTAATGTGACGGGGCGTGAAGTACTTTCATCGAAATCAACTAGGGGTGACAAGACAGCTTGGCGTTAAGGTGGAAGCGCCAGAAGAGAAATTCAAATTTTCTTACGTTTTTTGCAATTTGCCGGTCATTGTCAGACTGTACATTGAACAAAATATGATTCGCGGATGTAATAGGTATTTAGTTACAGAATTATAATCATTAAAATCATCAATACAATCCCATTGAATAACTATTTCATGAAAAAGTCATTCAATGGGGTTGTGTGAACTTTGAGGGTAAACTACACATTCTTTATATCCTGTTTAATGGTTCTGAATTCTAAATGCCCGAGGCGGACTCACCCCTGGCCGGTTTTAATGTTTGACGATGCATTTCAATTTATTTTCCCCATATCTCGTTATCAAGGCATGTTCCACAGATACATCGAACGTAATGGGTTCACAGCGACGACTGGCATTCGATTGAACATTGTTTGTGCAAGGAAAAACAAACTCGAAAACGAGGTAACATGATAACAGCCTACAGTCCTTCCGCAGATATTTTACCTCTGACACAGCCCAATTTTAATCTTATTTTCACGAAAATAGACATCACTATAATTTTCACAGAATTGTCTGTAATAGTGGGCTATTACAGACAATTCTAATTGCTTCGTTTACAAGGTTCACTGCGATTGTGATATTAATGCATGGGTGGAGGTAAAATTTCAGCGAAAGGAGTCTATACGGTCGTGACGTTTGAAGTCTCACTCACGATTTCAAAATTGGAAAAAAAGAATACAACAACATGCGATGCAGCCAGCAAAGCCTTCACCTCTATAATTGCTTGATTGTTCCGCAAAAACAACATGGTGGTCGATATATCTGCTTTATAGAGAGACAGGCCGTTATTACCTACATAAAGTGATCACGCTTGCCTCAGGTGTAAATTCTATTAAAGTGATGAACTTTGTGCCAGAGGATAAACAGATCAATGGGTACGAGGTGCAAAAATATAAGCAAATTTGCCTTGAATTTCTTTGAGTAGAATAAAATAATATTTTGTTTACCTACCTGAGGCATTGTTTGACCGCAGGCTTCGTTACTTTTCTATTAACTTCGTCAGAGAATTAGGAGTTGTTTTGGGTTTAAAAACGAAGTTAATAATGACAGCGGGAAATATTCGCAGAAAATAACTCAGTTGATGTTTACAAGCGACGAAGAATTAATAGACAAACCCCCTTATAAATCAGGGAATTAAGTTACACTCAAACAACATAAGTTAAACCCTTGCTAATACATAATTATATAAGTTAACCATAAAGTTTTAGAACCTATTGATTTGATTAATATTATCATACTAGCGACCCGCCCCGGCTTCGCACGGGTGCAATGCTGATACTAAATATATGTACATACATATAAACCTTCCTCTTGAATCACTCTATCTATTAAAAAAACTGCATCAAAATCCGTTGCGTAGTTTTAAGTAAGATCTAAGCATACATAGGGACAGACAGACAGCGGGAAGCGACTTTGTTTTATACTATGTAGTTATCATAAGTTAACTCCGAATTTATGGTGGATCCACATCTGTGGATGGGTGACCACCCATTACATACCGAGTTTCCTCCGTGCCTCGGAAAGCACTTTAAGCTGTTGGTCCCGGCTGTCAAGTAGACAGTGGCCCGAAAGTCTGACAACCAGTCTTACCAAGGGGTATAGAAGTAACTGGGTTGTGGAGGTCGGATAGGCAGTCGTTCCATGTAAAGTACTGGTATTCAGCTACATCCGGTTAGACTGGCCGACCCAATATAGTTTTGGGAAAAGGCTAGACAGATGATAATGAACTCCGAATTTAAATAAGGTGAACAAGTGATAACATAAACATCACGCCTTTATCGGCGAAAAATTATCACAAAAAAAAAAACCAGATTCTTTCGTTCTGGCGAGACGACTTGGACGCGTACCGCGAGGGCTGGTTCAAGGAGGCACGGGAAAAGAGCTCATGGACGGAATTAGGGGAGGCCTTTGCTCAGCAGTGGGACAGTACAGGCTATAAAAAAAAAACCTGATAGAAAAACCCAATAACACTTTGGCCGATCTGGAAACGATGACGTTAGTCTTGTGGCTGCAAGCGATACTGCTGAGCGCGAGGTCTTAGGGATTCAAGTGATATAATATTATGTAAGATTCTCTCGTAAAAACCACACAAAGGATTAATTTATTCATACGTATACGTACGTTTATTCATGGTTACAAAATGGTAGTAAAATGTGGGGTAAACATTTCAATAGCCGACCGATCCTAATATTCGGTCTTCAGTTATTGGTTATTTAAATGTAGGGTCAGGCAATCAAGTCTAATAACTTTGCAATCCGATCCACGATTTAATCTTTACATGTGAACCCAACATGTTTTTAGCCTTTTGAGGTAAAAAATAACCTTATATTGGTTAAAAAGTTATGATAAGAAAACATTTATAAATACAAGCATTAATTTGTTTATAATTTTCGCTAATTTCGTATTCTTCTCAGCAAACCCTTTTAATTGATACCCATGTCATAGAGGTGCATACAAAATAACCATGCCACCATCTTTGGGAGTCCGCCATATTGGATTTTGGGTGACGTCACTAGAATAAATATCACAGATTTAGATAGTGATGCAAAATCAGAGGTCAAACTTTGAAAGAAATTTATTTATTACCTATAACTTTTACAATACTGACGAGACTAAAATTAAATAAGTCCTGTCAACTATAATAACTTTTTTCGTCTATTTTAGTTAATAACATCCTCCATCCATTGGCAAATGTCTCTTTTCTTTGATTTCCAAGGTCTATTTATATTTACAGCTTTTCAATTAAAAGACAATAATAAACTGAATAGATTTCATTCTCCATACTTATTTGTTCCGTAAATTGCGTGTGAAGTAATTAATTGGTTGTTTGATTAAATTAAAACTTCATTGTACAATGAAAGGAATGATTAATTGTGGTTTTATGTCTAAGTTATTATTAGTGACTGCAACATTTATTTCTAGCACACGCTACTGTTGATCATAATGTCCTGGGTTCGATTCCCAAGTCGGGCAAAGTTATAAGGTTTTTCCATCAGGAATTTCTCAGTAGCAACCACGGACTTTGGTTTTGTGCCCGGTTGGATGGAAATAGGCTCTATCACATGGAACTTGAACATAACTGGCGAAATGTGGGTGTACAATTAGAAACACCTCTACCAAACCCTTCTGGGATTACAAGCGTGATGTTATGTTTTTTTTGTTTAGATTTTTTCACATTTATGTAATCAACATTATCTTTATAATGACGTTTTTTTGTTTCAGATTTCCATCACAGACGCAATTACAGAACAGATAATGAGAGAAATATAAAAACTACAGTGATTTTAAGTGTATTACATAGATATTGAATTGTTCCAGTGAAGTTTAGTGAATGGACCTGAAGACAGGCTCTACAGTATTTTTAGTGATTTTAGTGAAGAATATTAAAGGAAGTGCAGTGTAGTGACGTACTTCACCTGTGTGACACAAGAAATTTTCCTCTATGGTGAAAAATTAAGCGCTAAGTGTGCACTAATTAAATTGTTTGTTTCCCCTCTTGGGAGTCTGAGAGGGTTAAAACCCAGTGAGGTGGTGAAAACAACTCTAGTGAACAAAAATAGTGATGTCTGCGTGCGTGGTAGAAGAAGGCAGGGAGGAGGGCGGCGGCGCATGCGCACACGAGGCCGGGCCAAGCATGGATCGCGACGAAATGCCCGAGCGCCCGCGCAGGGAAGTGTTGCTCAGTGCGCGCGGGCGACGCGCATGCTCCGAACAGGGACCACATCCCAGCTTGAATTTTCGTAAGTTTTCATGTGTGAATGTTAGCTGAATTATTCTGCATTCGTAAATGAAAACACAGTTAGTTCAGTTAGCGCTCTGCGGGATTTTGAACGGTCGGCTTGGCACTGAGGATTGATATTCCTACAGTGCATAAACTGATGTTACTGTGTTTTAGTTACGAGGAAAGTGTTGTTGTAGTGTCTTTTTTGAAGTGGCCTGTTTTTGTTTATTTTCCTCAATTTATGATGCGGCATGGTTTGCGTAGCTCATAGTATAGCTGGAATCTGGATTGTCAGTGAATCGTGTACAAGTGACTGTTTAGAATGTTTACATAGGTTTTTACTTAACTAGTTTTGAACCGTAAGTACATAGTTTATCCACGATTTCCTTAAATTATTTATTTGTGTTACATTTAGTCTTCCTTTTTACGTAGAACACTACTTAGTTTTTTAACCGACTTCAAAAAAAGGAGGAGGTTCTCGATTCGGCTGTATGTTTTTTTTTTGTGTTTGTTACCTCATATCTCCGTCATTTATGAACCGATTTGAAAAATTCTTCTTTTATCTGAATGGATTTACTTCCCGATTGGTCCCATAGAAATTTCATCCAAGTAAAAGAAATTGTGAAATTGATACTTGACAAGGATTTGTGTGTGATACCATAACTAAAAAGGGTAAAATAAAAACTTTTTTGCAAAAAAAAAACCGACTTCCAAAGAAAACACTAAAAACAGTGGAAAATAACTTTACTTTCGGAAGTCGGTGGCAAAAAAGTCAATGAAACAAACAATAGTCACCGACTTCCGAAAGTAAAGTTATTTTCCACTGTTTTTAGTGTTTTCTTTGGAAGTCGGTTTTTTTTTGCAAAAAAGTTTTTCTAATTTCACTTTTTTTTTTTTAATCTTTATTGATGTTCGTGTATTACGGACTATTAGTCTAGTCTTGACAACTGCTGTTTATAAACCTGTTTACCAATTAAGTATCACATATAATTAAAGTACATAGGTACTAAAATAAATACCTTGTTGAAGGAAAACCACAAACAAAAGTCTTCCTTGAAATAACAAAAAGTTAAAATTACTACAACAATAAAGAAACTATTTCCTCCAGTCGTCGTACTAAGACAATTTGATTGATTATATTTATTTAATGTTGCTATGAGTCACTAATAGATAATGGATTGAATCACTAATTAAGTGGTCTTAAGGGCTGTTTGTAAACTGTAATCATATTAGTGGAATAGTATTGAAAATAACAGTGACATCACTGGATGATTGTAAGTATCGAAATAATGCTCTACGTACCTATATTAATTACTTTGGAAATGATACAGATGACTTAACAGAAGGCTTAGGGCTCATTTACGCAGACGCGGCGCGTCGGGCGGCGCGGCGCGTAGCGCGGTGCCCGCCGCAAAAAAAGTTTGCGATCAGTTTGATCGATTTTTCAAACTGATCGCAAACCTTTTTTGATTTGTGAATGCGCGTTCACTGCCGCGTTGGCCGCGGCGGGTGACGCGTAAAGTCGCTACTTCATAAACGCTCCCATACATCGCCATTTGTTTGAATTGAAAGCGGGCCGTGCCGCACAACTCGCCTCGTCTCCGTAAAAGAGCCCTTAGGTACTTCATTCTATCAGCTTTTAGTAGGCAAAAATTTACCTAATTAGACATTTCTATCATCATCATGGATTGAAGGTACCGAAAATCTTTTGTAGCTTTGAAAGCTAGTGTCTCTTGCTGATAAAAGGTGTGACCAATCAATATAAGAAGTAACCAATTGCCGTGAGCAAAACAAGAGAAGAGTAGTACGACTTTAATTATGAAAACCTAGATATGAATTAGCAAACAGATAACCTCAATTGAAAATGTATAAAACCCCCGAAGATCTTTTCTTGGAGCATTTTCGTGAGCTAAGAATACTCTCAATCAAGTCACCTTTCAAATAAAAAAAAACTAAATGAAAATCGGTTCGTTCGTTTGGGAGCTACGTTGCCACAGACATACACACAGATATACACACTTATAACACCTCTCTTTTTTTGGTCAGGGCTTAAAAAGACAGACCTATGAAAAAGTGTAGTTGGAATACAGTTCATATTGTATTACACAATACATAATAAATGACGACGGCTTATAGAAAAGTATGGGGGAAAGTAACACACTGCGCTGACCCCAAAAAGTGTAAGGGCGGGATAATGATGCTACGATATACCTACCTATATCACAAAGAAGTAAAATCTTCAAGCACACCATTGAACATTTCAACAATATAGGAACAGGCAGATATACATAGATAGAAACTTTGTTTTTAGAGAGTTCATTTTGGCGTGTGTGATATTATGAAGTAAGTAATAATCACCTTAACAGTTTTCTATTTACGATTTGCTGTCTCTCTTTGAAAACAATTGTTGAAAAGAGATGCAATACATCGAAGTCACTCGTCAAGAAGGTTTATTAAGAATTCGTTTCTGAAACTTCCCACTGACACGTATATGTTAATTTCTTCATATTGTAATGTGTTTGGTACTTAAATTATCGCGCCAGTCAATATTTGTCGGTGACATAACGAGTGTAGTGTCCGCTGTGCGCCGCTGTACGCGGAGAACTGAGAGTGAAAAAGTGGAATTCAGTTGCACGCCTGTCTCTCTGATAAGCAGTATCTACCTAACACCATGTACCCAGTTTTTCAATCGGACCCCGTTTTCCGATTGAGTTTAAATTGAGCACGCATAGATAGATCACACACACACAGCACAGTGATGAGTGTAGTTTTGCACAGGTTCAAAACTCTATCAGTGAAAAAAAGTTGAAAAAAAAGAGTTTTTCAAACGGAAAATCTCTTTATAATTGTATTTCTTATCAAAATAAATATTTT
The DNA here is from genome assembly GCA_964057025.1 of Standfussiana lucernea. NCBI lineage: Eukaryota > Metazoa > Arthropoda > Insecta > Lepidoptera > Noctuidae > Standfussiana > Standfussiana lucernea. The sequence continues at coordinate 10,412,842 of OZ059789.1, forward strand.
TTTTTTTTAATAATTTCTTTCTGCTTTTCATTATTGACATTTTATTTTATAATAAGCTGTTTTTAAGTGAGTAGATTTGCTAAGAGTTTTAGTGATGTATGACTTTATACGAGTAATTCCTACAAATATTAAACAATTGTGTTAATGTAACCTTGACATTGTGTGGTACATTTTACCTTCACCTATATTAAATAGGTAAGTTTTCCTTATTCTATCCTCATGATTAGGGGGCCGTGGTTCAATAATAACAGCCGCATGGGTCGGTCCGTGGTTTGGTGACCATCTACAATTACATACCGAGACTTTCCTTGTCAAGGAAAGCACTGTTAAACCTCTGGTCTTGCCTGTCATTTGTAGATCATTGATCGCTTCATTTATTAATTGAGTGTCGTAACTTTACAAAAACGTTGCCCCTACACTAATAATTTCTTCCGTATTGTGGGTGCGTTTACAAACATTTTACAGACCCGGAACAACTTCCTGTAGGTCATAAAAATATTTGTTCCGTGCGGGGATCGAACCCGCGACACGCGGCGTAGCAGCCAATTGCTTAGTCACTGCGCCAACCGCTTTAGAGTGGTGTTACCCAATACTTAGTTTTTGGTAGTGCAGTGAATCAATGTAAGATATACACCTGCATCCAGTTAGACTGGAAGCCAACCCGAACATAGTCGTGGAAATCGCTGGGAAGATAGATGATAAATATGACAGTCACAGGTTCTGTAGACTGCGTCACAATCCCCAGTGTTAACAATTCTCGTGTCCCTACAACATCCTGCGATAAGTGCACTGGACCAAGAAAGCGAGAAATGTGAGAAATATCATTAATTGCTTGTTGCCTCGGCAACGGGAAATGAATTCCTAGTGAGTTGCGCATGTCTTAATGAATGGGGAGTATTTTTCATTAGGCAAATGTTTATATTGAAATAAAATGTGGGACGCATCAACTTATTGCCCCTTAGGGATCAAGATTGTGAATTGATTACACTTATGTGAGTTAGAAAGAAATTGAGTTCAAAAAGTTTTTATTTTAGGAGTGTAGGTACACATTTGTACTGACTCTAATCAGTGGTATACCTAAGTTGTAATTTTAATGAAGTACATAATGTGAATCGTTTTAAGCTATAGTCTACGTGGTGATTTTGTGTCTCTCTCATCAATCAATCAATCAACTTATCAACTTAGCCTATATCAGTCCAGCGCCGGACGCCTGCGCTAGGTTGTCTATACTTAAGTTTGTATGTTTGAATGTAGAGGATAATCTTTAAAACTCCTGATCAGATTCCGAAAATTCTTTCGCCAGTGGAAAGCTACATTGTCCCCGAGTGTCATAGACTATATTTAAAACGTTTCTGTGGCATAATTTCCGCCCATAACGCGAACAAGCGGCAAGCAAAAACAAGCGGGCAATATCAAATTCTGAAAAGTAATCACATTTAAATTATGGAAAGAAAAGCAAACGTGCAAAAATGAAACCATTTTCTTCCGAAACAATATGTCTGGGTTATTTCAGTGTTTGAAATGTGTACAGTTGGCTAATTTGCATGCAAAAAGCGATGAAAAGCTTGGCATGCAGATCAATACGTCGTAAACAGGCCACGACTTGATTATACTGTGTCGGCTTAAACCTTTTACGTCACACTTTTTCCATTTAGTGACGTCACCATAGGCAGTTTAGACTGTAAATTCTTTAGATATCACATGGTGCTGTGATTTATTATAAAGGGTGTAAATAGAGCCTTAGCGAAGCCCAAAGACACTTAATCTCCCCGTCATTGAGATATTTTTTTTTGTCCTGGACCATACCTGGAAACCTTCTAGTTACGGAGATATTAGGGTTCAAAGTTCCAACTTTCTCACAAGTTTTTTTTTAGATACCTGTTTTTGATGTTATAACTTCACATAAATTACCTCCACGACTCCCGTACTATTCAATGCATCCATCAGCACAATGTTTTGAGTGCGTTATATTGAGTATAACGTGATTTTTCACCCCATAAAAAACAGTCGTTTCCCAGCAATAATTTTTACGTTTAGTGTGATATTCAGAACGCAGAAGCTCTTCATAATCACCAATTGCGAGTTATAGTCAGAAATATCAGTGAAAAAATGAATATATTCAATAAATAGGCACAATTATAATGAATGATGACATGATTTTATTCAATTTTTTTCTTTAAATATCTTTGCACCTATGCATTTTGGAAATCATTGTTCATAGAATAAGTGAAATACTTTTCACTTTTCACATTGTAAAAAAATATATATATACAGGCTGTAAGGGTAAACACCGTTGTCACTAAAACCATAGGTAGTTGATTTAATTATAAAAATGTTTATCTGAATTTAAAAATAAATAAACGAATTTTTCTTTAAAAACTTCAAAATGTTTCTGTCCGACACCGTCCGTAAAATCATGGATAATATGCGCCCGAGTTACGTAATCACTGCAAAGGGCGTTGACCTGCTGCACTGGCCGTCCGTTATAACTACCTACATAAGTTTTAACTAACTACATCATTGTAATAAAAACACAATACACGTAACCTGTGATGTAACTTTCCCTTCATACTTTTCCTGGCTTAGGACAGGCAAAAATACCTACCTTTGTTGCGTGACGAGTCCAGATGTAAGTTAAATAAATAAATAAATAAATAAATAAATTGTTTATTGCTCACGAAAGTACAGATGGTGAAACAAACTTATACTAGTTACAAACAAGATATTATGCAAGGTTATATAACTACATTAGAAGGTAGAACATGTTGATGTAAGTACATGGTACATCTGTTGACAATTTACGTTACCCTGTCTCTTAAACTAGGGTATACCTGTATCTTAAGAGACAGTGGACGGCCATAATGTTATTGTTTAATATATTACCTATTTACTAGGTGAGGACCCTGTCGATCTACCCACAGTTAAACAATTATGGGAAAAAGAAAAACAATTTAACAATATAAGTAAAATTAAATTAAATAATGAATTTAATTCTAGTGAGTGTGTATGTGTATGTGTGGGGGTGTAATTATGTGAGTGTAGTGTCAGTGATTGGGGGTGTGTTGGGGTGTGTGTGTGGGTGTGTATGTGTGTGTGTGTGTGCATGGATGTGCAAGTGCTAGGTTATGTAGGTTAATATTGATTCTGTGTAATCATAGTCTTGTTGAAGTAGCCACTCTGTAAGTTTCAGTTTAATTCCCCATTTTGTCAGATCAAGGATGTTTAGGTGTTTATGAATTTTCCTGTAAATGAAAGAGCTCAAAATATGATACTGATGTTTGGCAAAGGCTGTTCTATGAGGAGTACTTGGAGGGATAAAGGTGCGTTTATTTCGGTTGGAAGGGGGTAGGGATGAATGTTTTTTAAGGACTGAGTTGAGCACAAAGAGTTGACGTACTGTTAAAACTTTACAGTCGGAATACAGTTGAGTTGTTGGGTATCTGTAGGGTTTTCTGGTCATAACTTTTAATATAGCTCTCTGTGCTCTTTCTAGTTTGAGAAGGAATGTTTTACCCGCCCCTCCCCATACCGTTATGCAATATCCCAGTACCGATTGACAGAGGCCATAGTACACCATTTTTAAAGTGTCGAGATTAGCGGATTCTCTCAGGGACTTAAAGATATGTATGAGACGGATGGTTCTGGTGGTGAGTGCATCAATTTGTTTATCCCATTTTAGTTCACTATCTATTTGTACACCTAGATATTTAACGCAGATTGTTCTGGTAAGATTAGGACAAGAGCATGAGCATGACGTGGATGAAGTAGAAGGGACCTGACATGAGTGAGCAGTAATCGAGAAAGAGTCTGAAGGTGAATTATTACGTCTTATAGCAAACGGTATGTAGCTGGATTTTGATAAATTTAGTGTAAGTAGGTTAGAGTTAAGCCATGTCATTATAGTACTCAATGCAGACTCTGCTGTTGTTTTAACACTATCCCATGTAGGTCCATGTACTATTATCGCCGTGTCGTCAGCGTAAGTAAATATTTTACAATGTGGGAGCTTCAAGTTGCATAGGTCATTTATGTAAATTTGGAACAAACTAGGCCCCAAAATGCTACCCTGCGGGACGCCGAAGGAGACAATTTCTTCGTCACTGAGGTACGTATTGATTTTAACACGTTGAGTGCGGTTGCTCAAGTAATCTTTAAATATGTCCAAGGCAATTCCTCGCACACCAACCAATTCCAGCTTAGAAATCAGTAAGGAAACAGAAACTGTGTCAAAGGCCTTGGACAGATCCAGAAAAATGCCTAAGCATTTATTTTTGCTATCCAGATTCTTTGCTACATGTTGCGTCAGGTCAAGTACTGCGTCTTCTGTTGATATTCCTTTCCGGAAGCCGTACTGATTCTCCGCAATTATTTTATATCTATTCAAAAAATCTTTGAGGCGGTTGTTGAGTATCCTTTCGAGAATCTTGGAAAGTACAGATAGCACTGAAATGGGCCTGTAATTATTGACACAGCTTCTGTCTCCTCCCTTATGTATAGGATGGACTATAGCTTTTTTTAAAGCTTCAGGAAAGACACCCTTTTGCAAACAGCAATTAAAAAGGTAAGATATGTGAGGTGCTAACACATTTTTGTTGTTCTTTAACAGTAAGGGTGATATTCCATCCCAGCCAACAGCACTGTCATTATTTAATTGAAGTATAAGTGTCTCTACTTCTGCTTCATCTACTTCTAGCAGAGCCAGTGAATTGACAGTTGAGTTGGAGATGTTACAAAAGGATGAACGCTGTTCTGGGAGTAGAGGGGATTGTGCACCAGATTCGATATGTGCCGCCAGATTTTTGCCAACGTTAGCAAAGAAATGGCATACCTTGTTTACGGAAGAATAAGGATTATCGCATAAACCTAGTAGCTCTTCAGGTATAGTTCGAGTTTTAGATGTGCTTGTAATATTCTTAATGGTTTTCCATAACTCTCTAGGATTATTTCTCGTTCTCTCTAGTTCACTTTTTTCATAGCAAATTTTTAATTTCCGAAGTAAAGAATTACAGAAGTTTCTATAGCGAGTGTAAGTTAGCCTAAGTATAAGATTATCGGGAGCTTTTTTGGACTTATTATGAAGTTTATCACGGTTTTTCATACATTTTAGAAGACCTGGAGTTATCCAAGGTTTTATGGTGCGTTTGCGTCTGGGGATTTTAATTTGTACCGTGTTATTAGATATTACAGATTTTATTATAGTGATGAATTTATTCATGGATACATTTGGATCGGTAGTTTCATAAATATCCGAAAAGTCCGTGTTTTGTAGATTCTGCACAATAGCGTCATGATTTATACGGCTGGTTGTGTGGCGTAACCTTCGCACCTGTTTGGGGTCAGCAATAGATAGAAGAGTGGGTCTATGATCGGTAATATGGGTGTCTAGGACAAGTGTGGTTACGGGTAAGTTGGTTTTTAGGAATGTGTGATCTAGGCACTTGTCTAGCCGGGTAGGAAATAAGTGGGTAGGGAGAAGCCCGTGAGAGGAATTGAGAATTAAATAATCCAGGCATCGCTGATTCCTGTTATCTTGACTTATATCTATGTTAAGATCCCCAACAAGAGCGATATTTGGAAACGAGGGCATTATGTTGTATACATTATTTAGACTTAATAGAAAGTTATCATAATTTTCTTTAGAATTGTATGATGGCGAGCGATAGACTGCCACCACTGCCAGTTTATTGTCCAGTTGACATACCAGGCAATTTCCACACTCAAAGTCTGGTTCCCACACTGTGCTTTTTAGGCCCTCTTTTATATAAATAACTACGCCATCATTTTGGTTAGAATTTGTTTTTGTACAGTGCGAGTGATAACCATCCAGTTTCGGTAAATTAGTTGTTTTACTGAGCCAGCTTTCAGTCAATATTATGATGTCCATATTTATATCAGTTCGGCTCAATAGTACTTGTAGTGAGTCAAAGTTTTTATTTATACTGCGTATATTTATGTGTAAGAGATTTATATTGTTTGAGTCAAAATGTTTTACATATTTTTTGCAATTATCAGGGCTGGAGATAGACGCATCTCCTACGCAGAGTTGGTCGAGGTCATTGTTTATGTTAGTGATGTTAGCCATTATAAAAGTGTTGTTGGTTACACTGCAATATTGTTTGACATAAAGGTGACTGAATGTTTAAGAGAAAGTTATGCGCCATTAAGAAGTAAGTGCTTTGCTTTTTTGTGTGTGATGGAGTTTTGTGCGTGTGTGTAGAGTAATGTGAGAGATTGTTGTTGTACGGAGTGTTTTTGGAGTGTAAAAGTAATGAGTATGTGGATATATTGGAACCCGAGAGGTTGTGTAAGAAATAATTAGTTTTAACACAAGAAAAGTAACAAACTTTAGTAGTTTTGGTGGATTTAAATACTAAAAATACTAAAAAAGGGGCATGCAGTAAATAATAATTATACAAATACGGAAAAGATATTGCGTAATTAAGCATGGTTAGTCACATTTTATTACTATCGGGTACCTGGAGACATTTTTCAGAGTTTATTAATTGTTGTTTGTCTCCTTCCGCTTTGCGTAAGAAAATGTTTCCATTTGAGGTCCAGCAGTATTTGTAAGAGTATTGTTTTGCGAATTCTCGAGCCTGATAGAATAGTTTCTTGGTACTGGCGGAAAGTTGTTCTTCGATGTATACTGGCTTCCGTTCTCCTGGCATTCCAAGAAGTTTCGTGTTTAGTTTATTTTCTTTCCCCTTACCTTTGTTGTACGAGCGGACAGCTGACATAAGTGCTAGCTTCGTATTTACTGTTTTGAATTCAGCTAATATGGGCCGCGGAGCCTGAGTGTTTGCGGTGGCTGGTTTTCCTGGTAGACGGTGAATGTCACGGAAATCAGACTCTGTTATGCGTAACCCAACAAGTTCGCCGATGGTGCACACGGTTTTGGTCAGACTATCAATATTTTCCGAACTTTCCAGCGGTATATTACGAAGTTCAATGCCAGATCCTCGAGACATTCGCTGTAGATCTGTAATCTTTTGTTCCAAAGTTTGAATATATTTATGTTGGTCCTGGCGTTCTTTTCTTAGGTCTTCCACTTCCTTCTTCATATCTTCAAATTTCTTGTTCATGAAGACGATAGACTGGATCATTTCTTCATTTGATTTACGAAATTCCGCATTGGAAGACTGTATTTGGACATTTTGAGCCTTAATTTCACCAATATCGGACGCCAATTTGGACATAATAAAAGTCTGCTCTGCCAAAAATTTGGACATATTGCTGTCTTGTTCCGTTTTCCAGGCATCTAGTTTATCTTGTAAATTTATCGAGGTCAACAGTGTTTCGCCTAGAGGCGAGTTATCCTCACGTGGACGCGTGTTCCTATTTTTGTTTACATAATCACTTTGGAGAACAGCCGTGGCTATGTCAGATTCTGATTTGGTTTGCGGGGTTTTTGGCGGAGAGCGCCTAACTAGAGCCATCTTTCTAAGTTATTATTGTAAACAAAGGACTTTACTGAAGAAACGATTTGAAGATAATAAATATTGTACTCAATACCGGGCGAATCGCGTAGCCGATGAGCCGTAGCTAGGACGTTCGTAGCAGATAACTCGGTCGTAGCTCGTAGCACTTGTAGCACTCGTAGCACTCGGTATATCTCATCACCAGGATGACGTCAGCTGCACGTAGCACTGGTAGCGTTGTTTCGTAGCTGTCTGCCACTGTCACGATGGCGCGTTGCGCGGGCGCACAGATCCAAGCTCGGAGAGGCGCGAGTTCGAATCCAGCAATCACAAAAATTTTACGGACTTCAATTTGGATGTTGTTAACAAAAATCTTGATGTCTCGCTCTAGGACTGCCCAGTGGGAGGAGCCGGCCGATACAAACGCTTAAAGAGCGACAAGGAATCGAAGCTTGGTAAAGATGACCAATCACAGAATTTAGACTTCAAAAACCGTAGGGACGACCGACAAGCGTCCACACTGTACGACGTTCCGCGGCCGAATCAACGTTAGATTTAACACATAAAAGTTAGATTTAACAACAATGAAAATTAAAAAAAATACAAACTGGGTAGGTATTTTTGGCGTATTTAAAAGTTAATCACATTTTTATCTACAATTTCATTAAAAAATACTGGTTTTATTTACACTGATTGAATTATTTTTACACTTACATTAATCTCAAAAGCTGTTCAAAATGGGATCCATTTACGGCCACGCATGCCTCCGCACGTTTTCTTAAATTGTTTCTCACTCTCGAAAGCACAAAAGTGTCATTTCTCAGGTCTCTAAACGCACTACGAATCCGCCTTTTGAGTTCCGACGTATTACGGAACTCAGTGGCATACACCCGGCGCTTCATTTCACCCTACAGATAAAAGTCCAGAGGTGTAAGATCTGGCGAGCGCGCGGGCCACGCCACTGGCCCTCCACGGCCAATCCATCGCCCAGGAAACTCTTCATCCAGCATAGCCCTGACTTGCAGCTGAAAATGTGCAGGGGCACCGTCATGTTGGTAGAAAAGGTTTCTCAGGGAACGAAGGGGCACATTGTCCAACATCCTGTCGAACACATGTCTTAAAATAGCCATGTACGACTGCGCATTTAAATGTCCGTCAATAAAATAGGGTCCGAGAAGTTTCCCATCCAGAATTCCCGCCCACACGTTTACGGAAAAACGGTGCTGATAACTGTTTTGCCGGACGCGGTGTTCATTTACCCGGCTCCAGTAATGTTCATTATGAACATTGTAAATGCCCGACCTCGTAAACATTGCTTCATCCGTAAATAAAATGGAAACGTTGTCAAAATTTTGGATTAACCATTGTGAGAATAGCACCCGCGGTATGTGATCGTTTTCATTTAATTCTTGTACTGGCCGAAAATGATATTATGGATGTTGACCATCGATATGAAGAATTTTCCAAACAGTCCAGTGGGAAACATTAAAAATACAGGCTGCCCGCCTCGTACTCTCCTCTGGGTTCTCCGCGAAGAAATTTAGTATGCGTTCCTGAAGGTCAACTGGCAGCTGCTGGTTGCCACGCCCCTGAGCATGGGCCGGCACGGTGAACTGGCCATAGGTACGTAACCTTTGAGTAGCCGCCAACATCGTTTCTCGGTTTGGCACAGGTTGTCCAGGGAATAACTCTGCGTACATTCTTCGAGCCTCGTTTAGGTTATCACCCGACGCGGCGTAAACCCGAACCATTTCGGTCCACTGTACGTTTGTATACGACATAATCACTACACAATACCTAACTACACAATTGCGCGAAAAATGAGCGGTGGTGCGCGGGCGGCGCGGGCGCGAGCGCTGCGCTGCGAGCAAGCGTGTCGTAACGTGCGATCGATAGCGAGGCTGCGGAGAGACTGAGGGGTGTGGGCGGGGTCGCGCCGCGTCGCGCGCGCGGCGTGTGGCCTGTTTGATCTAGCGCTGTGTTCCCGCGCTCCGTCCTCTTTGCCCTTGCGTATAGGGTGAAATAATTTTGAGGAAAAATGGAGATTTTACTTTAAAAAAAATGTTATTTTTTTTTCATTGAATTTACGTTCTATAAGTGAAACCAAACCACTGGTTTCAAGGATAACGGTGTTTACACTAACAGCCTGTATATGGAGGCTCGTTTTCAATTTCTCACCATTTTCACCACGACAACGCCACCAAATCCACCAAAATTGAGCCACCAAAATTAGAACCAGACATTAAAAAATCGTTAAAAATAAGGTTTTTAAATTACAATTAAATAATATAATATATCACCAATATACACGTAACCCAAATCACTAGTTATAACGTGTTGCTTACTATTAAAACAATTTAAAATCAAAAGCAAATCGATCCACTAAAAATTGAATAATTCTTGCCCCCCGTGCCACCCAAGAGGATACCTAACGTTTTTGGCTGGAAACCACAGCTCTAAGCACACACACGATTGAGAGATGCGAAATAAAGAAACGCAATTGATCGCATTAATCGATAGACACGCACGAAACTTCATGTTATAGTAAGTTGTAAAAGTGACCTTATGAAAATGTGCATTACTAGAATTTGTATTATACCGTTAATCTATAAATGTATTAATTATAGATTAACGGTATAATTCAAATTCTAGTAATCAACATTTCTATAAGGCGATTGTATGTATACCTGCACTATATTAATTTGTTTTCGTTACGAATCCAAACGTGAATAAACTCCAGCTAACTACGAACAACGCGAAACTTTGCAGACTAGTTTTTATTATACGATAACAATGACAGAGAGATACAATCGCGGTAATTGAAAAGAGTATTGTATTCCTAGCACGAACAACAAGCCAAATAGAAGTCTAGGCTATCATGTTGACATCGATTTTGTATCGAAATTGTTACAGTGCCATGTGATTAGTGTTTTTGGAATGAAAACAATTGTCTAAACATCAATTATTGGGAATTGTTAATGTTGAGTAATAATACATTTCAAAATTTTTCTGATCAGAGTTATCCCACGTTGAGGATTAGAACTGTTTATCAAACAGTTTTTTCAGGAATACCTATTACATTTTATATATAAAAGTAATCTTGTCTACGACCAGTGCAAGAAGTGTTGCTGTGGTCTAAGATATTTCAACTGTTTCCAGATGTACATATAATATATGATAATCAGTTACTGTTACGTAGACCAGCTTCCTGTTTTAAACCAAAAATTAAAAAATTATCTTATCTGCCTAGCCTTTTCCCAACTACGTCGGGGTCGGCCTTCCAGTCTACCAGAATGCAGCTGAATACCAGTAATTTACGTGGAGCGATTGCCTATCTTACCTCCACAACTCAGTAATTGGGTGAAACGATACCCCTTGGTGAGACTGGTTGTCAGATTTTCGGGCGTATGACCCGTAATGATGACCAAAACTCACAAGTAATTGAGACGGCACATATTGACATCAAAAACAGTTATTTACGACTTCGAACGCCCATTTATTCTCAGTTTGTAAAATCCTTCATTGCCCAAATTGAAAACGATACATTTCCCTCGTTCTATTATCTTGGTACCATCAGGTTTAACAAAAGACACCTCCCAGATGAAATTCTCGGGCTTCCAGGCTTTCATTCATTTGGTTAGTGAATGTTCAATCAAAGATTGATACTGTCGAGGGTCGGCGATGGTTTCTTATCAGCACTTGTCTGATCGCTTTTACTATAAATTGATTTTAGTGTCTGAAAGTCGTCTTGAATCCTAAATTATCAGTTGAATTGTGTTTTGGTCGTTGATTGACAAATTCAATAAATATGCCGCAATATGTATATATTTAATCGTTAAAATTCTAAACAAAAGTAGGTGACTATACTATTCATTATAATATTCTTCATCTCTTTGGTTTTCGAGTTGATGTTATTAAGTAATTCTTATTACAAATATTTGGACCCCGTCTTCTTGTCGAATCGATATCTCGGATTTTGTCCGCCCAGCACTGAGCGACCTGGGCAGTTCTGTGGTTTACCTCATTCAAGTCCTGGATGGTGCAGTTACTTGTGCACGACGGGCAGGAGAGATGGTGTGGCATAACTAGCGTTGGGCCCAGTGAGATGAATTGGTAGTCTCATAATGTTAGACATGGCTCCTCAAATCATAACCCACGCTTATAGTATTCATTAATGCTGTAGACGACAGTATGATGGAATTTCTCCTGTATCATGGGTCATGGGTGCGTTTAAACTCACATACACAAACAACCGGAAGAACTAACTAGTAGGCCATACGAATATTTGTTCCGTAGGATCGAACCCGCGACACGTAGTGCAGTAGCCAATCGCCCAGCCACTGCGCCAACCGTGCCGTCCTATATTAGAAGTAGTCCTTCATTATATGTGTACCCACTTAAGTTACGGATTTTGTAACTTGCTCCCAAGTTAGGTTTTTATTTATAATTCTAATAATATAAAAAAATATCCTGAATCTGTTCTTGTTGAAGTGGCTTTGCAATTTTTAACAGGACGACTCAAAGCTTCGCCGTTACGAATTTGTCAAGTACGGTACAGATAATTTTTTTTTTTTTTAAAACGTTGCTCCACACTAGGAATTTCTCCTGTATCGTGGGTGCGTTTACAAACATTTAAACTCACATACACAAACAACCAGACCCGGAACAACTATCTGTAGGCCATACAAATATTTGTTCCGTGCGGGGATCGAACCCGCGACACGCAGCGCAGCAGTCAATCGCTCAGCCACTGCGCCAACCGTGCCGTCAATTATGGTTAAGTTGATTTGACAACAAAAAATCAGTGAGTAGGCCATAAAAAGTACCGATTTGTTTTTTCATAAAAAAAAATACACGTCGTGAAATATGATAAAACTTTTAACTAGTTTTTTAAAATGAGAAAAGTCTGTCTCGTTGTTGTAATGGTCGCAAGCGCTAGGTACTGCTGAACATGAGGTCCTGGGTTTGATGCCCAGGTCGGGCAAAGTGTTATTGTCAGTCTTGTGATTTTACGTTAGTTATTTCTTAGTAGCTGTCACGGAGTCTGAATTTATGCCCGGTTGATGACAATAGGCTTGCCATTTGGGTGTACTCTGAGGTACACTCTGTCAAACCCTTAGGGAATTACAGGCGTGATGTTACGTTGTGAAATTCTTTATAGTAGTCAGAAAATGAGTTTTTCCGTTCGTGGTCACCCTTTAATCTAACTGTGACGTGTCGGATTCAATGTCAAATCCTATTTATTACTGCGTGGTAATTCGGGCAACAGTAGTTATGTACATATATTCTTGTATGTATGTACGGTTACCAAGTCAGTATGCCAGCAGCATAGCTACAAAACCATTTCACTGAAGACGGCTTACATTCTCATCTACTCGGAGACAAGCTTAATGCTATTAGCCGGGCATAGTTCCAAACTCCGGAGCAGCTTCTGAGAATTTCCTTTCAAAAGAACTAATAACACTTCAACGGTAGTCCAGTTAGCGTCTAACTATACATTGAATGAGCTATTTTTTCCTCGAATCCTTTGTATTGGTTTCTTCAGGTAGTTTTTCTGAAAAATAAGAAATAATCAAAAGTGATTAAAAGTGATCGTTTCATAGACTATACTTTTTTTGTAGTAGTAGTAATTTTGTATGCCCCGCTGCTGGGCAAAGGCCCCCCCTCCATATCCTTGCAGGTACTCTTTTTCCTCCGCCACCTCGAACCAGCCGTCGTGATGCACGTCCAGATCATCACCTCTAATGAAAAAGCAAAAGATGTTAGGAAATAAGAGCTTTTAGATTGTTAGAGTTAGGCATGCTATAAACATTTTTGACTCGGCATGATTTGGTATTGCCGGCTAACCAGTTGTGCCGACGATTTTGCCGAATTATAGCCAACTATAAATGTAGCACTCCTAAGACAGAACATGAGAATTTTACGACTAAAAACACCCTGAATTTTTAAGTCTTTAGAGATGAAAAATCATCGTTTTCCATTTCTTGTGTTGTCTAAAAGTAAAAGTTAGCAATACTCTTGTAGCGGTCATCGCTACACCGGCATTTAAACAGTAATTTAAAACTTAAAATCGAAATTGTAAACACTTCACAATACAAGTACATACATATTCGAACTCCCTACTAAATCTAGACTTACTTCATAGACCTAGATCCCGCTAATGGACTCGGTATCGTGTCCTTAGCCTCTTGTTAATATTAAGTAAATTGTCCTCCGTCGTCTTAAGTTAATTGTAATATTAAACAACTAGAAGTCTTGAGAAATATATAATATAAAAATATATCCCGGACGCTGTTTCATTCATTGTTTATTCCATACACTTCACTCTATTGCCAACATACCAATGACTTAAAGTACCCATCTAGTAGAAATAGTAGTATACTCTATAAGTTGGTGAACAAAATAATCAGCAGGTATGATCCCAGAAACTCCGAAAGTTACCGAATCGAACACCTTCGTGTTTGAAAGCATGTGAACACAGACAAGATGCATTAAATAATAAATGAACTAATTATGTCCTATTTAACCAGAACACGGCACATCGCACCTGTGGGGTGCGAACAACAGTCGTCGCGGGTGGAGTCGCAAGCGCACGTCAGCGCCGCAGATGAGCAACGTGCACGGATCCATGCCGCGGGTAGCGCTGGTGCTGCGCTCGCGGCGGAGCTGGCCGGTGGCACCGCAGTCTTGTAGAAGGTAAGCAGTGCTCTTTATATTGGATAGTTTGGTAGCAGAGAGCATTATCAGCATATAACGTTTCTACAGGAGATTAGTAGTTCCCGTAAAGAGCAGCCTTTTCGGGAAGCAGGCCCAGTCAGCGGGCCAATTGGCCAGAGTAGAATTATTGTCTTCGTTTTTTTTTTTGATTTTTTCTTTACTGTTTCAAGTTAAGCTGTGATGAAATAATTAACATAAAATAAAATACCAGCTAGGGTTCAAGCCCATTATAACTAAGTCGGCGATATTACCGCTAGACCACCGCAAGTTCTTGATAGCAGATAAGATGTTGGTGACGTTGCAACTTTTCCAATCCAGTCTGTTTTTTTGCGTGGACAGTTTCTTTAATGGACATTAATTTACTGTTGCAACATTCCTACTCAAATAAAATTACTGGTCGATAAAATAAAATTTTACGGTTCACGTGTAAATGCCGTGATATTATGTATCCTATATATTTTGCTGAAAATAAGCATAATTTCTACTTTATGCGTCGCGTAGCATAATGTTATGGCTACATGGTAAAACTATATAATGGAACGTGCCACAATGATATTATATCGTTGCTTTAAGTGATTTTTATTTTACGGCGGGTATTTTTGATGGATTAAGTTCCCTATAAATCACATTATTAATATCTTTTCTGTTTTATATGTGTTAAGTGTTGCGTGGGTTTTCTAGGATTATATATTTATGATGTACAAAACTTTTGAAACTTGTTTTCTTTTGAAATGATACGTGAATATAAAGTATGGACAAATTTCTATTCGACTTTTAATAGTCGTAGAAGTTCAGGTTTTGACCTCCAGACATCTTACCGAATGATTCGAATAAAACTTTTATTCAGGACTTTTCTGGGTGGAGTCTAAATAAAAGCACGATTCTAACCTTGTCATAAGTGTTCGTAATAACATAGAATTACAATCCATCCAGTAAGCGATAATCACTTTTAAAAGTTTCCCAGCGTAGGTACACATAAGTGTCCTCGTGACAGTACAATGGTTCATAAGGTTGTATTTTCGATACTCCTGAACGTCCACGTCAGCGACGTGCTAGTGTACAATAATAGCGTCAACTTAACCCTACTTAAAAGTCAAGTAGCCCGGAGGCGTTGCCAAGAAAGCTGACTGCACTTCCTATAGCGTGGGTTAAGCGCTAAGTTAACACTTTGCTAACTAAGAATGTGTCGTCGGCATTATGGGGTTAAGTTTCGATTCGAATATTCTCGTATGTGTTGCTTTAAATTTCTTTGCTTATCTTTATCGGCGAAAGTGATATTAGGTACGTACCTAGGAATTTGTTAATACATAAAGATTGTTGAAAGCCCATTATGAAAGTTCAAGTTTCTGTTGCTAATCGTGTTGTTATACTAAAAAGAGTTTTAAAACACTATTGAAGAGCTTTCAGAAGAAATGTTACAGAAAAATCTGTTCCCATGTGCGAGGCTATTTAGCAAAATGAAATATTTGCCAAGTTTAAAAGTTACTCTAAGTTACCTGTTACCTATTGCAAGTAAATTACGATTATGTTCGCGTTTCCGCGTTTATCGTGACTAGTATATTTGGGCATGTAAAAAAGGTGTGTTTTCTAATATGGCATGTGTTACCTACCTGAAAGAAATGAATTTTAATTTTATAAATGTCTTTTTACTTTACCGAGTATAATGTTTTATACCGGTGCCGATAAAATTAAAGGCAAATGATTGTTATGTATTTTTTTCTCTTTACATACACATTTCATAGATAGGTTGACGAAGGATATTATATCGCAGTAATAAAATGATTCAGAGATGAACGGTCGTATTTCTTTTTGATCTTTATTTGGATACGTAAACATGACTTTCAAGTCACGACACATGTAAATATTGTAGGTAAGTGGTGCTAGAATAAACACTGATGATTTTTTTACTAAACTAGACACCCGCCTTTGCTTTGCACGGTTTTTATTACTTGACAAAACTGAACCGAGAGAAAAGTGGGATTTTTAAATTATTTGTCTGTTAGGTAATGATGTAAATAATGATGAAAACCGCATTATAATCCGTTGCGGTATTTAAAACAACAACTGATTACAACAACAGTGACTTTATTGTAAAAGATGCAAGTCATAGGACTCAAGTTCGAACCCAAGACATGTACCTCTGATTTTTCGGAATCATGTGCGTATTGTATGGGTAATTATCACTTGCTTCGGTGAAGGAAAACATCGTGAGGAAACTAACATGCCTGAGAGATATGTTCAAGCCAAAGTCAGAGGCCCATGGGCGGCATAAAAACTCTGACACCAGGTTGGGCTCTAACCACACGATAAAGAAGATTGTAAAAAATAAATGTACTTATGAGTATAATAAATTCATCCAGTCAATGCTTAGAAAAATCCATGACAGTTCGACATTCGTTAAACTTTCAAATAATTCTCCAACACGCGTCTAATTATTTTGAAAAAAGCTACATTGTGTCAGAATATTATAAACATTATCCTATTTCTACGAAACTTGTCTAGACAATCATGTACAAGGCAAAGCATTCCTTTGATAAAAAATGTAATACATTTACCTAATAAGGCTTTATAAAGTCAAAAAAAGAGATAATCAGATAACTGAAAATTACGGGAGGTACCCATGTGTGTAGCTTGAAAGTTATTGTTGCTTACTCGATAATAACTCTCTTGTGGATAACCAGTCCAATAAACGATGTTTTACAATATTAATGCCATAATAAATAGTCTCCAAGGATACGTAGGTAATTTGTAAATAACATAACATATTTCCTTTATTCAATCAAAGTTCGCGGCTAAGTGTAATAACAGCCGCACGGGTCGATCTTCAAAGTTAAGCCGCGTTCGCCTAGGTTGGGCCGTGGATGGGTCCATATTTGATAGTCGTTACGGGTAGTCAGAAAGTCTGACAACCAGTCTTACTAAGGGGTATCGTATAACCCAGTCCTAACTGGGTTGTGGAGGTGAAATAAGCAGTCGCTCCATGGAAAATGTTGGTGTTTAGCTCCATCCGGTTACAAGCCTCAAGCCGACCCATCATAGATGAGAAAAGGCTAGGAAGGTGATGATTTCCTTTATTCACCGAAGCGGTAGGCAGAGGTGTAAGCCGAAACACTTGGATTTGACCGGGTCTAGTTTAAAGTTGAAACTCCGTATTCAATACAAGGAGAAGTCAGCTTGATCAGCGTGTAACAGAAAGGTGGTGCTATAGACCATCAAACTGAACAACTTCTCCATGGGACCAGCATCGTAATCGCCAGAAAATAATCAGCTGACCATTTAGGTCGAGTACGTTTTGAAATTTACCGTCGACTCCACTAACAAGACTCGCAAAACCATATACTTTAGCATACCAATCCCTCTGAGTAAAACATCCGTTAAGTGACACGTTAAACGCAATTTAAACCGTGTTTAACTCAACTAACCGTGTTTATCTATGTAATTAATTAACGTCTAGTCACTTGCCGCTTCATCGATTAACTTCGCTAGTCCGTTTGAACCTTAACTGAAGAGCAATATCGTCGGCCGTCAACCTCTGTGCGAGACAGTTTGCGATAATCTGGTAATCGTTTCTTTTAATTAAGCAATAAATTGAGCATGATTATGTTGATCCTTTTTGCGATGGCAAAAAAAGACAAAATATGCAAGTTGATACGGTAAACTCCTAGACACGAGCTACACGCAGAGAGAGAGTAACTGAGCATACCACGTGTCACCACAAAACTTTCGGAGCGACGGTATTCACATGAGGAAATGTGACGTGCGCGCGGAGACGAGAATCGCATCGCCCGAGGTTGTCAACGAGCCCTTATAAGTAATTGGTGAAATTTATTCATATCTTTATTTGCGTTCTTTAAAGCAAAGTTTGATATGGGTTAGAAATTTTTAACACACATTTTTTTCCTTTTTTTTTGTTATAACAGGTATATTTATAAGAGTAGACGAAGACCAAAGAAATTATATGGCTAGTAAGGAGGTGACTGCTGAGATAACGAGTAATAGAGAAGTATGGAAGAAGAAGACATGCTGCGCCGACAAGAAATAAATTGGGATAAGAGCAGGAGAATAATGATGATGCTGACTTATAATTAAATCATCAAAATATTTACCTTATTAACAAACTAATATTAGATCTGAAATAAGAATAAAAATATGTACGATTACGGGGGATCAAAAAATAATAACAGTAAAACAGTTATTCAGGTCACATTTAAAGATTTGTTCACATTTTGTGTTATTAAAAAAGTTATAATTTATTTCTGAATTTCAAAGTTAACTTTCCTATCACAGATAGCAATGAAGGAAATTGAAATACGAATATTAAATTGGTTTTGAGACCGATTCTCACCTTTATTGAGTCGGCTTTTGTAAAGGTTCTAAGATCCGCTATAATTTGCGGCTTAAAGGTTTGAATAATGATTTGTACCTAAAAAGATTTTGGTAGCAAAGTTTGAAGTTAAAAAGATATAACTGGCAATAAAAGAAACATAAAATATATCGTTTTCATACCCCGAAGCGATAACCAGTATCCTTCGCCTTTGATGGGCTCTCACGGGTTTGAGAACATCTCTATTAGCCCCGGGGTCTACTAATACCTGTTTATTATATTCTATGATTTTCTTCAACCTGTCATTGCACTCTACACTATTATTTTAAGAATCAGAATCCCATTCCTTGTTAAATGATTGCCAAAAGTCAATTTATTCTGCCCTCCATACAGTTTCATTTAACCAAAATAAACTTTATAATTTAGTTAATTGAAAATGTTACTCCACTAAATAAACGTACCAAGGACGGCCTGCCGAAACAAACCTGTAATTTGCAAACCCGTTGCTTTTGTTACAGGGACATCACTATACAGGATCATATATCTATATAGATACATGGCTCTTGATAGCCACATGCCATAAAACAATTACTGTGGGCAATGTGGTGGTTGACAGGAGGGGTGGGCTGCCCCTACACCCCACCGTCTCGCGTTGCGTGCAGAATTTAAATAAGACATTATCTTCGTGAAACAACACAGCTTTGCGTATTCGTTGTAAAAGTAAGCAAACAGATTGCGTTTCCTAATATTAGCTCTGCACGTTCCGTTCCTCTTTTGTTTCGCTTCACATAGAATATTAGATAGTTGTTTTATTGTGAAACTTTTATGTTTGTGATGAATCATGCTGATGTATCCATTGTTTCTCCGATATTTGTGATTCTATTAAAACTTCCCTGTTGGAGTAACATGTTAATATTCATGCCAAGAGCACTCAGGTTTTAATATGTTTACTTTTTTATTGGAAATGCTTTTTATGTCCTACAGCCATTATAACACAATAAATAACGTGGTACCTTTTGAACGCCATTGTGACATATAAATCATTACTTTTGTGTGTTTATATTTATATAAGTACCTTAAGTATTTAAGCTCTTGTCTTGTCTTTTTAATTGTATTGTTGATCGATAAAATTTTGGAATCCGTATTCTTTATGCTATTTTTTTTTGTATACGGTGAAATTGTGGCTTGGCGTGAAGGGCACGCGCGTGCGTGTATGCTCTGGCGTTAAAAACTTTTAAACGAAACAAAAATTACGACACGGGGTAAGATTAAAATACTCGATTAACTTGCGTAAAAGTCACTGCTGCAGACTTTTGCATTTTTCACCCAATCACTCACTAAAAGTGGCAAACGCTGACTAAGGTGTGCGAGGTAATAAAACGGCGGTGCCATCACTGCAAAAGCTGCACTAAATCTGGCGTTATGGGTGACTTTTTGTGTAGTCTTTTTATATTCCTCCTATTCACCCTAATAAGCCTTTTGTCAATGTCGGGACGAACCATCACCTTAACTTCCACAGTCAGCAAAAATTTATTTTTTTGTTACATGGTCTTGTATACTTTCATATGCATTCAGTAAAAACCTGTTATATTGAAATTACAAATAGACATTTCAATTTTATTTATTTGCATGTACAGATAAATTGCACAAATGTACAAAATTGCACAAATGTTTACCAACAACGCCTTCTTGTCAACGTTAATCAAGTGCTAAAACTTTCCTGCAGCGCTTTATTATCTACACATGCCTAACATAATATACGCCAATATTTAATAAACCATTTAACAGCACGTGTTTATATTCGCTAAAGCTATCAGCTTTTGTACCTATTATTTATATGGGAACCTGCGTATTGTGGAATAAGTATACTTTAATTAATCATCGGTTAGGCTTGTATTGCAGCGTCGTGCTGACACAAACATATCTGTCGATGACAGATGTAGTAAGCAGAATAATGTGTGTGACCTTATTTAAAAAATGTGGTTTTTATCTAGAATGTAATAAATGCGTGGTATTTCTTTTATTAATATTGCATTTAAAAGGATGGTCGGTTTACGACCGCTAACTAACTTTGGATGTGGATGTTGGGCAAAACGGATTCTGGAAATTATCCCAGTTTTTATGAATTAATCCGGTCATGGTATACCTGTGTGTTTTTCATTGGAATCCGTAGTTAAAATTACGCATTGTAAAAAAGTAGCAGAGAGGCATTCCAAGTTTGTTTTTGAATTAGAACATTACTAGTGACGCTTTTGGAATTATATACCTTGAAGAATACTTTCAAACGTTTTCAATAAGCGACTGATTGATTTTTCACCTATTTCCTATTGTTATCAGATGGAATTTTTCACATGTAGTCAAATAGGATCTGATAGGATGGGTGTAATAGGATGTGGATGTACATATGTGCATGTGATGATACCTGGACACTACGGAGCGTAAACATCGTTTCTTTAAAAATATAGGGTCAATAATCAATAGTTTTCTATCTAAATGACACCGTAATTTTCGGTTAAATTAAAAAAAAATCCGTACCTAAATTAAAAAAAAGGTAACAAACTAATTATAATTGTTGCTGAAAATCTTGCTAATATACAAAATCTATCTAAAACTACACGTGAATTCATTGTAAATACATACTATCATAAGATTATAGAAATAACATTAGCATTCCCAGTATTCCTTGAAATGTTTATAGGTAACATTGACAGGTGATAATGCGATCCGCATTTTCCGCATATTTCAAGAAAATGGCGCACCATTTCCTTCTGTTGACTTTATTTATTTATTTATTTATTTATTTAAACTTCATGTACAATAGTGGTACATAGGCGGACTTAATGCCACAAGGCATTCTCTACCAGTCAACCTTCACCACCCAACCAACCTTCCTTCCTTCTTTTCCAGCTTGCTTTGAAAGATATTCTGAAATACATTACATATTTATTATACGTTATATTTCATGAGAAAAACGAAAGATAAATATTTATACTTACCTATAAAGGTATCAGTCATCGGGAAAGCAAACGGGAATGGATTGAACTCTTATTTTTTTGGAGACAATCATTGTTCTAACAACAACTTTCAGTTTTTAACTTTCTGAGGGATTTGTAAAATGAAACTTCAAAACCATCAAGTTTTTATGATCAAACACTTCTTAACGTCATATTTTAGCGCCCATGAAATAAAAAATCGGGTGTAAGAGAACGCTTTACATGAAATAATACATTTTGATGCAAATGGGGAAACTTTTTTATTGCAGCCGAGGCGAAATTCACAGGTGTTATGGAGCCGAGAACTGCAGTAACAAATGCCCACGTGTTTCAAATTGAAGGAGAAGCAAAGATATGAAGCCTCTAAACAGCCCATTGAATAAAAAAAAAACAAATATTTTTAAGTTCATTTTTTTTTTTAATAATCATGTTTACTTATGATATTCTTTTATAAACACTATTTAAATACTCAAAAAATATTACGCCGTAAAGGCGCATTTCTCTTTGCCAAGATTAACAAAAAGACTATCACCGCCTAGGAATTGAACCAATTTGGACTTTTGATTAAACAAAAGTCCAAATTGTAAATTGTGGGAGTATTTTTTTTTCAATACTTATTTAATTACCATGGGGGCGCGCCACCTGGCTGTGAAGTTTTTTAATAAATAGGAAAAAAACCACGAGTGTGAAAACATTGCATGTTGAACCTAACCGTAGTGCGATAAGAGCCAGTTTTTGAGGAAGTGTATTGAAAAGTCCTTAACACCATTATGTCATTATTATATACTAATCCAATATCACCTAAGAGGAGTTTAAAAACATGCCTTATCTTAGTGTCATTTTACGAGGCACGTAAAGACAAAATTTGACGCCATTATTACATTACCTTTATCATCCTGCCGTCAAAGAATTACGTCCAAACAACGCGCTATGGGAAAATGGTTATGAACGTTCTATAACTTGGTGAAAAATTGAAAAAGACCCCTCGGTTTGGACTTGTCTTTGTAATTTGGGCTTTTAAAGTGGGTGACCTTTGACTTTTGTTAAAAAGTTCATGTTATTCACTTGTCACATAGTCATACACTTTTACATAGTTGTTGCCTACGTTTTCACTGGGTGTGTAATGTATGATATAATAACAAATGCTCTAATTTCACTTGAAATAACGTTCATATAATATAATTTTCATATGCTATAAAATCATATAACCTAATTTCATATGACCTAATGTTTCATATCATATAATTTTCATTTAATATAAAACATTTAGTATAACGTTCATTTTATATAATTTTCAATATGTATAATATTCTTTTTATATAACATTCATTTGACCTAATGTTCTTTTGACCTAATTTTCATGTTTAATGGTCACAGTTCTAACCTAACTCAAATGGCACCTAACCAAATCTTAAAATATTCAATGCATGGTTGAGGGTGGCCTTGGTCGACGGAGCCCCGCTTCGCGGGGCTCTTACTTCTGGATGGTTTATAAAAAAAAACCACGAAGGGGATGGCGGGGTCTATTCGCTCGCTTCGCTCGCTCACACGACCCCGCCATCCCCTTCTAACCTAACCTGTCCAAGTCGGGGTGCCCTAAAGTCCAGATTGCATCCAATTTCTACTGGTTACAATAGTTGAGGGTGGTAGGTGTATAGGGTATAAAGGGAAGAAAAAAAAAACAGTACAATGTTTTTTTAATCATAACATAGCATCACATAAATATTACAGATTATGAATATTATAGTAAATGAATAATATACTACATGAATATTATGTCAAATGTGCATTATAGGAAATGTTTATTATATCATAAGAAATTAGATAAAATGAAATTATATCAACAATTCATTATCTCAACTGATCGTTATATTAAACAAAAGTATATTAACTGAAATTAGGTCAAGTGAACGTTAGATTTTTTGTTATTATATCAACCGTTACACACCCGTTTTCACTCGCATCATTGGGCACACGTACTTGTATTATTTATAATTTTACACAAACATATGCAGAAAGAACGGATTATCTGTTTCAAAATATCTAAGGATAGCTTCAGGCACAGATAGTAACGAATGAACCTAAATCTAGAACATGTCTAACTGAAATCCATTCGCAAAGCTAATATTTTCTTCGATTGTGTTATTATAAAGTTTATGAAGTTTCAACTTTGTTGCGATAAAATAGGGTTGGAAGTTGCTTGGTAGAGCCATAAAGGCAATATATGATGGCTTTAGCAGTTTTATACCTAGTCATGTGTACCAACGAAGGCACGATAGCATATCCCAGTTCTCCGATTCTATACATTGCGTTAACAATATAACTATCTATGTATATGATGGCTAATCAGATGTTCCCTTTTGGCAAATATGTATAACTAAGTGCGGTTCGATGACAATTCTTGGGGCCTCTTTAGTCATGAATGGTATGATTGATAACCTTTAGAAATCCATCGAAATCTCTCTCTTGATTATAACAATGCCCTAAATATACATACATAGACTAGCTTCCCGCCCCACTCTTGGTACGATTTTCACGACTTGCCATCGAGATTCTTTATTATAATATTAAATTAATGTTAATGTACCTATTGGCTTCTACTGAGCTTGTCTTTGTGCCCGGTTGATGGCAATAGGCTCGCCCCCTATTACATGTAATTTAAACGTATCTGGCGAAACGTGGATGTACTATTAGGTATACCTCTGCCTAATCCATCTGTGATAACAGGCGTGATGTTTTCTTATGTTATGTTAATTAATGTATACTACACATGAGCATTTCGGTATGAAATTTCCTAATGGTTGTTAAGCCACATCAAAAGTAGTTGAGTAGTTTAGAACGTCAACGCGGTAAAACAGACAAACACAAAGAGGGACTTGTAACACACATGTATAGAGATATACATAGATGATGACAAGGCATAACTAATAAAATTGAATGATGCTTTTAAAATTATTTATTTTACAGTGTCTTGCGTAAGTTAGCAGCGATAATGTGGAAAAACAAATATTGAACTTTAACGAGATTTATTACATTTTAAATAACTTCGCATTGTGATTTGTTGGCAACTTCGACCCATAAATGTTTTAGTGATATAAATCTCAGAGCGTAGGGAATTTTTAATTTTCATAATAACTTGTACTATTAAAGATATTCGTATTAAAAGTTTCGTTACCAGGGTTTATTTGGGCTGGATTTTCTTCAGTGATAAGAACTTTTTTGCTAATGGTAAAGTTTGATAAACTTATGATACAAGGTTAAAACAGTCTCTATGTTTGTTTTTTAACCAACTTCAAAAAAAGGAGGAGGTTCTCAATTCGGTTGTTTTTTTTTGTGTTTGTTACCTCATATCTTCGTCATTTATGAACCGATTTGAGAAATTCTTCTTTTATCTGATTCTGCTTCCCGATTTGTCCCATAGAAATGTCATCAAAATCGGTTCAGCAGTTTGGTTTTTAAATCAAAATAGCTGGGAAAAATATGTCATCCAAGTAAAAGAAATTGCGAAATTGATACATGACAAGGATTTGTGTGTGATGCGATAACTAAAAAGGGTATAATACAAACGTTTTTGCAAAAAAAATAACCGACTTCCCAAAAAAAAAACACTAAAAAAAGTGGAAAATAACATTACTTTCGGAAGTCGGTGACTATGGTTTGTTTCATTGACTTTTTTGGGTTTTTATCTCATCACTTTATTGGGTGTAAAAAGACTCTTAACTAAGCAGAGAGGCTCTTCTTCACCCCGTCATTGCGATTATTTTTTGGTTCTGGAAACCTTCTAGTTACAGAAATATTGATGTTCAAAGTTCCAACTCATCCAGAAGTTAAACAAATACAAGTTTTTAATATTATAAATTCACTTTAAATACCTTCATGACCCCAGTACTATTGAATGCATCCATCAGCACAGTGGTTTGTGTGCGTTACATCGAGTCCTACCGTGAACCGTAATTTTTCAACCCAAATAAAAAAGTCGTCCCCAACAATTATTTTTGCGTATTTTTTTTTCTTTTTAATTAAAATAAAGTTACTTATTTTGATGTCCCTACAGAATGCTTGGTTGATGGCTACGTGAAGGGTCCGTTTACACCTTCTATGGTACCAATATTTAAAAGTATGATAAAATCATAGGGCTTGAGGTGTGAGTGAGTGAGAGGGGAGACATACCTATCATAATACACACCATAGCAAGAACAACACTGTCGACCTCATAAATACCTTCGTTTGATACTGTTTGACCCCATAAGGGTCGCCATTCTTCCCTTTGGGGTTACGAATACACGAAGTTATGTACATCTGTCAATATATTGTGTGTGTTATTTGGTATAAGTAGGTATATTTTTCCTGTACGTTTTCAAGACGTAAACTAAAAAAGTATGTGGTATTTTTTAAGGATTGTTAGTTACGCCCTAATTTTAAACTGTTAGTAATTATTTCAAGGATGTAGATTAAGTGACAATGATTAATTTTCCTTTTTCCGCACACTTTAATTTAATTTTTCAATTTAAAAGATGCTAAAAAGAAACACACTGCCGTCCTATCACTAAAAAGCCGTCAAATGGTCAATTTTTACTTTTTGATACAACGTGATAGAGTTCAAAATTCTCTATCTTTCTGTCTAGGAAACATTTTTTATAATATTAATAGTTCCAGAGACATAAAAACTGATGATTCCATCACTTGACAGCGTCTAATCCGCACTTCTTCGCTGTATGAAGGTTAAAATACGGTAACTGCCGGATGTGTCGATTATTTTCTGGTCTTTTACTTAACTACAAATACGTTATCTGATTTTCCTTGACTAAAAAGACGCAAAAGGACTATCAGTTATCCGCCCTTAATGCCATTTTAGCAAAGTATAATAATACAAATATATTAATCTAAATCTATATATCAAACTTTATATTAAACTACAGTACTTTCACAAGTTATTATGCCCTCTGTCTGGGACTGTAGCTTAGTTTTTTTTTTGTGTGTTTGACATTCAAAAGTGCCTTTGGTCTAATTGAAATAAATGCTTTGAGTTTGAGTTTATTAATACTTTGCTTATAAATAATTCTTGCCTGTTTAATGAAAACGGCGGAAAAAATTAAACTAAGTATTCTTAGCTGTAAATCAGCTAAGCCTCATTACTTAGCTAAAAGGCAGTTTGCTGACTCTCGCTCTTCGTTTACGACTCGGGTATTCTACGTCTAATTCCAGATCATGATCTACCAATGTGCCAAATTTTTATTAAATCCGCTCAGACTTTGAGGCGTGATGGATGAATAAACATCCTAAATCACAAACATCAAACTCAAAACTTTCAAAAACATAGCAGTATAATGATGGTGATGTTGCCATCCAGCCGATTACGGCCGCAATGACTGCATTAGATGTGTTTGTAGGAGTTTTGGTGTGCTGCTCATGTATGTGCTGTCAAGTTACTAGCAAATCCAACTTAGGACGAAAAACTCCGAGTACAAAGTAGACATGTCAGAACACCATTGACGATATTGTAAGTTATAGCTGTAGGTGGTCTATCTTTAAGGTCATCACGTTTTATATAACCTGCCGTTGCTCATGACGTTGAAATTCAGGTCGAGATTGTACCCACATCTTTCGAAGTATCTATTCTTAACTTTAAAACTGAGCTGGACTCAGAAAGTCACAAATGACGTCGAAGTCTTAAGACGAATAGGCCAAGACCACAAGCTCATGCAGACCGTCAATCAGGAGAGCTGCTGAGCTGTTACACCTCGCAAAAGACAAGCAGAAATATTAGGGGTTGATGGCTAACCTTCAGTAATTGGAGGGGCACCAGAAAGAAGCATTCTCAACATCTTTGAAACTTAAAAACTGGCCGCTACGTTTCTGTTCAGAATCAAAGATACAATTAGTCTCCCATGGTGTTTTTGAGACGTAGGTACCCACACCAACTTAACTGGAGTATCCTCCACCAGGCCTCTATCCTATCCCAGGCCCATCTATCATCATCATCATCTATTTATCCCAGGGCTTTGACTCGTTTACAGACGCTCGTGTCTCTAACACGATCCAACTGTCATATTTCGAAAGCATTTGAGATGGAATTTATCCAAAGTCCGGATATGTCTACGATATAGGCACAAGGTTTCCGATGAGTACAAAAGTTTTGGGGGAACTATTGTTATATATACAGAGATCTTGATAACATGAGATCGTGCGAACGGAAAACTTTGGGCTACAGTTTGACAAATGCTGCTGCTGAAGCACAACTCTCTGATTAACTGCGTCGAGATCCCCTTGAATGTGACTTTGCCACCTAGATACTTTAAACTCTCCACTTGCAGTTTACAGGTGCCGATTAAGATTTTAGGAGCTGGTTGTCTACTTTCATGGCTTTAACTACAGTTTTCATGATGTCTAATAGGTCAAATTTACGACAAATGTCATTGAGGCCATCTATACGCTCTTACAAACTCTTGCAAGTGTCCGCCAGGATGTACAGGTCTTCGGCATACCTACATAATCTTTGTAATGGTGGTATAATAAGAGACTTATGCGGGTTTTCCGTCTGGCTGATATCAGTAAGGAAACGAATTCAAAGGCCTCCTGAAGTACGATTCAAGGTTTCTTGAATGACTACAGCAAAGACTGTAAACACAAGTAGGTACAAATCCTTGCTTTAAACCACAGGTAACACAAATATCGGTTGCATCTTAAAACAAGACATCGTCCATCGACATAAGTCATTCCATCAGTACCAATTTTTTAGAAGATTCTTGTTTTATCAACAGCTTCTCGGGAAACACTATCAAATAACTTTTCGAGATCGACAAAACAGAGGTATAGGAGTAGACATAGTTCTTTACTGTTCACTTGAAGCAGGCGAACAGAGAATATATCTTCAAATGTTCCGCTCTCAGGGCGAAAACCAAATTGGATCTTTGGGTGGAATCTGATATATGAATAGCGCGGTTGAGATGGATTTTCGCAAATAATTTTTCCGGGGGTAGAGAGCAGCGATATTATATTATATTAATCGGTCGCCTTTGTTCTTGTTATATATTGCGCAATTTTTTCTTGAATTAAATTGTAAAGTAACATCTTTGACTTCTTTCAAAGTAAGGGGCTCGTCTAGCCCAGGGTAGCGTTGGCAATGTGGGCATAAATGTAACGTAATGTCATATTTGCTTAACCTAACCTTTCAAATTTTACCTTTAAAATTTTGATATATGTTTTAGATTTTTACGAGAACATGTCATTAAATCTCACATTTTCCCTTATATTTCCTAAGCTAAAAGAAGTTAACCCACAAGCGAAATAGTTTTAGCCACCAGTTTAGATATTACAAAACTTCCATATAACATTGGCATAATTAGCTTAAAAGCATCTAAAGCCCCGTAACATCTCCGTAGGAAAGTTATTGTTACTTTAATCTGGCTATAAAGCAGTTACGTCCGTTAACTACTTTTTTGTTAAGTATTTCTGCAAAAATATTCACAAAAATTATGAACGTTAAAATGTGAAATAAAAATCTTCACTAAAAAGCCGCTAAGGTATGGTTAACGATCTTTTAGTGGAGAAATAAGATGCAATAACTTAGTTACATGCTTAACTAAATAACAAAAATAAGAGTTTCTGGACAGAAAGATTCTTAAGGATAAGCAGAAAGAAATATCAATTGATGTGTCCAACAATCATAACCTAAGTATCATAGTTTTTAAGCAACAACGATTCGCACCTTTTTGCCATTTTCTCGAAAACAACTTTTTGGGGTTAACGGCTTTCTAGTGATAGGACGGCAGCACACATATTCTGCTTTTACTTGGCTGTTTTTGTTCCCTGTGTTTGCTGTATTGCACTGAAGAAAGATAAACCTTCATAAAGTGGAGAGCGAGCATTCATAACAAGCTCTGAAGTAAATTAATTAAACAAAGAAGAATTAATTGAATGCAACTCAATTCGCCAAGTAGCAACAATTTAACTATACCTTGTTTAAAAATAGATAAATAAGTAGGTAGAATATGATTTACTGTACACCAAACTTTTAACAAAATGCAAAGGCAATTTAAATTACGTGTCTATAAAAAACTATGGAGCAAACAACTTCACCAAATGTCAGTTTAATTGTCACTAAAATTCCATTATTTTTCGATGGTAATCAGATATTCAGTAAAATCAGTAATATGTACTTCTATGGAATTGCAGTAGTATCTATGGACCCAGATGAATAACAACCTTTGACTTGAGAAATAAATTCAGAAAAACAAACAAGCCGGTGAAACAAAGTCTTATTACGATAAAAGCTTTTCAAATTAGTACTAAACGAATTAGTTTAAAAACATTTAGGATCCAATATAGCACTTAACTGTCCAACTTCAGTACTGTGTGGTTAACAAAGTCCCTTATCCGTATTTAATTTAGGTGTTTGAAGATTTAGTGGACCTGTCATTATACGGGAAATCTATATGTAGCCAGGCCATGTTATGCTGGAAATGTATAGCGTGATATAGCGACGTGTATATGAGTTTCTACAGAGAAAATTTTACTCCCAATGAAATAGTCGTACTAGGTATCAAAATTTTAGCTGGTTATTAAATCTCTGTGGGTGTATCTGATGAACACTGCCAACATACTGTGCTGACATAATTATGTACGTGTCGGCGCGCTAGAAGTATAGACCAGTATTTGTTTACTGTGATCTATAGCATTTTGCATATTGTACACTTGTAATAAAAGTAAGGGTGAATTTCGCCCTAAAAAAGTGAACGCGGTTATCACATCTAAACCAAGAGCGATCAGCGTCATTGGTAGAATCCACTTTATAAGTTTATATTTCCCTATATATGTATCTAAATAGTCTAGATTGGAAAACGTCACACCCAGCCGTAATGATATTTTTTTCCTGTAATACTTTTAACTTTTTCCCATTGTTAACAAACCATCTCACAATAACAATAGTTATTTAACCTTTTTGCGCTTTGGCACGTAACTACTTTACCTACTCTAAATTCATTTAACTGTTGTCGTATAAGTAACTGTAGTACCCAAGTATAGTGTAACATTGGTGCACAGTACCACGCTGTTCCATCACCCCCTTTACCCGTATTCCTAGGTCGTTACTTACAGGTCGTAATGGGCCTCGCATAAACTTACCTTCTAAAAGACTCTTCACACTCCAATTTTATGCAGCGTTTCGTGAAACGCACACATCACGACGTAATTGAAGAACGTCGGTCCAAATTGAGTTACATAATGCCATTGTATTGATGTCATTGTTTTGGAAACAAAACAGGATCGTGCTTTCGCTTCTGTGAACGGAGTGAAGTTTGCTGATAGCTTCAATTTCGAGAAATGCTGGGGGGTCTTATTGAAAGCCATCGGTTGCATACATCTTCTAAAGGCATTGCGTGCATTTAGAGGCGCACCAAACGTAGGCAGTAACAGTAGCAGGTGCGCAGGTCGTAAGTGGCTCGTGAGCGGCGCATAGGCGGCGCATTCGCCAGATCTGGACACACCTACATAAATGTTTGCTACTCTACCAAGCAAATATTGAATTTAATTTAATTGAAACAAATTTTTAATCCCCATGACAAAAATCTTTGTGGTTGGTCTCCCACAACAACGGGTACTGCCACACTGCTTCAATGAACAGGTCCATGTTGACACGTTTCGCAAGCGCAGGCTTCCTGATCTAACTGACAAAGGACAAAAGCGGGCGAGGGAAGCGGCAGGAGGGAGCGGAGGTGTAAGCAGAGTTCGTTCAAAACTAGTGTGCGACACAATGACATAGCGGACCCATTTTAACTCGCTCAGTCCCTTACTCGTTCTCGGTGGAAGCACTTCTATGAGATTTTGTGTTACGAGTCGAGCGGAGTCCTTACGGTGTCCGTTAGAAATCAGCTCAACTCTGTGACCACTTTTGTAACTCTTTGTACTCTTTTGCTCCGCTCCGTCCGCTCATTTACAGTGGAAGCACTTCTATGAAGATTACCGTTGCGATTTTAAACGGAGTCCGTACGAAGCCCGCTCCGCTCGCAGTGGAAGGCGGGCATAACAGTATGCTGCATCGAGATTGTTTCATCTAGTCTGTGATAATGTACTCATGATTGTGTTCTCTTGAAAAATACTTTGTGGCGTTAATACCAATACCATTTCCATTTAAAACAAGACCAGAGTCATAGCAAAGACGATACCATTTCCCACTCGCAACCGAACCCGCGCTTGCGCTGCACCTCTCAC
Source organism: Standfussiana lucernea (assembly GCA_964057025.1). Taxonomy (NCBI): domain Eukaryota; kingdom Metazoa; phylum Arthropoda; class Insecta; order Lepidoptera; family Noctuidae; genus Standfussiana; species Standfussiana lucernea. Next base: position 10,444,503 of record OZ059789.1, read on the forward strand.
GTGTAATATCCTTAACGCCCTTGCATTCCCACTTAACATAAAGCTCATTTCATTTTACTGCCACATCAGCTCATTGTCACGTTCCACGTGTTCTCTCCAACACTTCCTCAAGGCGACTCGAGGTCTTAAAATGTTATTAGGCAGATGGATACACTATCTTTTGAAGAGACCCGCTGAATGTAATCAAGTTCAGTAGCGACATGTTTACGAGTCTCTTTACTGCTAGTGACATTGTTGATCACCAATAAGAAAGTAATAAACTGTGACCGTCTTAAATATTTTTAGTAAAAATATCTCGGCTACATTTTTTTTTTGTATCACTAAAGTAAAAGGTATTTTTGCCAGTGAGCTTTAATAGAGTTACATATTTTCTGAAGTCAATCTGCGATGTACCCTACCCACACGTATGTGGAAAATTCTTGTTATTTTTTCAGCTTTTGCTATATTGAAACAGCGCTACGCATTTTTAAATCCTTTAATAAATTAAATGGCTGCAAAATTGAATTTGATGTTGCTTGAACATTTTTTTGGAGGATCATTTTGCAATTTATTATTTTTTATTAAGTTTGTTTTTTACGAAAACTTAATAACGTGATTCGAAGATTTATAACGAAGCGACAATAAATTAATAATAGATAACAAATGAATAAAATTGAGGCTTGAAGTCTCATTCAAAACTAGAATCAGATCTAAACTTTCTCAACCTAAGTGAGATCAAATTAGCGCAAACTCTGTTTAGCCATTAACTTAGCACGTACATGTATGTATGTACGTGTATAAATCGCTCTTTCATCGAAATTGGGCCACGACAGCTCACAGATTATAGGGGTCAAATGTTATTTTGTTTGCTCGTAATCTGTATGCTCGTGTTATGAATTTTAAGCGCCAACGTCAAATCTTTTTTCAATGAGAAGGCCGAGTGTGAACGAGTTTTATAATAAAATGCATTTCATTTAGCAAATGGTCTAATTACTTATTAATGTTCTTTAGTCGGGAGCGGAAAAATGTAGGTAGATTTTTTTTTACTATTAGCACTTTATCTACAATAATATTATTATAAATAGGTAAAGTTTGTTATATGTTTTCACTGATAAAAAGCTACATTATAACGTTTCATCATACTTACGGTACTTGTAAAAGTGGAACTAAGTATATAATTTCTTCCTATCTTAATTTTTTTACTCCAGAGTTACTCTATTCTAGTTTAGAACTAGGTGAAGCTCGTAATAAAATGAGAGAGAAAGAACTTCAAGATAATGATACATTTTATTATGGAAAAACGTTTTCCAGAAGTAATCAAAGAATAAAGGTGAATTTTCATTATTGCTTTATTGATACTGTCAGCTTGGATGTGCTGATTGCCATCATTTTTGCGTTACATAGGTGTTATTAGTATTATAAACCTGTGTGCCTGTCAGATTTTTAATTAAAATAATTTGAATAAAAGTACTCTGAAGGACCATCCAATCCAGTGAAAAGAGGCCGAGAATAATGTTAAAAGGTCGTTCAGAATTTTAATCAAGTTAAATTGTAACGGCTCTTTATTTAAAAACCCGGTGTTAATCCGATGAAATAAATGTAGGTACGTTCATGTGAGATGCATGAGAGAAATACTTTATTACATAAGAGCTAACGTCTTATTTTGATCCCTTTGTTTTGTCCAAGTTCATTACGCAAACATAGACTTAATAATTATATTTACACAAGTAGGAATTTATAATAGGATCAGATTTAATCCGTTTTAAACCTAGAGTAATTCACAATGTACAGCAGTGGTATTTTCATGCTTAGTTACTAGTAAATATCATGACAAAAAAAAACTTATTATACCTACAGCAACCATTTTACGAATGAGTTTTTCCACTGATACCATCTTCAACCGACTAGCAGTAAATATATTACGTTTTATCCGGACATTTCCCTATTGTGTGGTTATCACTCTATGAAATCAAGGTCTCATAAATACTTTGACAAAGGAAAACATTTCGTATTTTACGAGGGCATGACCTGACAAATGTTGAGTTCAAATACTCAGTCAAATTCTGTTAAAACAACTTGGAGTTACGGCATCGTAACTGGTTTCAGTGCCAAGTGCGAATTGGGAGCCTGCGTTTTATAAACAAGATCGTAGAATAGGCGTAGCTTTGAAATCGTAGTACCAGCTGGTCGAAAGTTTGCAACAACTTACATTGCTCGTAATGTACCTGTCATCTTCTTGCTAAAACGTGTAAATCAAGCAATGGATGCTGAAGTATGCGGTACAGTAGCTCCATGAATAGTCCCCAAGTGGTGCATAACATTTTCATAGGCGACTAAAAATACGTTCAAAGCCAGGAGTCATTACTCGCGTGGACTGTTTGTTTATTACTCCAGTCAACGCATGATAGATCGATGGCTTTATGATTCACTGTTTACTTTTTGATAAACATATTTTTAAAACTCGTATAAACAATTTTAATGTAAAACAGAGCTGTTTTTGTCTGATTTTAGAATGTAATAACATAATTTATAATCTGCGATGGTTTCGAGGTAACTATGACTGTTTGTTTTTGTGTGTCTATCTGTTTTGAAACAGGTGCCTGTTTGTCTGTGTTAAGATCTATTAAGATTTGAGTGCCTAGCAACTTGTCTATGGTAACGATTGTCAGCAAGCTCGTCACGTAGCTTAGAGTTTATTAGCCTCGTCTTAGAGGCAAAGTATACCGAATTTGAGGAAGTAAAATAAGAAATAAGCTCTCATATTTATGAACCATCTATACCCAATAAGATTGGAAGTCTTCCAAAGAATGGAAGATATTAGATATATTATTTTTTTTTTTGGTTAGTAGATATTTTTTTCTCAACTAAACCTTGTTTTCATCAGTATTTCGGTTTTATTTAAGAAACTTCCTTTTCCTTTTACACTCGATTTGAATTCTGGGCTCATCGTATCGAGATATTCGATCTCGTAAATCATCGAAGTTATTTAGAATTCTTATCACTTTCGTGTCACGCTATTCATCCTATAAAAAAACTAATTAGAATCTTGGTGAATATTGAAGTCACCGATAGCTGTAAACCCCACTTTAAGGAACTAAAGATGTTATCCCTACCCTGTCTCTATTTATTTGAAGTTTGTGAGTTCCCGGATTTGTTATTACGAAAAGGGATAGACTAAACTTTCCGAAATCGCGACTAAAATGCACTCCAATAGTACCTTTATCATGTCCATATAAAAATATTACAAGCTACCCGAAATAATCAAGAATTGAAATAAATATAATTTAATTAATTTTAATAATGTCTTTATCAATAAATTGAAGATTTTCCTTATAAGCAAATGCTACTATAGTATAAGCGAATACTTAAATGATTTATAAGTAGCTTTATACCTTTTTGTATCTTCAAATACTCAATTCTGAATTCAGGTATCTACGCATACCTACTCATAATACGAAAAAATAAAAAATAATTAAATAAATATGAAGTGTTAAATAATTACTTACGCTCGGGATAATAAATATTAATTACGTAATAAATAAAAATAATAATAAGGAACTACATAGCTAAATCAATAATGAATAAAATTAAAAAAAAAAAAAGATTTTACAATGTTCCTAAATAAATAAATGTATTTAATTAATGAAACAATTATTATAATTCTAAAATTCAATTCTGTATAAATAAAACAGTAAAACTTACTAACTACTTAGCTAATAATCAAATTTATCACGTTAAACACCCAGTGTCTTTCCTCGTGTCTCCTGGTTGGTCTATGCTGTGCCCGACAGGGTCCGTAATTATGAGTTTATGACTAATATAATTATATCCATAATTTATACATATAGTTGGTAGGGAAATAATTATTTCCCTACCAACTATATGTATAAATTATGGTACACAATAATTGAGAATCAAAAAATCTTAATTTTATTATTTGACGATATTTGAAAGTATTCACTTTGACAGTAAATTTATGAGCAAGTTTATGTTATGTATACTGTTTCTGCTAACTACTGTTACTGCTACTGTTTCTGTTTAAATAATCTGCAACATGGTCTATCTGTAACCTTGCTGAACGGGATTCAATATTTGGCACAACGTATAGACTATGACGTGGTCAGGACGTAAAATATTTTTAACCCGGTAGTATATTCTTAAAGGGATACGCAGAACAGACGGGGGTTGTGTGTGGTGAGCTACTTTCCGACAGTTGTTGGCTGGTTTTTCTATGTAGTCTTAAGTCGCGGATAACTTTAATATAAATATTGATGTTATTTCTTCATTTGTGACATAGATGATGCTGTAGCACTTTTTGTACTATGCTGCTACTTTCTTGTAGGATAATTTCCGACCTTCACGTGGTCGAAGCCACGGAAAAAAGCTAGCGTTTCGTAAATATTAAAGTTGGGTTTGTTCCTCGCTTTACTGCAGATTGGAGGTAACCGGCGTTACGTCAGTAATTAGCTTTTTGAAGCGCAGTGCAGGGTTTCCTATCCGATACGCTAGTTAGTAACCCAATAGGATGCACTCTTTGTTTTGCTGTCAAATACTGGATTCGGGAATTTGCAGACCAGATCATAGTAACATTTAAACACCTAGGGGGTACAGGTGCGAGCACTAATATAAACTCTTTTAAAACTTTTACTCCTTCTGTTTTTATTGTAATTTTATGTTGTTACAAGTATTTGGAAACCTTTAATATAATGAAATATGTCTTATTTTTAAGTTGAAAACGTTACTCTAGAAAATCGTTTTTATAATATTGCTAAGTGCGTACATGTTAATGCTCGTGACTGTACCTAACTACGAACTTTGAATGCCGTCGAGTTTGAATAAACTTTACCTAAGAATTAATATCCATCCAACCGTACCTTATTCTATAATTTACCAAGCATTCTTGATTCCTCTGCACTTGAAATTTAATCAATCACCTAAGGCTAGATTTTTCGATGTAGCGCACCTCAGAATCCCGCTCCAAAAAAAGAATATCAACCGAATATCAATCTTGTTAAAACTTAAGTATAAAATCAGAATACATAGAAAACTCAGCCAATAAATCACAAAGATATCGTCCGTACGTGTGTTACGTGTTACGTCCGTGTAGGATGTCAAAGATAGAGGAAAAACGATGATTTAGGTTGATTTTACGAGCGGATAAAGAATCACACCACAAGATACAAAATAATAGACGAAGAATAGAAGAGAGTTCATTCGTTCACTGTACTCAAAGCGACAGCTACTGTACAGCAGTACCTACTTATCTTGGTAACGAAAGTGTGCTAAGTGCAAGACTTCTGTCCAAACTGTCAGTTTATAATAATGTGTCATGGTATGATTGTGAACATCGTTTGTTTATAATCTATATCGTTTAGCTCGTGGCTAAATAATCACAGCCGCTCACGGTGACCCCCGGTGACCACCTACTACATATCGAGTTTCCTCCGTACTTCGGAAAGCATGTTAAGTCGTTTTTCCCGGCTGTCATTTATAGATCTTTGACAGTCGGTATAGGTAGTTAGTGGCCCGAAAGTCTGACAACCAGTCTTACAAATAGGTATCGTATTATCCAGTAATAACTGGGTTTTAGAGGACAGATAGGCAGTCGCTCCATGTAAAATACTGATATTCAGGTGCACACGGTTAGACTGGAAGCCAACCCCAACATAGTTGGGAAAATGCTGGAGCAGATGGTGATGATCACGATATTATAAACTATCGAAGCCTAATACGTTCAATTGTAAATAGTTTGTTTCAGTCCACAAGTTTTCGATAGTTTATAATCATGCAAGAATTTTAAACTAATGCGTGTTTTGGAAGACAACGGTGTCACCGTTGTTTTTCACAACACAAACACAACACGCTGGTTTGTATGGAAGTGGTGAGCATGCTTCTTCTAGTAGCGGCCCCGAGGCATTCCCCCGCTCTGCGACTTAGTATGAAACAAAAAAGTTTTAATTATGAGCATCCGGAGTGAGTTTCAAACTAATTTGCAAGAGTAAACACAGGCTAGCTAAAACAATTTGATTCGGGCATTAGTTGGCACTAACATAGTGATGACCACAGGAATGAAGAGAATGCTTTTGTAACGAATCAAATTAGAATTGAAACTACTAACTGTTGCGTGTCACGGCGTCTTTGTAACAGCTCGTTCACATGAGGACGATTAGTTTTTTTTTTGACGTATTGTCTTTTTTCATAATACGTCAATTTTTTAAATGCCCGTGTTCACACGCATCACGAATCGTGAAAAATTACGCCTTAAATATACAAGTCTTAAATCACGTATCGTCTTTTAAAAATCACGTACGTCAAAAAACACGAATAGTCATTTTTTTTGTGACAAATTCGCTGATTCGCTCGCTCCCGAAAAATCACGAAACTAATGTAACATCAATTCGTTTTTTTTGCCGGATCGTGATAAAACACGATTCCGTATGCAATGCGAACGTCCATCCGTCATGACGGATCGTGGTTTATGACGGATCGTAAATGACGGATGCCGTGTGAATGAGCCCTGACGGTTCACAAAATTAGGGTATAGAAATGCCTCGATTATTTTTATGAAGGGAGAGGGAGAGTTTTATTCTACAGGTGTATCCATCTAAATTTAAAACAGCAAAGGATAACAGAAAGTTAGAGGACACGCAGCAAAAGTTATTTAATGTTTCCATGTCATAAATTGTTGCTCATTATCATCAGCCCACAACAGACCACTACAGTGCTGTACATATGCCTCTTCAATCGCACGCCACTTAACTCGATTCTCGGTAACTCGCAGCCAGTTGCTATCGTTGCTCCAGCGAGCCTGAGGGTATCCTACCTTACGCTTGCAGATTCGCGGTCTCCACTCAAGCATTGATGCTCAATAAAATGTATCATCGTCGTGGATGTAACATACATATGCTGTATAAAGTTGTATTTGTAGAAGGATTCCTTACGTTCGTTTTTTTTTTGTTATTATAGTAGCCAAACCATTTGGAGAAACTAAGGTTTCTTTCCTACTAACTAAAAATCCATATATTATAAAGCATACTGATTTAAAAGAGTGTCCATGGAGATTCTTGCCCATTCTTCTCCATGGGATCTACGCTTTCGAATGGCAACTACAGTACTTTTACAAGTTATTATGCCCTGTGACTGGGACTGTAGCTTAGTTTCTTTTTGTGTTTTGACATTCAAAAGTGCCTGTAATGGTCTAATTGAAATAAATGCTTTGAGTTTGAGTTTGAGCTTCTATAGAATGCAATTTCTCCCAACCTTAATCTACATTATTCAGTTATCCATCTGCCCGTAAGATTTCAACTCATTTTTCTTTGATGTCTGTTGCATATTCTACAGCATCCAATTATCTTGATGCTAGGTACCATCGGTCGTTGGAGATTAGTGTTTTGAAGCTTAAAATTGTGTATTTCTCTTTTACAGACTACGTAATTTGAAAACATGTATATTTTTTTAATTCTAAACTTGCCACGGAAATTCTTAATTGGTTCCAGCAAAAAAAGAATGTCCTATTTCTATAGTGACATCCAATAATTTGAATTAGTTTGAAGGACTTCCAACCATCATGTCCAAAAACATAATATACAACACTAGCGACCCGCCCCGGTTTCGCACGGGTGCAATGTAGATACTAAAGTTTTTTCTACTATAATATGCATGTAATCATGTATTATACATATAAACCTTCCTCTTGAATCACTCTATCTATTAAAAAAACCGCATCAAAATCCGTTGCAGAGTTTGAAAAGTCTAAGCATACATAGGGACAGACAGACAGCGGGAAGCAACTTTGTTGTACTACGTAGTGACGATACAAAAACAAGTGTGAAACATGATGAAGGTACATAAAGAAAGAAAATGTTTACATGTATGTACACTTTTTCTCTATAAAACAAAACATTATTGTCACATTATCACAGTCGGAAAATCTTCTCACGCTGGCGTGAATGTGAGCAAAAACGGGCTTCGAAAGTTTTTGCCTAGGGGAGTTGAAAATAGCACTATAATATGAAAAGGGTAAAATGTTTTACCGATTCTTCACTTTTCATGCCAACAAACTTTTTATGCCGCGTTTTTTACGCATGTGGTTTGACCTATTTATAGAAACGTATTTCCAGCGTAACCTATTTGTGATGAATGGAGACCATTCATATGTTGAATCTTCTCATGAACGTGGCAAAAAGAGAGGCCCAGCGAAGGCTGGTTGGCCACTTATTAGCAATATTTCTTGTACAACTCCAGTACTAGACTTTTAAACTTACGTCTCGAAAAAGTACAACCTAAGAAATTGAAAAAGGATGAAACGCTTTGAATAAATATAGCAAATGTTAACCAGCCTCTGGAACTCTTTTTTTATAGATTCGTTTTGTCCGTCTGTCTGTCCGTATGTCACAGCCTTTTTACTCCGAAACTATAGGCACCACATAGTTGAAATTTCAAGAGTAGGTGCCTTCTATGAATTTAATTGTGTAGCGGACACAAATATGATGAGAAATAATGAAAAAAATAGGGGTGGCCCTCCATACAGGTAACTGAGGGTTGAAAAAAAAATCTACGTATATAACTGTGTGGGGTGTTTATCGATAGATCATGAAAAATAACATCGACGTTTCTAAAATACTTTCTTTTTCAAGTCAAGTAAATGGTTGATGAAATGTTTTGCTTCCAAGGTCGCGAAAATTGTGTCTCTCCCCTCTCTAATTTCTAAAGTAAGAGGTGGAAAATTCTGAAAAAAAATTAGGTTTGTAGAACGTAATAAAAACTTTCAACAAAAATTTGTTTGAATAAGATTTGGTGTTTAGTTTTTGAGATGTGGGACTTTTTCGTAAAACTGCAGCAGTAGCTTTGTTTTTCATGAACATATTATGAAAAACAAATTTAGCTTTGCTTATTGTTAGAAACATAATGTATTACCATTGTGTTTCTGTCCAAACAATACGAACGAGCTGATGAGTAAGCTACCACGGAACACCAGAACATGAGTCATGTCATACAAATTGCCGGTGTACCTCAAAGTGAAAAGGGTAGGTAGTACCAGGAACAGTGGGTTATTTTATAAACGTAAGGGGTTATGAGACCGTGTGGAAACCAGAACCATTTATCATTCTGGCATTTGCTTTGCAAAAAATAAAAAAAAGAAGCGGAAGTTTGTTTAAGTAAATACATAACTTGACAACTTCATGCCTGCATTCCCCAAAGGGTTGGGCAGAGGTCTTTAATAACACACCCTCGTTACCACAGTGTTTTGATTTAGCGTACTAATAAGTATGAGGCAAAACAAAGACACTTATTAATAAGTTTAGGTCGGTCTTTCTTCACAGTAAAAGCCAATTACAGTAGATTTACAAGTGGATATGTTTTTTTTTTTAAAAGAAATGGTAGTCTGTAGTTTTGAAAATCTATCCTGGCACTGTTTCTGGCTGTGCATACAGGAACTCGAATTAAAACCGAATACGTAACATTATCGTCAAGAAGTTGCGTCTGTGCCTACGAGTAGGAAGTTTCTCGCTAAATGCTTTGAATGTATATAGATGTGGGGGGACAAAATTCAACCGGAGTGGGAAAAGTTTTCTGCAAGTACCTTTTGTTCACGAGCAATTACCTAAATGATAAATCCACAAGACTAATGCCCGTTTTGACTATCGCTAGGCGAGACCGAAATAAACCTAAAGAAAAGTGTACCTTTTTTATTTTAAATACTCGGCGCCGATACTTGAAATTCCAACGGCACAATGATATTTAGCCGTTAATTTAACTTGATTGTTAGTTATGTGTTTGAGCCGTTAGGGGTTGAAACACTAGGGGCTATGGGCAGGGCATTACCACGCACTCAAAACATTGTGCTCATGGATGCATTGAATAGTACACAGGTCATGGAGGTATTTAAAGTGTGTTTTTTTTTTAACTTGGTAAAAAGTTTGGAACTTTGACCTCCAATGTCTCCGTAACTAGAAGGTTCCCAGGTATCGTGAAGAACAAAGAATGATCGCAATGACGGGGAACAGAAGTGCCTTTCGACTTCGTCAAGGGTCTTATTTCACCTATTATTTCGTTTATCATTAAATAAATAGTGAGGCATAATAATAATGTCAGAAGAAAGGACAAGTGAAACAAAACAATTACACAGTGGTACCCAAGGGAAGATAAATGGAAAAGAGGTAGACAACAGAAAAGATGGGACGATGATATCAGGCAGGTTGCAGCCGTAACATGGAGTAGAGTGGCCAGAAAGATCAGAATGTAGTAGGTTGGAAGAGGCCTTTGCCAACTGGCAAACGGACTTACATAAACTAAAGAAGCTCCAAATACACGAACAATTTACTGCATTCGATTCGTATTTAATCTTCGTAAGTATGACCATGTATCCGCACAGCGGTCACTTTTAAAATGGTTGCCCATCCGACAGCGCAGAGCGTTGAGGGCATTGACTACTCTCTTTTCTCTACTTAACAAGCCCACTTCTCCTTCCTATCTGACTTCTCATTTCCAATATTTATGCGCTGCGCACAGCAAAAATCTTCGTTCCTCCAATAACCGTCTTTTGCGATGTCCTTCTCACCACTCTGGTTTTCTTAAATCTTCTTTCTTAGTTCAGGCGGTCTTCCTCTGGAATGCGCTCCCTCTGAATATCAGGATGGCCACCAGTCGGTTCACATTTAAAGTAAAAGCTCGCGAACACTTACTGAAGAAGCTGGCAGACTCGTCACAAAATTAAATTGTTGTTAGTTTTCCTCTCTCTATAATTTGTTTTAATGTTGTTTTTATGTATGTATTTATGTATTTATTGTTATATTTTATTTATAAATGTTTTTTTGACATTTTCTTTTATGCTGCACCTACTATGTTTTCTCTCTGCATCACCCTAAGGTAGACTGGTAGAAAATGCCCAAGGCATTAAGTCCGCCTTTGTACAGTGTTATTTATACTTGTGCATAAAGTTTTAATAAATAAATAAATAAATAAACTAAAGAAGCTCCAAATACACGAACAATTTTAATTATGTAAAATATATTTATAAATATAACAGTGCAGTACTACAAGAAACGTAATTGTATTTAATGTCAGAATAAAAGGCTTTAATATTATTATTAATATTATAATAATTATGACTTTCTACTAGTAGTGATGAGACGCGGTTGAAACACAGTAATTTACACATTATACTTTATTAAAATAATCTTTAAGCAGTAAGATGTTGTCCATCCGTACTTACAAGGCTTTACATAAAAGACCATTGTGTAAAATCAAGGCTTAACAGGAGATTATTATAAAGTACCTGAAGTCCTTTAATACTTTAATGTTAGACTTTATTCTTGTTTAATCCGGTCTCGTTATTGAAGAAGTTACGAGAATTAATAAAAAAATCAGGGAGTAGCTTCTAGTGTTACGTTCGCGTGCCACAAGACTATGTTTGTTTTAAGTAAACATATACTATTTCATAGCTATACAGTGTGGCGCCGACAATACGACAATGACAATAATGAAAACACTGGTAATACTAGTCTAATGGAATATTTTAAACTATCAAAAAATCCTAGTAGCGCATTAAAAAAAAAAAACAAACAAACTAAATAGCATAAAACTGTTAACGAAATACAACACCATTTATAAATATTGGTTTACCAACCTTAGGTATAATTTGCAGTTATTCGCGTCTGGAAATAATATTTAAGGAACAAATTTGGCAAAGGTTTTTGAAATAGCAAGTTGGTAACATGTGTTTAGTGTTTATACCGATGCGGCGGTCATTAAGCTATCTGTGCTAGCCTATTAATCTACATCATGTAGAAAATTTTGAATATGAAAAATAATGTCCTGTGAATAAAACTACGGGATTTATTCGAATGAATTTTTGTACGCATATTGGGAACGTCATCAGGTATACGTAGTTTGTCGTATTGTCGGCGCCACCCTGTATATTGAAACCGCAGAAGTGACATCTAACGGCTTTTGGTAGTTACACGAAATGTATCAATCAATAAAAACATAATGACTTCTTTGATATTATTGACTAGCTGACCCTCGCAACTTCGTCTGCGTTACTTTTTTGATTAATGCTCCGCTCCTATTGGTCGCAGCGTGATGTTATATAGCCTTCCTCGATAAATGAGTAATCCGACACTCAAAGAATGATTCAATATTAGAACCACTAGTTTCACCAGTTAACTAAACAAACAAACGAACTTTTCAGCTTTTAATATTAGTATAGATAAATGAAACCAAATACTTTTACAACAACAATTGAACTTTTTTAGACCACAGTTTTGGATATATATTTATGTATATATATACCAATATATATCAAATATGAAACCAAATACTTTTAACAACCGACATCGATGCAGTTTACCCGGCGCGGATCGTTCTTTCACGGAAAATCTTAACACTGCGATTCAGAAATTGGCGTCAAATGAACAACGCCATCTATCGAGCAAGGAGTTAAGCCGCTAAAATTTAATGCATGGAAAGCGAAGATATTATGCATTTCTGCACGAGTGCATAATATCGTTTAAATGTGCTTCCAAAGAGGTAGAGACCTGGTGTCCTGAAATACAGACTTTTTGTCTACTTAGGCACCAGTCTCCCACAGTATTAATAAAACCATGTATTGTTCTCGAAACCCAAGGATGTACTTATGTATTTTTTAGTGAAAAATAAATCTATATCTCATCTTATATTCGGAACTTTAAATTTTAACCAAGATTCATCCTTGCTCACACTTAATTTTAAACACAAAAAGACCTAGACCACTTGAATCTTCACGGACTACGTAACACAGCTATGAATTTAATTTATACAAAGTGTCGGTCTGCTCGTCAAACTCCTATCTCTGATCTTTTTGACGCACGCCGCCAGCAAAGTTCTACATCGTAGTATTTGACGAAATCGAATTCCTTTACTTTGAAACCCAGACAGGCTTGCTCTAAGTAATGTAATAGTTTATTTGGTTGGCTTTTATTCTCTTCGGTTTGGGGCTATTTGGTAAAGTGAATACATTGTTTGAGTGACTAAAACAAAACACGGGAGATTTAAGGCAAAGAGGTTTCAGCTACTTTAAAGAGGCTAACAAAGAAATATCATAGAATAGCTTTTATCCCGTTTAGCAACATGACATAGTTGCTACGTTTGACACATTACACTTTTACGGTTACTGCTGATCATGAGGTCCTGGGCTCGTTTCCCAGGTCGGATAAAGTGGTATTGGGTTTTTCCATCAGGAATTCCTCAGTAGCAGCCACGGAGTCTGGATTTGTGCCCAGTTGAGGGCAATAGGCATATTACATTGGACTTTAACATAACTGGCAAAATGGGGGTATGCCTTTGGGAACACCTCTGCGTAACCCTGCAGGGATCAGATGTTTATCACCATATTACTTGCTTTGTACCGTCTATCGTAAGTATATTTAAACACCCTTTATTCAGGGTGACAAAAATCATTGTCACATGACATAATTTATTATGTACATATAATCTTCATCAGTGCATTTAATCATCTTGAAAACGTACGTTACGTAAAAAGAAAACATAAAGTTAAACGGAAAACACAAAAAATAGGCTACGACGTAGCAAGGTATTTTATTATTAACGCTATGACGGTTGTGGCTACGCTGTCGTAGCAGACTACGACAGCGTAGCCATAGCCGGCAGCTAAGCGCGTCGAGCATGTTTTTGTTCCAAGTTATAGAAGTGGTTAATTAAAGAAAATTTTTATACTATCAACGAGTTCCTAAAAAATTCTCTTCGCATTCTTACCACTTTAAAAATGCATTGTAAGTTCGTTGTTATAATGTATGTTAAAATTTGAAGTAATTTCTTTTCCTACATTTTATGCTATTTATTTCTTATATTGTTTAGTTGTTTTAGTATAATTTTGTTTGATGGTGTCCTTTTACTGTGTGTTTGTGTATATTTTTATTATTTTTTATCATTTTATTATTTTTCTTTAATGATGGTGTGTTAAAATATGGTTATAGTGAAGATTTTGACGTGTTTAGCGTGTAGGTGTTTCAGTATTACTCTTTTGTTTGATGTTTTAGATGCATACATCTAAAAAGAAACACAAACACAAAATAAAAATACCTACACCTTACATATAAGGTGTAGGTATTTTTATTTTGTGTTTGTGTTTCTTTTTAACCGACTTCAAAAAAAGGAGAAGGTTCTCAATTCGGTTGTATGTTTTTTTTTTGCGTTTGTTTTTTTGAAAAATTCTTCTTTTATCTGAATGGATCTACTTCCCGATTGGTCCCATAGAAATTTCATCAAAATCGGTTCAGCAGTTTAGTTTTGAAATCAAAATAGCTGGAAAAAATGTCATCCAAGTAAAAGAAATTGCGAAATTGATACTTGACAAGGATTTGTGTGTGATACGATAACTAAAAAGGGTAAAATAAAAACTTTTTTGAAAAAAAAACCGACTTCCAAAAAAAACACAAAAAAGTGGAAAATAACTTTACTTTCGGAAGTCGGTGGTAAAAAAGTCAATGAAACAAACAGTAGTCACCGACTTCCGAAAGTAAAGTTATTTTCCACTTTTTTTTGTGTTTTTTTGGAAGTCGGTTTTTTTTTGCAAAAAAGTTTTGTTTTTATCTAATTGTAGGATTAATTTTTTATCAAATGTACTACACAAACACATAACATACATAATTGTATGATTGGATACCTATGTGGTCAAGTTAATGTACTTTGTGTAAAAATTGATTTTAAAATTTGCATGCTATTATTACGGCGGAATGTGTCCTGCTCTAAAACATTTTATAACATCCTGTATTTACCACATTTTATGCAAATAAATATACTTACTTACTTACATGGGTTATCTGTAATCCATGCTCTACACGCTGAGTGAGTAATGCACATTTACGAGCAAATATTAAATAATATTTGCACGATTGTGTGAATTTCTCTTACACGTTGAACATTTCTTGAAGAAATTTGATGTGTCGTTTACAATATTGACTGTATATTGTTAAGAGTAAACCATCGTTACCGAGAAATTTTTCTATGTAACTAGTACTCAAACCCATTAATAGGCTTTAAGAAGAAAATACCTCTGTTACAATAAAGGCATAAAGACTTTCTACTGCATAAACCTAGTTTCCTTTCTTCGCACCATACGGGGTCAAACGCCACATACATTTAACTATTAGACAGAACCGCTTCATAATACCATGAAACACCACCGTAATTAACTAAGCTATTTAATGTATGCCACATGTATATTTTACTATGCAGCGTGTAATTAAAATGGTGTTGGACCTGAATAGGAGTCATTGTACTCATATAATTATAAAACTTTTACATGGGAAATCGCAAAAAAAACAGGTGTTGCCAACATTTTGTCGTGTATGCAAACATAAATGTTTGGAGCCTTTTTTGCGAGGCGAGGTCTCTATGAGTACTTTGATAATGATGAGCAGGTACATTGTCCCCTTCAATGTTCAGCACCATTTTAGTGAAATTTTGTTACATTTAGGTACGTATTAAGTTTATGTTTTTTAGTTTTCCTTTTGTGCTAACAAGTTGTAGTCAGTTCAGGGACTACTAAAAATAAACCTAAGAACACGCCATTGTACTCCATGCCATATACATTCTTATGTAAGAGACAAAACGTACTGTTGTTTGAGAGACAATGTCTATTTATTGTGGAGTCATGTTTGTAGAAGTAGCTGATTGTAGTAGTTTATCTTATAATATTAAATGAGCAATATATGTATAAACGTAGGTACATATGTATATATAGGGTCCTATCGTAAAACGTGGTTTTTCACAACAGCATTAAAGTCGTTTCGCAGCAAGAATTTTTGTGTGGAGTTACTTAGTTTAATGTACAGAATGATTGGTTGACGGGTTTTTGAAGGGTCCAGTTACACCTTGTATTTTTAATAATGTACTCGAATACAGCTCAAACGATTTCGATGAAAGTGGTAATATAGGGGTTTACGGGGGCGAAAACTCGACAGGTCTCATATCTGGAAAGAAACATTTTCTCTATTTTCGAACGAGCAGCGCTTGATGGCCCAGGTCCTTATACATTATGTATGTTCTTGTATATAAATAATAATAAAGCGGTTCGCATTGTTAGGATGTTCCTCTCTCTGGAGCCCTGACCGCCGGTAGCTTGGACCCTGTTCCCGATACCGGTGGGCTACTATTTTTTATATTTTTAAATGTTTTATTTTTATTTTTAAATGTAAGCAATGTGTAAAGGAAATAAATAAAGGAAATAATAATACCAGCTTGTAACTGTCCCACTGCTGGGCAAAGGCCTCTTCACATACAGAGAAGGCACGAGCATTGATCACCACGCCAGCTCAAGACGGGTTGGCGATTTCAGACTTATAAATATTAATGGTAAAATCCAGGTTACTCACGATGTTTTCATCGGTGAAGGAAAACTACTTGTATATAGGGGGAAGAAATTACAGTGACAAAAAATATTTTGGTATTTGACTGGCGATCTCTGAGCGCGTGATAATGTGTTAATACCTAACATTATGTCAAAATTTTTAATTAGTACAATTATCTCTAGAATAATTAATATCTGTATTATTGAAAAGTGCAATGGATTAATTTGTTTTTTTGGTCACATTCGTATTTAGCTCATAAACAGTTTCCTCAACATGAGGATTTTTTGACAAATCCCCTTTGAATGAAGTCGAGTGTAGCCGAAAATCTTGTAGTAACGAGAATATAGTTCACTCTGATGAAAAATCAGGGGTACCATTAACTCATTCAGTGCGGCAAACGCACATGCGCGTGTGAAAAACGCGCATGTGTGTTGGCCGCACTGAATGAGTTAATGGCCCGCCTAAAATTACACTAGGCGCCACCTAAAAGAATGTTTAAATAAAAGCGCGTTGTCAGATTTTCCACTTTCAGCACTGAGCTGAGAGTTGAAAATACAACAGCACACTTTTATCTAGAGAGTATTATTACTCTGTACTAGACTTTGTGGAAACCCGAAATAAATATTTGACAAAACCCATAAACTCAAACTGATCCAAAAGTGATAAATCTTGATTTAATTAATTCTTCGTTATTTAATCTTCATTCGTCTTTAAATAACGCCTTAAACGTGTTAAATGTAAAAGGGATTTTAATCTGTGCCTTTAACGACTATTTGAGGCTTAGGTTTTTACCTAATACCCATTAATGAACATTTCTAATGTATTTACTTAACGCTACAAGCAGGTTCTAGGCTTTATTTCCAATAATAGAGGTTTTTGTAAATAGGCTTAAGTGACTGTTCCGTTACATAAATGAATACACCTATTATAAATAAGTACTAATATAAAGTGATATAAGTACCTACATAATGTATCAGAGGTAATTATTTAAGTAGCAAAATATTATTGTATCATGTACATTTTATAGTACTTACGTAATGATATTATGCAGATCTTCAGATAATATCGTCATCAAAACCAGCCAATGACGTCCGCAGGACATAGCTTAGTCCAATAGTTGCCACTGCGGCTAGTTCTATCCTGTTTGTATTCCACGGAAATCAGCCAGACGTCCGTAGACATAGCTTACCCCAAGAATCGCCACAATGGGCAATTTCACTATCTGTACCCAACAATACGACGCCAGTTTCACGAAATTGTTAGAAATGGTCTCAAACAAAAAAAATTACAATTCCACTGGAACCTAATTATGTCCATAGAACCACAGGGTATACAGGGTGGTCCAAATAGTGACGCCATAAAAAAAATGTTAAGATTCCTCACGCCCAGGTGTATCCGAAAATACCTCATGTATGTTCTGCGATTCTTGATAGTTTTCGAGTTATTCTTGAAAACTGTATGGGAGTTGCTTTAAAAAAATCTATCTTTATTTTTACACGTCAAGTTTTTATGACGTCACTATTTGGACCACGACTATTTTGTGAAAAGAGTCGGTAACTGGAACACCCACTCTTTTCAAGCGTCGTCTCGGACCAGTACAGAAAATGGTAGCCTAAAGTAACGTTTGTACGTTTTCAATTAATCACTATTATCAATTAAAGCATTGAACTTTCTATTTCGAAGTTCCAAAAGTTTCAATAACGAGTCATTAAATCAGTTGGAGCTTTCAACGTCACAAACGCCATCTACCGGAACATTAACAATACGCTCAAACGCTTTTCCTGAGCTGAAACACTGATCATGAGAGTTTCCATTTAATTATAGAAAATTCTCATAGATGGCGCTGTTACACTTTGGTAGCTATGAAAACTGTCTGTTAACAAGCTCAAGAGATTCACGCAACTGATGATAGATGTCGCTCATGGCTGAGGACCAAAAATAATCTCATATTAACATTCCATATTTTCTTAGATTTCGTCTTGTTGGATATATTTAGAAGACAGTTTAATATAATGAATAACTAATGTACTGGGTCGAAATATTAATGGTCTGCTAAAATGTGCGTCTGAACATCTAGTACCTACTAAACATAAAATTTAAAAATTATTGATCCAGTAGTAGAAAAAGTAGTAGTAGTTTCGATTCCTCACAATAATTTTTAAATTTTATTATTTATAAGTATTAGTTATTCAGCCACTATTTAAATCATTTTATTTCACGTCAGAACTTTTAATAAGCCGCTGAAGGTCCAGTATCTAGACACCGATGAATTTTTAATGGCCGTTTCATTTGTAACGATATTATTTTGTAGGCGTAGGTACTCTATTTTATTATTCTTCTAATGTGTGTTACCTACATTTTTGGTTCGAAATAATCAATATTTAATAAATATTATGAAACGTTACAAGTACAGGATGTATCTCAAGAATCTTACGTGTTTCCAAAGAGCTATTCGCTGAAGAGGATCATTATCTTGTTGAAAAGTTTCGTATAAAGTTTCATGTTCCCGCAAATCATGATGTGTATGTAATTTCGTACTGAAGTGTACCTGACATTGGCCTAGATTTTAATTAAAGTTCTAAACTACTTACGACGGTTGATACTCCAGGTCAAAGTGGGGTAACTATTCTGTGTTATACAAATGGAATTTGTAATAATATGTGCCTCATCATGAACATCAGAGTAATCTTATCATCTCTCATTTGTCGACCCATATAATTTCTCTGGCTATAGTTTATAGTTCTGGGCCTATATAGCTGAAAATGACCCACTCAGATTTTGCCCACTATTACATATTATTGTATTTGAACATAAACTAACGCTTTCTAGAAGCTAGAAACCCTTATTCGGTGCCTAAATAAACAATATTACTATAACACGGACTTTATAACCTTACAGCTCTATAAAACATATTGTTAGCAAGAGAATCCTTCTGGATCCTTAATTATGTTCTGAGGTATAAATAAAACCGTGTGCAAACGTACAAAGCGATTCATCCCTCGTATTTAATGTTCTCTCTGTTGAATTACTTATGCTCGGTGTCCTGTGACAGGCTAATGTTTGAAATATCGACATTGCACGCCTCTATTTTAAGCACGTGAAAAGTGGAAGGGGCGTTAAGGTCTTCGGGTGTCGAGGGTGGCGAAGGGGGCTGCCGGCATTCAACAGGCGGCGGTCGATACGGCCGGCGCCGCGGCGCAGCGGCAACGTTCACCTACCCTACATACTCCTCGCCTCAGAGTAACACCATGTCACATATTTTTACAAAAATCTTAACTCATTACACGGCTTCTTCGTCTTCATTTTTCTTGTCTCGTTTCTGGAGCGCGCTTTGCTTTGAGAAACGGACTTTTGCTAGATGAATTGGAATAGAAAGGAGGCTTAAATTAAAATACTATTAAGACTATTAAAATTAATGTTCAATGTAAAAAATATCAACCCGTTAAAAAGTTGCAAATAGAATATGGATCTAATTTTAAATTCATTTAGATTTACTGTACTACTGGCTTTATAGTTACAAAGAATGGCCTCACATCGGAGTCGGTTTCCGCTCAGAATAAAGCGTCTATTTTATTTTATCCGGCACCTGGTAACGGCTGTTATTAGCTGTGCCGGTCGTCGGCGGATTGTAATTGAATAATTGCAATGGGTTTATGGTTTCTGATTTCAACAACACGTTATACACATGGAGAGGGCTTTTTCTTTGTACAGACAGGTTGGCAAATTAATACACTAAGTACGTGAACTTGTGGCATAGCCATTTCATACAACTGACACAAGATGTTTGTATGAACGTGGACGACGCAAAATGTATTCCTTTGCTTTTTTATAAGGATCGTAGCAGGTGGCGTTCTGTGGTTTCTGCCTACCCCATGGAACACGGGCGTGAGTTTATGTATGTCCTATGTATGACACAAGATGACGGTTGTGATTCGATACCTTGAAGACAGCTGAGTTAATTTCCTCAGTAATGCGTTTCTCCGACTGTATTCAAGTAGCTACTGTTTTAAATCAACAAAGTTGTAATTCCAAAATGAAAAGGTAGCAAGATGTTAGACGTAGCAACATTTAAGATGAAGGCGATGCACTATAAGTACCGTAATCTCGGTAGTCTGGTACTAGATGTGAGGCTGATTGCGGCTCATCCTCAAACCAAGTCCCTTATCTTCGCTCGGCTGCCGTCTTTGTGAACAATGAGCTACTCACTAGACGCGTAAATTGCTCCGCTAATATAAATTCTCTTATTTATTGCCTGGGTTTCACTAGCCCCGTACGACGCATATGTAATACCTTTCGCCTTTGTGTCGCAATATCATGCTCAACGAGCAATGTTAACATTTTCAGTGAAACTTTTTGTCAAAATGTTTTGTTCAGAACTACATAGCTTTTTTGTTTAGTTTTTCACTGATAAGGAATGATTTACGTGTGTCAAATGTTTTTACGAATTAACTAGGCGTGTTTGATATTTTTGGGAGGAGGTAGTGGCCATGGCTAAATTATAACAGCTGCTCGGATCAATCTTCAGGTTGGTCTGTAGATGGCGGCGGCGACCTCTCGCGTCCGGCTTTGGTTCGAGCCATGGTCCGGTGCGAGACGGAATGCCGTCACCTCCTTTTGCGAAGCATTCATGCTAGCAAAGGAGGAGGCGGAACGTGAGAGAGACCGTTCCTCCTCACGTCCCAGCCGCCGCGGGAGACGCACCGGGCGTCGGCCACCGTAGACGCGGGCCTGTGGACGGTGAGCTAAGGGCTAGCTCGCCGTCCCTCCGTCTTAGGACGACAGGCCGTGTCGACGGCGCGTTCGTGTTCCACGCGAGCCTCAAAGAGATGTCAGCATAGGGAAGGGGCCCGCAAGGGCCGATGCCTGCCGGGTGCTGCGGGTTGTTCGAAAGAGATACCGCGGCCCCGGAACACAAAGGGCGATGAAGGAACATGGGTGGGTTTTAGTCAGTAAAAGTCTGACACTCCCTCCCGCTCAGCCCAGAGCGGGAGAAGTCATTTGATGATTTGCCATCCGAAAAAAAAAAGTTATTTGACAGTCATTATAGGTAGTCAGTGGTTCGAAAGTCTGACAACCAGGGTATCGTATTACCCAGTAATAACTGGGTTATGGAGGTCAGATAGGCAGTCGCTCCATGTTAAATACTGGTATTCAGCTGTATCCGGATAGACTGGAAGCCGACCCCAACATAGTTGGGAAAAGGCTCGCCAAATAAGCCAGATGATGGTTTTATATACTTTTGTTGAGGCAGAGAATTGTAATAAAAAGCAAGAATCAAAGAAGATCAAGACGTAATATTATGTTTTTCACGAAACTAGTGTGTTGATTGACGCGTTTTACGGTCATTGAGAGTAGTTCTACGAGAATAGCCGTAGAGACATATGGCCGAGTTCCTCTTGTTCCGGCGTCTCGTCGTAAACTTGATAGTTACCCACTTGCGCGTGTTAATATGTAGTGGAATAGGTATATACCTACCGCCGACAGATGTTTCCGTTTCAAAAGGTTACGATCGATACTCACTGCATATAATATTCATTTTAAAACCAATGGATATATTTTAAAGGGCTAGCAATGAATGACGCTTTTTCGTAGATTCCTATACAAATAAACACGTGATAACATCCTACTACTAATATTGTAAATATGGTACGGTGGATGAGAGTGAGTTTGTATGTTTCTTACTCAATCACGTTTTAAAGTTTAAACGGAATTGGATGAAGTTTGACACACAGATAGGCAATGACCGTCATCTGCCTAGCCTTTTCTCAACTATTTTGGGGTCGGGTTCCAGTCACTTGTGGAACACATCGTGAGGAAACCAGCATGCCTGAGAGATATATCTCGACGGCATGTAAAGCCAAGTCAGGGGCCCATAGGCGGCATAAAAACTTCTGACACCAGGTTAGGCACTAACCACACGATAAAGAAGAAGAAAAAGTATAGTAGTTTTTCTAGAACGCGAGTATAACCGCAGGCAACAGCTAGTGGAACAGTGAACCTTCCTAAACAATTCTGGCTCTTCCATTTAACCGCTAGTGGAAAGTTCTGGACTGCAATCAATTTAGATATTCAAATATTGTCGCACAACTTCCCTAATAACAAATCAGCCTGTCTGTGTACACGGTCAATAATGGCTGTCCAACTCAATTAAAGGCCGTAATTACAGATCAACCCTCGGTTCAGAAACTCGTGATAATTCATTCGGTACGATTTTTTTGCTTTCTTAGCAAAGAAATAAAATTGAAGTGTTTGTTTGTAATGTCGAAATAACAGCTCTACTGAATGCATATGAAAGTATATACGGTACTTGTAATAATATAAAAACACATTTATTTTTATTTTTGTCTGTCTGTTTGTTCCGGCTAATCTCCGAAACGGCTGATTTTGACGGGACCTTTACTGTCAGATAGCTGATGTTATAAGGAGTAGTTTAGGCTAAAAAAGGGAGAAAAGGATTAGGGTTCCTTGCAAAAAAAAACTCATGAAATTGTTAACAAAATCCAAAATTCAAACAGGGAAGTAATATTTGTATAATAATTTCACGCGAACAAAAGTCGCATGCAATAGCTAGTTTAAATTAATTATGTTTTCATTACCAAAAGTACCTACATACATAGCTATGTCGTAGTTATAATTAAGTCGTGATTTTATTGATCATGCCGATTTGGCATTGACGTCAGACTGTACCTAACTACGTGGCAGTAATAACCAGCAAATTGAGTATTTTTGTACGGGGTGGAGGGGACACCACCGCTAAAAAGGTTACTATTCTTAACCCCCCACATAGCTTTATTACCGATGAAAATTTTCTATGTGGTAACCGTTTCAGCGTCGGTTTCCCTTCCACCTTGTATATTAAATAAACTGATATCGTAACTAACTGGATTGATGACTAACAAGACTAATGTTGTAGCTAACTGGTTTTACTACAACAGCGACATTCTTACTGTAATCGATTTCGTATACTTCCGAAAAGTCCAAAATTATGTTAGCCTCTTTTAAATAATCTATGGACTATTTATTTCCTACTTACCCCATGTTACGAAAATAGCTAGAAATAACTGAATGTTTCAGTGAAACCCTTGTCTATTCATGACCATTTCCGTGTCTCTTAACCTAATTGCTGTAACATGCAGCCGTGAACTTTAATTGAATCTAATGTGGTGGTTTTGTTCGGTTCTATTGACTTTGGGTTCGTAAATCTTTTGTTGTTTTCCTTAGTTATATATATACCTATGTATATATATATACCTACCTATGTGTATTTTTACCTAGCAAAGAAATAATATTTTAATAGGGGCATACAAAAATTGAAAATGTATCTACAAGGTGTAGTTTTGCAACCTCGTTAAAATTCAGGAGGTTGTCAAAGAAGACTTAAATAATCAATATAAATTACGGTACCTGGTCAATAATAATAAAAGCGGCTTGTTGTTTTAATTTGACACTATTTCAGAATGAAGCCCTTTTCAAAAGAGGAGAATCACCCGTTTATCGAATAAACGTCTGCGTTTGTCTGTGTGTGTGAAAGCGCGGTTGTAGGGCTAGTATTAGACGGGCCGCGTTTTAATACGGGTGGTGTACACGTATCGATTTCCGATATTAAGAAAAAAATATAAAAAATTACCTACCCATTTTATTATTGATTCGGGTCGAGAATAATTAGCCTAGTTACCTCCTTGAATTTGACGAGGATACAAAGCATCACCTTGTATACCTACATATATTATAAGGAGGTATTTGTTTGTAAATTTGTATGTAGGGGTAAATAAATAAATAAATAAAATAAATAAATATCGCTGGACATTACACACAGCGCCATCTTGCTTGGCTGGCTTGTGTCGTGGACACCAGATAGTTGATATACTACATAGATACTTTTTGTTTGTAAATACATACTTATTATACATATAAACATCCATGACTCGGTAACAAATATCTATGCTCATCACACAAACATTTGCTCCTACCGGGACTCGAACCCGGAACCCTATGAACGTAAGGCAGCCTCACTACCGCTGCGCCATTCGGGTCGTTTCGGGTAATCTTTGGAACTACTGATCCGATTCCAAAAATTCTTTCACTAACGGGAAGTTACATTAAAACGTTCTCGTGAGTTAATTTCCGTACATAACGAGAGCGAAGTCTCGAGCAAAAGCTAGTTATTATAATATATAATTAGTAGTCGTTTTTAGTCTATGTTTACCTAGATGGTAGACAATGGGAATAATGAAATATTGGCTTGTTTAAAATCATGTTTCATTAAAATTATATAATTATTTATCGACCTTTACTTCAAGTCTAAACTTTCGTTAACCCATTTTTGTGGAATTTTATTTTACAGAAAAAAAAATACGTTAATTGGAATCGGCAACCTCAATAATTAAAGCCGGGACACCAAAATTAGTCCAGAACATTTCGGCACACGAGCATATAATGGGTACCCGGCTAACGACAACACCCTACACAAGGCAAAGCCAACAAGGAGGGGCTCTCAATTGTGCCCTCTCTTACCTTTTATTGCCCCATCGTGTCACGTGGCAACGCCATTGCCATTTACAGCCACTGTTTCAGGACACCGACTGAATAATTTCTTTTAAATGCCGTCCAGGAAGCACGTAGTTAGGCGCGTTTTACGTTTGGTTTTTATTCGTCAAATAAATCGGGTTGTTTGAAACAAACAGGTTGTTTCAAACAACCCGATTCCGTTATGGGAAAGCCACTGGATTCATATGTTATGTTGCAGATTCTTCGCCTGCAATTTGTGTGCAGAGACATGATTTGGAAGGAAGAAAACATATTTTTCCAGAATTGTGTGCCGTTTGAGTTGAAACTATGTATGAACATTGAATAGAATACCTAGCCTTTAATTTCGTGTCTTTACAGGTGGTTTGAAAAAATATAAAAGCTGCAGAAACTCGTACACATACATACATAAGTTCTCACCGAATTTTCTAAAGGGTGCAGCCAGAAACTATAGAGCCATCTGAAACTATGCTTACAATATACTCCCTTTGGTGTGTCCCATCCGTAAAATCATGATTGTCTAATTTCAAACTTCCTTTTATATTAGGTCACTGCTTTTAATACCAGAATACATAAATAAAACACTTAAGTTCAGTGGCTCATATTTTAGCAGCGCTACGGGGCACCGGGACACGGTCGGTCTTCGTAATAACATGATGCAATACATGTAAGATCTACCCACCCACCTCTATGTAACACCGAACAGAATCTCAGATCGCAACAACGTAAAGTACATTGAAAAAAAAATGTTTTCTTGAAAACATACTTTACGTTGTGGAAGGGACACCTTACCGAAAATGGAAACCACATACTCAGTACATCATTCTGAAACCCCACCACATAGTAATATTTCGTCTACTATTAAGAAAAAAAATCTGCTGTTTCCTACAAAAGTGCAGTACCTACACGGTCAAAATGTGTGGAACAGCTTTTTTTTTTAAATTACTGATGAAACATTTCTATGTGCGAATGCTAAGAATCAAATGACGTAATAGTGAAGTATGGAAGAGGAAGCTGTACCGACCCGAAATAAGTTGGGCCGAGGCTTTTGCCTACTTCATGTAATTTAATGTATTTTTTTAATAATGTGCGTCTTAATTTTATGCAGAATAAACAGTTCTTCTTTCTTTTTTTGGGAATCAAAGAAGTCTGATCATGTATCTAAGTAAACTGCTATCATTTGCATGGTCACGTTACTTAGTGCTGTCATCCACCTTTCCAATGCCATGTTGAAGGTTGCTAAGAAAAATCTTTATTTCAGACTCTATAAACACTTGCTGTTACGCTAAAGCTTCTCGAGAAAATTGAAAAAGTAAAGATAAATCTACAAAGACAAGCTGACGATTTCGGCTTTCAGTAAGTCAACTTGTCTGTTTTATGATGAGTTGTCTGACTGGCTTCCGAAAGGCAATAGATTATTTATCTTTTTTTTTCCAAGCTCTAATCAATTCCAAAGACAATTCTAGAAACTGTTTACATTTTTTGGGGCCCTAAATTATCTTTTTCGGCGTTGCTTTAGTCTCCATCCAACAAGATGTCCATTAAATGAATCCAGTTTTGGTTTATAACATTAAAATAACTGGATAAAAATAACACAAAAAGGGCAAAAGGATTGGAGAGGGTGCGTCATAAAGGTATTAGTCCCCGAGGAATATTCTAGCGGCATCTGGGTAAAAGACATTATATTTTAAGAATCATCAATGACGTTTGGTATCTTTCTATATTAAAATATCTACTCTATAAGAAAAAATAACTAATACAATAGCATCACGACCTTATATCTTATTTTAAACAATTTTTAAAGATAACCGGTGAAATGCGAGTTTCCTAAGCATAATTATGTATAATATGTCTGCGTTATACGCAGGGGATTACATTCGTGATGTTCGGTTTTGTTAAAATGTTATGGCATAGATACTGATTGGGTTAAAAAGAAACACCTTGTATATTTTTAACGAGATTAGTCGAATTACCTCATATCCCAGATATCCAACCTAATGGAATTATTTTCTGATATAAGAAAAATGTACATTCATACACGTGTGTTTATGTTGGTACTGCGTTGAGTAGCAACACATTCAAACATTTCTATGCGGTAATTAATTTACAAGTAAATTATAGATTACGCTAATGAATTCCGGTATTTACTCCTAAAATACTTGAAATTCTATTCAAATGGTCTCGGTTGGAGGGTGGGGTGTAAAAGTTTACGAGTTCAGTGGGTCCCTTGGGTCGGTTATACCAATGTCGGTCTATCGGCTTTACACCACACGAGCGGAATCCTTTTAGATCTTCGAAAGTATTTTATTTTTTACATATCCCTAGATATAACATGCCTGTTACACAGTAATATTCGGTTACTCAACAATTAATGCCTTAATTGTTGAGTAACCTAATATTACTGTGTTATAGATTTTGAAACGATATTTTTAATACATTATTATCTTGATACAATACTAATATATTTAATTGTGAAATTTATTTATTTGAATTTTTTGATTAAACTTATGTAGGTACCTATACCTACATAATTATACATTTTTGCTTTTCGGGACTGTCTGTCTGTGTGACTCTTTAGGTATGCTGACCTCCGTAACAGAGTTTCATGTGGTTTTCATCATCATTTAGAAAATTGATTCCGAAACGTTTACACTTTATCATTTATAGAAATATAATAAATAGATGGCAAAAGGCTCGCCCCCTATTGGACTTAAACATAACTGGCGAAATGTATGTGTACTATTAGGTACACCTCTGCTTAACCATTCGGAAATTACAGGCGTGATGTTATGTATGTATGTGTTAGGCTCAAAGGCCAAAAAAACCGTCCACATCGCGAAATGGCAAATTCAAAACGACCAATAAGCGAAATTCGCGTCGTGACTGTTTTAAACATGACTACATCACGATGTGGCAAACACAAAACGACCACGAAGCGAAATTCAGGTAGTGGCTGTTTTAATTTTCGACCACAACGTGTTCTGGCAATAATGGCGCCCCCGAAAACCATGAAAACAACATCTCGAAATTTCATTTGGGCATTACCTTAACCATCAACATCGGCAAGTTTCTTACTAATGTATTTGTTACATTCGGGTTGTGGCTTTTTGAAAAAGGCTCAGAGCGCGTTTTGGTATTTTCTCACTGCCAGAACGCGTTGTAGTCGAAAATCAAAACAGCCACAGCTCGAATTTCGCTTTTTGGTCGTTTTGTGTTTGCCACATCGCTTTGTGGTCGGGTTTTTCGCTCAATGAGCGTTTTCGGCCTTTGAGCCTAACATTCGCTCGTTTGCGACAAGGATGACATAACTCAAAATTTAGATTTTTCGATGTTGTTTGTAGTTGAATATAAAATTAAGGAAAGCAAGTATTAAATTAAGTAAAGAAATACGTAAAATAAAACTTTAATCTTTTGATAAAAAGTTTCTCTATGCAAAAAAAATATTGGCAATATACTGAAAATATTTTTAGAACTTACAAAAAAGCTGTCCTGTATTCCTTATTTTTGAGTTATGTCATCCTTGTCGCAAACGAGCGAATTATATCGTTATTTTGGCAAGTTGTATAAACCATGCGAAGCAGGGGCAACTAACAAGTATCTTAAAATAATAGTCAGTTTATTCTCCTATATTTCAAAGTAACTAATTATATTTCCTAGAGCGTTACTAAGGGATCTAGGTATTTCTCTAAAGAAACGATGATTAAATAAAGGTGGTATAATTTGCCTTATTTCAGTTTCAATTAGGCAATTTCCTTGTTTAGACGATCATTTTTGGGGTCTCTATTGTACAATCTAAATAACACTGAGTCGGTAGTATTTTATTTACCCTGGTCAAAATAATATCAAAACTTACTGAAATATTATTAATTCGGTGTAAACAAATAGATTTGTGGAATACAAAGAAGCTTTACAATGGATTCTAGTTCTAATTAAATTAGTTTTTGTTTGAGTTTGTGATTGATCGCTTTAGTCTTTGACATTCATTTATTCGTACTTTTAAGACGTCAAAAAATCTGTAGATAATTGAATTATTATAATAAATAGGATTTCCAGTACTTTGATTTTGGTAATGCAATACATGTATTTAGCTAGTATTAAATAATAGACGAAATATATTATAGCTTCTTACGTAACAAAGAAAACGAATTAATAAAATAGCTTTAGTTAACAGCTTTAAACATTTTATAGTAAAACGTTCCATTAGCGTGATTCTGGGTATTAATTTACCAATTGTTACTGCTATACCTTAGTATTGCAATGAAACACAAAATTCTCTCATTAAAACCATCATAAACATTAACTTTATAGTGTTTATTCTTAACGGTACAAAAGTAAACCTGAACCAGTTAGATCAATGTGAAATTATAAAGAAAACAACAAAGAAAAAGATAATACCTGTATCAAAGCCACAATAGCCAAGACTGGATTAGATATAACAAAATATTGTTGCTACAGACTTGGCAAGGAGTCGTAAGGCTGTGCATAGACTTGAGACAAGACTGTCTTAAGACAGACTATTGCCGCTCTGTGAAATTAATAATGGCGCGCACATTCGCAACAATAGCATGGGGTTACCTTGCGCAAAAGGTATTTAAATACTTACAATAGACAAAGCGAATAAAATGGTAATCTGCATGCAAGACTTTAAACATACTAGCCAGTGCTCTCGCGTCACAAAATTGGCGGTCATGTAATTTTCCTTCAAGTTGTCACTGTGATATGAGATCACATTTTTTTTACGACATTTTTTCTCTATGAAATATCTTTGTCACGCACTATACACAATAAAGATAACTATTCGGACTGTAGTCTGTTGACCTAACTTACTGTTCTTTCATTGTAATTTTAACTTTAATGTTGCAGTATAGTGACGTTTATTCCTATTAAAACAATAACAGCACACACGCCCGACAAAACCCTATCGTATACAACAGACAAAACTCTGTTACCGCCAGTCTGTGCACCGTCTTAGATGGGACTCGGGAGAAGGGCGGCAGTTAGCAGATGGCGGACGAAATGCGATCGATACCTTCCCCATGAATAATTAAGATGGATGCTTTTTGGGCTTTCGTAGTGTGTAAATTATCATTTTGATACGCCAACCTGGCGGAAAATGTGATCAGAGTTCTTTACAGTGTTATTTTTAGAAGAGATGGATTGTGTGAGGAATGATGTCAAAGGGAAAGGAGTAAATGATAGCGTGATGGCTGACAAGGGAAATGAAAAAAAAAACGTAATGGGCCAACCTCAAGTATTTTTTTTTTAAATAAAACTTTGCTCCACTCTAAGAATTTGTCCTGTATCATGGTTGTATTTACAAACAGTTAAGTAAACTCACATATACAAACAGCCAGACCCGGAACATACCCCACATACATACGTACTATGAACAAAATTGAATCCTGACCTGCTTTACATAATTCTTTACAGACAGAAGTCGATTGCTGGTTTTTTCAGAATTTTTACCCTAACAACAAACTTGGAATCAGAGAGAAATTTATTTTTGTATAAAATTATATCAAAATCCATCCAGCCATTTCAGCATAAAGGAATAACAGACATACACACACACAAACATTCAAAATTGTTCTAAAGGGTAAAGAATATGTTACATTAACATTTTACTAGGTTTATTTATACAATTTTCATCGAGTGGTGAGTTCGTACGTACCTACGAAGGGCCTCAGCTTCTCAGATAGTCAGTTCAAGCACGAACTATCAAATTTCAAGGTTATCTTCATTCTGTTTACTTTACTTGAAGTTAGCTACTGGAGATCTACTCATCTGGAATGAATATTAACGCTATAGAAAGTCAAATGAACGGAATACAGCTGTGTTTTTTTTTGCCTGCTTCTTCTTTGCGTGTCGATGTCAATTTAAATTGAGTCAACCCAAAAGGCGACGAGTTGAGCACTTTCAGTAGCGTCCATCAGCTCCTGTGAGGTGCAAGCAACAGGAAAAAACGTTGTCTGCTATTTTAATTGTAATCCTACGAATCACTTGAACTTTATTAAAAAATGCTAAAATAAAAAAAAATAGTAACGCTGTCTCTCTGTTGCCTGTTTGCACTTTGACGGCTGAACGGATTTCCATGAAATTTTGCATACGGGTGGGTTAGGAAATATGATACTTTTTATCCCAGTAGCGTTGACGTTCCATAAGATTTTTTCTGGGTCCCCACGTGGGCGAAGCCGCGGTGTTAAGCTATTTATATATAATCCTGGGAACTACACGGCACGTAAGACACGCCTTATCCATAAATATCAATCGTGAAAGAGAATTTTATATATAATTAAAAGTTAACAAAATGTCAAGGTCAGAACTCGAGATCGTTAAGAACTAAACGAATAATTCAGGGTCCTGTTTGATCTATCTACACCTATAAATAAAATTTAAGTGTATGTTTGTAATTTTCAAAATAACAGCTCTTTACTAAATGCATATGTAATGTATAATTATACGGTACTTATAAGAAAAATTAAACATTTGTTTTTATTTTTGTCTGGCTTTTTGTTTCGGCTAATCTAAGAAACACAGAGTGTTATACAGAGTAACTTAGGCTACTTTTATTTTTGAAAAAGGATTCGGGTTCCGTGTAAAAAAAACCCTTGACGTTGTTAACTTAATCCGATTCAAATAGGATAGTAATATTTTATAATAATTTCACGCAGACGCAGGTCGCGGGCAACAGCTAGTCTATACTAATACTCGTAAAATAAAGCAGAAGATTTTGTTTGTTTGAGCGCACTACTCTCTGGAACTGCTAAGCGAATTAAAATTAATCTTTTTGCATTTGATAGCTCAATACTTGAGAATGGTTATAGGCTATTTAACATCATGCTACCACCCTAAGATTCCGTGGAAAAGGGGAAACGGCAAGAGAAACCGCGGGCTGTACATACACTAGCAGTTTCATTTGAGGCCGGTAGTTTATGTATCCTAAGCCTAGCCTGTCTCATTATGTAAGGAGTCGTAATGTTACGTACGAACGGTCGCAGATGGTAGGATGAAATTAAACTAAGCTTGAATTTGCATATTCAAATGACATGTTACTTCCAAAGGGTGTTTCAAAGAATATAAAGGCGTTTAAGTAAAGTTTTTAATTTCAGGAGTATTTAATGGTAATTAATATACATACATCGATAATTTTTGTGGCCTACGTTACGATACTTTATTTACTCATTAACTTTTTGTAATGAAGTGTTACGTTGCAAAAAGTTCAGTCTTTTTAGATTCACGTAAATTAAAAGATTGCTGATAGTTTGACAAATTCTCTCTGTCAATAAAAATGCGTTAAATTTATAAAAATATATGAGAGATATTTTTCAACTGCATGTAAAGCCAAGTCCGAGGCCCATGGCCCACAAAAAGTCTGATACCAGGTAGCCACTCACCACACGATAAAGAAGAAGAGAATAGACAAACATATATTATTGTTACGAGCTGGGTATTGATAAATTAACACAACACCGGTAAAACACCAACTATTTTAATTTATTACAAAAATATTTTTTACCCAATCACGAATTGACCATTCACCTAGATATCACACTTGTTCGCTTCGGTTCGCTTCATAGTATCGTCAATATCTGATTGCTCCCGCAGACCCGACGGCTATATACGTATACATGCCGGCCGATCCTAGTTTAACCTTCTCGAGCCTTCTACATGGTTCAATAGTGGAACGTTCTAGATTCGAACGTGGATAATTCTAGAATGTTCTCGTATTATGGTATAGTTGCACTTATGAGTCACATTCACAGTGTTAACCCAAGTCTAAGCTAGATTAGCTAGTATAGATGCTGATTTAATTGACTGCAACATAATCTTAATGACAAGGCTAATTCAATAACCAAACAGGTCACGTTAGTCATAGTTCATATTACCAAAGGGAAACTTAATCCTATCAAAATATTGTGAACATGTACTGCAATAATATTTTGAAAAAAAAAAGTTTCAATAAATACTTGACTTTTTAATTATTCAGATTTCTTCCCATCTTTGACCGCTAAGAAATGGAACAATATGGTTATATCAACGTCATTGTAAAACGGACCTTTTCAATGAGTTTTCAGTACCTAATCTTTATGAATTGCCAACACAGAACAGCACAGATTAACGCAACATCGTCAAAGTATAATATATAAGATATTACAGCCCAAATTCCTCTCCTTTAAGAGTAGAAGAATGGCTGCATTTTTCGCTTAAAGTTTTATGAAAATTATGAGAACACAAGCTAACAATGTCACAAAAAAATTTGAGTTTTAAAGCCGGCATTATAATTTACAAATTCCCTTCCCATACGTAGATAGTTTCAGTGAGCGAGCAAAACTCCGACAACAGAAGAGATTTTACGACAAAATCTATCGATTCGTTAGTTCCAATTTGTCTAAAAATAAAGTCCGCGGGACGCTCTCGTTTGCATGTGTGTGTGCAGGTCATCTCGAAAAGGGGTGAACTAATTTCCATGAGCTCTTTGCTTTCAGGAAGCATATCTAGATTTTAGATTGGGTTTATGTAAAAATTCATAGCGTTCATTCAAACGGCCGAGTGTTGGATGTGAAATTTGGAAAAGTTAGAAAGCTGACACTGAAAATGCTATCTGGATTTTATTATAATAGCACCAATTTTCAGCGGAACAAATTCTCTTCGATTCTAGTTATATTGAATGTCATATTCTCTGAAATAGCTCCGGCAGTCTTAAGTCTGAAAGCTTTGAAAGGAATGTTCAATAGGCTTTGTTTTACTGGTGCCGTCGATCAACGAAGTAATCTTACCTAGCATAACTTTTTAAAACCATTTGACTGGCACTTATCTAGCACAAGAGAACAGACCTATCTTGCCTTGTAAAGGCCGTTTCTTTCGTCAGATTTTCTATACTAATATTATAGAGGTACTTACTGATCCGAATCCGAAACGTTTTTCACAAACTGGAAGCTACATTATCTCCGAGTACCATAGGCTGGATTTAAAACGTTCCCGTGACGAGAGCGAGCCGCGAGCAAAAACAAGTCTTGTATAAAAATGTTAAACACATTTTCATCATTCGATCTTTTTAAGGAAAAGTCTTCTTTTTAATTAAATAAATATCTCGCTGTCACGGAAATAGAACGTCCATAATATTTCCCCTTCAACGACTGAGATATTTCAACTCTAGTTTCGCCGCATTCGATTAAGAGAAAAGTCGGTCGAACACTGTCAAGATAAATAAAAAAATTCAAAGTTTTCAACTTTTTCAATTTAAACGATCATTGGTGAAAGTTCGTGGTAAGGATTGTCTTTCAAAGCTTAAGTATTTCAATGGGCAGAACTTTATTATAAAATCATAATTTCTCGGTTCGTTTAATTGCTTCCTTTTGGTACAAAATGTGCTGGTAAAACATTTAATACAGATTACTTGAAATTATCATTCTCCTGATTTTATCTCAGTTTATTTGGGGTCGGCGCGGCATGTCTTCTTCTTCCATACTTGTCTATTACTCATCAACTCATCAGGCACCTACAGCTTACTAAAAAAAATATATATACAATAATACTAGTAAAGTTATTTAAACATTATAAAAGAATGGCCCCCACCCAGACCATTTGTCTTTGTAATTTTTTTCCAAACAGTCTCATTTCAATGATAAATGCAAAATTAGACTTACCTTTTTCCGTAAAATTGAATTCTCCATACTTGTTTTTGCTAAAAAGGTCTTATTTTTGTTCGTACGATTCTTTTTTTATAAACGAATAAAATAAAAACAAAGAAACAACACGCTTTTACGCGATTCGGACGTTTCAATAAAGTGGGTTTGTCACTGCCAACAGAGACGTGTGAAGCGACTTCCAAAGTTTCTTCTTCCATACTGAGGTCTTTTTTCTTTAACTTTTTCTTCTTTCAATATCGTGTCCCATTCTCCGTGTTAGTTTAGAAACTTCTGTAGAATTGCAAACGAATACTTCGAAATTCGTAGTGAAATATAATTCAATGGCGCATTTTCTCTCAATTATATTATAATAGCGATTGTGGTATTTTGCCATTTTATGTCATTTGTAGATCTTTGACAGTCGTTACAGGTAGTCAGTGGCCTGAAAGTCTGACAACAAGTCTTACCCAGGGGTATCGTATTACACAGTTCTAACTGGGTTGTGGAGGTCAGATAGGCAGTCGCTCCATGTAAAATACTGGTATTCAGCTGCATCCGGTTAGACTGGAAGCCGACCCCAACACAATTGGAAAAAGGCTAAACAGATCATGATGAGTGGTATTTAGCCATTCAGTAACACCTCTTTTAATAACTTAAATGTACAGTCACGAGCATTGATATCTAAGGTTGTCTTGAAAATATCGCTTTTAGCGATAAGACCGCCCATTGTGTCACCCTGTGTGAAATATTTCCATTATTAAAAATGTTATTTTTTTGCTGTACATAATAATGAATATTCTTTTCTATGTATATACTTAGCACATTTCAAAAACGATTTTTTCGTGAAATAACGGTTTCTACTGTGAGATAAGACCTATTTTGTGTAGTGTGGTTTCCAACATATAATATATTCATGAAAACGTAAAAAGTTGATCAATACAGCAGGCCGTACGTCAGTAGTAACAAACAAAAGCAGTGTAAGCTGATCTCGCATTCTATTAAAGCTGCATACTACGCAAAGAAATTTTCAGGTCAAAGCGTTAGCGACGTGTGATTGCCTGCATTTACATACTACTCTACGTGTCTTTCCGTAAGGACGTAGATATTTCAATTGGCAGTCAAAAAGCCCGCGATAGGGTTCTTTCTGGTGTGTAAATGACGAAATCTGACAAGGCTATAGAAATTCGGAGTAGGAAAAGGTCAACCTTATTGGTTTATTATGTGACCTCCCCGAAAAGGCAGGCTACTTACTGTCAAGGGGGATTTATTTATGACCACTGGTTTGCATCGTTGCTAACCCAAGGGGCGATTTTTGTATCCGAATAATTGCTTCGTTATATTACACTATAAATAATCAAGTTAACATAACATCAAGGCCATAATTTTATTATCCTCTGGAGTAGGCAAAAGTAAGTTGAAAGAAAGAAAGATAAACGTTTATTGACACACACTATCAGTACACAAAATAAAAAAGCAAATCTATCTAATATATCTAAGATTATAAAGCTGAAGAGTTTGTTTGTTTGGTTGAACGCACTAATCTCAGGAACTCCTGGTTCAAATTTTTAAGTGTTGGATAGCCCATTTATCGAGGAATATAGGCTATAAAACATCACGCTGCGACCAAAAGGAGCGGAGCATTAATCAAGTTTGTACAATCGCAATTTAATTCTTGGCTGACTCGAAATTAGATTACCATCGACACGCTTAGCAGAGAAGAGACCAGTCTTCTATAAGACCTAGATGGTCCTATTGCAGGACCAGCAACCGAGTAAAAATCCTGACTCTCGGCTGCTACCTAGAATTTGCTCATAGAAAATCCCAATAACAAGTTGCACGACCTGGGGATCGTCTGCAAGATACCAAGTTATGCAGTAGAACTTGCTACTTCTGGGCTATAAAGTTGACAGATATGATATCAAAACACTATGAGCTCTGTTTATTTTTCGAGTCGTTTACATCATATCACATTTTTCTCACCTGGAACGATAAGCTACGAAGTTGAAAGCACCAAAATACCTCTTATATTCGAATAGATTGCCCTACGGATTACTCCGTAAATTCGCAAGTGATGAGCTACAGAACCCAGCCAATACTTCTAAGCCTCATTTTTTGTGACTTTCGACGTATAAACAAATCCTCAATATCCAGATACGGGTAGAACGGAAGCGATTTTGCGTGCGTCCGTATTCTTTCAAGTAGTATTATCGTCACGTAATATAACGAACTCAATAATGTTGTGAGACGTGTAGATATAATGTATACAGTGTGTGATATGAAATATAGGGGAGTGTTATAAGTCAACACGTGTACCGTTACTTGAGAACATTTGGCGTACCCTGTGTCACCAGAGAGGTCAAAACACGGCCAGCTGTTTTGATCTCTGCCGTCCTGTCAACTTCGTTTGAAGAAGTATAATAAATATACTTGTAAACTTTGACATTGTTAACTTCGTTTGAAGAAGTATAATAAATATACTTGTAAACTTTGACATTGTCAACTTCGTTTGAAGAAGTATAATAAATATACTTGTAAACTTTGACATTGTCAACTTCGTTTGAAGAAGTCTACTATACTTGTAAACTTTAACATGGCGGCAACAAAATTCAAAAATGTTACTTAGTTAGCAACATGCATCACATCATATGACATCTCAACAAATCTCCAGCATGCTATATTAAATATTACGGAATACTGGACTGTCCGGGTCTTGTTGCAAGCAAAACGGCTGAGTTCGATACCCAGGTCGGGCAATGTGATTATGGGTTTTTATAAGAATATTCCCATTAGCAGCTTCAAGTCTGGATTTGTGCCGGGTGATAGCAAAAAGCTACGTCAAACAATGACTAAGCATTCTCTGAACATTCATAATTTGACACAACCCTCCAACCAAAATCATCATTCTCCTGCTCCTGCCCTAATCCCAATTAATTTAGGGCCAGTGTTGTATATATTCTTCTAATAAATTGTCCTCTCAGTAGTAAATCATCATCATAATCTGTCTAGCCTTTTCCCAACTATGTTGGGGTCAGCTTCCAATCTAACCGGATGCAGCTGAATACCAGTATTTTACATGGAGCGACTGCCTATCTGACCTCCACAACCCAGTTAGTACTGGGTAATACGATACCCCTTGGTAAGACTAGTTGTCAGACTTTTAGCCCACTGACTATCTGTAACGACTGTTAAAGATCTACAAATGACAGCCGGGCTAACGGCTTAACGTGCCAGCACTGCATGTCGTCTTCTAATAAATTGTTCTCTCTGTATTCAATAGCTCTAGTAATATCGCCTAAACAACGCTCATAAATGAAGACGAATATATCATGTCAGACGACCCAAATCCAAACAGAAAATAACAAGCAACAACATCACCATCAAACGTTACATTATGAAGCCATTCAATACAAGTGTGACACGTAATAGGAACGCTGTTATGAGGTCAATTGCCATCGCCAGTTGCAAAATTGTCTCAATCAGTTCTATCCAGGACAATTAAAGCAATTGCTACGTCATTATTCTTTATTACTGAACGCCAGTTGTTATTTCTGCTGAATCCTTTGTGAACATTTTGTATTTACTAATGGTTTTGTAAGATTACAAGCGTTTTGATGCTTCTATGGAAGTGTGTGGTTGCGCCGAGCCCAAGTAATAGATAAGGGCAGGAAGGTGATGATAAGATGATGATTTTATTTTTATGAATGTGAAATTTATCAGCTTCATTTGGTGCTTTCTATATATTGTCATTCATCAGGACAGTAAGCAGTAATAGCCTAGTGGTGTTACCGTCGGATTGCAAGGTCTCAAGTTCGAACCCAAGACACGCACATCTGTTTTCAGAGGCCCATGAGCGGCATTAAAACTCTGACTGTAGTTTAGGCACTAACCACACGAAAAAGAAGAAAGATCTTGGAAGAATTTTAATACGCATTACAGTCACAAGCACTCGTTGTACTTACGCAAGATTCAAAAGAGATTTCCAAATCTAAACTAAGCCGTACTAAGAATGAAATGTAAGTTTTTTCTCAAAGTTGCAATCGTTTTAATGATCACTAATAGAACGGATTTAATTTTTGCGTACTTTTTGAGTAAGATCAGCTTGTTCGTGACCTGTACGTTACAGGCACACGTATACTGAACACCTTATAGACCCCGCCAAGATCAAGGTATCCTTATCATCAACCTGGTATTAATCGTACCACCCGGGTGTTAAAGCCGAACACTGTAACCGCAAGGGAAAAGGTGAAACAGGAACATTGGAGAGAACAAAGTACTCGGTTTGAGAGATTGACGTCTGTAATACAACGCACACGTACTGTATACTGTACTGTTGTGTACTGTGCTGTTTAATCGTGATGGATCAGGCTGGGTAATCCATCTGGAGGTGTAAAGTCAGGAGTGATAGGACGCTAAACTAGAGAGAACTAGCCATCCACGGATTCTTGATGTTTAATAATGTGAATGATTTAATTTGTCCTTTGTTTGCAATTTAGTTTTCGAAAATGTGAAAAAATTTGTGTTTTTAGTCACCAAATTGGACTTTAAGTCAATTTGCATTATGCCACTTGCTACGATTCTTACAAACTCCTTGTGCTTCAAAAAAGCATTTTCCCCTATGGCAGTATTCAGTTTCAGTGTACTTTATTTCCTTGGGTTTAAAGGTGATTATGTCAAAAGTAATCATAGCCATAGGCCGCAATCCTGTTGATGCCTCTTCCTCTTGGGATTATTGAGCAGCGTATGGGTCAGACGATGATGAAGGATCTATAAAATCAGATCAAATCAAATGACTTTTAATCCGAAGCACGTATTGTGTCGTGATTACGAGGACTTCGGTTGATTTGGAAGGTTGTCTAGACGGTGTACTTAGACGAAGATTTCATTTGGATCCGTAAAAGGGTTATTTTCTCTACCCTGTACATAAACTGCAATCTTTTGCTGTAAAAGCTTTACCTAGGTCGGATTCCAACAAAAAATTGAACGTAATTTGGTAATCAAGACCTGAGGGTTACCATGACGTCTTAAAGTAGTATTGTTTTAATGTAAAGAGACGGAGCTTTAGAGGACGTCTAGCGCCATCTCTTTCCCACTCTGGAATAAGATTAAATCAATACTGCTTTAAGTCGCCATGGAAGGTCACCTGTCAGTGTCGTAATTGCCATGGAATACTGATACTGACAGCTCTTGAACGCCGTGATGATGTGGTCATCGCGTTCAGTTTTGGTAAAATACGGCCTCAATATGCTCAAATTATTTCACTTTGCCTTTAATTACAGAATTCTGATTTGAAATGTATTCAGAGTATTTCAAGCTGTGAATGAATTTGGATGCACTAGAAGCCTGTAAAACCCGTGTTAATCCGGAGTAGCGAGTGAAAACATAAACCGTATTTCGGCAAAATGTACGGTTCCACTGAAAATCGCCTAATCCTCGACCTAGGCGTAAATTAATTTCAGCCAACGAGCTGGTAACTCAGTGAAAAGTTTGGTACATTTTAATACTGGGGGATTACCATGATCTGTTAGTGCACAGCTGTCTAGAATCATCTATTACCCGCTCCCGGAATAATACTAAAACATTCCTGCACTAACAGATCATGTTAACCCACTTGATCATAGTTTTCTGTGTGCAGTTTCTTTTGCGTAGATTCTTCTTTTTTTAAACTAGACGAGGCCGGTGTTACGTACCTACCTGACTACTCTGAGAAGTTCCGCTTGGAACGCCTTGCTAATCAGCCTCCAGTAATATTTTATAAGTGAAACGTATATTTTAGAGAAACAATATATTTTCCTAATATTCTAAAAATAAGTTTTATTGTATGGCATTATAATATAATAATGTAATTTATTATATTGTAATGTAATTTTCGTTTAATATTAAAAATATATTTTAAGTTGGTTCTTAAGATAACATTTTAAGACGTAAACTGCCGCGGGAAATAAAGATTAAAGATTTAAAGTAGTCCTTTCGGTCGTAAAATATTGAAATAAGTGGAAGAAACGTGAAAAGAGTCCTTGGCAGCATGCCGGAACGTTTTATCGGGAGCCGAAGACCAAAAAATATTACTTTCTTAAAGTTCTAAAAAGAAAAAATCTCCTCCATTTTAAGAAAGCGCCGTTTTTTTAACCGAATTATGCACATGACCATAAATAATCAATTTTGCTGTTAAGTGTTCGTATGAAAAAGAGAGATGAGATGTTTGAAAATTTTGACAAAATTTACTGCTTATAGTTCACACAGTTATGACGTTTAAACATATTTTCTTGAACTTTTTGTGCAGCGATTTCAAATAAACGCAATAATATTGTATGAACAAGAAAATATTTTAAAATACCTTAGCATAATATGACGACATCGTTACCATCGCGGGTATATCCTCAATGAGGCTTGTAACAAGCAATAGTAGCCACTCAGCCATGGGTGAAGTCGGGCTGTGGTTGATGACGAAGAAAAATATATCACTACCTGACAGGTCCCATGTAAACATTTGAGCCGTTTTTTACAAATTCCAAAGCCGTTGCTCAATAAACCTTGAAGTTGCAGACGACAAATACAATTAAATTCCTCCTTTTAAACCATTTCACTCCATTAGCGTTGCGTGTTTGATTCCATTGTAAAAAAGATACAATGAAAGCATCCAATACATCGATTCCAATAAAAATTCTTTAGTTCCGGAAAATGCTGTCGCTGCGGATACAAAATGGAAATAAAAATGCAAAGTTGGAACTGATTCATACTCGATTTATTTAACCAGTAGTAAATTGACGCTAGAAACAAAGCAAGTTGTTAGTATGTTGTTAGATGGATAAGCATGCTAAAAAGGGCACAAATGTAGGTAACTTTCCTTTAGGTGGGTGTCATCAAAGGCCATTAAGAAAGGTCGCATGCAAGAGCAGATGCGTCCTCCCACTAATTGTTATGCTATTCTGTAAAGTTCAATTCGAAAGGGAACTCACATGTTTTACAGTCAACGAATAATTTCCCTTTTACTTCTCCCTCAAATTAAAAATAAACTTAAGAAAGTACTTGACAACTGTTTGCGACGTTGTACTCTCTTAAATTTGACTATCACGCTGATGCATGATATGTGAGAACCACAAAGGCCCTTGAAATGTCTAAAGTGGGCTTTTGAGGACAGTTGGTCTGTCAGTTGACACGTATGCATGAGTCAATCATCGTTTACTTCGACCCTAGTTTAGGGAGCTCAACGACCCCTCGAACAATAAGGATTGTACACACCAAAGCCGCCGACCCGCCAACAAGTGACGGGGCTTTGTTGTCGTCATACTAGTTCGCGGCTTCAAGATATTGCAATTCGAAAAACTTTGTCGAAAGCACGAGATGTTCAAGTTTTTTTGTGCAGCTTAAAGCCAGCATAGGCAGCCAAGCGCGTAAGTATTAGGGCTTATTTATGTATGTCGTCCGCCGCGGGCAACGCGGCGGTGGACGCCCATACACAAATCAAAAAATGTTTGCGATCAGTTCAAATCAAATCGATCAAACTGATCGCAAACTTTTTTTGATTTGTGTATGCGCGTCCGCGCCGCGTCTCCGTAAATGAGCACTAAGTCGCCGACATATTATACCGCCAATATGTCGGCGGGTAGCACGCACGAGTGCGTATCGTCGACATATTTTTTTATATAGATTGTAACAAAATTAGCGCAATACCTCTAAAGTGGTGAATCAGACAAAAAAATTGGGTTTCCCATACAAAATATCGCATCGGCTTGCGCTATTGGTATGAAGAGTCCAATTTTGTTTTACGTTTTGGTTCCTTATGGGGAAAGTGGTCCTGTTTGACGGTCTGAATCAACACCTAAGAGGTATTGCGCTCATTTTGTTACGCCCTCGGCCGGGTTTTGGTGTACAGAGTTAATTAGATACATACTGACATTATAATACATAACCCACAAACCGATAGATAAAGGTAAATTCCCCACAAAAACATAAATCATAAATTTAAATGTGTCCCAAAACAGAACGGTCTATTTAATCAATTAAACGAAGTCGATGGCAATATAAAGGTAATGGCCGATGAATATTCGCGTCGGTAACTCGTTATTGATATGTTGGTATCCATTAGTGGTCGCGTATTAATGAATATCGATGTTTCGGACACTTCATTTTATATTGCACTTTATTTGGTCTGTGGAATCCTATTATTTACCGAGCTTTATTGGTTTGGATCGCGATCAGAGTACATCTGTAGGTAGCATAGTATAGCAAAGCAGCCAGCCTATATTGTATCCACTGCTGAACGCAGGTCTCCTCTCTACGTCATACGAGAATGAGTGTAAGGTACAGGTAGTTAGAGTACACAGTGACATGTCTTCGAAATTTCTGTTCTAGAACATGTCGGTAATGCTTATGTAGGTACCTATGTGTTCACGTTTGCACCTACCCGATCCTTCAAAAGCAGTCGTAGGTTTTGACCTACGACTTACTAGGTTTTGCTACAGAGCTTTTTTACAAAGGACTTGTTAGGCAACACAAAGTGCTATCATTTGAAAAAAGAAAAAAAAAAACATTTTTGAATAAAAAAAAAACAGGACAAACTCGACCGGTATCACGGTACCTGAGACACAATATTTCACAGGGTAAAGTTTATTTTCCTCTCAATATCATTTTGAGTGGACACTTTGAGTTTTTACGTCGTAAAAGTTTCAAGTATTGTTTATGTTTCAAAAATAATCCCGTAAACTTTTACATCACACTGTATAATTTGTCACTGTATTATTTAATTTAATCAATATATCGATAATAACAATCAGTTTAGTCAATATTTTGGTTCGTTAACATGTTATGAATAAATCGAGGTTTTTTTTATGAATTACTTTCCTTTTGGGGTTTGCCATCAGTATTTTGTCAACAGCATCCCAGAATCTGAATTTGTGCCCAGTTGATGGCAATAGAATCCCTCGTATTAAATGATACGTAAATATCACTGGAAAAATATCGGTGTACTACAGAGTACAACTCTGTCTAACCTTTAGAGAATAACAGGCGTAATGTTATGTTCTGATATCTTAATTACTTTGCTAAATATAATGGGTGTATTTACTATAGGTTCATAAATTGTATATGTTAAACTATTAACGCAAGTGGGACTGCTGAGCAAGAGGTCCTGGGTTTCGATTGCCGGGTTGGGCAAAGTGTTATTTTGTTTTTCCATTAGGAATTTCTCAGTAGCAGCCACGGAGTCTGGATCTGTGCTCGGTAGATGGCAATACGCTCGCCCCCTATTAAATGGAACTTTAACATAACTGGCGAAATGTGGGTGAACCATTAAGTACACCTCTGCTAAACCCTTCGAGGATTACATGCGTGATGTTATGTAATTTAATTGAACTATGATTACCTTTTAACCATTTTAAACTACGCACGAACTCTCAAAATCACGCCATCACAATTCATGTCTGCCGTAACTACATACTGTAGTTTATTCCATTACCTACAGATTAATATTGTATGATAACACGAACTTGCCCCTTGAGGGACACCGGACACGACCAACTTGCTTACTTATTTAATATTGTCTCGCCTCTCGGGACTCATTAAAAGTCTGTCACTTCTGTTTACGAGTAAGGAAACAATGACGCAGGTGATTAGCATACCTACGTGTTCTTTGAGCTGAGAGACAAGATAAAAATGCAGGCCTATTTTTTTTGTGTACCATTTTTTTTACCCTCAAAGTAAGTGACCCTAGCACGAGCGCGCGGTGTAAACGTAACGTACCTACATAAATACGTCGATTTTTTAACGGAAAATACAAATTATCTTACAGCATTTTAATTCAAATTGTTTGCAACAAGCACAATTATCCATAGATATGAACAAATTCTTAAAATTATGAAAATATTATATGTGAAACGAGATTTTTAGTTAACATTTTGCTATCGACGTAGGTATTTAAGTTACGTTTACATCGCGCGCTTATGCTAGGGCCTAGGGGACTAGACGACGATTATCTGACATCCCTGTCATCATCACCACCATAAGCCAAAAACGTGCTGGACTGGCTTTTGTTACCGAAAAGCCTACCTACATCAATCCTGTTGAAATTCGTTAGCAAAATACAAGGCAAGGTGTCATTTAATTTAATTTTAGGTTGCATTTACCACGAACGTTGGTTGACGTCAGTACTGACAAG
Source organism: Standfussiana lucernea (assembly GCA_964057025.1). Classification (NCBI taxonomy): domain Eukaryota; kingdom Metazoa; phylum Arthropoda; class Insecta; order Lepidoptera; family Noctuidae; genus Standfussiana; species Standfussiana lucernea. Next base: position 10,489,142 of record OZ059789.1, read on the forward strand.
AACAGTTAGCTTGACTACCTCATTGGTATAGTGACCGCAAGCGCTGACTGCTGAACATGAGATCCTGGGTTTGATTCCCGGATCGGGCAGAGTGTTGTTGGGTTTTTCCATCACGAATTTTTCAGTAGCAGCCACGGAGTCTAGATTTGTGCGCACGGCTGATGGCATTAGACTCTTCCCCTATTACATGGGACTTTAACATAACTGGCGACATGTGGATGTACTATTAGGTACACTTCTGCCTAACCCTTCGCGGTTTACAAGGTGTGATATTATGTAGTCAGCTTTTCAGAAACATTTTTTACTTCTATATTTGCGCTAATGACCAAGTCTTTCATCTCCCAGCCTATATTCTAAACTCCTGCAACATAATATCTAAGTATACCCAAACAGCAACAAACTCTATTTATATTACGATGGGATGCCGAGATAAGAATTTGCGTACTTCCCAAAGGCGGCGGGTAGCTGTCGACGCCCTCTAGGTGTATATACCGGTTCTGTCATAGATAGAGTGTGATTCAAAAGGGCTCAGTGAATTATAAGAGTAATTTTATTACACGTTTTGGACACAAAAAATGGAACGTTGTTTATAGTTAAACATTTGGTGAGTGTGTGTGTCAAATTATGGGGTTGTATGGGCACATCATTTATTACGAAACATTTAATTGAATTTCCAGTATGTGCTTAAATGAATAATAACAAGAATTTTGGTTGATATGTAAAGTGAAAAAGGTATCATAACATGACACTGATTGAATTTGTCTAAATTACGGTTTAATTAAATTGAACCTTATTAACAAATAGCCTTTACATTTTAGGCAAAATTATTAGGCAGCCAAAGTATATGTATAAACCTTCTTTTAAAGGTGAATGTTTCAAATGTTTTCAGAATAAACTTCTAATACCGCGTTGCGTATTCATTCTAATTGAAGGGTTCCACTCAAATCTATTCACTAATAGTATATATATTTTCTGGTTTGAAATGAAAACATGATGAATATGTGGTAATGCCAAACTGAAATAAAAGAGGTTGTCAAAGCCAGAAACACACTTGTAGCACACCGCGCGAATTTCACGATCTTATCTGCCGTCGAGACGCGGTCGCTGAGTGAATATCGCGTTTTAAGATGGCAGTGTTCGCGCGGCACGCGTAGTGTCTATCTAATGTGTTCTTGGCACAATTTCCGGCGCCATAATATTCCTCACTTTCTTCGTTACATGTTACAAACAAAGCGTGGGTGCGTAGGCAGCTAATTTACGTAGGGTAGCATTATTAAGACGTAATTCATCCGCGAACGTTATTACGAATTTACCCACCTTATTTCGTTACTCAAACTTGCTTACATTGTTCCATTTCTTATGTAGAATTCGGGTTTGCCTTGCTCTTTGGTCTTGTTTGGTTTGGTCTTTCTACATCGTTCTCACATATATGTTTAATCTCGACATGAATGATGTAACCGAGACTTTGTAACAACATAATGATTAAAAAGAGGGTCCATGGAGTTTCTTGCCCATTCTTCTCCATAGAGATCTACGCTTTCGAATGGGCAACTGCAGTACTTTCACAAGTTATTATGCCCTGTGACTGGGACTGTAGCTTAGTTTTTTTTTGTGTTTTGACATTCAAAAGTGCCTGTAATGGTCTAATTGAAATAAATGATTTGAGTTTGAGTTCAAAAATGGTTACAATAATAAAAACAGTTTCAAATTTTTTTTCAACAGTATGTATAACCGGATGCAGCTGAATACAATTTTGCATGGAGCGACTGCCTATCTGACCTCCAGGACCTATTATTTATTTATTCATTATGAGCCTTATGTGTCCCACTGCAAGCCTTCCAGAACCTAGCTACTAGCTACTGGGTCATACAATATCCTATGGTTAGATTGGTGCGACCTGTGCGGCTGTTATTATTTACCCACCAGCTACCGTTATTTACCGTGTCATAGAAGTAAATAAATCAAATCAAATCAGCTTCTAAGAGTAATTTAGTATCACACCGTCACACGACACAGCTAACCAGAATGAATGTCACAAATGTACCTAGCAATTAAGGCTTAGTTCTAATCCCAAGTTGCAGCAGTGTGTAGAATAATGGCGCACAAATTAACATAGAGGATGCAAGTAATAGCTGCGGCTGTAAGCAATCGCGACACAGAATATACTAGTATATCAGTTCACACAGCATAGCAGCTACGGTTTAAATTGTTGTAGGTACAGAACTCTGAGTATAAATGTGACAAGCTATTGTTGCAACATCATTATCGGAGCAGTAGTAGGTTCGAACTCAGACGGGTACGTTACGTTGTGTTGTTTATTTCTTTGCTCCCGCTCTCAAAACGGTAAAGTAAAACATTGCGAAGAATTTCGAACGTTTTGAAATCAACAATATGAAGCCATCTGATATCTATACCGGCACTTGAAACACTCTATCTATTAAAAAAACCGCATCAAAATCCGTTGCGTAGTTTTAGAGATCTAAGCATTCATAGGGCTGGGCCCGTGTGGTCGTTTATAGCCTATTCCCTTTCATAGAGGACCCAAAGGTGTCCCAGATGTCGGAACATTAAGTACAGGTTCTGTTAAAACATGCATTTGTAGTAAGTGTCTAACTATAAAAATTGCAGGACAGTTTCAAAAAACTTCTACAATTTTCACTTTACAAAGTTTTTGTAGCTACTAAAAGTATAGTGTAGAATGTGCCGCTGAAAGCATGAGCTATCAACACAAGTTCGAACATAAATCTACCCAGTAGTTGAACTTTCTTTAATGGCAAAACTGTCACAAGTCGCGATGGATAACGATCTTTAAAGGAACTGTGATGAAGATATTGATGAAGAAACCTTATTGAAAAGAAAACTTCTTGCACCAACCTAAGTAACTATATAATCATAAATCTTTATTTATCTCAACATCAGGATTTACAGGCTCTGGTTCAAATATGCGCATGCACAATCTTATACAGTGTGTTTGGTTAACGGTTACCGATACTTTAAGGGCATATTATATACTCATTTCTATCGAAAAACACACGTTAGTTTAATATTTCTACCCCAACACCCCGCGAATAGCAGCCATCTTGTTTATTTTTTCGACTGATCTAGGTTATGTTCAATGAAATGCTAATATCTTTGAATCTAAAAGACTTAGAGATATGCCAGTGATGGCAAGGGTGAACGCCGAGGCTATCGAAATTTTCCTGAAAAAATAAGCAAAAAAAAATATTGATGAAATTACAAAAATTTACACAACGTTTTCTTTTTTTTTTACATTTTCTACTCTAGTGCAAAATTATTCCCGGAATGTGCATGCGCATGTTTTAACGTTTAATTAGGAGTTTTTGAGTCAACCTGTAAAATGATACCAAAATATTTACTCTACGCCAATTAATTTAGGAGTTACCTATGTTAATTTGAACACAGCCCTGCCCCAAAGCATATACTTCACAATGTCGAAGGTACCCCGTTTTTTGCTTGAGTAGGTCAATAAGGTACAAAATTATGATTAAAACGAAGGTAAATTTAAACAAAGGTTAATATACTTATGACCTAACCGAATAATCCAATAACTGGGTTGTATTGATCGCTCCATGTTAAAACCTGGTATTCAGCTGTATCCGGTTAGACTGGAAGCCTACCCAGCATAGCCGGGAAAGGCTAGGCAAATGATAATGAACTCATTTCGGTGGAATGTACGTCACAAGAAGCAGCTAAGGTAATTCATTTATTCGGTTTGTTTTTGTGGCTTGGCTTATCAATACTTAAAGTTAGCCACAATTTAAATGGTCGCATGCAACGCTTTGCACGGCCCAGTTGATAAACCCATAGAGATGCAGCCGAGCGTGACTAAAAGATAATGCGATTTAGAATAAAATAACATGTCACTATGTCCCAGCTGCTCCTAGACACGAATATATCAACTAACTGTTCACTCACAAATGTATCCGTGAGTGTCGCTAAACCTGGTAAAACTTTATGCACAAGTAAAAACTGTACAAAGGCGCACTATATTTCTCTGCAGGGTTAGCCAAAGGTGTAGTTATACCTATAGTGCAACCGTATTTCGTGCGTTATATGGTAAAGTCCATAATTACTGATTTAAGAGATAAAACGCTAAGCATTCTAAGATGCCAAAATACACCGTTCTAAATCTACATATTTTATGTTCATTCATGTAAAAAAACAAAGTAAAGAAATACTTTCCAGTCAGTTTTTAGGAGCAGTTCTTTCTGAATCTATAAAAAATTAAACTATTTCAAGAACGTTTTCCTCAGTAACCAAGTCACCAAGAATGCTCAGGACTGAGCAAAGTGGAAGAGATTGTGTTCAAAAGCTAACATTTCCTGTAAGTCGGGCTAACTCTGGGTAGCCGGATAAGGTAAATAGTCACCGTAGTTTTATTGTTAGTCCAATCTTGGCAGTAATGTCAAATGTTATGCAAACGTTTTCTTGAAAATTGTTTGCAGTGAACTATCCTATTTTATTATTTTCTTAACCAGCTTTTTCCCCGGCTGCGCTAGGCTGGTTGTCGGAAATAATTCCACGAGAACATTTTGCTGTCCTTAACGTATCCTATGTCTTAATCAGGGATCTACCTGTGTGTTAATTTCATCAAAATCTGTTCAAGGGAAGTAACAGACAAATGAACAAACTCGCTTTTACATTTATAATATTAAGTTTAGGAACTAGAGTCATTGTAATTTCTATCGACGAGGATAAAAGTTGACTAAAGTGGAAGTAACACGTTAAAGCCACCCAGATTAGCCAAGTTTCCCGTGATTCGCTGTCAGTAACAGCCAATTTCGAAACTGAAAGCAAACCAATTCATACTAATCCGGGTTAACATGAGGAAACATTGCCATACCAGTTCGTTCACTCTAGTTATCTCCACCTATACATCTCTACAGTTACTGAGTTATTTCGGATCGGAGCCGAGCGTTCGGTTAATTCGGACGAGCGTCATCGCCGTAATCCACTTAACCACACTGCCGAACACCGACTGACGCTATTCCGCATTCACACCAATGTTGTACGAATAAGTATTCCACAAGTCCTGAGCTTTGATTGCATTGATCCGAAATTAAAAATTATTAAATAAAACTAATATAAGTAACCCAACAACAAACTATAAAAGGGCATCAAAAAACTCCTCCTCAACGCTGTCAGCTGGTAATGTGGCCAAGAGACTGGCGGCGTTGCCACGTATTTCGAAATTGTAATCGATATTCTCAATGTTAACTGTATCTTTTCTTCTATTTACAAAAGCTTGTCTGTTTCCTTTTATTTATCCTTTACGAGGTGTATATTTTAATAATATATTGTGCCACAGTAATGCGATTGCAACGCAGTTTCAATCCATTACAATTTCTACTAGGGGAAAGAGAATTGAACGTGGCAGCAATGTAATTAAACCGTGTCTTGTTGGTAATAGGTACCATGTTTGAGTGACAGATTACCATTAAAACGTTATGGATGAAGTCAATTTGTGTCGGAGGCAGTCGCTGTAGTGAACGGGAGCCTTTGAGAGCGGACGTGTATGCATGCGGATCTACATAATCCTTACTCAATGGCTTGTGGTGGTTCCGTGGTACAGAATATTTCATAGCTATGAGACTATAGTATGGAGGCATTTGCCATCGGTATAAGCCCTGATATTAAAGATGAAGTTATGAAAGTTTCATGAGCAAAAAAATGATTTTTCTCACCATTTTTTTTTTAATCTCTCAATAGAGGAAGTCAGAAAATTATGCCTTCTTTACGTTAACGGTAAATATTCTTTTCATCATCATCACCTTACTTGGCTTGTCCCATGTTACTTGGGGTCGACGCAACACGTATTTTTAACCGACTTCAAAGAAAGCATATTAATAGTTTGGCCGGATTCTGAGGGAGAAAATTAATTACGATGACCCATCAACGTATTGATAACATATCGAACTACAAACAAATCATGTTCGACGTAACGTGTTACCATAAGTTAGTTCCAGCACATCATGTTTCCGTCCGACGATTAATCTTGCTACTATTCAATGCGTTAAACCCCTTTGATGTGTCTACCATGACACCCGATTTGTCTTCTTAGGCCTAGCAAGACCGTCCGGCCGGGAAGCAAACTTACTACAAACAGTTTATTCATAGTAACACTGACAGGCATTTTCAGATGCGAAACATTCATAACATAACATTACACCTGTAATCCCCAAAGGGTTAGGCAGAGGTGTACCTTGTAGTACACCCACATTTCGCCAGTTATGTTTAAGTCCCGTGTAATAAAGGGCCAGCCTATAGCCATCAATCCGGCACAAATCCAGATTCCGTGGCTGCTACTGAAAAATTCCTGATGGAAAAACCCAATAACACTTAGCCCGACCTGGGAATTGAATCCAAGACCTCATGCTTAACAGTCGCGCTTGCGATCACTAGACCATTGAGCCAGATCACATGCAATTTACTAGTTTTTTACTGTCAAACTGCAAAAAAGGAAAATATGTAATATCAATCAATGAACAAAACAAGAAAGACATAATCCAGCAGAGCGTTTTTCCCGTTATTTCACCGTAGCAAAGTTCCACTATCCAGTTCGGTTAAAAATCCGTCGCCAGTAATCTACTAATAAATGTTGCCTATGGGAAAATGTTGCGACAACGACGTAAATGCAATTACTGCCACTTGTTGCCCTGCTTCGTGGCTCAAATTGCGTTTTATTCTCGCTGCGATGGAGTTAAGGGTTAAAACAATTTCAGGAACAATGTTTAAAAGCGACACGCAGTCATGAAGATTGACAGTATCAATACAAATTGCCTTTATCATTGTGTTCTGGATGGGGTTTTTGTACGCAGCTGACGGGAGTTTTTTACCAATTCTTACAAGCTGTGTCGGTTATAAACTTTGTTTGGGATTAAAGTGTAAATTGATTTGGTTTTTGGTGGTATTGGTAGTTTTCGTCGATATATCGATGTTATCTATAAGTAACAAAACGCCTACAAGTTTCCTAACTGAAAATGTATCTTGGCAATTATAAACATGCTTGGCAAACGAATAAACGGAAATAATAGTGTTTATTTATCTTCAAATGTAATCCGAGAATCGACTTCATCACAGAAGAAACAGTTGAAATAATTGTCGCCTGAAATCTTTACTGAACTCAAAAACAAAATTTTATGAAAGTTAAGAATGAGACCTTGATAATAATTTCAACGAAAGATGACTGACACAAAACCAACAAAGCTTTCAAATTCGATACTTTGACAAATACTTCAGTTGTTAAGATCGCCTTCAGCCGTTTATTTTACTTTCCGTAAAGTTTCGAATTACAAAAGAATATCTCCGATAGATTGTTTACAGTGTTTACGGAAATAGTCTTGATACAAATATCGGCTCGATTCGGTTCGTTTAGAGAACAGATATTAGCTCTGAGTTTTCATCTAGTGGAAGATGTTGCTTTATGAAAGGGTTACTCACCTACTTGGGGATTATTATATATGAAACATTCAGGCTGACTACATAAACGAAGGATATATTGAAGAAGTACTAAATATTCGATTCTCGTTCGGTATAGTTTGAATAGGACCGTTATATTTGACCAAAATGCAATATAAAATACAGAAACTGCCCACGTTGCTCTGGCTCCAGTGACTTATCTACTTGTATATGAGTTGCCTTGACTAGCTGGAAGTATCTTAATAGGTTCTGGATACAGGTTAGCCAAAGGAAGGAAAAACTACTCAGGCGGAGATTTATCAAAGGTCCCACCGTGGGCACCACTAAAACAGAATGGCGCCCACCGTGGGCCAGTTTAGCACATACAATCTTATGTGATTTAACTGGGCTCTTGCATTTTTCAAAGTCGAACGGAGAAACATCATGCCTGACGTCTTAATTATTAAAGATCATTAACCAGCTGAAATCTTATTAAAATATGTTTGTAGTTTCGTTCACGGTTTTAATAATATAATCTTTATTTTTATAAAAAACAGATCGTAGTACATGTAACAGATTTCACAAAGTAGGTGGTATTAAATCTCTGACAATCAAGTGGGTGACGTGCTGTCCTCCTTGCTGGGCTATGAAATAGTCTGTATTAAGAAGTAACAGTGCTGATCTCCTCTAATTGTATTACTATAATTTTATTTTTACAACTTAAATTGTACTAAAATGTTTAAATGCAGATATTAGTGCGCGAACGCATTAGTGCATGTGTGTGGGTTTGCGTGTGTGCTGTGTTTGCGTGTATGAGTCTATCTGTATGTGTGTGTGTTTGAGTGAGTGTATGTGCATGAGCATGTGGCTGTGTAAGCGTGCGGAAGTAAGTGGATTTGATTAGTGTAGGTCAATGTTTTGGGTGAGTGGTACAATATACAGACTTGTTATAACTTAATTAAATTAAACATTTTTCTGTTTCATAATAGGTTTAATTTTGAAGGAATGTGCGGACAGTCTTTTTGAAATTCCGATTAGACAATCTATAGCGGATGGAAGGGACGCCGACGCGAAAACGGAAACCACATACTTTGTACATCATTCTGAAACAAATGTAAACTTTTCGTTGGTTATTAAAAAAAAATCAGCTATTTCCTATAAAAGTGCAATACCTACACGGTCAAAATGTATAGAACAGCTGATTTTTTTTTAAATAACCGACGAAAATTTAATATGTGGGGGTTGAGAATACTTACTGAGTATGTGGTTTCCGTTTTCACGTCGGTGTCCCTTGGATAAATTAGTGGACGGATGGTAGCCATTTTCAGTATGGTTTAATATGATTAAAATTTTGTGTTTTTATAAATAAATTATCATATCATTGAGTAAGTCCCTTGTTTATCCAGACATACTGTATAGATACTTAGTTAAGTCTAAATTGCCTAGCTTGCGGTTGTCGACATTTAATTACTTCTATCATTAATCTACCCAACATCAGCTCCTACTGGAAATTACAGACACCCAAGGAGGCACCCGTAATTTCCATTTTATTGTAGAGCTTTAAAATTAATTGAACCGATGCTTTAATATCGTTAAAACTGTTTTGTATTGAATTTCTGTCTTTTATTAAGCCGTCATTACTAATAAATCATGTACCCATACTTGCATTAAAATAGGGGTGTTCGAAAAGTAGAATAACATTCTAAAGAAAAATACGGGGTTGTTGTGCAAGAGATCTTTCAATATGGCAAACACAAATTGTTTTCAATTGCTTTAATAATTGTGTCATGGTCACCTACTCTCTGACAATGGGGAACACCACTCATAATGGGGTGTCACACTTTTAATTTAGTCCAGTATAAATAAACATTGAACGAAACAGACAGATGTGCCTACTTCCTTTCACAGTCTTATATAACAATTACTCTGTGATTTATCTACTAACTTAAATCCTCAAGCAATCTGTCGGTGTCTATTTGTGAAATATAAATCTAGGCCTCTAATAAAGTACTTTGAGACAGACTGTAAACGTGGTTTCATTTCTTTGTTCATTCTTTATTCCGATGGGTAAATTGATTGTGGCAGTCGGATAAAGTACCTACTGAGTATCTTCTTTACAATACTAGGTCATCATCTGTAGAGCTTTTCCCAACTATGTTGGAGTTGGCTTCCAGTCTAACCGGATCTGAATACCAGTATTTTACATGGAGCGACTGCTTATCTGATATCCTCAACCCAATTAGCACCTACTGGGTAAAACTATATATAACCCTTGGTAAGACTGGTTGTCAGACTTTTAGGCCACTGATTACCTGTAACGATTGTCAAACATCTACAATTGACAGCCGGGACCAATGGCTTAACAAGCTTTCCGAGGCACGGAGGAAACTCTGTATGTAATGTGTGGTCACCCATCCAAGGACCAACCTAGGCAAGCACGGCTTAACCTAAAAGATCGATCCACGCGACTGTTATTATTAACCCACGACCTCCTCCTTTCTTTACAATACTATGTATTTCCACAAAATACCAGGAGTTGTCAAAACTCACGAACAAACCGATCTGGAGAGGAATAAAAACAAACGACGACCTTCGTGAGCTTCAAACGAAAACTAATAAAAACTCCGCTGAGCTTGACATAGCTAAGGGCTCATTCACACAGCTTCCGTCATTGACGATCCGTCATAACGTCATGACGGATGGACGTTGTTTATAGAATCGTGTTTTATCACGATCCGGCAAAAAAAAACGAGTTGGTGTTCACATTGGTTTCGTGAATTTTCGGAAGCGAGCGCATCCGTTACAAAAAATTCACGATTCGTGTTTTTTGACGTACCTGATTTTTAAAAGACGATACGTAATTTAAGATGTGTCCGTCATTTTTCACGATTCGTGATGCGTGTAAAAACGGGCATTTAAAAAGCATTGCCACCGTCAAAAAAATTTATGTATCGTGAAATACGTCAAAAAAAAAAACGAATCGTCCTCGTGTGAACGGGCTGTAACGAGTTTGTGCAGTATCTTGAAATGTACTGTACAAACTCTGTCAACTGTAATACAGCAAAATGGAACCGACTTAATGTTTAATAAAATGTCTTGATAATTGCAGAAACTTTGTAAGCTTGGATTGTGGTTTCTTATTAGAATTAAGTGTTTTCGCTGGGGGCTTGATAAATTTTTAATAAATAGGTACTTGCAAAATCTCGAGTCAGACTGTGAGCTTTGAATAATTTCAACGCATTAATTTGCAAAATTGGGAGAGATTATGACGAAAGAAAATGTCTTGTCGCGACAACGCTAAACCACGTTTTAATGAATAAGAAGTTTTACGTAACTTAATCTTGTTTTTTATTGTTCCAGGTAAGATACGAAGACACAGAAACCGATGGATTGCACTCAAAATAAGTAACGTTAGTTATGACTACGTCTAAACAAAAAACAATTGTGTGATGAACAAAGTGCTAACAAAACCATTTCTACGTTAAAATAGAAGGAAGAGAAGAATTTATAAATGCTCGAAACATGAATAAAACATCCTCATCGCAAATGCATTGAGTATTATTCAATCTGGATCCTTTCATGGCTATCACAATAACGCCCAGAACTGTAAATAACGTAAGAGCACTTGAGTGAGAATTTCGAGCAACATTGTTTTTTTAAAGCTTTGTCTCTCTGCAATAAAAAGAGTTTTAAGTGGGATGATTGATCTCATGTGATGTATTTTCGGTCTCTAAACGTAAAACTGGTTAGTAATAATGTTGTTTATTTTGCAAATGAAAAGAAATTAAACTCAGAAATCGTTGATACGAAACCTGGGAAAAATACAACAAGCAATCACATGAAGTGGTATGCAATTTGACGAGATAATAAGCGAATTAGGCTTTTAGAGATTGGATGACCGAAATTGTTGGAAATTTGCCCGTGGTTTTATTTCAATGTTCGCATTTATATACTGTATTAGAAAATTTACACGAAATGTAACCTTCTTTCAACATGATTTTATTACAGACGAAACGAAATCATAATTATTGCGTTACTAGAAGAATCATCAATTACGAGTACCTACGCATCAATTAGAAATTGATGAGAATTCATGGTGCCGGCCGCTGACGAAAATACTGTAAAGCAACGTGTTCACGATCGAACACTGTGACGTCGTATACATATAATCGCGCGATATCGTGCGACATTTTCATACATTTTCCACAGTTTAGAAATATCATGCAATTTAAATGCGATACAAGTCGTGGGCCATTTTCAGCGCCCGTGAATACACCGCTTTACTAGCTCTCAGTATTTCATTATGTCAAAACATTGGTAATGTGGAACAAATTGGAATTTCGTTTGATAGATATAGGTACCTAAATTGTAGAACGAGTGACACGTCGATAAACAACTTAATTAATCGGAGAGGAACGACTCAACAAGCGACGGATCGATCATAGATGTCTGAAGTGCCAACCGTAGAAGGTTGGATGTGTGATTTCGGTGAAAATAGATTAACTTGGGACGCTGAGCTTGAAGTGAAGAAATCTTTTTCATCGGGCAACTGGGTACAATTTACATTTTGTTTTAGCCCAGAACTTCGCCACTTCCACCGCGTCGTCAGTGCAAGCGCAAAGGCCATTTCTGCTGCATGTTTTTGGGCTTCTTCTTCTTTGCGTGCCGATGAACTCAAATAATACCCGACCAGTATTTAGCCACCTGCACAGCTCTTTCGCTGGCTTCGTGCTAAGAAGGCAGGATAAAAGGATAAGGAAGAAAATAATAGCATGACTGAAAGCAATAACAATTACGAAGTAGAATTAACCGTAGGCAAATATCTTACTCGTTTTACGAATATATTAGCAATTTAAATACTAAAAGAAAACTTAGTGCCGGATCTGCTGGCTGATCTTTTACTCCTAACCCTTGGTGAGCCTAGGGTATTACATTACTAGTCCTTTATCGTGTGGTTAGTGCCTAACATGGTGTCAGAGTTATTATGCCGCCCATGGGCCTCTGACTTGGCTTTATATGCGTTGAGACGTATCTCCCCGGCATGCTGGTTTCCTCACGATGTTTTCCTTCACCGAAACAAATGATGATTAAACAATACGCACACGATTCCGAAAAATCAGAGGTGCGTGTTTTGGGTTCGAACTCGAGGCCTACGACTTGGCAGTCCAACGGTCACACCGCTAGGCTATCACTGCTTACATGACCACTTATTGGCCTACATGTAGTTATACAGAAAAGTCTGGTTTTATCGACTAGTCGCACAAAAAAATACATATGATTTAAATATCGTGTCCTTAATTCCACATACATTACTTCCGTTTAACGGTAGAAACATTTATAACACGATTACCTACCGAAGCTTCCATGATTAAACTAATGTTCACACTTATCACTTGTGAGTTGCGACCTTTTGTCACAAATAATGGCGTCCGGTCAGAGCACCATCATAATGCCGGTCACAATAGAATCAGTTCTGTTTTGGTCACATTTAATGGGTATTCTATGTCTGCTGGCCTAACACGGACTGGGAGGTCTGTATTTAGTTTTAGAATAACGGCACGGTTCCTTGCTCGACTACAACACTAATGCACATAACATAAAATTACGCCTGTAATTCCCGAAGGGTTATGTAGAGGTGTACCTTGTAGTACACCCATATTTCGCCAGTTAAGTTTTAAGTCCCATGTAATAGGGGGCGAGCCTTTTGCCATAAACCGGGCACAAATTCAGACTCCGTGGCTGTTACTGAGAAATTCCTGATGGAGAAACCTACTAACACTGCCCGACCCGGGTATCGGCCCCAGGACCTTTATGTTCAGCAGTCGCGCTTGCAACTGCTAAACCAACGAAGCAACGAGCGCTAATGCACGTTTGCCCTTATACCGTGCGTCAACGCGAGAGCTAAATAAGTGCACAGTTTTAGGTTTTTAGCGGTGAAAATCCATCAGTACTATTTTTTTTAGTCATTCTGCCTAGTGAAAGTGATAAAGCCATAAGCTATGCACTTGTTAGTAAATACCTACTTAGTTTTCTTGTGTCAAGGAACTGAATTAGGTATCGTCCTATGCGACTTACGGCTTCGTAAAATCGTAACGTCCATTTGTATGGTTGGCAAAACAAATGTATTCGCATAGCTATCGTGCTCAATCTATCCGTACTGTACATCCTACGCAGTAATGGAGTTCCACCTTTACTACGGGTCAGAATTACACGAGGACTTTAACGGGTTGGATATAATCGATAAAGTCACATGGATTATGGTTTAGAATGAGTATGGGCGTATTGACAATAGGTATTTAAACGTCATTATAGTATACGTGTGTGTAATGGTATGTAGATTTTATTTTTGGCGTTGTTGGTCTGTCATGAGCTGTGCATTGCTTTGAACTGCTCAATGTTAGAACGTCTTGTCTAGTGAATAACAGAACGTTCACACGACGACGATTCGTTTTTTTTTTGACGTATCGTCTTTTTCATGATCCGTCATTTTTTTTGACGGCGGCAATGCTTTTGAAATGCCCGTGTTCACACGCATCACGAATCGTGAAAAATGACGGAGACGTCTTAAATCACGTATCGTCTTTTAAAAATCAGGTACGCCAAAAACTCGAATCGCGATTTTTTGTGACGGATTTGCTGATGCGCTCGCTCCCGAAAAATCACGGAACTAATCTGAACACCAATTTGTTTTTTTTTCCGGATCGTGATAAAACACGATTCCGTATGCAATGTCCATCCGTCATGACGGATCGTCAATGACGGAAACCGTGTGAATGAGCTCTTAGAATGGAAATGTATGATCTACAAAGTACCCGTAGTGTTGCCTACAGCGTTAACAAACTGATATAAAGACCTCACAAAGCCATTCAGCGAATTTCAGCTCTATTCAAAGTTCTAATGATTGCTATTGGCATAATAAAAACACGGAAAGGTGACGTTTCCGATTCGGAAAAACCGACGTAACGGAAACCGAGTAATGGATTTATTACGAAAAAAAAAACCATCGGTCACATGGATTAAACTCTTTGAGGGCATCGGATCAAACGCGGTTTCACTGTGAATGCATATGAGCGCTTCCGCTGTTAAATTACGCGTGTTTGTGGCCCGTATCACCCTCCCTTTGATTATATCGCGTTAGATACTGACTATAGATAGGCAACTGATCCGTTGAGCGCGGGGCCCTAGTTCGATTTCCAGGTCGGTCAAAGTGTCATTGGGTTTTTCTATGAAGATTTTTTCAGTAGCAATCCAGTTTGTAAGTTGGTGGTTGAAACCCCTGTGCTTCGGAAGGCACGTCAAGCCATTGGTCCTGCACTTGATCTCTCTCCGATCGCCTCGGATTGCCATCCTATCGGACTATAAAAGTGGGGAAGAGAGAAGAGTCCAACTGTGTTCGCACACTATAGTATTTCCTGCGTAGATTAGTCATCATGTCTGTAAACGGTAAAGGGAACTTTATTACCGACTGGCTTTTGCCCGCTGCTTCGCTTGCGTTGTGGGCGGAAATTATCCTACGAGAACGTTTTGATATATAAATATAGTTCATGAAAGTCGCAGATAATGTAGCTTAACATAAGTGAAATAATTTTCGTAATTGGTTCAGTAGTTCTGAAGATTGTTCCCTACAAACAAACTTTAGCTCTTTAAAATATAACATTAAACATAACATCACGCCTGTAATCCCTGAAAGGTTAGGCGGACGTGTGCCTAGTAGTACACCCACATTTCGCCAGTTATATTTAAGTTCCATGTAATAGGGGGCGAGCCTATTGCCATCAACCGGGCACAAATCGAGACTCCGTGACTGCTACTGAGCAATTCCTGATGGAAAAATCCAATACGATTTTGCCCGACCCGAATCGAACAAAGTACCTCATGCTCAGCAGTCGCCCTAGCAACCACTCGGCCAATGAGGCAATTTTACATAATAATATTAGTATAGATAAATAAGTTATCCTGTTTCGTAGAATTAACACCTTTTGTTTCGCAGCTCGTGCAGTCCTGCTCATACAACTTTAGCGTTATCTTTTAAGGTTCGGATAAGTATTGGTAAAATGTCAGTTAAGCGGAAATTGTGTACGCCTGTCGTCTAAAGCTCGGTTTCTTAGTCTTTTGTACCACAGTTTTATTCTTTTGTATTGTATCCACACGTTTTGAGATATTGGTCATGATCTGGGTCTTGGGTCTATTCTTTGAAAGTCCAACCTCAAGACTTGCTGTGCTTAGATCTTGGAGCATTTCTTCTAGTTCTGATGCTGATGTGGAGAATAGCACAATGTAATTGGCAAAGCCGAGGTTTGTTAGGTGTTGGCCGCTATCATTTATGACTCGATATTATTTAATTGTTATATATTTGTTTTATTACAAAAAAAATCTTAAGTAGGCTAATAAAGTTTAAAAAAAGCGAGGCAGCTTTTTCATGAAATCACTTCGTTCATTAATTCAATGAACGATGCGATTTTTAACCTGACTGTACCCTTTTCTGCAAAAATACTGAGTGTGTCCAGTTGGCGAAAACTTAAAAGTGATTTAATTTACGTTTCACTATGTAGACACGTGGAAAAATCTTGGCGTGTCCAGATGACGAAATAATAAGTCCTACTAATTTTGAGTTTCACCAACTGGACACACGTGTGTCCAGTCTCTCGTGTCGAGTTGGTGAATAACCCGAATAAAGTAAGTAGGTGCATACTTTGCGAAATTAATCTTTAACAGTTACATATATTCAGTTGTTGCCAAACAATTATGTCATTCATTTCTGTGTTAACTATTTTAAATGTTTCAATTTTGCAATATAATATGGAGATGAATGTGTTAAAACCACGAGAAAAATATCAACATATGGTTTCTATCGAAATGCTGCGATGAATTCGTTTGTCACATAAATAAGAACAAAAGAAATACTATGTTTACTACTATAAAACGAAAATGTTTCACGTCTTGATTGAATACCCTTCAATTATTTTGCCTAGGGTTGTTAAATACCAATCATTGCGCCCCAAAAAAAATAATTGAACGAGTTACCTATTATATCTGTACTCCTGTAGCCTTACAGCCACACGAAACGATCATCAAGATTAAACATCGCCTGCCAAGGTCAGTCTGTGGATTGGTGACCATCGAGTCCATACCGAGTTTTTTTTGTGCTTCAGAAACCAAAATATTGGTATTCAGCTGCATCCGGATAGACTTGAAGCAACCCAACATCATTGTTAGGAGACTAGGCAGATGAAAATCGGGATAAATATAACGACCACCAAAAATAAATTTGTGACCATAACCTCTATTACCTAAAATAAAACAAACACCAAAAAAAATTCAACCTAAACCAAAAAATAAAAAAATAACAATGGTTCCAGCTATTTTAGTAATGACTGCACTTTAAATTGTACTATGCAACCAAATTTAGTAAATTGATCACCAAATTTAAAGAACAAATTTTTATGAGCAAATTTCTACCAAAATACACGGAACTAAATACACATAGGATGCTAGAGCGAGCGAAGCGAGCTCGGGACTTGAGGCACCCCAACTCGGACAGGTTAGGTTGGGTTAGGGATGGTGGGGTCTAAAAGACCCCGCCATCCCCTTCGTGGTTATTTATTTAAAATGCGTTTAAATGTAATTTTATATTAAAATACTGTTAAATTTTTGGTGGTCAAACAATCATAATTTGGAGTTGATTGCTTTAAGCAGGATCACAAGTTGTAAAATATTTGGTTCTAATTTCACGCTAAAATGGGGATTTAATTTTGGTGATCATTTATTATTTTTGGCTACAAAAACTTATTTGTTACCGTTACATTTTACTAGAACTGGTGGTTAATTAAACATAAGCCGATGAAAATGAAGGACCATCAAGCTCCTTACACGTGATTTACTAGCGAACTATGAAGTGAACGATTATAAATAACTGCCAAATTGATTTTCCAACAAAGATGAATGTTCCACAAACATTACATGCTCAAAACGGATCAATATCGTAAGTTCATTGACTTCATTCAGGGGCTTGTATCTAAATTATTGCAGCGTAGATCAATCGATCGAACTGGGAGCACATTGCCAACCGTTGTTTACGAGCCACGACCTGTTACGTACGTATCAAATAAAGTCACTTGAAGTTTAAAATTGACTGACATTTAGGTCTAACCAAAACATCCTGGAAATTCTTAAATAGTCTGACATTTCGATCTTGACCTTAGAAGCTAAGATCTAAATTTTCTCACCAACGCAATGTATTGCGTAGTTTGTGAAAAAATTAAAGGGTTCGGCGCTACAGGTAAATAGGTTTTCCAATTTTAACCAGTGGCGAAGGGATATCTGTCTGGATCTCTGATGAATACTTTTTGGTGTTGCTATTTATGCAGAACTAGCGACCCGCCCCGGCTTCGAACGGGTGCAGTGTAGATACTAATGTTTTTTCTACTATAATATGCATGCATTATACATATAAACCTTCCTCTTGAATCACTCTATCTATTAAAAAAAAACCGCATCAAAATCCGTTGCGTAGTTTTAAAGATCTAAGCATACATAGAGACAGCAGGAAGCGACGTTGTTTTATACTATGTAGTGAAATGTCATTAAAACTATCAACCAACCTTCAGTAATAAAGAGGCACTACATGGGGTATGTTGCCTTCCTTTCTGAACTCACTTTTCTTCACAATGTGATACCAAGTTAGGAAAAGTCATCCTTATAATTTAATTCAAATTAATATTCCCGTTTATATTCATGACTTTTCAGTACCGAAAACAATTTCCCGTATAAACGACTCGAGTATTTGGAAGTTCATTTCCGAATACGAATATATAAACAAATAAATCTCATTTACGCCACAATAAATTGTATGAGGACACGAAATAATTCATTCAAAGCTTTGGCATATAAATTATAATATGACACTGTATTCCAAATGAAAACGCAAAGATACTCGTACAAGTCATTTGAAGAAATTAAATGGCGCAAATATGGAGAAACACACTTACTACAAGAAGAACCAAAGTGTGTATTACAATGGCTGGTTGGTCTAGTAATTTCAAACAGACAAACACTACACTGAGGATGAAGTCTTGGGTTCGATTTCCAAATCGGACAAAGGGTTTTTCCATCAGGAATTTCTTAATAGCAGCCAGCAGAGTCTGGTTTGTGCTCTATTGATAGACTCGCCTCCTATTACATGGAGCCTCAGACATAACTAGCGAATTGTGAAATGTACTACAGGTACGTTTCTGCCTAATCTTTCGGGGACTAGAGGTATGATGTTGGTGTTATATGTTAAAATATCTCGTTATGTGAAGCTTGAGAATAGTATCGGGTATAGTGTAAAACTATAACTAACTCTAATAGTAAGTACAGTGTAGTACTCTAACACCCGTATCTATAGTCAAGTTAAAGTAATTACTTGAGCTTAAGTATTTACTTGTGCAAAAGACAAGAATTTAAACGAAGTAAGAACCGTCAAAGAAAGCAAAGCTATGAATTCTAGAAATCTTTTTACAGTTGTAACTTTGAGCAATTACTAAACTACATAAGTGTCGAGTTGGTGATTAACCCGTTATTTTTAGCAACGAGGTTCTCGTATTCTTATAGGTTTGAATTGAGGTAAAAATAACTTCAAACTTCTCGAGAAAAGAAATAAACTGAGTAGTTATAAATGTTAGAACATTTACTTTATACTCGACGAACACTTCGGTAGATAGGTACTTGTAAAAACTTACTAGACTGAACGATATAGTTTTAACGACGCATTTCTAGTGAAAGTTTCCGAAGTGGTTTAATATTACAAAACATTTTATGAGCAGGACCCACGTACCACGTTCCCTACGTGGCAGATACCTACCGACGACGACGTTCAATTTATTTTCTATGGGCAGTAGACAGGTAAAATGTACTCATTGAAAGAAAGTATTCAAATTTTAAAAGCTGTATCAAAGTGTCCATCCACAAAAATGAATTACTCGTAAACATTGGTGTTTTAGCAAACATTTATTTTGTGACGAAAAAGGGGTGTATTCAGGCGCAGCAGCAGCACGTAATATGTATATTGTTATGTACCCCAGCCGTGTTTGTGCATTAAATATCTTTTTAAATATTCAGTATTATGCCTGCCGCATTGTTTATTTGTTTTGTCATATTATTTACGTTCGTTCACACTAGCTGGGATAGCTGTATTTTGCCAAAACGCCGTTCGCTATAGAATTGCATGTGTTGAGGTAATAGGAAATCGATTTATCAAACAAAAAAGCGAAACAAAGCGTTTCGTATTTCTAAAATGGTTTTCAAAATGATTAACATACATACGTTTTTCTGTAGCATAATGTCAATCCAATAGGTAACATTTTTGAGTTTTTCTCCATTTTGATCGCTGATTTAATTATCACTGTCTCCAGCCTCAAAATAGTTACGAAACGGCACTTTTACGATGTCATTTTGTTTATTTGTCCAGACGGGAAAGTTACCATTCGGGATGTAACCCTCACTAGGGCCAAACAAACAAACGAACTCGGAAAATATTAGAAACAAGTAGGTACCTTTTTACAAGCACAGACGGATCCCTGAACTAGGTCAACCCAGTTTTTCCATTATGCACCCGTTCACTTATGGTATTAGAGCAAACTTGATTGCCACGTTGCATTTTTGGTTTATTCCGTACAAAAAACAGCTTGACGTCGAAAAACTCATTTGGTGTTAAGGAAAATAGCCAAAACGCCAACACGTCTACGAAGAAGTAATCAGGTGCTAGTAAAAAAGCCAAAAAACCAACGTGTATACATATGTAAAAGTTTTCCATGGTATACTAAACTAATTAAGATCGGTAATGAAAGTACGGCACGTTCGACCAAAGCCAGCAAAACAATACATTTTATAAGCTCATTCTATGTACAGTCAGAAGCACTAGAATGGTTACAGTAAGCAACCTTTTAACGTGATTTTCTCCGACTGTAACTTTGTGCTGTTACGAAAATAGTACTTTGAAACAAATACATATTAATATTATTATAAAACAGTTCTTAACTCAAAGCCAAAAGCGTTATTCCTCGAGAAAATGCTAAGTAATAGATATATTACTGCTCATGACTGTACACACTTTCTTCGTCACGTACTTAACTTTTCATGTAAACAAATGGTGCGTGGTACGGTATTTTTTCGGTTAACTCCTTTATTTATATTTGCGAGAATGTTGTTTCACGATTACATTTGAACCTTTGTGAGAAACGTTCGACAATACATTTGGGCGTCGACCCCGTTTACTTCATTCGGTAAGGTGATCGTGTCGTTTCATGTTACAAGAAGCGTTGATGGGGTTACGGGAAAAAAAACACAGCATAAAATTAGAATCATTGTAAGCCAAATGAAAAGGATTTGAAAGAATTTCCATTAACAAGAAATTCTTCATCGGTTTAAAAAAAAAACCTACTTCCAAAAAAAAACACAAAAAAAAGTGGAAAATAACATTACTTTCGGAAGTCGGTGACTATAGTTTGTTTCACTGACTTTTTTGGCACCGACTTCCGAAAGTAATGTTATTTTCCAGTGTTTTTTTAGTGTTTTTTTTGGAAGTCGGTAATTTTTTTTGCAAAAGAGTTTTTATTTTACCCTTTTTAGTTATCGCATCACACACAAATCCTTGTCATGTATCAATTTCGCAATTTCTTTTACTTGGATGACATATTTTTTCCAGCTATTTTGATTTAAAAACCAAACTGCTGAACCGATTTTAATGAAATTTCTATGGGACCAATCGGGAAGTAGATCCTTTCAGATAAAAGAAGAATTTTTAAAATCGGTTCATAAATGACGAAGATATGAGGTAACAAACACAAAAAAAAAATACAACCGAATTGAGAACCTCCTCCTTTTTTTGAAGTCGGTTAAAAAACAGCAATAAAAAGCAACGAAAAAGTGCAATACCTACTCGAGCGGTATGGAGGGGTTCGAAATGATGTACTGAATACATGGTAGTCGTTTGTACGTCGGTGTGTCTTCCACCCTCTATACTTATAGTATATCCTAACACATCTGATGGAGTAGAAAACTTCACAACTAGGCTAGTAGTTTTGTTGCGGTGCTAGCTAGTTTTGTTTGTTGCTCTGTTTGCAACTCACATCGTAAAGTTTCAGAACATTGTGAGTTGAAAAATTCTCTTTGTATTAGTTGATGAAACTGTTGATGCGGGCTCTAAGAACTCTCTGTGAAAGGATGTGTGTATCTTGTGGATACAGTTTCTTGGATACAAGTTAAAAATGTGTGTATGCTTGTGATCTTTCATTGGCGTTATTACGTACATGAATTTACGTTTTATTCCCATACGATCATACAGTCTCCTTTCGTATCGTCCACGTTCATACACATAATAAAGATTAATGAAAGATTAAAATTTGAGTTATTATTCCTGAATAGCACCTAATTTAGCTTCAGAAATTAATTACTTATTTGGCACTGGTTTGCTACTTTCGCGGGAACATTAAACTTGAAAATTATGTAAATCACTTATTTAAACATTATAAACATCGATAAAGCTTTTATAGGAAAATTATACAGGGTACTGAGTAAGCTAATTCCCGATATTTGACCTAACTCCCAAATAACCTCTAAACTTTAAGCCAAATCGCTGTCATAACATTTTTATGACTTTCCTTTTATGGTTTACTAGCTTTAGCTCGCGGCTTTGCCTGCGTGGAGATTGTTAATTATCCCACGGGCATGTACTCATCACCTGGCTAGCCTTTCCCCAACTATGTTGGGATCGGCTAGTCTAACCGGATACAGCTGAAACACAAATGATTTTAAGGGCCGTACTAGCTGCATAAAAAATATTCTACATCTTAACCTAGGTCATGGGTCAACCTGAACAAATCCTTTCAGCTGTTATGGTGTGAAAAGGTAACAGCCAAACCAATATACAGACAGACAGATTTACTTTCGAATTTATAATATTCCACAAGGATAAAACTTAACTTTATATAACCATAAAATTTCACAGATATTAAGTACATAGTCTCCAAAATCTCGCTCGGTAATGAGAAGACACTTAGCCGATAATGGCTATCCAGTTATCGATTAACACGTAAAAGGATTAGCGGTAATTGACCGGCATTTGGCCAGTTATCTCACACGGAGAAGCAGAGATTTCTAAAGCCTCTCTAATCGGTTCCAACGTATCCGATTTGTTTTGGGAGTTACTGAGTATCTTAAATGAAGTCTTGAAAGTATTTTTGGGAAAAATAGGTGGGAGTTAATATGAGATGAAAAGAATGATGCGAAATGGAATATTTGTGGTTTTTGGATGCAAAGTAAAGTCTTAAAAACTGCAGGTTTTGAGTATAGGTAAAACAAAAAAAAATAAACAATAACAAATAATGCGTTTGCTTTTAAAAGCCATTACGGACACTAAATATTACGATTGTTTAATTGAATATTTTTTCCGTCAACGAATCCATTACCGCATCAAAACGCGAACCGAATAAAAATAAATCTCATCTCTATTTCCATTCATATTTCAAATCACCCGAACAATAATGTAACACAACCTTTCCAAACCCACTGACACTGTACACAATATTACATCGAAAGCTGTCCAATAGAATAGAGAACACGAGAAACTACGAAAGAAACAATAACAAAAATAATGCCCACGAAAAAAATTGTAAATAGTGATATACGGGACCCGTAGTCCTGCCATATTGTAACGTAAGAGAACCATTAGTTAGGGCTACTGTCTGTTCTTGACCGCGTTTGGCCTTCGTAGTGTTCCCCGTTAATCATTTTGATAGAACGATGTTGGATGCAGGTCAAATCACAGTCTATAAATTTTGATTGTGTCCGTCTTCATTGTTTTATAAATATGTTGTGTTGTTGCGCACTAGGTTCTTGATTCTGATGAGATTTCAATGAGGAAGTACGGGGAAATTAATTGTTTAAGAAATTGACACAATTAATTGTTATTGGGTTTTTCCATCAGGAATATCTCAGTAGCAGTCACGTAGTCTGGATTCGTGCCCGGTTGATGGCGATAGGGTCGCCTCCTATTACATGGGACTTAAACATAACTGGCGAAATGTAGGTGTACTATTAGGTACACCTCTGCCTAATTCTTCGGGGATTACAGGCGTGATGTTATGTGAAATTGATACACTACTCCAATGTGGCGTGTTATTGTGATTTTAATATACGGACGATGTAAGTTGGTAGTTGCTCTGGTTACATCTGATTAATAAGCAGATGAATTTTCGAATTCATATTATCGTCTTGAAAAGCAGTTTCAACATCTCATAAGCTTGCTTTTATACCAGTTTTCTAGTTGGATACGGACGCAATAGTTCTCGAAACGAGAAAATCATAAGCTTCACAGCAGTGCGACGAGCGATCAAAAGAAGTAAGGATTAAATCCATCCGGAACCGATTGGTTTTTATCAAGCCGGGTTTTTCACCTCGTTCACACAGACGGAGAACTCAACACCCTGAATGTAAAGCTTTACAAGTCACTATACAAGGTAGAAGGGACACCGACACGAAAACGGTTACCACGAAGTGAGTACATTCTGACCCCCCCACATATAAATTTTTCATGGGTAATTAAAAAAAATCTGCTGCTTCCTACCTACAAAAGAGCAAGAGCCATAACCTCACTGTCAAAGTGTATGGAACGATATGGTATAAAATTGGCATTTATTCATCAAACTGCCCCAAATTATTAAATTTCACGAGATCCGACCCGAGGTTGATTTTGCACATCATTTCAGCGGTGATTGTAACTCTGCTTATGAGACCATTGTTTATGATATGCATGTTTAATAGCTTGCCATTGTTCACATAGTGTAACTCGCTAACCCAAGGATTCCGGTAGTAAGCAGTTTAATAACTAAACATGTAAATGCATGTTTTGGGGATTGTCTTGAAATTTGTGCTGAAGCCTAAACAACTACCTTTGAGCCTTCTAACTTTCAGTGTGGTAATGTTTTATCGTCTAGCTTCTATACATGTTAAAAAAGTAGCTTTTCGTGTCTATTTGTGAGACTACGCTGTATTTATTAAGAAACCACGCAACGGATTTTGATGTGTTTATCATATTCATTTAGAGTATCTAGTGTGGAAGGGTATATCAATGTTTTGTCAACTCGTAAACATTGCGAGGCAACGGGTTGCTAAACTTTAAATGTTCGGGTAATTATTTTTACTTGATACTAGAAGGTTGGTTTAGCATGCAAGATCTTGTCATATTTGATTTATGTTCATGCGAAAGTTTGTGTGTAATATCTCTATCCTGCAAAAACAACTGAACGGATTTGGATGGGCACAATGATAGTTTATAGCCTATAATAACAGATAGGATACTTTTTATTCCGGTAGTACGATCGCATGGGACAATTACCGAACTCCACGCGAGCGAAGCGGCAGGCACAACCTAGTTTAATATAAGCTTTATTTCCGCTTCCCGTAAAGATCGTCCCAAAAGAGCTTTGTTTTCAAAACCCCGGGTATTTTATTTGAGTCAGTCGTGTAGTACTTTAATGCAAGAAACATTATTCTTCGGGGGTGTCACGTCACTTGTTGAGCGAGGAAGCTTTCAGCTTATCAGGCGAGGGCAGGTGCGCCCCTCTCACAGGGGTACACACGCTACGATCGGAGACTGATATCCGCATTTTAAGTGATTTCCTGGTTAAAGATAATGCTCAGTTTTGCTTATTTTCTTAAGGCGCTAGGTAGGGTCATTCAGTTCGATAATGTTTAAGTTAGGTTTTAACAAATCATTGACTGTCATACAAAAAACAAAGGTAGATAATTACGGGGTTATCTACTCGGTTGTTCAGAAGTAGGAATGCTGAATCTAGAATTTTTTTAATCGAGAGCGGGATTCTGCGCGGCCAGTTCGGTTTTTGTACAGCACAAATGCTGAAAAGCTCAACTAGATATACACGGCGTGAAGGACGCTTTTAATATTTTTTTGCCATGCGTTCAATTGATTCAAAAAAATCAAGTACTCCATACAGACATGAAGGTATTGGACTTTTGTATGGAACGGGTGTTTTTTTTTTAATAGCAGTGACGGGTCTGAAATCATACAATGAAACTTTGGTAAAAGTTTGTGTCGCGATATCTCCCTTGATTAGTGGCAAAAACATTACTTATATTTTTTCTTTTATTGATTCTTTAAAAAAAGAAGAAAATTTCCCCTATAAATTTCCGTTGTATCGGGGGTGCGTTAACATACATTTAAACTCACATACATAAACAGCCAGCCACAACCGTTGAAAATATGAGAGAATAACTTTAGCGGTTGAACAAACAATCTGATAATGGACTTCTACTTACTTACTTCTCTTTGTCCTACGGGAAATAATAATCAGTATTGTGACAAGACAATTCAATTAAAAGAATCGCACTAAATAAACTGTCATTGAGAGTTGATTATTGAAACTGTGTGGTCTCTCGGGCCATGAAACTGAACGACTGTTGTTTTACGAGGTCTAGAAATAAAAAAAAAATGGATTTTGTATAGAACTGATGCGATCCGTTGATCAACATGAATGGTAAAACTAAAGAAAAATATTGAATTTCCAAAAGCATATAACAAAAGTTGTTCAGTTTTATGGTCTGAGACACCATACGAGAGGTCCCGCGTCTATTATGTTACATCATGTATATAAGTATCTAAATATAACAAGAGATTGAGAAATTTTTGCTTAGGTGATTATGTAACTATTGTAGATAGTGGAAGTAGGTTGTACTTTAACTTTCTAAGTACAAACGTTTCAATAAACAATTCTTAAGTACAGTTTATTGTACGCGATTCTTTTAATTGAATTGTCTTTCCACAATACTTATTTGTAAAGCATGTTTTTAAGTCTTATCTATCTACATATTATATCAAGTTCCTATATTCCTGGTATAGCCAGTCATCTTCTCGAAAACGGCTCTAACGATTTCGATGGAAGTTGCAATATAAACTAGGCCTCATGTCTGGGAAAAATCGTTTTCTCTATTCTCACCCAAGCAGAGCTCGGTCGCATAAGTACTATTCTTATAACAAAGCGTAATGAATCCCTTATGATAGGGCTGCGTCAGTTAAAACAATAAAAAGATAATTATTTAAATATTTGAGTAGTTAAGAGCTAAATATCACGAAGACTGGCTGCTTACAATAATTGCTTTACTTTGAGATAGAGAAATTATGAAATTCAAATTGTTAAATTACTTAATGAGAGCCGAAGTGACTGTTAATAGAAATAACCTAGACACCTCGTTCAATTTAATAGCATTTTGATAGATGGGTATTCTATTCTTGTTTTATTAATTTAATTTGGAATGTAATGAAATGTCCAATTAAATGGTAACAGGATAGGATGGGTCAAATTCTTTTTAGGGACGTCAAAGCAGTTAAACTAGGTCCCGATCAGTGAAAAACTCATTTCAAGAGTCATTTAACGAGCTTAATAAAGCGAGTCTCGATTTGCAGGTAGTTTTTATAACGTACTTGGTCGAGAGCATGTAGAAACGTATTTTATAAAGTATTTAGAAAGTTACAATCCCAATACATAACAAAATACACTTCAAAGCAAGCTTCACTAAGCTACGATAAAATGTTACAAAATGACTCGTTGATTGACGAGTGCGTCAATGATCGTTTATTTCATCAATCAACTAATTTCAAGTCAAAATTATTGTTGAGGTAGTCTTGAAAAATCAGATGTGCTATAAAAACACCTCAATCATTGAGAATGCTGTATGGTTGTTTTTGCGCAAAGCCAAAGTTAGAACCAACGTATCTTGTCTTTCCATTGCAGACAATTTGACAACTGTTTACCATCAGTGCCCTCGTGACAATGTCATTCAAGTGCCGAAATAACCATGATGCACTATTTAACATAACATAACATCCGCGTCATCGCCTTGTAATCCCCAAAGGGTTAACCAGAGGTATACCTAACCAATACCACCAAAGCTACCATTTACATCTTTTATTGACTCGCATTTTCCCTGGTGGCTGAGAGAATGTCATGCTCACTAAAATGTCTCGCTGATGGTGGCGCGTGTGTCGGGTCGTTTAGTTCCCTTCAAAATGGTTGAGTTGAATGATCGCTGATCCATGCGTCATGTTCGTGAACGGGCGCTGTCAGTAGGGACTGGTCATCTCGCAGCTGCCATGGATTATTGTATTTTTGAATTGTTGATTTTATCTTTTTACTCTGGACGCTCTTACTCACACGTCTTTCTACATCGTTCTCACATGTATGTATAATCTCGACATGAATGATGTTACCAAAATTTTGTAAAAACATATTATTGATTTAAAAGAGTGTCCATGGAGTTTCTTGCCCATTCTTCTCCACATGATCTACGCTTTCGAATGGGCAACTACAGTACTTTCACAAGTTATTATGCCCTGTGACAGGGACTGTAGCTTAGTTTATTTTTTGTGTTTTGACATTCAAAAGTGCCTGTAATGGTCTAATTGAAATAAATGCTTTGAGTTTGAGTTTGAACACATTTCGCCAGTATCTTGGCTTGGCAGATGCACTATATCTTGATAATTATTTAATGAATTAAAAAAATATTCGCTTGTCAATTGGACCCCAAGCGATCGATTTGAGATTCCTTTAGTTGTCTTCCTTGAGCGATTTGAACCAAAATTAAGAAACCGAATGAAATTCTTTTGGGTTGTTATAAATAGAGTCTTTTGTGAGAGTATTTCAGCTCCCCCTTTGTTAATGTTACTTTTTGTTTGAGGTCAGGGAAACAAAAAAGTTCACAGTAGTGACATCCTTGTCATACTAGACTATTGAAGATAGAGACATGGACTGAATAAACTTTATTGAACTCCAAAACAATAATTGATACACAGCTAATTTAAGATTTAATCTAAGTAAGTCATTTTTTAATAAACATTTCGATTTTAATGTCGAACAATTAAATAGTCGTAACTAAGCATGTTTTTTATAATCTGCCCAGTAAATGATAGGAATCAGAAATAATTAAATTCGGCATTATGAATTTATTTTGACTGTTATAATCAAATTGCCCTCTCATTTTGGGTACTTCTGAAAATTCCCAGGGGCCATAAATAATGTTCAATTAATCACTTCCATAACATATACCAACTTTAAAACTGTTTCAGACAACGCTCAGCCTCAGATACTAGGAGCATAATAATACCTTTATTTTCCTTTACGTTCGCAGAGGTGAGAATTATCGATTATGCCCTGAGTGGGTCAAAAGGAAAGCCGTTACAAAGGTAAAAGTTAATTGAAAATAAAATTGAAACAATCCTCAAATGCGGCTAAGCCTTATTTAATGATTTTAGGTAAATAAGCGTATCGTGCAGTAATTTTGCGTGTGGTTTTGTTTCGTGTCGCGATACAGATTCGTGGTGACAGCGCGATGGCGTTGATAATTGTGTGGATAAAATGTAATTTAGCTGGTTATTTTGGGATACATTTTAAAAGTGTACATATAAAATACTAAATTATGCCCGCGACTTCGCCCGCGTGGAGTTAAAGAGATAAACGTTCCGAGTCCTCTTTGGACAGTCTGGAAAATATTGATTTCTTATGTGCGTTTTGTTATAAGTTTTATCTATTTAGTCATAGTTACATAGCAATGATTGTGCGCACAATGTAATGATATGTCTAATTTTCGCTGCGTTTCTTTTGTTTTAGCGTAATAGCTAGTCAGCTAGCGGCACTGATGTTCCGCTAATGTTTCTACGTCATTGCATTGCAACCTTTTTGTTGGATGT
The DNA here is from genome assembly GCA_964057025.1 of Standfussiana lucernea. NCBI lineage: Eukaryota > Metazoa > Arthropoda > Insecta > Lepidoptera > Noctuidae > Standfussiana > Standfussiana lucernea. The sequence goes on from OZ059789.1 coordinate 10,518,300, forward strand.
CGCATTAATAGCAAATGTCATGCTATTTTGTAATAACAATTATGAATGAATGATGTGTTTATGTCACATTAATCTAATCGCGCCGTTCGCAGTTTTATAAACCAATCACGATTCGGCCTTCTTACATCGCAATCTGAGATGGGAAAAAACACATTCATATTTTTTTCAGGAAACAGCTTTTATTTATTTTTAAAGCTCATATCAAATTACAGCCCATACTTTCAGTTTATTTGCTTGATAAACGGGTTTGTTACAAAGGCAAAATGAATGCGAATTTTAATTCGGAAATGTTAATTACACAGTAAAATGAATAAAAGTTTAGTGCCCTTCCACATGGAAAGGACAATTATATTATGAGAACTGGACAAGGTTTCACGCTACCGCCATAATTTAAGAATTAAAAATTCTCTTTCGTGGGAATTTTACGAGGCACGAGTACGAATACGGAAAAAGATATTAAAAACTTACACATACACAACATCACGCCTTTAATCCTGAAAGGGTTAGTTAGAAGTGTAGTACACCCACATTTCGCTGGCTATGTCCAAGTCACATGTAATAAGAGGTGAACCTGTTGCCCTCATCCGGGAACGGGATAGAATTTAACGCAATAACACTTTGAAAGCCTGGTAATCAAACCCAGGACCAGCTCGGCAGTCGCTTCCGACGACTAAACTAACTAGACAGTCTAAAAAAATACACTTCCCGTGAAAACTAACATATTCATGTCAGTCAACTCTTTGGTTCATATCGAATCTCAACATACAACACGTGCAATGTATCTTTCGTTAATATTATAAGAACAGGGCAGGTAAAACTGTAAATAAAGCCACAAATCAACGTCAAGACTTACAAGTAATATTAGTTGTTCAATATTTACGCGGTAAAGGATGCAGGTGTCACAGAAACCCTTCTGCCAATGTAAACATATTGTTTATAACTAGTGAGAAAATCTTAATTTGTTGGCAAACACTCGCTACTTCCCTAGTGCAATACATACGACAAGTTATTTTGATCTAAGAATATGTGGAAATATTCTTAGATACTGGTACAATGTACGAGTGTTTGGGAAGGAAACGAAGGCAAAATCTTTGCACTTCTGTGATTGGGGAAACAAACTGTTCGGAAACTAGTACTAAACGTTTTATGTATTAAGCAAGACGTAAAATATGGCGGATCATCGTAAAATTAACGATCGGACGACTTGACGGATAGCTAAACGAACGGTGTAACCTTATCTGTTGGCTTGCGTTAAAATAATATGCTCCCGACTGTAATTTGGTCACTATTACGACCGGTCTTAAGAGAGACTAGCCGAAAATGCAGGATATATTTAGTGCTCAAGTATGTGCGCAAAAACATGTGGACTCTCTGTTAGGGATCTAATTAAGGACTTAAACTCAAACTGCAGTGGACTGTAATTTTCAAGAATGTAATCCAAAACAGTTACAATATAATTGTCGATGTTGGTGAGAACGTATGGAATGCGCGCGCGTGCCGTCCACGAAGATTGGTTGCGTGCATTCTTGTAAATTACAGTCTACTGCAGTTTAAGTCCTTAATTAGGTCCCTAACACTCTCTGTTTATTTACTCTCAAAGTCGGATGAGATGGCAACCTGACACGACCGGGTAAAGATCAGGCGCAGGATCAACAACTTTACGTAAGTACTTTTCGAGGTATGCTAGTAACACACCTCCAGCTTCCAAACTCAAGGCTGCTCCTAAGAAATTCCTAATGAAAAAAATCTTACATTTAGCCCAACCTGGGAATCAAACCCATCAGTACCCCACGGTCATCAGATGCGCCTGCAACTACGAGACCAAGGAGACAGTTAAGGCTTTGGTAATAACTACTCTACGACATTGTACAGGTAGCTGCAATCTGTCTATGATTAAAATCGTATCTGACCACAAACATCCACTTCGGAACATAGGCCTCCCCGAGGGATCGTAGGATGAACGATACGAGACTCGCTTCCGTAATCTCCACGCTTGGAAGCGGATCTGTGTTGGAGCCACGTACTCAGATGTCGTCCTCCATCCTTGTATAATAGATAGTTTTACTGGCCACTTACAACACACAATAATAATGTACAATTTGGCCAAAATGTCTAGGAATTTAAATGCTGTCTCAGTCAGCTTTGAAAATCCAATATTATCCGAAATTAGACCGAAGACATACCTAATTCCAAAGAATAGAAACGATGTCGAAGCTGAGTCGTGATCTGTACTAAACATAGGGCAATCTTCGGTTTCATGTTCCTATAGTCAAGTATATATACGTCGATGAAAAAATCTAACTCTACACGCAGCTAAATTCTCGGCTTCAAGTGAGCGGAAAATCTTTAGTTTTCTGCAAATTACAGCTTGCACCGTAATGAGTTGGGTGAAATTTGGTGTGAGGAAAAGTGTTTCCTGTATGGTCACACAGGGAAATTACGTCCCAGAAAACTAAGAATTTTCTGCAGACAAGAAAATAGCTAGCTATTTTTTTTTTCATACGATTCCAATAAACACGAACATTAAAATAAATTATACTATGCAAAGCGTGAAATATTCATAAAAATACGTCTGACCATCACTCATTTTTAGTAGGTCTTCCTCTATATCTCATTTGATTTCCAACACCGTTCACGTAACGACCTAACCCAGAAAAATCAATTTATGAAGATCCAATTTAACCCAAATTTTCCAGGTGTGTGGGATTCTGTTATTTACAACTTGTCGTTGTGGCTGTCTCGATACAATTTACTGTCTTATATTATAAGCTTGTATGACGACCTTGGTGTTTCGTGCACGATTTCTATCTGTAATCTGCTAATGTCGCAGTTTATGAAAACAGGCAGACTCATACAATATTGAGATGTGTTTCGCTCGCTTTGCGGCGAATAGCTTTGTGGTTGCTGACAGTGTATTCTCTACGTGATTCCACAATTGTGATTTGATGAGTTTAGGTTGTGACGCAAAGTGTTTATTTAGGTCTTGATTTTAGTACTGTGATTGTTGATATAATTCCTGACAATTATCTTTAGTGTAGTTTGATGTAATAGTGAACATGAATTTGTATTAGCAGTTGCTTTATTTCGGTGGTCAACAATCGATGTGAAACATATTAATCTCGAAGTCAAACAAGAGCTAATTATGGATACCTGCAGAGACACAGTTGTTGAAAATGGGAAATAGACTGCTTTTACGAATTTTCTGGCCATGAGAGTTTACATTGAGGAGAATTTATTCAACTTGCACATCAAAAAAAAAAAACTGCAAGATGTGATCGTATGATGTATCTTTAAGAAAAACGAGCACCTATCACAACAAGAATTGATGATACCGAACTGTTACAATACATCCACCCGTTACAGCACTCGGTCACCAGTCAGTGAAACCATTACAAGATCATAGATTACGCACTACGTGAAGAGTATTGCGTGTAGAAGCCAGTTTATGCCAGCAACATTGTTACAGGGATACGGCGACAGTCATTTATCTTATCCACCTCGTAGATCTATGAACGTATTATTCACGAGGTTCTCAGCTATCATTTGCTTCTCAATAAGGTAAATAGTCCTGTGTTTTGTTTAGAATAGGTATACAAAATGGTTACGTAAAAACTCAGAACTGTCATTTTATTATTAGTAGTTATTGATGCTGGATTCTCTCTGGTAAAAGATCTTTTTAAGGTGTTATAATTGAAAAAAACTCTTTGGTGTAGGGACTATCCATAATTAATTAATTCAAATTCCATAGAGTTTGTCTGTTACATAGACATAAAAATATGAGGCACCTGATGTTGTTTTCGATTTCAGGGTTGTTCCTCTAATATACAAGTTATTTTCATACCGATGAGTACAATGACCCCGCCCCCCCCCCCGTCGCGAGAATTTAAATCAGTCTTTACTAAGATCAATCATTCACATTTATGAACATACACAAAATTATTTTTCAATCAATCGAACCGTGAACTATGCTAGCCATCTGAACTGTCTGATACATTATGCATCGTCACCGTTTATATAAGCTTATGACGTCATCAGTAGCCAATCGCAGTCCACTTCCATAAGCCTGTTCAACAGATTAATATATTGAACGATTTTAAGCCATTTGTATCGTTCTGATGCATCAAGGTAACACGCCAATTGAATTGTAATCGACTTTGGAAAACGGACAAAGGACGAGTTGACTGTGCAAAAGTGGAATAGTGGAATTTTCTTTATATTTCTCCTAGTGGACTATTTTCATGTTTATGCACTGGTATCAAATAAAATGATACTAAATACACCAGATTTCATTATCCTACCCAATAAAAGGCTGTCTTAAAATATAGTTATAGATAAACCAGCATAATTTTTCTGCCTGCTAATATAAACAAACTGCAAGCATCAAGCTGTCTGCAAAGCCGACTAAGCGGTGATTATTGAAGCGTCCATGATCAGAATTTATAGTAGGTACTGTTCTTGTTTATGTGGCTATATTTTCTTGAATAAATACTTAGGTATAAGTAAGTATCTACTGTTCTGTTCTTCTTCGTCATATGCGCTTGTACCAGAAATCTGCCTCATCAACAGCGTTAACAGTGGCTACGGACAGGCCTCTCAAAAGACAGGTGGAGTTACGTTGTTCGATATATTCCTCCGATTTCGAACTATTTAGTGGCCTACTGGTGGACACAGGCTTCCCTGTTTTTCTTACAAGCGTCTCTATCCTTGTTCGTCTAGTAGTCGCAAGTGCGACTGCTGAGCATGAGGTAATGGATTCGATTTCCAGGTTGGCTAAAGTGTAAGGTAAGTGTAAGTGTGTGTGTGTGTGTGTGGTGTGTGGGTGTTGGGTAAGTGTAAGGTTTTGCCATCAAGAATTTCTCAGTAGTAGCCACGGAGTCTGGATCTGTGCCCGGTTGATAGCAATAGGCTCGCGCCCTATTACATGGACTTGGGACTTAAACATAAATGGCGAAATGTAGGTATACTTGTTATGTACACCTCTGCCTAACCCTTCCGGGATTACAAGGCGTGATGATATTATCTCTGGCCATGATATGTATCTTTAATTTAAAAATTCAAACATGTTTCCATCTCTCAATTGACCTCTATGCGCGTCTCGCCCACAATGCCGCGCCTGCACCTAGTTCGAAGTACCTATATCCTTTTTACCGAAACAACAATTACTCGTTCCCTTACAATACTTCCCGCCTATTCAGTGAGCTATCGCAATCGTACTCAATACAAAGCGTCGTAGCTTTATTGCTATTCCGATGGGGAAATGTAAGAAATGCGCTGTCAGTTGCTGAGGCTGTATTGGATCGTGTTTTCCACTTTCTGTTCTATTCTGCATATCAATAGATTGTTTTCAGTGTAAGGTTATACATTTTTTTTAAACTTACCTGTGTCTATCTGTAGTTTGATTATCGCATTTTCTTTGGTGGTTGAGATGTCATGTCATGCTCACTAAAATGTCTCGCTGATGGTGGCGCGTATGTCGGGTCGTTTAGTTCCCTTCAAAATGGTCGAGTTGAATGATGGCTGATCCATGCGTCATGTTCGTGAACGAGCGCTGTCAGTAGGGACTGATCATCTCGCAGCTGCCATGGATTATTTTATTTTTGAATTGTTGATTGTATCTTTTACTCTGGACGCTCTTACTCGCACGTCTTTCTACATCGTTCTCACATATATGTATAATCTCGACATGAATGATGTAACCAAGATTTTGTATCAGCATATTGATTTAAAAAAGTGTCCATGGAGATTCTTGCCCATTCTTCTCCATAGGATCTACGCTTTCAAATGGGCAACTACAGTACTTTCACAAGTTATTATGCCCTGTGACTGGAACTGTAGCTTAATTTTTTTTTTGTGTGTTGACATTCAAAAGTGACTGTAATGGTCAAATTGAAATAAATGCTTTGAGTTTTAGTTCTGTGGTCATGTAACTATGGTATGTTTAGTTCAGCAGCTTAACTCGTAATAGAAGTTGTCTTAAAGTAAACTTTACCCTATAAGTATAGATTACTAGCCTTTGCCCAAGATCGCCCTCGTGTTGGTCGAAAATTATCCCATGGCTACGGGATATATAGTATTCTGTGTCCGAACCTAGGTCATGGTTCACCCGTTTGCAAAATTTTAACATAATCTATTAACTGTTATGGCGTGAAAATGTGACATACAGATTTACTACCGCATTTAATATTAATAGGGATGCTTGAGACCCAAGACCTGTTCAAAGGAAACTCCACAGTTTGCTAAACCCGCTTATGCAAGTTTGAAGTACTAGGAGTTGAATCGCAGAAACTGTAGGTAATTGTGTAGTTACAATGAGCGAATTCCGGTGACTATCTGATAAATTATCTCTTTGGCTTAGGTAGGGTTTTGCGAACCGGCAAATTCGTGAGGTCTTCTGATCTCTTAAATAAACGTGGTATCACTCAAAATAAGTTTATTTACTGATTTTTTATAAAAGAGAGAGAGAGAGAGAGATACATGTCATCTTTTGTGCAATTTAAATCCTCATACACACACGTTGTATTAGTCTAGCTTTTGCTTGCGGCTTCGCCTGTGTCGAGGTCGGAGATTATCTCACGGGTAAATACTACCGTAATATAAAACTTCATATGTCTTAAACCAGGTTTGGTGATACAAATGTATATACAGTGCTTCTTCCGCATTTAATGGATATTATAAAACAAATTAACTTTCGTGCTTTTTGACCATTTACCCAGATCTATATCTTGATGCGATTTTCACCATCATTTAGAATTTAAATAATTTATCTCGGAACTTTTCTGTGTACAATACATTTATATTTAACTTAGATATAACACAGAAGTGTCGATGTTTTGTCATGAAGCTATTGCACCTCTATAAATCGGGGACTGCTAGTAATAATGTATAAACATGCATATCTACTTTAGATTAAAACATACAATGCCTCCTGACCTCTTACCAAATGGTATAAGCGTGAGTAATGTATCTATAACACTAAAACTAGTGCTGGCATCCAAGATAAAGCTCAGTCTAGACACAGACGTTATTTGCCGTAAATATCATATGAAAGTAACGATTTACAAACGTATGCTCCGGACTTACAGTCTCCCTTCGAGGAGAAATGTCACGACGCGATGACGAAATGGCTACAATTAGTGAAAGGTTGGGAATTTAGTTTTTGAAGTTAATGCCTATCTGGTATAATATGTTTCATGAAACTAATAGTCCGCTGCATTGAACGATTATATTCTTATGATCACTTTGTTTTAAACCGGTGAGATCTTTTTGAGAGGTAGCATCCTCTCAAAAAAAAAAATATTATATCTAGTTAACTGTTTTCGAATTGGAAATATATGCTCTGATAATCTCTACATAGTATAAAACAAAGTCGCTTCACACCGTCTGTGCGCTTAGATCTTTTAAACTTCGCAAGGGATTTTAATGCGATTTCATCAATAGACAGAGTGATTCAAGAGGAAGGTTTATATGCATAATACATGCATATTATAGCAGTGCGAAGCAGTGATAGCCAGCCGTCGGACTGCCAAGTCATAGGTCTCGAGTTCGAACCCAAGACTCGCACCTCTTATTTTTCGGATTCATGTGCGTATTGTTTAATTATCTCTTGCTTCGGTGAAGGAAAACTCGTGAGGAAACCAGCATGCCTGAGAGATATTGCTCCACGGCATGTAAAGCCAAGTCAGAGGCCAATGGGTGGTATAAAACTCTGACACTATGTTAGGCACTAACCACACGATAAAAAAGAAGATGCATTTTATATTAGAGAAAACACTAGTATCTACATGAGTGCATTGTGCGAAGTCATGCGGGTCGCTGGTACATAATATCATAAAAAGTCTTTGAAAAGATATGTTTTCTTGTCGATAAAAATATTCTGAAGGTAACAATCATGAAAGTTATCACGAAGAAATCCTTAAACGTAGAAAACAAAGTGAATCTCGAAATATTATACAAATATGTAAAATATTAAATTTATTTATATTAAATATTATATTTATATGCTCGTGAGTAGAGCTGGATATTATAACCACAATCCTGAATATCACATAAAAGATAATATTACATAAAAGAATATTCCATTATATGTGTGCTTTAACTGTAGATACAAAACATATAATTCAAGTATGTTTTGCTTTTCTTCCTTTGAGACTCTTGTTTTGTTATGACTAAGCTTGTTGTTTGTTCTTAAGTAAACAGACATGAATATTATATATATATATAGATAGGTACCTAGGAGCTCGTGGTCAAATAATAACAGTTGCTCGGGTCGGTCTTCGAGTTAAGCCGCGGTTACCTAGGTTGGTCCATGGATGTGTGAGCAACGATAACATACCAAGTTTCCTCCGTGCCTCGGAGAGCACGCTAAGCCATTGATCTCAGCTGTCAATAATAGATCTTTGACAGTCGTCACAGGTAGTCAGTGACCCAAAAGTATGACAACCAGTCTTACCTAGGGGTATCGTTTTATCCAGTACTAACTGGGTTCTGGAGGTCAGTACTGCATTTAAAATACTGGGATGCAGCTGCATGTGGTTAGACTGGAAGCCGACTCTAACATAGTTGTGAATAGTCTAGGCAGAATATGACATAGGTATTTACTTAGGGACTTCGTTAATGAAGGTATGTTTTAAGGGAGAACTTCCATTCAAAACCTTGTTTGCTATCCAAAACATGCCAGCTAAAAATAATCCAATTTTACAACCAAACCTGAGAGCGGTTTATCAAAAAACCTTCACATTCGAACTCCAACTCTTTCCTTACGAAATAAAACACGATCGTCATTTCGGAATTCACAAAGGAAAAGTTTAAAATACATACAGATATAAATCGGACATTCACTTTACCAGGTAGAAAAACAACGATGTATTTCCAGCGAGACGTGTTATTTAAAAAGTATTAAAAGCCTGCTTCCATATCGTCGCCATAACGTGCTTTGATGGTATTATTTGGATATTCATTAATCACAGAAGCGAAAAACGCGAACAGATGTAAACAGATTTGGATATGTCAGAGTAATGAATACCTCCGTTATTTACCTTTGTGGGAACGCTTTTCACGCTTGCCTGTAAACAAACACGATTTGGAAAATAAATACCATGACAACAAAGGGTGTGAGCTATATAAATACCAATTTATTTAAAGAGCCTAAGTATCTATTTAGCACCTATAATCAAACCTGACAACAACTCTATAACAGAAACTAACCTAACCCAAACACGGAATTGTGGTTTCCTCTGACGTAAAACGCTAAAAACAAATGTAAATATGAACCATCTACAAAACATTTTTCATCGAGTAATTATACCGTCTAACCCACTGAAAGGCCGCGTACATGTGGCTGCTTTCAGCCATATTACGAGTAAACACGGGCCTACAGTACAGATACAACATCCACGTCAATCTGAATCTACTCTTTGATTTATTATTCTATGAATCATCGTAGCGTATCTACAGACTAATAATACTGAATTACCTTTGCCTACATATCATTCATATCGTAAAAAGATCGTAGCTGGGCCGTGTTCGATCTTAGTTAAAAATAGTGATCGATTTGGCGGGCAAATTGACAATACGGCGACTAGTGATGCGCAATTGCGAGTCCAAATAGTTTGTCGGACCAACGAAAACTTTTTATAGGGGTGACAGCTCGATTTTATCAATCACTGAGTTCGTTCGAGTGAACTTTTCTCTTATTCCGACTGAATTTTCCTCGTTTTTATGTATGAAAATAGTATTCATTCATTCGTTCTTCTTATAAGTTTTTTTTTATTTTGTCCTGACCCAATAAAATAATGTCGTTTGTGATATTTTAAGGAATATGACTCATATCTCGTTTATGGGCAAGTTTTCTTACCTTTGCGCTCAAATGGCAGTAAAACGGAATAACAGTGGCGTGCCATAAACCCAGCCAGATAAAATGGTGTATGTGATATTGCCTTAAATTATAAATAGTTTAATCGTATGTCGAGTGAACGTTATTATCCTTACAATAATTATAATATCAGTGTGTAAATATCCTCCCTGAGAGTGAGTCTTCCTCATAGAGCGATAGGTCGGACCTGTATTTAGCGATAATGTTATTTTTATAATATCGTATATATTTCCCTAAACACACTGCGGTAAACAGATGGATTATTTTCAACATCAGTCCAATCATGTCTACTGACCACGAAACATAACCTCAAAATAACAAACGGGAAAATGCCGATTCGTGTTGGAACTAGATGGTTGACCATATTTTGTTGGTTTTCGTAGACAAGAGGTCCTTTCTTTTGGCTTAGGAAAAAAAGGAGAAATAAAGTATGAGGGAAGGAGGGTCGTCGTATACAAAACCAAAAACGTACATACCTACGTGCGTGGAAAGATTTCTTTGTGGCCACACGAAACGGATTCTCATTACATTAGAAAACACTTTATAGTTACTAGGTAAACATAGATTTGTAAAGCTCCACAGTAAGATGTAGCCAACAGTTAACTTTCTAGTACAATTAACCCTCTCATACGACACCCACAGAAAGTCACGGGGAGGTCAATTAGTTGCCGAGATTGCTCGAAAAATTACTAGTACAAAAGTGCGAGTAAATACACTTGGTTTTAAAGTACTTACTTTAGAGGAAATCCGGCGCGATGGCTCCTTGCTGCAATCAATAATGTTGTAGCACTCGAGAGTAATCTCTGGATGATCGACTGGCTTACTCGACTCTTGAATTGATTTGATTTTAAGGAGAAAAGTTCATTTTCCAAAGACGGTTTTAGGGTTCTGTAGTCAACAAAGAACCCTTATGTAAACTCATAGAATCTTAGTACCAAAATGCTGTAATTCGGTTTTAATTTCATCATGCCGACAGAGTGGTAAATAAAATCTTGAAAAACTCTGTTTTTGGGAACCTTTAAGTGTAGGGACCTACAATGAAAGTGGCGAAGATTTTTTTCGTCTATCGCGTGTTTAATTTAATTTATAATTGGAGTGCAGCTCTCATTCCTACTTTAAAACGACGCAATATTAAAGCCATAAGTTGTTTCTTTCGGCAACACTAGTATCAACATTCGGGGCACAAAATTTGGGTCTTAACAATAAAATGGTATATCTCGACAATAATCTCGCTGACGCCCATCACTACGGATGATTGCCCAGTTTAGATGGTGCGCGCACGATGCGGGGCCATCATTGCGTTACACGCCGCGAGTGTGAATTAGTACACATAATATCTACATTTACATCTACACACGTTTTACGACTCTTTGTACTAAAAAAGCAGAGTAATTTTTTATTCTATACTGTTGAAAGCTTTCACCTCTCGTAGCGGTGCTACGAAACGTAGGGAAAATGAGTAAATCAAAGTTTAAGTCCATTTTACTTCAAAATCTTAAGTGGATGTGTGGAGTTTTGGTTACATGTGAATATAAATGAAGGTCTATTTATAAGTGATACTTAAACAACAAATTTTCAACGTAGTCGCAAACATCTAAGTCTTAGTGACAACGAAAATTCGATTTTCTATTTACATTTTCCGAGAAGTACAAACATTTTCATAGTCGCAAGATTACAGGATCAATCTCATCCAGTATTCAGGCAAGTTTACTGAAAGCCGTGTAAGAGCCGACGGCGTTGTCTGCTGTAAAATCTCTAAAAGCAATCTTAGCAACGCGTTTTATGCATTGAAGTTTGCTCTTCCTCCTTGAAGAGTCTCACAAAGTCGATTAGTTCGATTCGCTCCCTCCCCGATTGCTTATTGTTTCTGTTAGAAAATTCGAAATAAAAACATATTGCCGTATGGCGTATATTGCGGCGGCCTTCATACATATTTGATAGAGGGGAGAGCAGGCGGTTTTAATACCTACATTTGCCGAAAATTGGGACTTTAGATCAAATAGGTTACACTTATCTAGAGAGTGGAGCCACTGCTCAATGATACGAGTTAGGTACGGCAGAAGGCTCGTGTGATCGATTACTATTCGCTTTGATATTCGAGATAATCATACATGATTATACGGTCCAAGGAATCCAATTGGAGTTTATGCTCACGTACTTAGCCCAATTTCAGACAAATGATATCTTCGTGTTCAGTTCAAGATTTTCACTGAAAATACATTTATATATATGTCGGAGAAAGCGATAACTTTTAAACATCAAGTTGCTGATTTGACCATTGTAGTAGGGGTAAACGCCGTGACGTCAGATGTTGTTTTAATGGCGGCACGTGGACAGAGTCGTTTTGTAGAGTGGGGATTGTGCCGAGATCACTTTTGCTCGGAACTCCAACCAAGTCACTCCTTCAGAACGAAACTGTCGGTTTGCCCATTTTGTGGAGATTATTTGTTAGTGTTATTTAATGTGAATTTGTGTTAAATAACAAACTGTGATTTTTGTGTATCGAAACCGAAACTATTATTTTAACATTTCATCATGAACCCGGTACCACCGAACCCTAATGACAACGGCGCTATCGCTCAGCCATCGCTTACGCCGTCATCAGAATTGGGATCTGGACTCGATTCCCACTGGCGTGCTATGTTCGAGATGCAGCAGAAGAACATGATGCAGCTGATCGAAACCATCAGGACACCAACAGTGGCACCTCAGATCATGCTGCCAGAAATTAATCCGGAGCTACCAGATACCGATCCACGTGCTTGGTGCGATTCTATCGATATTTGCCTCGACGAACGTCCACTGGAGGGTGCATCGCTTATTATAGCTCTGGCGAGTGCAAGTCTGAAGCGGAAGTTCGATCGCAGTACCGGTGATGGCGCCACTAATGCAAAGCGTTTAAAGCCACAAACTTCCACTATGTTCACGTGCCATAAGTGCGGAAAACCGGGACACAAAGCGGTGAACTGTCGTTCGAAGTTTACGCAGCCTGCTGGAGCTAACGCCCAGAAAACTACACCGGCGGCGACTTCATCGGGTTCCAGCAAAAGAATAACGTGTTTCCGATGTGGCGAGAAAGGTCACATCTCGTCGCAGTGCAGCCGACCTGGAACGAGCACAGCCATAGGCGCTCACGGGACCAGCGATTGCGGTCCGAGCACCGTCCCGCAGCGACGTGTGGACAGTTGTGAGGTTCGCGGCATCCTTGGACAGCTACAACAATCCGGTGAGTCGTTTTCATTTTGTTTTGATTCCGGCGCCGAGTGTTCTCTCGTTAAACAAAATGTAGCTTATAAATTCTCGGGCAAACGTTCACTTTCAACCGTGCAAGTAATTGGTATCGGTAACAATTCGAATGTTTTTAGCACTGAACAAATTCTTAGCGATGTTGTGGTCGACAATAACGAACTGTCAATTTTATTTTACGTACTACCCGACGATTGTATGAAATACGATGTTATTATCGGACGCGATATTTTGACACTTTGCTATACGGTACATTTAACTGAATCTACCCTACGTATTTCGAAAGTCACAAATGTAGGTTGTTGCGATTTACCTCCCGTAATTGATCTTTACAATGTTGATTCTGATATTTCAAACGAAAACAAGGACCGGTTGACGTCCCTTTTGAATGAGTATTCGAATGCTTTTATCAATGGCTTATAACGACGATGATGAAACCGGAATTGACCTAACGGAAGCGAGAGAACACGCGGTGGACGGTATTAAGAGTGCGGCTTATGAAAAAGCCCGTTTTGACAAAAATAAGGCCAAAGTAGTTAATTTCAGTGTTGGTGATTTGGTATTAATCAAAAATGAAGAAAGAAACCAAACTAAATTAGACCCCAAATATAAGGGACCGTTTAAAGTTGTAGAAGTACTTGACGGTGATCGTTGTCTTTTAAAATCTTTGAATGGTAATAGAACATACAAGTATGCTCATGATCGCATAAGAAGGATGCCACAAGGTCATATCCCCAGCGAATTAGACGTAATTAGTGAAGAATTGGATCTAGATGATGCGGGTGAAGGCCCATCAACTCGTTCCGATTAATGTTAATGCACAAAGTATTTCTTAAGCGGACGGTTTACCGGAGAGAAGGCCCGGTAACATGCGTCCTGTTTAGGGCTTATCAGTGTGAAGGACTGATACTGACTTTTGGTACTGGGCTTGCCAGGTCTTAGGACCGGTACTGTCCAATCTATTGTGTGCACGACAGCGAGAAGGGCTGTGTGTGATGTATCAGACATTACCAGCGAGAAGGGCTGATAATAAGTTGACTACTTTGTTTTTACTTGGTGCATTGATATTGTGTTCTAGTTTATTTCATTTGACTTTTCTAAATCTTGATGTGTCGCTTCAAATGCAAGTCCTTTGTTTGAGGTCAGGTAGGCCGAGCAATCTTATATTGTCTACAAATGCATTTTTTTTTGTCGCCAGGTAATACAGCACACGAGGACGTGTGACTTGTCAGTATGGCCGTGTCGGAGAAAGCGATAACTTTTAAACATCAAGTTGCTGATTTGACCATTGTAGTAGGGGTAAACGCCGTGACGTCAGATGTTGTTTTAATGGCGGCACGTGGACAGAGTCGTTTTGTAGAGTGGGGATTGTGCCGAGATCACTTTTGCTCGGAACTCCAACCAAGTCACTCCTTCAGAACGAAACTGTCGGTTTGCCCATTTTGTGGAGATTATTTGTTAGTGTTATTTAATGTGAATTTGTGTTAAATAACAAACTGTGATTTTTGTGTATCGAAACCGAAACTATTATTTTAACATTTCATCATGAACCCGGTACCACCGAACCCTAATGACAACGGCGCTATCGCTCAGCCATCGCTTACGCCGTCATATACAAAAACGTTCTCAATGAACCAAGTGCTTCTTGTCGACAAAATAATGAAACGAAATTTCTAAGAAAGGCCAAAACGGCTGTAATTCCATGCCAATATTAATACAATTAAATATTCATTATTACGTCTTCGCACTTTATTAGAATGGTGGCCTGCAGTGACAGGGTTCTAATTCATATACTGATGAAAGTGAGACGAGGGAGCGCTAAGTACTCCCTAATAAAATTGGGAGATAAAACAATGATATTTAATCATGGAGGCAGCACTTTTATGTCGTCTTTTTCCTTTCGTGCAAAGGAGATTCTATGAACAAGGAAAGTGCAGTATCAGCCAGTGTTTCAACTGAATAATATGGGCAAAACTATAATGATCGATATTCTGTAGAGTTACCTATGTAGCAATTTGACCCTCAATATCGATGGATTTTATTTTCATGAAAATTTCAACACAACATCATTTACTTTGAATAGAATTAAAATGAAACACTGTCCAGATTGTCAGATCTGGAATGGATACTCTGTGCAGTGCGTCACAAATGTCCCTCAGGAGCTATAAATCATAATGGTCCAAATGAGTGCACGGCTAAAATACGTTCACGGCCAAACAACAAGGCACAAGCACGTTCAATAGTGACATAACATCGAAACGACCCGTAGCATAGGAAAGGCCACGCAGCTTCTCTATATCTCTAGCGTCTACGTAACGTTCACGGGATCGCCTCGCGGGGTGAAAACCCTTTTGCGGTCGCACAAAAACATAAGAGACGCCGCGTGAACAAGGTAAATAGGAATTAAGAGAGAAGGTTCAAGGGCTAGAATCGTGGGTCGAGCGCGCGAGTTAGTAGTATGTTCGTCCTGCTCGCTCGGCGCCCTAGGCTGCGACGCGCAGTGACGATCCAGTCGCGGTCTGCCGGCCGTCGCGACGCTCGGGGCCGCTCCGCCGCCGCCTCGCGCTGCCTCGCCGCGTATGTGGCCGACGTGAGATGCACTGCTGAGCACCAGCTCGCGTCCAGCCAGCCAGCCCGGAGCCCGGGACCCTGGCCCGCGGCCCCTCTCGCGTAGTGTCTCTACTCTAACAGTGCAGTGTGCCACTGGGGCATTGTTTTATGTTTGTATATTCTGAATATACGGCTCATCAGTGACAAATTTGATCCACTCCTGATTTTTTAGTTTTCATTATCTGAAGAGGTGGAAACAGCACGTGATTTTGGTATGCTATCGGAACACTCACGAGACCCTTATCCTGTTTAGGTTTAGGAGTATATTATATTCGCTCGACGCGATTATTGTAACGAGTTACGACACATAAAAGATAACAGTTTAATCCGAATATCACGCAGTAAAAAACATGCATTAGCGCTTTGCGCAGCGTTGCTTACGAGTACTCTAATGTGTAAAATATAGTTCCGTTAAAGTGTCAAGGTTCTTTGGAGCACGCAACGTTTTTATGAATAACGTCAATTTTGTAATATGATCGCTGTAAAAAACTACTTATCTTCATTTTTGGTAAAGGTTATCTAATACTTACTTTTCGTTGAAATATTAAACACAAGGTTTTAACTCTATCACTTAGTTTTATGTAAAGCACAATGGTAGAGACACAACAGAGGTAGGCCCTCCTTAACACAGGCACAGGCTGAAAAAACGAGGTTTCTTACACACAATCACAAGGCACATTGAAGATATTGATTATGTGAACAACTTGTTGCATGTTTGTTGGTCCATTGCGAAATAATATTTATAAACGACACGGTCCTTAATAAAATTTAAGTAAAGTGTTGCTCTTAGGAAAATCGTGAACATACCGTTTCTGAATTTAGATAATGTTTAGTATACAATAAACTATCTCAAGCAGCTGTAAGCATGCAAACATATTTTATGACATCTGCACACTTGCTACGCTATCGTTGGGTAATTAATCTTGGTAATTTAAGAAAGTAGTTAAATTATTGCAGACATACGCCTGATCTACGTCTTATCATAATCTCAAAATATTTTATTTTTATCGCTTCCTGTCATCAGCTCTTTCTAACAGCGTGAATGCTTGATGTATTTTTAGGCAAACGTGCTATTTGCTACACGTTTTGTGGTTATTTTATTTGTTTTAATATTAAATTGTAACTAAACTGGCCGTGAAGCTAAACGTATCAATGCTAAATATCACACTAATCAATAAACACGTCACACTATTCACCATTTATCATTAATGGAAAACGTTTTTTCATGAACTTTAAAAGGACATTAAACATCCGTTCCAATGAGCGAGTTTCACACGAGTTATATGGTAATAGCAGTCAGTAAAACAACTGACTTTTCGCGTAACTACGGCTGATAACAAAATTAGATCGTGATAATTTTAATGCAGTAATTAGATTGTACGTACGATGTAAATACAATTATAAGGACTTTTAGTGGCTGCGTGATAACAGTTAATTTAATTTAACAAAAACATTTAAAGCGTTATATTTCATCGACGAAAAGTTCCAGGTCTCCTGCCAAGTTTTGTTTTTCTAAATCTGTGGTTTGCAAGTTCACTCGCGTACATTGAATTCGTGTTTACACGAGGCAGCGTCGTAACGAAGTTCTAATGAATGGTATGAGGCATCTAATTAGCATCGTATAAATCTTGAAAGCGAATTTTGCGATTGAACAACGCGAAGAGGAACATCGCGTCTCCGTTTAGTCGCCTATGACGTACGGAATATCTACACAATTGAAACCAGCGACCTCTCAACGAGTGGTAATTGTTTGTGCCGATCGCTATTTGGCGGGCAATTCCTTATACAGGTCATAATAATATCATTGAATAAATGAAAATGTCTCTGATCAATGTGTTGTCTGACAATAGCAACTAGGAAGTACTATGACGCGTTATTTGGCATCGTCACAGTGTTCCGACTGATTATTTCTATGTACTACGACCTTGACCGGCGATGTTCCGATTAAAATTGATTGCTTTTAAAAATCCACAATAACATAATGTGTTTTATTATGAGCCTTTTCTGTTGTTTCATCCATTCTAATGAAATGAAAGAATATACAATTAATAAAGGTCACAGCCATTATTATCGATTTTTAAATAACAAAAGCTACGTAGAGCGGCGAAAGTCTTTAACATTGAATAAAATGGTAGATACTATTGAAAACGAATTGACGTGTTTGTCTAGACTTTAAATCGAAGCTCAAATATAGCTGAATGCTGAACACTTTGTCGTCACGTTCTTAGGTTTCATTGGTTTCCAGAGCAAAATCTATTGAAAATTCCTTTTTCATTTGTGTACAACCATCTGCTTCAATTTTAGAAATTATTTTTATTTGAATGCTACTAAGAAAACCACTTTACATCATGTTTTTTTTTGTTATTTAAATTCAAAACATCATAGGTATACGTACTGAAGTTAGTTCCTATGTGATGATAGGAAAATCAACAATGATTGCATACAAATTAAATTAGAATAATTGAGCGTATTATACTGGAACCCATTATGTTAATAACCTCGTTTCAGCAATGGATTGATAGGAATTAATTAACGGCCTAAGCTTAATTAATAAAACCTTCATTTAACAGAAACTCCAATAAATATTCGTTTTGTATTTACACATAATTAAGTGTTCCCCTATCTAGACGCGCAATTGAATAAATAATTCGATTTCACCGTAAATTATTTGGCCGACTTTCTCATTATCTTGTTTTTATTATATGTCCATAAAATATTTCAGGGTTTATCGTGTTATCTAAGTACAATTGAATTAAGATTTGGGTTTAATATCAATTTATCAGTTGATAATTCTCTGCAAAAATTCACGACGCTTAGGTCTTAAAAACACTTCTTAATACTCAAGGACATGAACATTTAGTGTGTTGCCCGTGGTCCACCCGCCTTTCAGTTTTTGTATCTCTTCCCAACCATTTTTATTTTTTTATTACCGCATAAGGAAAACTTAGCTTATTTACTTGTTTATGTTCTATCGGTAAAATTACCAATACTGGCTACCTGCTTCGATTTCAAATCAATACAATCGATTTCTTGTATTTGTAATCCATTTAAAATGTAGCTGTGGAAAGTTTTACCCTGATTTTACCAATTTCCAGAATCACCATACTATTAATTAATGAGATTAACATCTTAAAATTATTTCGAGGGCATACAAAGCTGCATTTTCCAGCAAGTTAATTTAATACAACTGAAACAGGTAAACGTCAAACCAGTATTCGTCTTTAGCATAAAACATGGTCCGAATCCAATCGCTGGGAAATGTTCTCCAATCCTACGAATTGATTTACCCAAGTTGGGCCTTTGGTTGAATAAAAAAATCTTTTGGAAGAGCCAGCTTGGCCTAAAGTGAATTTGCCCCCATATTCTGAGAGACGCAGGATAGTAACTAACGACATTATGTTCAGCCTGCCTACCGATTCACGAGATCTCAAATGTGAATGTGCCTATTGAAAGGTTTAAAGTACGGTTTCGTTTGTCTTTTCCCCACACAGGGAGGGTGGGAAAAAGACTTCTCGATTTAAAGATGGTGACACTCCACAGAATATTTATTACGACATAATATATCCATTCGGCTTATTTTATACTTTCTGTTCATCGAGTGGTGGAAAGTTTTATCGTTAAACCAATCTATAATAAGAAACTTTTTATCAAAATTTCGGCCACGTCATCTCATCAACGTCGGTCCAGTGGTTTATGAGATAACTCTGATTCGAACTTTACATTAGGTTGCGGCATTAGGTTTTCGAGGGTTCGTCATAATATCCGCTTCATTTTATATAATTCAAGTTTAGGGTCCGAGTTGTTACTCATTCATGATAATAAAGTTAAAACCTTATTTTGTGTGGTAAAAGCACGTATATTTTGGAACCCAGCTGTTTATTCCTGTCGCCCAACAGACGGTATCGACGCTCGGTTTCTTATTGCTTATTTTAATATTTCAATACGACTGGAGGTGAATTAGGTATGCTCAAAGTGATAGCCTGTGAAGAACTCTGCGACTCTGCTTGGCAGCCATCCAATACGTACATACAACAAACCGATACTTTGCTCTACGTTTGTATCAACGGCTGTATTCCCATCGCCATGAAATTTCAACGTGACTGTGTATATGATTGAAACATTGTAGATATAGTAGATGTTCAAATGTGTGCATTGACATATTTATTTATATTTTATTCGATACGTTCGTTCCTACTTCTGGATCTAGGGCATGTGAGTGATTCGATAGCATGTGATTCAATGTAATACATCATTATGTTTCTTGTAGGAAGTTATAAAAAATAACTCAAGAATGGGTTAAAGCGAATTTATCATATTCGTATACGTAAGAAAGTTTACGATGATGCCCAGATAATAAATCCGATGTAAAAGACAGAAAACGAACACAATTACTGGACATATTTGTTTTCCCTTCGTCCTTCCCTTTCGTCTGTCAAAGTTTTCCTCCTCTGAGTTCCGATAATAAGCGTTCATATAAGTCGACTGACATATCGATACCTTAACTTATCTTAACTTCTAAGCCAACTTTCAAGACTGAACTAGATCTTTCTAAGAAAATCTTATTCTTATTATAAAGTGCCAAAACGTAGAAGATAAGGGTGTTGATTAGTGGTGACGTGTCGGGCCGTGTTGCAGTGCAGTGACGTATGGTGATAAGGTGTGCGTGCGCATGTGTGTGTGGTGTTAGTGTGTGGTGGGGGCGCGCACGGCGTCACGGTGGTGGGAGGCGGGGTGTTCCGTTGCTGCGTGCCCTGGTGCGGGGCGCGCGCGGCGGCGCCCGTCGACGACGCCGACTATGCGTTGCGGGACGGCAGCCCGCAACTCCTGCGCGATGATTTTGGTAAGTCCACCTTTATTTATATTTAACTGACTAGTTATTTTTCCGATCGCAGAAATATTGGTATACTTGCTTTTGAACTGTCATGCGGAAATCATCACACGTGTGAATTAGCCCCGACTTGCCCCTAGATTATAATGTTAATTCCTGTTATTTAATATCCAATGCTTGCGGGCCAATCCGCATGCGTTAGCAAATCCGCATGACAGCAAAAAGTCCCTAAAATAGTTAAGGAATCTCTGTAGGAATATTGGGATAGCTAGCAAAATGTCCAATGACCCCAATATACCCGAGACGAGAGAGAACGGCCACCCTAGCTTTATTTTGACAAACTCAAGCATATGCAATTGGGCTACCGTGTACCGGGGCGGTCGAATACCCGTATTATTCAGAAATATTGCATACGATTGGTTGGGTTCGAGTACCGATTTCCCTAGCCCATTAGGAATTTAGTTGCGTGAGGGAAGGTTTAGGCAAAAGAGGTCTCATTGTGTGATGGATTTCACAGATTTGAAGTTGGCTTTGCTACGGTTACTATTAGGCCTATTTTTGTAAATCAGTAAAATCTGTTTGTATACCTTTCTAGATCCCTTTCTAGATCTATGTAAATGTCGAACTAAAAGCAATGAAATTTAAATTGTTGCGTTGATTTGATGTATGTTTTCTACAATTGGAACCCTAAGCAGTAACAGAATATTACATCTACCAATGTTAGTCATCATTACCATTCGTCTTTGTAAGTCAATGTCAATATTAGTGTTTATAAAAGTAGATACGTATACTCACAAGCACTAATGCCCGTAGTAATTTTTAAAAGTGGTTTTCTCCTACTGATTGATATTATATGTCGTTACGAACATAGCCTTTTCGAACTAATACTATTACGAAAGGTAGACAGATAGTCAGTGGTTTCGTATTACCCAGTAATCCATGTAAAATACTGGTATTCAGCTGCATCCGGTTAGACTGGAAGCCGACCCCAACATGGTTGGGAAAAGGCTAGGCAGGATGATGACTATTACGAAATAGTTCTTATCTTAAAGCAGAAACTGATGTTTGATGAGAAAATTGGGTTTGAATTTTGCTCCGTGTCCGTGTGTTACCGGCCAAACCCGGTTTCCGGCTAAACTAGTTTGTCCCAGGCCAAACAAGAGCTCTTCATAAAAGAACGATCATAGAGCACCCCGTCTAAATGGATTAAGTTAGGTTAGAACTGTGACCAAACACACTCCCGCGGATGCGGGCCGGCACTAGCCGAGGATCGTGGAAGGCACACTAGTTCCCGTGATCCCCGGTGCAAGTGTGGGAAGGGGACAGGTGATTTTGAGTCAGTTCGAGTCTGACAGACCCCTGCGCCCATCCCAGGGCGGTGGACATCCGTGGGGATTTTCCACCCCGGAAAAAAAAAGTTAGTACTGTGACCAAACACACGCGAGCCGAGCGAGCTTCGAGCGGTGTCACATCCAAGTTGGGCGCATTGTATTTGCTTTGTTTGGGTTAGTGTATCCTGACACAATAATCCAGTAAACTGGTTTGACCTAGGACAAACTAGTGTGGCCTGAAATCGGGTTTGGATAATCACATATAAATATCATTGCTCATGACTGTACATTGTTTACTTTTTAAAGTGCGCTGTAGCACATATACCATTACATACTTACTTAAATATTATTGTTGAATAATTATCTAACAACGAAGTATTGACATTCAGATTGCTTTTATGAACGGTTAAGGTTATTTAAATAATGTTGCAACATCGCAAATGTCATCTTTATGACATTTTGCCTACAGAGATGCAATATTATGCAGCACAATACATCCACTTATTGAAATATGTATAAGTTTCCTTCAGCGTCACAACTGAAAGACTAACATGAAAGGAAATGCATTGAATTCTATGATTTAGTGATGTATCTTAACAGACCAACATTTGGGTTTTTACGTAGTTTATATGGTAGGAAGGTGTAAAACTACCTGATGTCCACCAGTTTTGAATTTGACGTGGGTTGGTACATTTTGGCATCAGCAAGCTTTTAATTATGCAAATTTTCACTGGTTATGAAAAACTAGTCTCTAGACAGTCAATGTAGGAGCTGGAACAGTTTTATTATGCTATAACATGTCATTTCAATATTCAATGTTATTGGAATATTATGGCGGTTAGTGGAAAATTACACTTATGACGAATGAGTTAATGGCTGTTCACGTTAGCAAAATCTCCCATACTTTCGCCATTTTTGAAAAAAAAAGAGCATTTATTGCCAGTATATTTCCAGAGTCGTTAAGCATTTTAGAAAGGTTGGAAAATTGTTTTTCTAATGTTTAGGAAAAACGATTGTTATCTGACTTGAGGAAAGTACTACCGTCAATATTGATTATGAGGCTTGGAGACGAGACTTTCAATATACGAGGTTCCACTCTTGGCCTTAAGACAGAACTGCCCAAGGGAAATATTAAAAAAAAAAAAAAAAAAACGTTGTTGATGTTCTAAGCGAGGCTTAGACAAATGTTGAACAGTCTTAATAACTTAATTATTAAATTGACTCAATCATTAGTATAAGGAACGTTATAATAAACAAATACTTGTTAATGAGTTCTTCTCTGAACATTTAACAAGAATTCGAACCTTGCATCTTGTAGTGACAAGCTCTTGGCACCAGATACTGCAAACATTCTGTTACACCGAATTGTCTCTTATATACAATCTGCATTCGGACTCTTTGCTCATTCCAAATTTACTTTGATGTTAGAAGTTTCACTCTTTTCTTAAAAGCCGTGTTGCGTTCAGGTAACCGTCAGTCGTGTTTTTGTATAAAATTTTAAATATTTTCTTTAAATAAGAACATTATCAATCCATCACTGAACGAACAATCAGCTCACACAAAAGATTGCTTCCTTTTATATAAGTAAGTCTCGAAGGAAGTTTATTTATTCTCAACAACAACGATTCATCAATGGGTTTTCATTTTCTTTATTGGCGGTAAATACTGTGAGGTACAAAAGAAACGCAATGCGATTTCAATTCACGTTTAAAGTATTTCTGGCTCCAATAGTTACAAATCTAAAGTTAGTTTTGCTCCACTTGTTGGCACAGGAATCGAGTGTCGAAGTTTGCTAAACGACATTAAATTACTTGCCCAAGTTAAAGGTTACTCGGTAATTAACTAAGAACAAAAAGGTTTTAGCTATTTCAGGCCCGCCCTAAAACTTGATAACACAATTAACACATTTAAGTACCTTACATGGTATTATATTGTCAGTAAGTAAACTAATGATGACTGAGGGAACTAATTTCATTTACTTTGATCGGATTTCACTCTCTGAAGGGTGTTCTATTTCTGTTTTATGAGCACTGGCCTGGAATTCACTTCTCTGTAGTAAAATTTTAAATCGTTTAAAGCTTTGCTTCACTCGTTCGGAAAATGTTGTCTATCGATTTAATTAAACTTAAGTAAATATCCTCCATATAAGCAATCATCGTGTAAATTACTTATTCAGTCTGTTTATAATACCGCGAAACAAGACTATATTTAGTGACATATTGAAAGTAAAGTTGCGGAACTAATTAAAATAACTTCACCTCACTTTTCCCTGAAGTGTGTGTTGAATCGACTCACACTTCGCGCCTACCAATTAGTTTACTAGTTTTATCGTCAGTTAAATGGAGTTTACATTGTGAACGATCCTAATGTTGCACGGGGCTACGTGCTAAGCTACGGGCTACAAGGCTATGGAGCTATGCAAGTTAACATAATGATGGGCGGGAGTGGTCGCATTTAGCTACACAAACATTGGCGGGAGGTGGATCGATGGCAGACGCCGCCGCCGCGACCCCCTTTTGTTGACTTTAAATTAAGCCGAGTTTTCACCACTAAGAGTCACATTATGTAATGCATCTACGCCTAGTTCCAGAGCAATAGTAGCTGTTTACATATGGCGTAGATTTGCTTTTAATTAGCCTCCATTTTTAAAGGTAAACAGACGTTTAATACGAACAATGGTAGCCTCAGAACACGGGCGTTACGTATTAATGAGGCATTTAAATCCGGTGCCGTAATTATTCGATAGAAAACTCACAAAGAATAATGACCTTTACTAACTCCCTCTATAAAAGGTCCCGTAGCAATATAATGGCTTGAGCTATTATAGTAATAGCCATTATTTCATTATGATGCCCACAAGTTTCTACGCAGCAAAGCTCGTTAATCACAATCAACCCTTTACAATGTTACGTCTAGTTTCTCAATCCAATTTTCACCATTCTATTAGTCGGTTGACATAATCTGGTTTAACTCCCGTTACAGTAATGCTATTAAACGATAACCCGTAGTTAACGGGGGAAGTCAGATTGATTAAATTTGAAAGCACCTACCTATTCAGTGAGAGAGAAATCCTATTTGCGGGTGAAGCGGCCGACAAAATTTAACGTTCGGTGTGCCGATGGTAACCCGCGTCACAAAATATGAATGTAAAACTAAGAGAAAAAACATAAACTTCCATATGTACGGGTCTCTAATATTGATTTTTCTCATAATGTAGGTCAAAGTTCCAATAATGTTTTGGAGACTAAAAATATGATATTAGCTTCTTCGTTTCGTCTCTCTAAAGGATCCAATAAACCATTCACTCCGATGCTGTGTAACTTATTATAGAATTAGGGGCTCTTGGCTTTTATTCATATTTCACAATAAGCGAAGTCCTCATGGTATATCGGAAATCGATATTCAATATTTCGTAAATATATATGGTTGTTATGAATCAACTTGGAACTTACTTAAGTCTAAACTATTGACTCTGAAGTTTAAACAATGTCAGCTATCGATTCTCAAAGGCCTGGTTGTGAATAATTAAACGTTGTATCACTGGCCACAGCGATGCTCCGCTCAACCTCTAATTTTTCGGCCGATTAACTTACCTGAATGTTATGTACACCACATCACAGTGAACAACACCTAGCTTATCAAGCTGATGTAAACACCAAATAAATTCAGCCCCATAATAAGTAGCCGTAACAAACACCTATAAGCCTTTAATATTAGCTGTAATTCTTTTCGAAAGTATCTTTCAGAGAACAAATTGTTTTTCTTACCCATGATAACCTTTTCGAAATGCCAAACTGATTCTTTGAAAGATACTGGCCGTAAACGTTTTTTTTTTTTAAGAAAAAGAAACAGACTATAAATAAGCCAGCCCCGATCTATAAAATGAAAACTCTTTTGTTAGAATTTTATTAGCTTCAAAATTGGAGAAAATACGAGAACATAAGAAAATGTAAACAGCCAATAACTTATTAATATCCAGTCATAAGGCTCCTTTTCACCTACCACCACGAACGACATATTAGTAACAACGACAGTTGTTATAGCTTGTTATTTCAGTTCCAAGTTCCTACATCGAAATTTCTGAAGACATGTTTTTCAGTGCCAGTGAAAATTTGCATAATAAATTATGTTGTTCGTCGCCACTTGAGTTTTCTCCTAGCATTATTGATTTTTACAATTCTGGTTGATGCTTAGCCTCTTTATTTTAAATAATCTTATTATGGAATCATTGATAAGCATGAAAAAAAATCCTAATTTCATATTCCGATCAAAGCTTGAACTCAATTTCTCAAGGGAGGTGAAAATTACTCGTTAAAACAGAGCCCCTTGGCGTAAAACTACGCCTGATGAATACATAATTTCAATGTGCGCGTTTAATAACTCTTAAATACCTATGAGAAAGTACTGATGACTAATATTGGAGAAAAGTGATTGTTCATTATCGTTCGTATAGCTTTTACTAGTTATGCAGTTGGTTTTCTTTTATTTATTTTAAATATAAGCGAGGTTCAACTTTAATAGTCAATATAGTCTAAGCTTTAGAATATTAAACAGTTTTATTTGTAAGCATAAAATGTTTTTTTTCCTTTCATATATTCAGAATTTCCGTTTCTCGTATACCTACAAAATAATTCGTAGCGTTGCCTTCTCATTACCAACTGTTATTGTAGACAAATTAGGGAAATTCAACAATTAAGGAGTTAAAACAAACAGAAGCTTGTAAATTAATTTTGATACCAGAAGTTTTTAGCAAATTTCCCTTGTGCGAAAGTAGGTAGCTGAGAGCTCTACAGTTAAGACCTTCGACTTTGCTTTACCTGTTTGTGTAGCGCCTTTATTGCTTGTTTGCAGTCGCCCCAGAGCCTGTAATAAGCTCACCGCGTCCAATCGGTCAACAGTCCCCTCTGCCGGGGATCGAAGAGGAGGACGATTCTGATTGGCCTCTCGAGGACGCTACAGACTTGACGATCACACCTTCGTACAAGAGTACTAGAAGTAGCACTGACACTGCGTACACGTCATCGAGGAGTTCAGGGAAGAAGCGAAGTTTTGGGAGTCCGTCGTCAGTGAAGATATGTATATCGGCGGCGGCTAGGAAGTCTAACAAAGCACGTAAGCGTGGCTCGGGTGCCGCCAGCGCGTCGCCGTCGCCAGGGCAGGCCGGCGAGGACGCTGCGCCGGCGCCGCAGCCGGCGCTCGGCAGGATGCAGGCCGAACAGGGCAGCATCGGAGAGCTACAGAAGTACCACGGCAGATACCTCAAGAGCCGACGTCATACCCTAGCTAACGTTCGGTGAGTTCAAAATCTTTACCCCATACTTTTTATCATCACTACATCATCATCATCATCATATCATCATCGATCACTACAGATCTGAAAAGATAGAGTATATTTGCCTAGACTTTAACGAAGTAAGTCATGTAGATAAAACCTGCCTCTAAACCCCGAAATATTTTTAAGTTCCGCAATGGTAGCACGGTCGGCGCAGAGGCTTAGCGGTTGGCTGCTGCGTTGCGTGGCGCGGGTTCGATTTCCGCACGGAACATATATCTGTATGGTAGTTGTTCCGGCTTGGCTGTTTGTGTGTATGACTTTAAATGTTTTTAAATGCACACACGATTCAAGAGAATTTCCTTGCGTGGGATAAAGCTTTCCTTAAAAAAAATATTGAGGGATTTATCCACATGATACACTCTTACTTCTTCTTAAGCAAATATAGACTACCTATTCTGTTGTCTGCCGATCTCAATCATCATGGAGTTCTACTTCCACTATACTGAATCCTGACCTGCAGTTACAAAAGTAGCTTGCATAAATAAACCATGTTTACGAAAGTTAAAAGTAGTCCGATAGCTTAATGATACCCATTTGTTTATTAAACGTAGGCTCATAAAATGAACTTTATGGCTTCGAGAAGTACATTTGAGCCATTAAATACTATGCACGAGTTCATATACATAATTATAACGGAGGGTGTCATAGGAAATTTATAGTTGTTAAGTGTTTTATGACCTAGACGTTTATGTACTTTACCTACACAAAGTACCTATAATACCTATTGTATGGCCTAAAATATGTAGAACAATAAATTGTGTAATTTATTAAATGTTTTCTTTTTTTTTCTTTTTCATGTGGTGCTCACAGATTAAGGTAGGTGACTTTTTGTTTACTCAAATCAAACGCCTTAATATTAATTGTGTGTCGAGAAAAATAAAGAAAATAATTATTGCTATTGGTAACCCTTACCATAGACGATAGAAATTGTTTGTTTTTCTCTTATAATCGTTCCTCCTAAAACTACTCAGTGTTTTTTTTAATCGAAACATTAATCGCTATAGATCTTTTTTACTTTAATTACGAACAAGTTCCATCGTGTGCAGTTTCCTTTGTTTAGAATATTATCGGCCCCAATGTAAACAGACGTACATACGTCGTACTGAAAGGCATTCAAGCGCCATTAAATGTTCCAAGTGATGCATACGGTACGAAAACTTCGCTTCCCGTCCGTAGCGAAATTTTGTTAGCGATTTCATTTTAATTTACGTTGTATGTCTTTAAAATACCTGCCTACACGACACCGCTAGGATGACAGTTTTCCCGATGGCAAAAAGAATGTTTGTGTCTTATTTTTGGAATTTAGGTACGAAATTCCTTTAATCTTTCCTAAAGTAATATTATAAAGAGTTAAAATAAATAGGTCATTCATAAAAAGCCTTTACACAAAGACACCACGGTCACCAAACCTTTAAGTTTAGTTTAGTTTACGTTGCCAAGGTTACCCCTGACAAACTGTTATCGTTTTTACTTGACCTGAGTAACCACAAATGTCTTTAGCTCTAAGCTACCCTCGGGACTCCAACGAGTAAATAATCACGGACGGCAAGCTCTATGCTCTAAATTAAATAATTATTCCGTCATTAAGTAAACAACGTTGCGGTAATTACGAAACTCATTTAAAATTAATTATGAAGAGCCATCTTATAATTGCCAGTGGATAATCAGTCGAGGATGTAAGAGAATCTCACGAGATTCATTGTGCCTCGGATTACTGAGATGCAAAAAAGTAAATGTTTATAATATACCCACTTATAACTTGATAAGAAAAATAAGTTTGTAAGTACGTACAGTCACGACCATTAAGTATTTTTTTTTTCAAAATTCAAACGACTGTAACGTTGTGATAAGATCTATTTCATAATGGTATGGGTTCAAAAATACTTCACTCTCAAGAACATAAAATTACAATCAATACAGTAGGAGTAAATCACTTTTAAAACTTGCCAAGTGTATATTAGTTCTTCTGCCTTTACGTACAGGGTTCAAAATCTTGCAGAACTCGTGTGTACTCGTAAGTCATATAATATTAACATGTCACTTTCAGAGGCTGTGCTAAGTCGGCCGTTACGTTTGTTTGAAAATCATTATTACTGCAAACATTAGCTGGGTCAAAGTACTTGTTTCACGTTGTTTGAATGCAGGAGTGTGGGACAGAAGGTAGCAACGAAACGTTCTTCAGTTATTGTTATGTTCACCTGTATATTGTCCAAGAAAATTTTGAAGAATCTTCTTGCAGATTTGTCATTAATTCTTCTTATTTTTCTGCGCTATAAATAAAGTCACCTTTTTTTAATCGAATTCACTCAATCCCCTGCTTTCACCACTCATAAAAATTTATTAACCAACACCGGTTATGGATTTCTCATGTTCGTGGGGTATTTCTTTAATGAAAATCGTGAAATATTTTCACTTCCTGCTGTAAGGTTTCCACAAAAATACTTGTTTTCCTTCGATATTTTCCTCATTATTGGGAAACTCTCGATGCTTAGCTCGGGGTTCACGTTTACCGGCTATTATAAGAAAAAAGAAACGGTTTTTTCTATGTGATAATTGGGTTAAAACTTGAATTTTCTTGTTACTTTTCCTAGCTTACTTTCTGGGAATAGAGTCATATTGTTGTTTATTATTTTAATAGTGAAACTTGGACCGTGCCACATCAGATTAGTTGAACAAGTATGAAAAATGCTCGTCTTGTCGCCGACGTCGTCGAGAGCGGAAACTTCCACATTTTTTTCAACCATTGTTCCAGCTTCTGTGTTAAGCTTCGTTTTCTTTTTGTATACTTTGAAAAATGCTGTAAGAGTTTGTCCAAGCAACATCATAAACTGAAACTTGAACCTATAAAGAACGTGAAATATTTGTGTTGTGAAATACCAAAGGCAAGTGAACGGGCGCTGTCAGTTGTGACTGGTCATCTCGCAGCTGCCATGGATTATTGTATTTTTGAATTGTTAATTTTATCTTTCTTATTCTGGACGCTCTTACTCGCACGTCTTTCTACATCGTTCTCACATGTATGTTTAATCTCGACATGAATGATGTAACCGAGACTTTGTAACAACATAATGATTTAAAAGAGTGTCCATGGAGTTTCTTGCCCATTCTTCTCCATAGAGATCTACGCTTTCGAATGGGCAACTACAGTACTTTCACAAGTTATTATGCCCTGTGACTGGGACTGTAGCTTAGTTTATTTTTTTGTGTTTTGACATTCAAAAGTGCCTGTAATGGTCTAATTGAAATAAATGCTTTGAGTTTGAGTTTGAGTTTGAGTTCAAGGCAATTTAAGATAGTGTAGACCAGGTTTTGAATACGAAAGACTAACCAAATATTAGTAGAAATACTCGACCCTTTTCAAGTGTTTCAAACAGATTGCTTCGATATCGTGAAAGAAAAATACAGCCTTTGTTTTATCTGTTCCATTAAAGATGAAAAAATATAAAAGGTTTCCTATTGCTGATAAATACGGGGTGTAAGGGACCGACGCGAAAATGGAAACCAACTAATCAGTAAAAAAAAACACACAGTAGCACTTTCGTAGGAAACTGCAGATTTTTTTTTAATAACCAACGAAAAATTTCTATGTGTGGCGGTTCAAAATGATGTACTCAATATGTGGTTTCCATTTTCGCGTCGGTGTCCCTTAAATCCCCTATATTCGGTTACAGAAACCTTAAGCGGTTGACAAACAACTGCAGTTAAATATTAATTTACACCTGAATTCAATTTATTGGTCAACCCATGCGTAATTAACACGTGAAACTGTATGCAATATTCAACGTCCCTTATACTGCAATATATTATTTTAATAAGTTCTCCATATGGATTATTCACATTTTATCATACAATAAAATAAATAGTCCTTGGTGGGCTGAAAATTAAAGGCTTATTTGCTTCCCATATTTTATTCCACCGTTTCAAGCATTTTAATATTTATTTATATTGAGCGCTCATCATAATGTTTGTTCAGTAATTTAATCAAAACAACCTGAGAATAATTTAATCATTCAAAATATTTTGCGTTAACGTTAAATAAATTACTGATGGCGAAAAGTATCGAAAATCCAAAATTTTATTAGTAAATTGAGTTTACCTCCGATTTTATTGGGACACGGCGATGCTTGCGGCCTTCCCATTCTAATCCATTATGCCATTAGTTTTTTATTGGAAAACAACGGGGTCTCAGGATTCCGTTATTGGACAACACTTTGCTTTTTAAGTTTTGTTTTATTAATGGTCTTTCAGATTTCAGACTGTATTTCCCGGAGGGTTAGCCAGGTGCGTTTCTAGGTTGTGCGAACACATGTTGCCGGTGGCTATATTTAGTCCGAGAACGGGCTGACATTTTTAGATACAATTCCAGACTATTAGTCTAGCTATTCTGGCTAGTAGTTAGCATTTTCACACTACTATACCTCAGAAAGTTACTTCTCGTGCGTGATGCAACTCTTGCTACCACTTTCTACTCTACGAAAGTTACTGTTAAGGTGCTCCCTCACCCGTGAGCATTCCCTGTAATGTAACAGAATGATACAACTTGTGACACGAATGCAATAAACAACTGAATCAAATGTTCGAAATCTTACAATACAGGTTTGTCAGTTGTAACATAGGTAATGCCCAAAATCGCATCTTGGATTTGGTACATTATAGGTGAATGCTCCCGTTGAGGGAGCTCCTGTAAGTACGTACTACAAATTACATATTTTCCTCGAAGGTCTAGACGAAACTTTTGATCGTAAAAATGTTTTGCTATTGCAAGTACTGTAATATGCTAGTTTTGGCACCAATGCCAACTCTAGAACCAAAATACTGTTTGCCTTCATATTATGCTAAATAGCACTTCTTTGTGGAAAAGCTAGAACTTTTATAAGCTTACATTGAAATTAATACAACCATGTAAAATTGTATGGTGTTTTATTTATGATGCTGTCAACTTCTAACACGAAATAAGTAACGAAAAGATATGATCGCAGAAAGTCCTAAGAATAAATGACCTGAAATTACGACCTTTCAGTATTTTACACAGACAGCGACCATTTCTCTCCTGTCGTCTCTTAATCTAATGAAACATTGAATAAAGTCTCAAAGAAGTGTATTAGCAGGTGGTACTGTCAAGCCATCACCGTGTACCTATGTTCCCCAATGATTGATCGACACCGCTCGGTGATTGATTCTCTATGTCACCTGATACACAAACGTATAGCCCCATTTTATTCCAATACAATTCGAATACCCATACGGTATTACCTACCCACATACATATACCACTGGAATACGTTATTCGTACACTGTAAATCGGATGATATTTTAATGAAGTTGCTTACAAAAAGATACGATATCTGCTGAGGCCCGACTTCTTGTAGTCATAATGAATCGCTTGTACCACCACAAAAAGTGGCCGAGACTTTTTTGGGTAGTCAACCTTTCATACGGTAGCCCTTAGCCTTCCTTTTCGCCCTAGTTTGCTCTATTGTCTAATAGAACAAGACTATACCATTATAAATACCATCATGCCTATACGTATACGGGAACCTACTTGAAACGTCGGGCCTAGCAGGATTTCCATCGAATCGGTTGAAGGATGCTCCTTTTTGATGAAGGATTTACAAACGTAGTTAGTTACACAAGCACTTTTTATTAAGAGTGAACCCATGCGATGGTCCAAAATCCATTCAGTATATTTTTAACAGTGAAATTAGTTGGATCAACATTTGACTTTTTAGCTTTTATAAGAGACTTTTTTTGCTTCACAAAACAGTTTTTAATTATTAAAATCTTCTTGATTGATGTGTGCAAACAATGTTTAATTTTAAGCTTAAACAATTTCTGTTCTCATTGATCGATAACATGACTGCGTTGCCGTTGTAAAAAAAAACATTACCAATCAGATTTAAAAACAAATATTCTACTAATTAATAACGTTCATTCTTTGTGAGTAAACATTGGTTTTTAACATATTCGATAACGTTTCTTGAGCAAATTTATTTTTACCACTGTTTATTTTTATGAAATTTACGATGCACCATGAATTTATTATAAACTCTCTATCTTCTTGAGCATCTTAAATACATGATCGCTCTGTAATATTAAGATGGCGGCGAAACGGTGCCGCGTGGAGGCTACGCAATAAAACTAGATGATCAAACCGTAAATTGAAAGTTATGACATATTTTATCTGCACTTTAATGGTTTCATCAAAATAAACAAGTCGCCAGTGGTTGTCATAAAACAATTTAGAAGATGTGTTTAGGAACGTAATTATTTCTTTGAGACTTTGCTTTGCCTCATTACCGAGGGCCGTGACTTCCAATGACGTTGATGAGTTATCTTTCATATTGATCTGGTTCTGGGTCTAATGGCATAGCTTGTTCGTTTGTTTCTGTGTTATGATAGGTGTTAGCTCTATAATTACGCTCATGAATAAGATGGATGATCAGATTTCTACCCTCGGCGACGCAGAAAATGTTTAAGCGATGGTCGTTTAGAACGTCTTTTTAAATTGATTACCCAGGTCCTGATTTTAAACAGTGTTATGAACGTTACTAGGTTAGCAAACTTTTTCTTACTCTCAACCTAAACTTCACGTGTGAAAGCGGTCAACGGCTTCGATCGAAAAAGTTTTTGGCGTTTCCAAACGTTACGACGGCATCTGTCTGAATAAAGTGAACCGCCCCGAGTAGAGAAGCGCGGGATAACTACATTTAAATTAGCTAGTTTTTTGTTTTCGAGGTCGTTTTAATAGGCTGCATATTTTAGCTTCGTTTTGGTAAAGTTGAAACTCAATGAGGGAATGGCTCTTTTCAGTCCTCGATAAAATTGCTTGTAACAGTTTGATTTTTAAGCGAATTCCGTTTGACGACAGATGAAAGATAAAACTCCTAATAGTCGCAAATTGAGTGCGCAGACGAGCGGCCTTACGATAAAAACACACTTTCGTTTAATTTTAAAAAGATTTTCTATTTGTGTTACAGAAATTTGACTTAAAATAAACATAACAGAACGTGGCTGTACATCATGCTGTCTTATTCTCGGCTTTTATATTTCACCGCTGTATTTTCTAAAGTTTACTTTACTTTACATAATTAAAAAAAATGTATGCTTAAACTTATTAAAACATTTATACATTCACAGTCACTGCGCAAAACAAATTTTATGTTCGAGAATTTGCCTCAAAGAGAAAAGCAAAACATCGTCAGTCGTCGGCCGTTGTGTTGTTCGGCCGGCCAGCTATGAAAGCGACATGAAAGACTTCCGCAATGCTCACACACCTCCGCCGCAGATTTCCGCTGCAGGCCGCTTCTCAAAGCGCTGTGCATGCTCTATGAATGACCGGAGACATCCTATCCTCCTCAAAGTCCTTACAGACTCGTTTGAGGTCGCGACGTCATGGAAAATTGCTCGGAAAAGTCTCATGTTGCATGTGACAGGCTATGTACCGACTGTGTGTAAAATCTGTGCATATTTTTCTAAAAATGTTCAAAGCTTCGGTTTATAAAAATAACTACAAAACTTATGCATTCAAGGGAAACAACTCTTCACGGAAAAGTAGGGTGTAATGTCCCTAAAGAGACAGCGCTGTAAAAATAACAGAGCACTTTCATTTGTGAATGATTGTTCATTAGGTGTCGGAGGCGTGACTAATGATGTCACCCCCATACACTCCACTAGGAAATTGCCACTTTGAAGGTTTCATTTGGAAAAGTGCTTATTAAAATTCATGTAAGACATAGCCAGTGCCCTCTGTTTAATATAAAGCAGAGATCTCTATACTCATTATACATACCCCGGTGTAGTGTCCCAGCTAATAACTTAATGGAGTCTGCTATAAAAGAACGGTCGCGGTCGGAAAACAAATGTACGTGCCTATTTTTTAATATTTCATGAAGCGAACGATGCTTTTTCTAGCGGTCTTTTGTTCTTTTTCTCGAAGTCACTCGCTTTTTAATGAAACGCACGTCGTGAGCGAGGGAACGGATGCGGCACCCTTTCAAAGGAATTGTGGGAGACTGCATAATATGTATGTATCGGAGTGCTCTTTGCGTATCGAGTGAATGAATCTCCACGTTACCTCACCGACTCAGTTGACTTACACTTCTCGCGAACACGAGATAGCTGCCTATAGTTTACGAGCGCGTCCGTATCCAAAACATTACTGACTTACCACAACAGAAAGACGTTTGTGAACTTTTAAAATTAAAAATAGAGTGATTTACAGTTGAAATATATCGAGACTTATGTCTGGCTTTCATGTTTATATTCGGAAAGACATTCATGTACGTTGAATTGTGTTCTCTCAAAATGAAAAACAGATTGAATGGCAAATAGTCCGCTGTATTTAACGTACAAATTGGTTCTCGATATCAATCGTGGCATGTAATTCGTGTCCGTTAAATATTGCGAACGTGGAGAGGGCTCGGTAACAGTCGTAATTATTCGTGGACTACTATCACAGCGATTTATAATGGGACAGGGTGATGCAAACGGTATTTACAAAATGTCAACATAAATTCTACTTTAACGAGTATCTCGAATTAAAAGTAGAATTAGTGCGAGGTGTTAAACTCAACCGTTTGAATCTAGTTCAGTTTCGTGTGTTTTAGCTTCCGCTAGCGAAAATCCTTTTTCCAAGTAATCCTGTTAACACACGAAACATAACTCAAGTTTCGCATCCTTATTTATAAGATTTTTCGCAATGAAATCAGAAATATTGCGACAATGTAGAAAGAGTAGGGGAAATTTGAGTTGGTTTGACAATACAGATTATTTGAGAAATAAAAATCACCATAATAAAATAATAAAACTACATTTTCTCATAGAAATAAACGTTCCACGTCTCTCGCGTCGAATCGCATAAAGCTTTTGCACCGCAAACACATAACACAAATATATTTTAAAATGCAAATACATATCAAAGTTTAGATAAGCTTTATGTCATAACATAACCGCTTCCCGAAGCGATGTAGGGCAAGAATATGATTTCAGATTTAGGTTTGCTGCGGCGGAGCTCACGATATGAGATTTCTCTCCCGTCAACGCTGAAATAGAGTGTGCGATGTATCTGTTCCCAACATGAAAAGTACCCAGTAATTGTTTCACGTTTTCATTACTTATGATACCAAAGCAAATGAGAAATATGTAAATACGAGGAAATTACCAAAACTTTACTTGTTTCTTATGTCGATTTTGTCAGAACACTTGTTTATTTTTTACAAACAGCCATGACAACTCGACTGTAAAAATATAATGAATATATTTTTTTTTGTGGATGTTACTTATGCGAATTAAAGATTATTTTATTGATTTTTTTTCCTCGTGTTTGTTGATTCTCTAATGAAGCTTTATGAATTTTGTCGGTATTCGTGTCATTAAATATTTAAATGAGAATAAGAACACGTTACGTCTTCCTATTCTCATTTCCTTGAAGCTTTTCAAATTGTGTACGATTGTACATATGAAAAGCTTAAAACAATAAATGAATGGCATACTTTGTTGTCTATCGTTTAATTTGTATTCATAAAGGTTTTTTGTCAAGTTAAGTCCTTTTTTTTGTAATTCAATTTTTCGTCAGTAACAGTGAAAACAATTCTGTAAAGCGGAACAAATAAATAAATATTAAATTCCACGATTTTTCTTTTTCGCTTTGTTCTTTAGATGTCGCCAAGCGACAATAAAAGAAACAAAACAGGCGGCCATATTGAGCGGGGAGTGAGGTTTTCTGGGGAGGCTTGATGTTCCATTATCGTGTTGTGCAAAGAGTTCATAGTATTTTCTGTGAGGTCTTTTTACTCACTTGATCCTCATTGAAGAACTGTACCCGTATTTCAGTAAAATACAATGTAAACGACCGATGTTGTGTGCGGCCCGCAAAAAGTTCGCGTCCGACTAGTTTCGGTTGCCTCTGAACTCGTGTGTGTTATTTCATTAATGACCGTTTTCACAAACACTAAACGACACCTACGTGAATGCCTGAATATTATTGCACATTTGAAATCTCAACTGAGCTCGAGTCAAGCATTGAAAATCGAGCAGTGAGCTTTTGTTTAGGCAATCATTTATGTCACGTCTTAATATTAATAAAAACAAACATTGTAAACGTACTATCCATTTCGGAAGACATTATTTCCTTGTGCACATCTACTTACGATCAAAACTAATCCCTAAACCTTTTAACACTGACAGTGTTATACTGACCTATTCAAGTCATGTAAAATAATTCGGGAACGCCTATTAATCTGTCATGACTGGCTGAAATTATAATCCCCTGTCAGTTTCCTCATTTGGGAATGCCTTCAACATCCCTTTAATCATTTTAGAGGGTAATTTATTTATGTTTCATAATGAAACTTATGTTTGGTAATCCATAAAGTACTTGCACGAATAATAAAATTGATTAAAGTAACAGCACGAGGTCTCAGGTCATAATTATATATTTTTGTAGAATGGAAAAGGATTCCGACTTTTCGTAATTCTCTATTAAGGCCGGACTCCACCCAAGCGGAGACGAGCGGAGCGGAGAGGAGATGTGCTGAAATCTACCATGGTTGATATCTACATCGCGTCTCGTGTCTCCTGTTATTGCTTGAATCTTGCACATCTTCTCTTACTTTGGTGGAGGCCTTATAATGTAAAACGTTAATAATTAAAAAAAAAAACAAAGTAAACCGGTCCAGTTGACTTAACTGGTATTAGAATTGGACGACCCGAATGGCGCAGCGGTAGTGAGGCTGCCTTACGTTCATAGGGTTCCGGGTTCGAATCCCGGTAGGAGCAAGTGTTTGTGCGATGAGCATGGACATTTGTTTCCGAGTCATGGATGTTAATATGTATAATGAGTATGTATTTACAAACAAAAAAAAAAAAGTATCTATGTGGTATATCAACTATCTGGTGTCCACGACACAAGCCTCGTTGCTTAGTGTGGCACTAGATGGCGCTGTGTTTAATGTAAAAAAAAAAAAAGAATCAAAATGTTGTTACGCCGCTTATTTATTTCGCAAATATGAAACCAAACATTCACAAACTTCGCTCCAGTCGCTAGTTGAAAAAGTTCCCTCGCATAAAAACGAAAGTTTCACTACTGAGTTTGAAAACAAATTACGTATTTACTCTCCAGCCAGGATAGGATACAAAAGGTTTATTCGGATATAAGGCTCTAGATATCAACTGTTTGTGTGTATTTAATTGACTGTTAATACTTGCCTTTTCGTATGAACTGATGTAACAGATAGGGTAAATCTTTTCTCCGATAAATCGGTTTCGGTCCGTCGTTTATTGGATTATTTCGGCAAGATTTTCTAGGAAAGGTTATGCCGATGTCTCATTTAAAATATGGAATTATTCTGACCTGGTTTTACAGATACCCCTGGGCATGAGGGATCTATTTTTCTATGACGTCACGATTTGGTCCTCCCGGTATACTAGAATTCTAGTAAACATTTTAAAATCATTTAAAAGCCTGTAAATGATAAGATCGCAATGACACCTCATTGTTCAAATGTGATTTATTACCTTCAAAGTTGGTGCCCAACTAACAATTATTTTTATTTTTATTTGACCAATTTTATTTATTTTATCATAGTTTTAATATTATATTTTTTTCACTTGTTTGTGCACTTCACATTTTAAATAAATAATATATAAACTTTTAAAATACATCAAGTAATTTATATACCGTGGTGATCTGCTATACAGGTTTTCCTAGTGCAGACACCAGTCTCTCACAAACTTCTATATACCGTAATTTTAAGCTCTAAATACATTATAAGTCATGTTTGTGAAGAGATAATAAATTATTTTGAATTTGAATTTGAACACTAGACGAAAGCATTATTCACCGGTACGATATAGATTACCCCTGCTCACGGAATTGAACGCGCATGAAACGGATCGTGGGACATTCAATTATATTCTTATAACATTCCACTGAGTTTAGGGCGGCGCGTGAATTATGTAATGGAGACCCCAACGACTGAAATCGTTCGATATGCCCTTACAATACTTCTAATAATATTTTGACACGGTAGCGTGACTCTAGCGATTCAAATCTTTCAGGACTCCCAAATTCACATTACGATGTGGGAATATCGGTGGGATGGCGAAAATACAATTTATGTGTCAGAGTCACTTAATAAATTGATATCAAAACCTAATTTAAAGTTAACGTAGAAATCGTAGATATTACAATTTCTATTCATGGTTTACCGCGAAGTAAATATACCAGGTACTGAGGAAGGAAAATGTGTAGGAAAATATTTATTTATTTTGTATGAAAAGATTGAAGTATCCGGTGACTGGCTCCGAGTTATTTCTGCGTGTGTATGTATGTACAATGTTAGAAGTAATTACTTGGAGAGCCGACGTGAGGTGAATGTCGTGTGTGGTTGGTGTAGCTTTGCAGGTGTTCAAAGGAAATTATTATAAAACAAATAACGACAAAAATAAGTACTTTGAGACAAATACGTGACATGTTTTCAAAGAATGAATGTTATGTGAAGTCTAAATAACAACATTTTTGATAAAACATCGGGAAATCCCGTCTCGATGTTTAACAACATAGGAAAGATTTCTTTTGACTTGCCTATGGTTTAAAAGTAGTCACATTATTTTATTTAAACAACTAGTCATATTTACATTTGTTTATTTATTTATTTATGGACATTTATGATCATGTTATTATTTACATTGTTTAGTTGCAGGGAATCATTTAAGTTAACGCACTAAAATTCAATAGTTTGTAAAATGAAATGTAAATTATTCAATTGAAAAGCGTAAATTCCCGTAACGCGCTCTCATCTCAAAGAACGTTTTAAGTTCTTGACACACATGTTAGAAATTTGAGATCATCGGAGAATTTGACACTTTTGATGCCTGCACATTCTACCAAATTGTATGACAAGTCATTCACGGTCCAGGCTGTCCGTTTATGGAATGAATTGCCGGTGTCAGTAAGACAAGCTCAGTCACTAATTGCTTTTAAAAACATTAATTCTATTTAATTTCATTAATGTAATAAAACACACAATATTCATATAATTATATATATATTGGACATATATATTGCATTGTATTTATATTATATATAATATGTAGAAAATAACCTAACTTGTATTATTTTAAATTTTTGTATAGTATTAGCAGTACACCACTGACTACCCCCATTTTTATTTCATGTTCGTACGATCCATTCAAAAGTTGTCTGGAAGATATCGCTATCAGCGATAAGACCATAAAATAAGTAATATTGTAATTCTATGTTTCAATTTTATTTATTTATTTTAGCGCATGGAGGACTTACAGCTAATAAAAACAAACAAGAAAGGAAACTATAATCACCAGAAAGCCAATTACAAGTCCTCACGTATAGTACAATAAAGTATATTCTATTCTAAATGTGAAGATGTTCACAACGAGGGATATAAAGAGTGTATCATAAATCGTATAACGTTTAATAGACGAGTTTTCAGGCTAATAGCCGTTCTTCGTATCCCTTGTTCGGCAGATTTACGATGTGCTAAACCGCAATCGTTCGAATCGGACGCCATTTTCCTCCCACTGACAATAATATTAAAATATATATTCCTATTTATCGACGATCGAGGAATTTAGGCATTATCGATGCACAATTTAAAAGCATTGATAACTGCATATATTTTGCTTATCTTTGTTTTAAAATGTAATGTGAATTTTCAAGCTAAAAGCTATCTTGAAGCTTAAAAGGACCAACAAAATGCACCTTAGAGACTTCTTATTGGTCAGATATACGCTTATATCTCTGCAACTAATAGCGAATAAACAAAACAAATGCTGAAATAAAATATGTCGCTTAGAACTAAATCGAATACGCTTTATACAGAGCAGCTGTTTATTTTCTCATTGTAATATTGATTCGTGGCTCGTAGCCGCACGGGTCGATCTTCAAGGTTAAGCAGTGCTCGCACAGGTAGGTCCCAGGAAGGGTGGAATACATATCTTTGGCAGTCGTTGCGAGTAATCTGAAGCCCGAAAGTCTGACAACCAGTCATAACAAGGGGTATCGTATAACCCAGTAACAGATAGGCAGTCACTCCATGTAAAATATACTAGTATTCAGCTGCATCCAGTTAGACTGGAAATCGACCCCAATTTGATTAGTGACTTCGCATTAAACTTTATCACATTTTTTTAAACACGTAGTGTAAAAAAATACTCTCAATAGATAGGCTGTTATTGACCTTTAATAATAATTAATTGAGTAATTGTTAACGGCTTAATAGACAAAAAAAATGGCCTTTAAGGATACCAATTACTTGTTGAAGATAAATTAATGATTATTAGTCTTATAAAAATTGGCGGTTACTCTGTTATGCTTTAGTGAAAATGAAACACTGAAATGTATTCATTTCCCAATAGCTTCGCTTAGCAAAATAGGTTCGCTTAGCAATATCTTGTATCATTCTGTGAATATGTAAAGTGCTTATGTTCGCTTATAAGATCTAACCGAATGTGAAGGTTTTGTTAGAAAATATTCTTGTTCATTTCGCTACAGATGAAGTGAAGTGATAACGACGATGTAAAAGGTACAAACCCTTTCTATATATTGTAAATAACACATCTATTTCTTGTATTTATCTTTTCACTGAAGGATATAAGGTATTTTAGGTCCATTTTATGTCGTCAGATTTTATGCAGAGCCATAAAACTTTGCAAATTACCAAGACATGTTTCTTATTGAGCAATGGCAAAAATGTGATATTTGAGTATTCATTTAACTTCTTTTTACGAAACTACATATCTACATCGTTTTAATTTTACAAGAAAGTTCATGAAATCTACAGGAAGCCTCGCACTGAGGTCTTCTGATAAATACTTAATACTTTTCACAGGTAAAAATTCACTGCGTGCGTTAAATCTTAAAAGGATAAGTAATTAATTAGAATTGAAAGGTCATGAAGAAATGCAGCTGTAAACCTCGCCTGCACTCCGTGAAAGGTCACGATAAACGTACCACAACAAGACGTTTTTGTTCTATTCCTGATACTAGTCGGCACTTGGATTAATGTGCCGTGCGTGTCAGTAAAAATGTGTCGAAGGCTTGAGGGGTGAACAGTGAACTTCTGTCTGAAGCTCACCGTACACGTATAGGCACTGCACAACGGATCAGTATCCCCTCAACTCGAGCCGATCACCATTCTTTCTACGAAACTCCATATTGCATCGCACCGTTACGACATCGCCTTGGATCGGGATTAGCTAGTAAAAATGAGGTGAGTTCAGAATCAGAATCGTTTATTCGTAAACATAGGTAATAATTACATACATGATCTTAAAAATTAGGTAGTGCGCTATGTTTTGCCAATATACATTCAAATTATTAAAAAAAAAAACAAAACCTCGATTTTATGATTGAATATTAAATTAAATTAAAATAAAATAAAAATTACAATAAAATTATGAAAGTATTAAAATACCATAATTTGATTGTATTACACACATGCAAACAAGTTAAATTTCAATGGGTATTCATAATCAATTTCATTTTATGTCAAAATTTTAAAGTCAATTCAATTCGATTATACCTACATTTGGGATTAACATACAAGGTGTAATTTTGCATCATCGTCAAATTTCAGGAGGTTGTCATAGAAGACGTAAATAATCAATATAAATTACGGTACCTGGTCAATAATAATAAACGCTGCTTTTTTTGTTGTTTTAATTTGACACTATTTCAGAATGAAGTCCTTTTCAAAAGAGGAGAGACACCCTTTTATCTAATGAACGTCTGCTTTTGTTTGTGTGTGTGTGAAAGCGTGGTTATTGGGCTAGTATTAGACGGGCCCCGTTTTAATATGGGTGGTGTAAACTTATCGATTTCCGAAATTAAGAAAAAGAAAAAAAAAATTACTTACCCATTTTATTATTGATTCGGGTCGAGAATCATTAACACAGTTACCTCCTTGAATTTGACGAGGAAGCAAAGCAACACCTCGTATAAATGTAAAATATTAAAATTCATATCAGCATTATACAGTTACAGAGATTTGTCATTTAGAAACTCGTCTAAAGTATAATAACATTTTTCAAGCAGTAACCCGTTAAGTGTTTTTTAAACTTCTGCAATGACATACATTTTATTTTGTGTGTGAGTTGATACCGTTGTACATGTGCTATACGTGGCGCCGACAATTCGACAGTAAATGAAAACACTGTTAATACTCTACTCATAGGAATATTTTTTAACTATTAAAAATATCGAAATAAAAAAATCCAACAAACTAAATAGCAGAAAACTGTGAAAAAAAATAGAACACCATTTATCATGATTGGTTTACTAATCATACGTATAATTTGCACTAATTCACATCTAGAAATAAAATTTAAGGACCGAGTTTGCCAAAGATTTTTGAAGTAGCGAGCTGGCATCATGTGTTTAGTGTTTATACCGATGTGACGATCGTTAACCTGTCGGTGCTAGCGTAATAATCTACATCATGTAGAAAATGCAGAAAATGAAAAATAATTTCCTGTGACTAAACTACTGGATACATTCGATTGATTTTTTCTAT
The DNA here is from genome assembly GCA_964057025.1 of Standfussiana lucernea. Taxonomy (NCBI): domain Eukaryota; kingdom Metazoa; phylum Arthropoda; class Insecta; order Lepidoptera; family Noctuidae; genus Standfussiana; species Standfussiana lucernea. The sequence continues at coordinate 10,562,071 of OZ059789.1, forward strand.
GAAGACTGGGAACGTCATGAGGTATACGCAGTTAAATTTACTGTCGTATTGCGGCGCCACTCTGTATAAGCTTTAATCTGCTCTTTAGATATCCTAGTATTTTTCCGGCGTTTGGTCAAACGCTGAAGGTCACCACATTTGAACCATTTGTCATACTTATTTAACAGAATAGTAAGTGCTCCGAACATTAGGTAAAAGGTGTTGGAAAATTATCGTACCATATCTAGGGGAACTCTTTTTAACAGTTCATTGAACACTCACAAACGATTTACTCGCTTCTGAGAGACAGGCTCATGATTATGTATGTCCTCGTATCTTGGACAGTTACTGAAGAATATAATTTTCTTTGGTATTAATGTACAATGTAGATGTCTGTTTCTCTTTAAGCAAGTGTAAATGATTGGCAGGTATGACATTTTAAATTGTAGCTGAATAATTGGTTAAGCTTCGAAAGAACCACAGCTTGCAAAGATTCGTCATAGTTTCATTTTTTGCTTCTAAAGTATTCTATACAGTCATAAGTGTCATTTCTCTTGCGCTTTTTTTGAGCATGTACCTCCGCTGAAATATCAACTGGAAATTATTAAATTAAAAACACTAGCACTTTTTTTTGAATAGCAGCTCTCTGTATTTTGTATAACTTACATTTTAAAAAGAACTCCACAATAAAAATGACATTTTAAAAATCTTATTAGAGCACCAAAACAATGACTAAACGAATTTCAGATGGACATTTTAGTAAAACCTGTTTGGAGAGACTATCTGTTTAAAAGCGGAATTAAACACGGTATTTAAAAATAAAAACGTTGAGATAAAGCTGAAATCTGTGCCATCCGTATCAAAACGTGTCTCTATAGCAACCGCTTTAGAGTTCATTGTTTGTTTAAGATAATCGGATCAAATATAGTTATGCAGCAAAATGTGCAACTAAACACGAAATGCAGTTTGGCTAGAAAATATATGTACATAACTTAAGGTGTAATCCGGAATTGATTTGATAAAGTGGAATTTAATTATTCTGCTTAGCTACAAGATTAAATAAACTATTTTATTTTCCCTTTATTTTTCCACAGCGACTACAATTGTAATGAATTACGAATAATTCTAAGCTCATTTTTAGTTTCATGCAAACTTTGTACCACATAAATGGAACGTATATCGTATCCATAAATTCACCAACGTTGCGATAAATAAACGCAAAAACAATTCACGCCAACAACCCCACAAACTATTACCCTCGGTTTAAAGCTCATATAACAGAATTTTCCCAACATTATTTTCCACTTACAAAATGTCATAACGTCCAAGTTAAATGATCTTTGTTACACAATTTTGCATTAACTAAGTTTACACCGGAGTTTCGCTTACCTCGTGGCCTACTTATATTCGAGAGTTATAGTGCAAGATGAGAAAGATCCACCGTCTACTTCGAAACTACATTCGTGCATACTTTACTTAGGTTTCTACTTGGATTTATTCTGAGGTAGATTATGAAAGTACACCTGAAATGGTCGGGATAGTAAAATATTTGAAAACTTTGTTGGTAGTAGCTTGATTTATTTGTGCATCTCGCAGTTAAACTTTTTAGGACTTTTTTGCTGCTTGACCGAGCATTCCTTTAATGAATAAAACAATAACAAAACTAAATAATCCCTTTGTACCGGGGTTTCAGCCTTGGTATGTTACCCTGTCACCACAGACTAAATGTCAATACTTGGACTTTCATGGTCTGAAATCACTAATCAGCATTCGAAGCATGATGATCAATGTCATCAGGTCTCAAGATTTCTTTGTATAGGAAAATATGTTTTTGACCTCGTTAGGACTGTAACAGACTGTGGTATGATGTGTGTATATGAGTATAGCCCGCCCATATATGTATGTTAACCTTCTTATACCCGCGCCAAATTTTTTAACACCTATACCTGCGTTCGGTCTGACGGACCGAAAGTTTGGAACTCAATTTCAGAATATTTTTATCAAATAACTTATTTGTCAATATTATGTTCTCTGGGTATATACTACGAAATATCGTAAAAATTACAATTAACCGACAATATACCGAGCATTTACTGAGTAAGTATAGCCTTTTGCTGCAGACTTTGGAAAATAGTTAGATGTTTGAAAGAGGTTGTAAAATGTTAGCAAACATGTTTATTTTCTTCTAACAAAACTTACAAAACCTTAAAGATACCTACGAGCCATAATAAACACGAGTAATTTAAGACATCATTTTCGTAATAAAGATTAATTAATGTAATATTATAAACGCGAAAGTTTGTATTTATGGATGTTTGTTACTCATTCACGCAAAAACTACTGAACGGATTTGGATGAAATTTTATAACCTGAATACACATATAAGATACTTTTAATCCCTGTAGTACGAGCCCGTGGGACACTAAACGAACTCCACGCGGGCAAAGCCGCTGGCTTAAGCTAGTTGATTATAAAAGTAAAAAATACGAAAGTGTGTTTTATCGGTCTCACATACCAACGCGCGGGTATAGGAAGGTTAACAAGGGCAAGGAAAAGGTATTTCTATTTACACTTTCGGTTCAATAAACACATGGCAGGGTCCTTTATAATTTGGGACGGACCTTACGTTATTTACGGGACATTACAAATTTAAAGTCGGGCAGAATTTGTTTAGGGAAAAATCACATTGTTGCTGGCAATCGAATCATGAAGCTTTCACAACCAGTTTCTAGCTATTGTTTTAAAATTGTGAAGTATTGGGTTGATGTACCGTTTCTTATAAATTATCAGAGTAAAATGGAAACAAAAGGGGCTTATTTTATAAATAACCATTTTGACCAACGATTGGCTTACACTTGCACTTCAATAAATCTGTTATCCCATATGTTAACATGAGGGAACTGGGTCGGTTTTTTTACCTGAATCATCATCTGCCTAGCCTTTTCCCAACTATGTTTCGGTCCGCTTCCAATCTAACCGAATGCAGCTGATTACCAGTATTTAATTTAGAGCGACTGTCTATCTGACTTCCACCACATCCAGTTAACACTGGGTAGTACCCCTTGGCAAGACTGGTTTTCTTACCCAAATGATTACAAGAACAAATATGGTGTGAAGCTTTTTATAATAGGGATACAGACTCATTTTCGATACATAGGGTTATAGGGACATACAGATTCATTTTCGGGAAGGGTTTAAAGTTTCTTTTACAAAACATCTTTATCGTTTGCGAAATCTAACTTTTAATTTCATTCAGCGGTTTATCACGATGTTAAAGCAACGCAAAATTACTTTAAAACTATCAAAAAAACTTGCATTCCGAATTTAATTCAGCACCGTAAAGAATTTATCGATTTAGGATGAAGATAGCTCTTAAATGAATCTGTAGATTTTACTCTCTTCTTATTGGTTCAGAGGATATTAAAAATTAAACCTACCATACTGATTGGATGGTAAAAGAAACAATGCTGAGCGTATTGGCTGTTTTTCCCGTATATTGAAAGTTTCCGGCTCTTTGCCCGTTCCATTTATAGGGTACGCGAGGAAATTGCTTTATGGTAGACAGACATGTGCAACATGTTTGCAATCAGTGGCGTAACAGTGTAATGCAACACTGTATTATGAGCGAGAGGCGAACAAAGGCCTGAATGACGACGGTCAACAATGGTATTCAATGTTCCGAACGGGGCTTTTCATTTGGTCCCTACGTGAAGTCGGTTATTTGGGTAATAACTCTTAACTACTATGACATAGGAGCTAGATTTGAATGACAGTGATATTACTGATATTAACTAATTATTGAAGTTTGCTAACCTCCTAGTATAGTCTGGTTTGATTTTGGTTGATTAATTACTACTTACTCATGTGATTATATCGGGATGGTTGGTGTGGATTAGTTTCAGGTTCTGAATTTCGATAATAAACATTTACAACTTATTAGCTGTTTGATAAACTGTTCCTAATTTGTCCTAACATAAAATAAATAAGATTTCGATGAAAGTTGCAAAATATGAGTTTATGGGGGCGAACAATCGTCCTAGCTTCGTCTTATATCTGGAATCTTTTTCTATATTTACACCCGAGTATAGCTGGGTCGGCCAGGTACTTATTTATTAAATAACAACAATATCGTGTTACGTGTGGGCGGAGGCAAATATTGTTCACGGAAAGATTAAATAAGTTACTCCATGTAAATGTTTCATAAGGTTTTTACAGCTGGGACACAAGCCTCTTCTCCATGACAGGGAATAGACTTTAATAATTCACCATGCTGGCTCAGTGTGGGTTGGTGGATGTCACATTAATTCGATATTTTGTTGTATATTCCTATGCATTCCTTCACCGTTTTGATAGTAGTGGTGATGAAATAAATTACACAAAGTAATGCGTCTGGGTTCGAACCCAATACCTACAAACCTTAAGTCAGGCCCGTTACCACTGAGCAACCATAGCTGTACATCAATCCCTATGATCTTAGTAAAAACAATAGTAGTTAGAGAATCGCTAAAAGCTGTGAAATCCACGTTGAAAATGAGAAAAACCTCGGGTTTATCGGATCTATTTACCCATTTGACTGTGTGAAGGATGATATGGCTAGACAGGACGTGACTGCTGAGGTGACGAGTAATAAAAAATATGGAAGTAGAAGACATGCTGCGGCGACCCTAAAATTAAATGAAGTGGGAAAAGAGCAGACGAATGATAATTATAATGATGATGACTGTGTTGCCTAATGTATGTGAGAATTCTAACATCAGCTATTCTTTATTAACCGACTTCTAAAAAAGGAGGAGGTTCTCAATTCGGTTGTATGTTTTTTTTTTTTTTTTTGTGTTTGTTACCTCATATCTCCGTCATTTATGAACCGATTTGAAAAATTCTTCTTTTATCTGAATGGATCTACTTCTCGATTGGTCCCATAGAAATTTCATCAAAATCGGTTCAGCAGTTTGGTTTTGAAATCAAAATAGCTGGAAATTTTTGTGTTTGTTACCTCATATCTTCGTCATTTATGAACCGATTTGAAAAATTCTTCTTTTATCTAAATGGATCTACTTCTCGATTGGTCCCATAGAAATTTCATCAAAATCGGTTCAGCAGTTTGGTTTTGAAATCAAAATAGCTGGAAATTTTTGTGTTTGTTACCTCATATCTTCGTCATTTATGAACCGATTTGAAAAATTCTTCTTTTATCTGAATGGATCTACTTCCCGATTGGACCCATAGAAATTTCATCGAAATCGGTTCAGTAGTTTGGTTTTGAAATCAAAATAGCTGGAAATAATATGTCATCCAAGTAAAAGAGATTGCGAAATTGATACTTGACAAGGATTTGTGTGTGATGCGATAACTAAAAAGGGTAAAATAAAAACTTTTTTGCAAAAAAAAACCGACTTCCAAAAAAAAACACTAAAAAGTGGGAAATAACTTTACTTTCGGAAGTCGGTGGCAAAAAAGTCAATGAAACAAACAATAGTCACCGACTTCCGAAAGTAAAGTTATTTCCCACTTTTTAGTGTTTTTTTTTGGAAGTCGGTTTTTTTTTGCAAAAAAGTTTTTTTTATAATAGAAAGGAAATGTAGCATTTCTTATTCCATAGACGTAAATGCGAAAGTCAGTACAGTACAACGTAGGTATACATACAACAAAAACAAAATGAACAGCAAAATTTGTACGGAATCTCGTAGACATACCTACTTACTTGTAGTACCTACGTCTCCGAGATCTTTTAGTCAGTAGAAACCACGAGTTTTGAACTTTTTAATAACACTGTCGTTCTGTCTTCCGTCGGTCCCTCGTTCTCGCATTTAACCGACTCTCGTAAAACGTTTATTGGCATTTTGACAACTTAGATCCACGGCCATCGAGACACTGCTCAGCTCATTTCCTTAATATATTTCGTACGAAAGGCAACGGTAAAAAGAAGTCGGGCATAGTCAATGGCACGCTTTTGAAGTTTTGATCTTTGGCATGGGTAGAAAAACCTCAACGAACGAATCTTTTTTTATTTTTGACGAAAAATACACTCACGTACCATGAAAAAAACGTACCTATTTCTTCATAAGCAAGCAATATTTTGACACAGTTTACTGACAAAAAAAATACCGAAAACTTTTCATAATACCTACCCATTTGACACAAAGAAAACATTCACAGGTACCTTGAGGAAATCAAACTCACTGCCAATAGCGTCGCCAAACAAAACAAATAAAAATTTTATATGTTGTAGTTTATTGCTTCACGGAATATATACCTAGCACATATAGTTAGACAAGGATCTTTTGGCGTGTGATAATCGGAACTTCGTCCCATCTTGTTTTTTTGAAAAAGTTTCACAATTGTCACAATAAACGCTTACACAACAGTACCTCTTTCTCAATCGCATTCGATCGCCAAAAGATCTATACATATAAATAAATAAATAAAACTTTATTCAAGTCAGAAAGCACGGTACCTACAATAATATTAGAACGCTAGTAATAAATTAAAAAGGAGCCTTAATTGCTAGACTTTTACAAATCCTCTGGACTCCACGCTAGGATTCCCTACGTCATAGGGTCTATAGTCTCTTCCCAAGTAAGGAAATTATCACTGTATTAAACTAAAAATTATATCATTCTATTCACCTGCGAAAAAGACAAGGTTTTCAGTCTTACTAACAGAAAATGTTTCCATGTTTCCTGGCACCATGTGGCATAACTTGCCAGTAGAAGTTCGTAAGCAGTAGCGGGTTGCTCAGTTGCTCACCGCTTGCAAACTACATAATAATCCGATTTCAGCAGTTAACTCTTACAACTAACTTGGTGGCTATAGGCGCCAGACGATTTGTTTGGGAACGAACACTTTTCGAAGACGTATCTATTGATTGGATTAGCTTTGATTTGTTGCTTTATTGATACGAGTTTATTTGTTTCTATTGGCTTCGAATAGAGGCGAGAATTTTAACGATTTTGCGGTTAATTATGTCGTTCCCTTTTTTTCCCTTAACTTATATTGTGCCACTGCTAGGCAAATTCCTCCCCATAGCCTTCCACTCTTCTCTCCGTGCAGTTTTCCTGTCAGGTCCCTATTTCCGAAAAAAATCTTTTGTTACTTTTTAGGGAGTGAATCCGAAATTCGATTGCAGCTCAATCAGTAAGAAAGAACTTTTTGTCGAAATAATAAAAGCGAAAAAGTCATAATTTGCCTCGTTCCGGTGCGGACGACGCGACTCAAATCCGCGTAAAATTTCGAGTTCCGTGATCGGTTCGAGCTGATTCCACGTCAATAATCTCTGTCTCTATTTTCGAAACAATGACTTACAGATGTTTTATATTTTGCTGGAAAACCAAAGACGGCGCTTTAGTTTTACCTCTCAACGTTTGTTACAGAGAGGATTATCTTTAGTCTCATCGTCATCCATTTAGTACGGTTAAGAGACAATCCCGGGAGCAGTATCTAATACGCACAATTCTATTATACCTGAGGGAGAGACGGTTTCTTGATGACAGCTTTATTGCTGATAAGAGAGGACAAATACTTCTCTCTCTCTCTCTTCCCTGAAGATTTATTTGAAAATGCTTTGTTTTTCCTTATTTTTTGGGTGGTGCTCTGATGTATTTTGTATTTAAATGAATTTAAGTATTTGTTAGTTTAAATTAACAAAATGAATTCGTTAACGCTGTTCGGTATTTTATCAATAAACTTTTGATGCGAACAAAGAAAGTAAGCTTTTCCTGAAATGGATGATGCAGGCATTTATTATTTTATGTTCCGAATAAAGTCACAACAGAATAATTTATTTTAAGCAACGATTTTCCGTTTCGTGTTCGAACGTTTAATTTCCTGTAAAATAAATATCTTGTCAAACAAAATAGAACATGGAAACTGAGAACAATTAATGGCCACAGGCCCACAGAGTTGTGTGATTCATTCAGCTTAAAATTAATTTATGAATAAATCTCAAGGTTGTGTTGTAGCCGTTAGAATAAAAACAAATAAAAAAAAAAACAAATGTTTTTCTCTAACAATATAATTAACGAAGTTGGTGACTGTGCCAGGGCGTGATTCATGCTTTCAGTAAAGGAGTTTACAGACACTTCGTCTGCGTCCGTCGCGGCATCGACGTTAGTCATTGCCCTGTGACTTTGTGTAACAATAATTAAATCTCGACGGAACGGTAGAACGTACTATATTCCACCTCCTATCCTGCCTAATGTGTCCCACAACATCTAGTCAAAGTGAGTTCTGCGCTGCAACCTCTGACCGTTTTAGACCAACGAAAGATTAAATTCTGTTGTGACAGCGACAAGAACAGACCCAGACACTAACCGATTTTTAAATCCATTTATTGTGGATTTAATAAAAAAATAAGAACTGCTTCATATGTAATCGTATAATGACGACTGTCGCGTATCATTAACGACACGCGACGATTGCTACCGGTACTAGTCGTCGACAAACGTCGCTCGTCTATTATTACCCTAACAAAATATTCGACAGTCTGCAGATTTTCGCTGTCATGTATAGCGATAATATATTAAACGCAGTTTGTATGGCCAATTAGTAACAGTTAGTTATGATACCCATTGGAGTAATAAAATCTAATGGTCTAGCGTTATATCGGCCACTGTTTTTTTATTCCATGCTATTTTATTCTTTTGTTTTTCACGGGTTTTATACAGGTCTAATGTCCCTCGTTTAATGGTGGTTTTGTTAATGGCTGGTATTAATAACAGCATATCAGTGACAGTAAAAAGTGTGGCCAATACAGTTATGCAAGGATGTTTTGGCGTTCAAATGACGTAGACAGAGGGGTACTGTTGATAAACATTTGTGCGATATTTTTATATACTCGTAATCTAAAACCACGACGGTCTCAGTGCCGATTTCGACCAAAAATTCTTTGTACTGCTATAAGTATTGAGCGATTATAACATGAAATTGTAAATCTATGCCTGTAAGTGAATTACTCATCCTCCAACTTGAAACAAAATATGCATACACTACACCAAAGTAATTCGTTACGTAGAACCAGCTTATAATACTATTCCTTGAAAAATAATTTCCCCCGATTGCCTTGCCTTCGTAGAAAATCAATCAGTTTCGTAAGTACCTAATTTATTAAAAGAAAATCCAGTTAAAATATTATGAACCTAAAACTATCTATGTATTAAGTATTAATAAAGTGATTTACCGTGTAAACATTGTTCTTATATGCGAAGCTCAGTGCGATATGTAAAATAATTACTTAGTTAGCGGGACAGCCCGTTCACACGACGATTCGTTTTTTTTGACGTGTCGTCTTTTTTCACGATCCGTCAATTGTTTTGACGGCGGCAATGCTTTTTAAATGCCCGTGTTCAAACGCATCACGAATCGAGAAAAATGACGGACACGTCTTAAATCACGTATAGTCTTTTAAAAATCACGTACGTCAAAAAACATGAATCGTGTTTTGTTTGTGACGGATTCGCTGATGCGCTCGCTCCCGAAAAATCACTAAACTAATGTGAACACCAATTCGTTTTTGACGTATCGTGATAAAACTCGATTCCGTATGCAATGTGAACGTCCATCCGTCATGAAGTATTGTGTTTTATGACGAATCGTCAAATACGGAAACCGTGTGAACACCGTGTGAGCCCGTACGGGAACAGTTTGAACTAAACTAGGTGTAAAGTTAGGAAATTTCAGTTAACGTTAGGAGCTAATATGCAATCTGATCGGGTTATATCTAACTAAATATTGTCGACACACTTCTTCTTAGAAGAGGGATCGCTTATACAGCGTGTATAAAAATGAAAAATTTTCTCCATGGGACCATGATCGAAATCTCTAAAAAAAAAAGCAGCTGCCTACCTTTGGGTCGAGTAGGTATCGAAGTTTTGTACTGGACAATTGATTTTTGTCGCGATTTCGATTGTAGTTCCATGGATAATTTTTTTACATTAACAGTGTATAAACCTTTTTTTAACCGACTTCAAAAAAAGGAGGAGGTTCTCAATTCGGTTGTATGTTTTTTTTTTTTGTGTTTGTTACCTCATATCTCCGTAATATATGAAACGATTTGAAAAATTCTTCTTTTATCTGAATGGATTTACTTCCCGATTGGTCCCATAGAAATTTAATCAAAATCGGTTCAGCAGTTTGGTTTTGAAATCAAAATAACTGGAAAAAATGTCATCCAAGTAAAAGAAATTGCGAAATTGATACTTAACAAGGATTTGTGTGTGATACGATAACTAAAAAGGGTAAAATAAAAACTTTTTTGCAAAAAAAAAAGCCGACTTCCAAAAAAACACTAAAAAAGTGGAAAATAAGTTTACTTTCGGAAGTCGGTGGCAAAAAAGTCAATGAAACAAACAATAGTCACCGACTTTCGAAAGTAAACTTAGTTTCCACTTTTTTAGTGTTTTTTTGGAAGTCGGTTTTTTTTTGCAAAAAAGTTTTTTGTTTCAATTTTCCGACCTTTTTCCCCGTAATGTTTTTGAGTTTCCGAAAGTGTTAAGTTGGTACCCAGTGTTGATAAACACGTAAGTTGTCACATAGAAAAAAAACGCTTTAATAACTTTTGGCTGCCAGCGTCCCTGCCAAATAATACCCAAACTAAAATCAGGTCAAGAGCAAGCTAGAACGACACAGACAGTCTCGGTCGACATGTATATTATTGGATACCACTGCTCTAAAAAAATTAGAGTTACTTCATGCACTGTGACATTTGTTTTAAATATTATAGCACCATGCTGAGATTGGGCTTTTTGGCCTCATACACGACCAATTTTAGTTTAATGTATGTCTTATTTTTAAGTTTTTCGTATGTTTACTTTTATATAAGTAATTTGTTTTGTTTTATTGTTAATTTATATAATTTTGTTTTGTCCTTTGCGAGTCTAATAAATACTTTTTCTTTCTTTCATTCTTTCATATATACAGGCTGTATAACACTGACATTCAGTAGTAATTTGTTAGATTTGAAAAGTTAAACCTACAAGGATTATTAGGATTGATTATTATCTGTAAGGTTTTTACTGAGCTAGCAAAAACCGCAAATTTAACGGGTATCGATTTAGCTTTGAGGTTTTTTGACATTAATGAAACCACAACCACAGTTCCGTTCTATACCGGTCTCATCTCTGGAGGTTCGCTAGGTATTTAATTTTGACCTATTAAAGGAAAAAACCAAGGGCAGTAAGAATGTCTGTGTGTGTGTGTAATTTGGGCATTTTACGACAGTTGAAGCCGCGAAGGGATTATATATCAGAGTATGTAGCTACCACATGGACATATGGATTATATATCTATATGTCCATGTGGTAGCTACATACTCTCAGTCAATCAACAGAGTCAGTAAATGCCGGGCACTTAAATGTAATTTCGTCGTCGGTAGTTTTTCACCCTGACAGTAGGGCAGGGGGAGGGGGGGTGTACTTAATGCCATCCGACTTTTAGAATTTATATTCATCATAAAGTTCACTCACAATGTAAGCTTAATTATTATCTTCTCTTGGGATTATTCTTAATTGTTTTAGTATGAAGTTTTGAGAATGTTCGTTTTATTATAGGATTTTTGTAATAAGCTTCTTTGCGCTGGAAAGCCATTTCGTATAAGGTACTTCATTTGTTTTTTCCACTTATTGATAGTAGGTATAACTACTCAACAAAATTATAGGAACATAATCATCTTTTATTTACAACCAAGCCTGTCCCCTTTGTTTTGAAACTGACCAGTTTCCATTATTGTTTTGAATCCTTTTTTAATAAAGTCTACGATTGAGTATAAATTTTATAATGCCTTAATCTTATGTAGATTACGTGACTCAGCGGTTATGTTAGAAATTGGCACTCCACCGGGGCTAAATTGGGCAATTTTACAACTCAAGGCCTTGCCATATTCCCCATCAGTAGTTTATTTGTGTTCCCGTCGGGCTATTACCGTTTCAAATTTTGCGTGATAAGTGGAGATATGTTAACCCCTTCCAAATTGGAATATAACTACATCCTTGCCTCAATTTGGCTGAAGCAAGAAATGGTCGGTGAACGTTTATATGTATGCAAGTTTGGAAAAGAAGAATCTAGTTTGCACTGTTTTTTAACCGACTTCAAAAAAAGGAGGAGGTTCTTAATTCGGTTGTATGTTTTTTTTTTATGTTTGTTACCTCATATCTCCGTCATTTATGAACCGATTTGAAAAATTCTTCTTTTATCTGAATGGATCTACTTCTCGATTGGTCCCATAGAAATTTTATCAAAATCGGTTCAGTAGTTTGGTTTTGAAATCAAAATAACTGGAAAAAATGTCATCCAAGTAAAAGAAATTGCGAAATTGATACTTGACAAGGATTGTGTGATGTGTGTGATACGATAACTAAAAAGGGTAAAATAAAAACTTTTTTGCAAAAAAAAAACCGACTTCCAAAAAAAACACTAAAAAAGTGGAAAATAACTTTACTTTCGGAAGTCGGTGGCAAAAAAGTCAATGAAACAAACAATAGTCACCGACTTACGAAAGTAAAGTTATTTTCCACTTTTTTTGTGTTTTTTTTGGAAGTCGGTTTTTTTTTGCAAAAAAGTTTTTCTGAATGAAAATAGGCCGGACCGCATGCTCTGCGACACGCATGCTGCGAGTGTGGCAGGGACTCCATAGAAAACAAATGAAAAAAATTACTTAGCGCATGCGATAGTCACTGCGATGCCACGATACTTCTGCGACGGAAACAATTGACATACGCGCCTGTCGCTTGACGCAAGCTGTGTTCTCATGGCCTATGGTTATGAACAGGCCATGAGGCAGATAATATTCGGTGTAGGTTTATACTGGATGGAAGGAACACACAAACGGTTACCACGTGTTCAGTACATCATTTCGGAACCCCCCAAATAAAAAAATTTTCATTGATGTTTTCTACAAAAGCGCAATAGTTAAATGGTCAAAATGTATGGAACAGCTAGAAATGATGAGGGGAGTTTCGTTCAAAACCGTTTGTGCATCGATGTCTCTTGCAGCGTGTATATGGAAGCTTGAAAAAGTAATTTCTATTGTGCTGTTTTCCCTAAAGAAAATAGAAATTAGAGCCTCCGATTTAACCACCAGTAAAACGAGTAAACTGTCGTAGCTTGCCAAACAAAATATCCAAGGCAGGTTGCGATCAACAATAGGTCTTTTGCGACTGAAATGGATAGTCTATGTAATCACATTAAAACCGACGAGTTGAAGAACGTATTGTTTTGATATTATTTTCCTACACGACAAGGTATTCTGAGAATCGTGTCAATAAAGTAGTATTGTTTGATTTATAAGAAATGAGAATTGAAATATGGATTTAGTTCAATGACACGGCTTTACAAACGAAGGCCTACTGTGTACGTCGTTCCTTTCAGCTATTTGTTAAGATTAAATGTTCCTTTACAGATTTTTCGTATACAGCCTACTACTTACTAAAGGTTAATAATTATGTTACCAGCAATCGGTTGCTCGAGGTCAGACAGGCAGTCGCTCCGTGTAAAATCCCACTGTATACGGCCAAACTGGAATTCCAGTCAGCAACCCTAAGATAGTTGAGAATATTCCAGGCAGATGGTGAAGGAGAATACTCTACCATTTCTCATTCTAAACATAGTAAAGGCTATTTTTAGCAATAATTGCTCAGATTTCTTGTTGAGTACAAATAATCTTTCATTTAATTAAATCGCACGTAGCGACGAAGGAAGCAATCAAGTGCGTACCGCCTTTGTAACTAAATTAAATATGAACGTACTCGTTTGTCAACATAAATAGAATAATTACGTTATACATTCTATTATGAAACAGCTTGGAAGAAAATATATTATAAGTTTTCCACCGGCATCTATTTTTTTTCTGCCGTATGCCCATGAGCTATGGGTCAAAATACACACTATGGGGAGCCCTGACACAGCCACAACGCGTCGTGGCAGACCTGTAGAAGACGGTGGGACGAGCTGGATAAAACCAAGGTCTATTGGTCCACATTAGCCCTGGCTCGAAAAAACTGGGAGCCTTTGCCCAGCGGTGGGATAACACAGGCCAACAGTATCAGTAACTATCTTTAGACTACTATTGTACCATGTTTCAAGTCGAATAAAAATATTTTATATTCTGAAATGTAGGTACAACAAACATTTGACAATCGATTGACAATACACAGAATTCTGTCGTGTGATTTTCGCAATACAACCGATACGAATCAAAGGAGTCAACTGTCTTCGCGTTTCCTTTGCCAGTTGATTATTTTTTATCCACTGGAATCTTTCCGTCTATAACCTAGAATACTGAAATCTATGTCTATACCTACATATTAAATTCACTTTTCGTCTGTCAGTATCTCGGTTTATTTGCACAAAGCGCTGGCGAAATAGATCCGAATGTCAAGTACAGTATGGACACTGAATTGGTGAAATTGTGGCAGGTCTCGGGAATTATATGCGACTCCCGAATTCATTTAGGGGAAGATTTATAAAACCATGGTTGGACGTGCTGTCTTGTATGGATCAGAATGTTGGTCCACAAAAGGAATGAATGAAAAGCAATTGCATGTGGATTAGATGAAAATGCTTAGGGGATGTGTGGTGTTCCGCGAATGGATAAAATAAGAAACAAGTGCTTAAGTCGCGCCAGTGACTGAAAAGTTGTGTGGCAATCGGTTGTCATGCATACCATTGCATGTGATGCAGAGAAAAAGAAAAAAAAATAGTATTTATGTGAATGGCTATGGCAGTAGAGGACTGTATGTAGGATGATATGACAAGAAAGGAGGTGACTGCTGAGATGCCGAGTAATTGAGAAGTATGGAAGAAGAAGACATGCTGCTCCGACCCCAAATAAATTGGGATATGGACAGGAAAATTATGATGTTTCTGTCTCTAGGGTGACTGCGATGTTTTTCTGAATTACGCAACGGGTTTCCACAATCTGTTAAAGGATTTTTTCTGGAAAGTTTTACGGGTAAGATAAGTAAAAAATAAATCTTGATGTTTTATCAAGTCGTAAAACCCAAGTGCAGCAGGGGTGGGCCGCTAGTAATTCTATAAAAATACTTCTTGTTGCATGCTCTTTGAAAATATTCATGAGATGTTTCTAGAAGTCAAAACATGTCACATTTCTGATAGGTCAAAGCTCTTGCTTTGAAACGAGCGCGTCATAATAAAAGACGCCATCTTTTTTTTCTTGTTTTAGTGAGCACATTTTAGTGATGAAGGTTTTCTTAACAGCGAATTTTCGCAAACGCCTCATTAATAAAATTGTTTTGTCTAGGAGTTTTTTTTTTTGTAAGATGTTGTTTACCTGAATTTTAATAACGTATTTTTTGTGAAGCGCTGCCACTTTTTTCTTGAAACTAAAATCTACTGTTACTGAGTAATATCTAGGACTTTAAATAATATAATTAGTCTGTTTTGTGACTTAGGTAAGTATCTTTTGTATACTAACAATAGATTTGGGCCGTCACTCGGCCTCTCGTCGTCTTGGCGACAAAGACTAGACATGATCTAATTAACGGTATCAATAACTTGAAGCAAACAGATCGCATATCAGTAATGTGTTTATCTATTAGCGAACTAATCGGCGAATATAATATTAATATAGTTATTATATTACGTACGTTGAATATTTGGCAAAGGATTCTCCAACGAATACTACAGTCAAGGAGTGTAAATGTTAATGAACAAACTCATTCCTTTCTTACACTTAACAGGGCGCATGTCTCCTTTACGAAAGGTCATTTCCATTCAACGTATTGTCAGTAAATATGTATTGAAATGAACCTTAAGGTGTATGATAACATTGTAATTCCATTCGTGTGCTAACTTCTCACTTAAGCACTATATACATTAGAAAATACTTTACAGAAGTTTGTGTTTAAACCATATTTCTTGGAAATTAAGCAGAAATACAAGCCGCCATTATAGTAATTTATATGAAAATCTCAAAATAATCAACTTATTAAGCTGACAGTATGCCTTTTCAGTAAAAGTCGGCAACTTTCCTTTCGTTATAAGTTCTCGGCTTTATTAAGTGGCAGGTACCTTTTGAATGAAATGATTGATCGATGTTTTGAAGTTGATTGAGATGCTCGTCTGCCAATGTCTTAATAGCTTTAACGTAGCGCAACAAATATTACCTAATATTGCCGATTTTGTGGTCCTTTGGATTTCTGGTTTAATACTGACTTGCTTGTCCTGTTTTCTTTGTATCTACAACAATGAAAAGCGGTTTAACGGAACAGTCGGGATTGGTTACAGACTTATTGCAGATCAAATCAGATGGTTCTGGTACTAAGAAAATAATAATAAGATATAAAAAATGAGAATTTTTCACAAAACACACAAAAAAACTGTTATTCCAAACACGTTTTAGATCTAAAAAAGATCGAATTACAATCTCCTGCAAGACTTCATTTTCGACAAATAGAACACTTTTTTTTCAGTTCTCTTAATGTAATTCAGATCTATTTGTTTTTTTGTTGCACTAGTACGGCAATGACGCCATTTTAATCTATTGATTAAAATGGCGGATGTATTCGGTATTCCAAGTAAGTATTTTATCATGGAAAACCGCAGTTTAAATTTCATTCCACTCTTCATTACCATATCACTCACAGTTCTCGTTGAGTGGAATGTCAGGCTTCATTAGTGCACCTTTTCGAAATAAGCGTGGGCATAAGTTTAGTTGGTGTTTATTTAAATTTATCACAAGTGGCTTCCAATTAGTGTCCCGCCATAGTTCTGCAATATAATGCATAATTATTGCGCTAAAATAATGAAGAGTTGGTTAGTCTTGCGTACAGTCGGAGTAAAGTAGGTGTTGACAGACTTAGAACGTAAGTACTTGACTACTCAAATTATGAGTATTTACCTACGTGTCGTCTAGCTTTTGTCCGAAAATACACTACCGAAATAAACCGTATTTTCTGACCTAATTATGGTCAACCTTTGTGTGTTTGTCTGATCGAAATCGGTTCAACAGTTGAGGCGTGAAAATGCGAGAGACAGACAGACAAACATACCGAGTTACTCTCGAACCTATTTATAAAATTAGTATGAAGTTTATAATGATTTTAAATTCAAAAACCAACACAATATTTTTGCAGTAAGCGTTTTAAAAACGAAAGAATATTTACACAGCAACCAACGACGCGTCTTACGGCAAGGCCGCAAGATGCTGCTATTGGCCAAAGTCTTATAAGGGAGACCGCACCCTAAGCACTAAGCAAATTATCGTATTTTTCTGAGGTTGGACAAGGATTTATTTATCTCCGTTTTGACTCTTATTCGTATTTTCAAATCAGGCCTTACTGTTTATTTTACGTTACTAGAGATTTGTACTTCCAAATGCAAATCTTACTTGGGTTGTTTACTTTACTAAATTGATGAATTGTTACTTCGACAGAGCGCTTCAGTGAATTTACTTTAATGAATGAATGAGAGGTTTACTGAGAACAAAAAATCAATTCCGAATGTATCTTCAATTTGGAGTTGTTAGATTGCATGTATTTATTACGATACCGGTGGTTGCAAATACGACTGCTGAACATGAGGTCCTGAATTCGAATCCGAAGTCGGGCAAAGTGTTTTTGGGGTTTTACAGCAGAAATTTTTCAGTAGCACGGAGGCTGGATTTATGCTCGGTTCATGGAACTCGATTTATGGTACGGTTGTTCTTCTGAATAGGCTCGCCCCCTATTACATGGAACATAAACATAACTGGAAAAATGTTGATGTACTATTTAGGAAAGTAGACCTCTGCCAAACCCTTCGGGAATTACAGGTTGATGCTGTATAATGTTTTTTACATGTATAGTTTTTCTAAATCAATCTTCTATGCTTACTCCTGAATAATTTGGCATACAATTTAAACAGGTAAGCGAGGTGCATTCACCTTGTGTTCTTAATATTTAATTAAATTGGGCTCTAGCTATTCTGGGTACCGAAGCAGTCCCTACCGACTAAGTTATTCATCACTGCTGATTCTAGTAACAAAGTAAACTTGCACAAGTTTAAATAGTTGAGCTCGAATGAGCTGCAAATGTCTCGCAGTTCTAAGGATTTATGTTTCAAGATTATTCCGTAAATTGTGCTTACCCCACACTTTCTCACGACACGCGCTCCATAAATGTGCAACACCTTAAGGTGAAAGCGCAAATTTTCGCAAAATTTACTTACGTTTTTTTGCAAATTGCAAAAAACCTAAAAAAAAATGAGTTTCGCGGGATACATTAGCGCTAATAATTGTCTGCGTATTAAGCACAGATATTATTCACGGTGTACTCCTGAGAAGATTGCTTTTATGGTAAAGCATTTTAGTCTAAAACACTCCAGAAATTGCTGATTGTTAAAAATGCGAGTGCCCTCGAAACGCAAAGTTTCTGTCTCAAGGTGACCACTTGTAGAACTTTTTGAATAGCAGTATTAGGCATCACCACTTTCTTTTTTTTCTGTTGGATCATGGACGTCAATGTCAAATGTATTTGTGTAATGTTCAAAGACATTAAAATATTTATGAAAGATAGACGGGACAACACGAAGAAAATCGTAATCCAATACTTGTTACAACTTGGTAACAAATCGTTCTGTCTAGTGTCGAACGCCCGCTTGTCAGGTAGCATTCGTGTGTCAAAATCGAAAATGTTTGGGATCAAAATTTTTGCATGAAAATATTCCCAATGTCCGCTCTATGAGTCTTTTAAATCTCTTTGGTAATGTGGATATGCTTGATCGTACGTTCTCATGTTTTGTTATGTGGATTGTTTCATAATTTAACGCGCCCATGTGGCTACGTGTTGCGTGGTAATTACCGCCCGCCCAAACCGTAAGCATTCTTTATTTGTTTTTCATTTCCAACATCCGAACTCAAAATATAAAATGTTTAAGCGTCACTTTCAGCAATATCTTTCCGGGTTTCTTGAAATAACAAAAAAATGTAATAAGCGCTGATTGAACGTGTGTTTACTGGAAGATATTGAATGTTTGGTTTCGAAGATTAAAGAAGGTGGTTACTCAAAAATTGTTAGTTGTATTTTGTTCATTTTATTGGTCCAGAAGTAGGTTAACATTTCGAAAGGTATAATGTTAGTAGGCGCAACATGTTATTTGATGAAACTGTGTTATTTTTGGTCTGTTTGTTATTTTTTCGTCCCGTTATTGATCCTATGCTTCGATTTGAGCTCCTAAAAAATATTGTATAAGTCGACGTGAATGATAAACAACTCAAATTATAATTCATAAATACAATTTAAGTTGTTTACGGTCGCGGCGTAAATATTCGTTGAGGAAAATTAATTTTCACTTAAGCTTTTACGAGACTTGTGAGAGATTAGGACGATTTAGTTTACAAATGGATTGGGTTTTGAACAATGGCGATTAAAAATAACTAATTAGATGAAATTCGATCTGTTTATTTTTCAACTAAGAAGGTAGGTAAGGAGGGTGTTTGTATTTTATTCTGCAGATTATCTCGGCGCCGACGCGGCTTGAAACCTCCCTCAGATGAAACAATTATGTAAATATCTACTCACTAATTGCTCCACCATTCTACTTCATCCGTGATGAGGACTAGGCACTAAAAATTTATCTTCCAAAAAAATCGTGCACAATTGCTTAGACTATTTAATTTCCATTACTATGCTAATAAGACTGTGGTATTATAATTTTGTGAAGGAAATTGAATGAGGTTATTCTTTTACCGCTTCTTGTTTTTTTAATAAAGGAAAACTATGAAGTTGTCTTTAAATTAAGGAGCTCTTGTCGCTTACATAGTAGATGGATATCGTCGAGAAATAGTCGTTATCTACTCGTACACAGAGTTCCGAAAGTCTGACAACCGACTGGATGTCAGACTTCCCTGTCTTACCAAGAGGTATCGCGTTACCCAGTTACTGGGTTCTCGAGATCAGATTGGCAGTCGTTCTATATAAAATACCAGTATTCAGCAGCATTCAGTTGGACTAAAGCCGTCCCCAAAATAGTGAGGAAAGCGCAAGGCAGCTGATGATGTTAGGCAGTAAAATGGATCATAATTATTGGATTCTGTTCTCTAATACCATTATACTAAGATCCTTGATTCTCCTGTCAAACGTAGAGCTCCTCATCCCAGGTTTACGCGATGTATTCCTTGAAGATTGTAATGTAATAATATATTTTCTCTAGGTACCTTATACCTGTTTACGTCGTAGATACAGGAACGTAGTACGATACCTGTGAGAGTGCTCTTGTGATTCGTCCTGTAAATCGTATTATGTATTATCTTAACCCATAACTCTTAAAGTATTCTATTAGGTAAGGGTGCTTGCAATAAGATTTTATATGCGATCGCAAACAGAAAATATAGAACTGTTTTACACAAACTGATCCGTTTCAGCTTGTTCGTTCTGGGAACATATATCTCTATGTAAGCTTAAAACACGATGGCGTACCATAAGTACTTCAAAAGCATAACTATGTATATATTAAATATTCAATTAAATAATAATTCATCAGCAACCGCAGCGTATTTAAATAGAAATTATTGCAGTTTACTGCAATAAAATGTTATTTAATAAATCATGGTCTGTGGACAGTTTTATTTAGTGCTTCGTTTGAATCATTAATAATGAAATTAAATGAGTTCCTGCATACAAAGTCATTTGATTATTTATCTATATTCGAAAACCAAACTTACCCCTAGACCACGTCCTACATGATCAAGCGATACGCGTTTTGCCACAGCGACAGTTGAAAAAAACAAAAGAAAGAAACTGCTTACAGCTAGCCATAATTTACCGTGACTAGGGCATCGAAACCGGTTTTTCCTGGTCCATAAAAAAACCGGGAATATCTGGTTTTGGGCTTAGAAGAAAAAAACCGCTTGTGTTGTATGAACACCCAGGTCAATAATAATAGATTCAAAAAAAGAATCAAAAGAACCGAAAAGCTGAAAAACCCGGGAACCCGGATTAGGTTCAAAACCGAAACAAAAAAAAACCGGTTCAGAAAAATGGCCGGTCTTCGATCGCACCCGTGAAGAAAACAAGTAACAAACGTGTCGCTTGACATAAGCCGTTTATTCTATCAGTACCTAGTCTATAAATGTATAAAAATAGCCCAGAATACCGTAGCATACAGATAGATTTACCTGAAATTACCTGAAATTATACGGTCCACGAAAATGTTATTTAAATATCATTTTACTAGATTAAAGTCATTGTGATTAGAAAAATATTATTATATTATCAAAGAATTTATGAAAGACAAAAAGCTCTAATAGAGTTCAAAGATGGTCTAAGGTACGTGTTAATTATAACATATTATAGTCATGTTATCACTAATTTTAAGCTCAGTGTGTCACTATGTCTTCATTGTGCATTAAATAAATAAATAACTCGTATTACGTATTCCTATCATAGATAAACTCTTGGAAAAATATTGCCTAGCAACCCAACCAAACAATAATACGCAATATTTTCGATCAAATGATTTGAAGTAGGTACTATTTCTGACACTTCACGATTTATTCAGCTTCTTGAAACCTTCAATATTACTGTCGAGTTGTCACACAACCAATAAGGTTTTTTTGTACTAAAATCGATGACGGACATAAATATTTGAAGGTATACACGACACATACACCATGTAGAAGGTCTCACATAGCGCGCATAGCTAGGCCCATACATATACATATATACTAAGTACAGTACACCTATTAGAGAAAGTACAGACGACAAAAAATCAGCTACATTACGCTCGAGTGGATTATTTCTAAAGGAATTATCACGAATCACAGAATCTTTCTAAGCACTGCTAAGATTCCACTTTAGTAATCCGTGGGTGGGCGTTTGTCAGCCCTACTAAAATTCAATCGCCTGAAACCGTTTTTAGTATTAGGTGACGTCAGAACATTTTAATGGATGCCTATTTGTAAGTATTGCCCGCGATCAAGTTAACTCCTCTATTAAACGCCGACGTCGCGACGACGGCGACCGAAAATGAAGTTACCCTTCATTACCCTTGATGGGGGTCATTAAATAATGAAACGTAACTTACTTTATTTCACTATGGTAATTTAGCCTTACGTAACGCTTCATCGCTTAAGCGGTGATGACCCAGTGCATGGTATCGGCCCGGACTTACGTATAGGTCGTGGGTTCGAACAGAGACACATTACTTTTGTGTAATTTGTTTCATGACCACTGCTCTCAAAACGGCGAAAGAAAACATCTTGAGGAAACCAGCATGTCTTTCATAAAGTGGAGGGCTGTGCCCCAGGAGGAACATCATTAGCTGGTTATGCTATGGCTAAAGCTTTAGCTGAAAGAATTATAGAATCATAAATACACTGCTACAATTATCTTAATACGGTTTCATTAAAATTAATTTGGGAAGGGATGAGACACAATTGAATTTAGAAAGTTTTCCCAATTCTTTGGGAATATTTCTGATATTACAATGTATAACTGGCTTATATTTTCATTTGATGTTTACATACATACATGTTTCAGGATTATTTTGTGGGTACTTGGGTTCTTTTCATTCACTCACACGTCCCGAAACATCTGCTTCTTATTCTTACATCCCGAAACATTCAGAAATTTAATTGTTACTCAGCTATACCTAATCATTTGTAGTCAATAGATAGGTGCAATTTCAGGTAGAACAGTATTTAATCTACCAATCAATCGCTTGTGTGGTGAACCGATGAACGCTCGGTTAAGGCCAAGTATTATAATAAATGATATGCCTAAAATTAGTCGAAATAAACTCTAGATTAACTGTTTAACACAGTTAGGGGTAAGGCAGCTTTTTGATCAGGAAAAAATTACGAAAATCGTCATATAGGTACGGAAAAAAGCCTATAGTCTCTTCCACTTACTTATACTTTTAACTCTGCAGGCAAACTATTACAGTTGCGTCTAGTTATGTATCCTAACAATCTTGCACTTTTTTTCTGAGGGTTGCCGTAAGCGAAATCGCTAAGAAAAACTAAAATGAGGGTCATGGAATCAAATCACAATTATTGCAGTGCGTTGTATATTTTATAAAATACATGTTACTTGTTTACATAACGAGTTTCCTCAGTGCCTCGAAAAGCACGTTAAGCCGTGGGTCCGGGCTGTCATTTGTAGATCTTTGACAGTCATTACGTTAGGCAGTTAGTGGCCCGCAAGCCTGACAACCAGTCTTACCAAGGGGTATCGTATTACCCAGCGCTAACTGGGTTGTGGAAGCCAGATAGGCAGTCGCACCATGTAAAATACTGGTATTCAGCTGCACACGGTTAGATTAAAAGCCAACCCCATCATAGTTGGGAAAAGCTGGACTGATGATGACATTTAACTTATTTGCTCTGTGAGTTTATGTGTGTGTAAACTAAAATGATTTTAATCTGAAAATTCGACATAGCCTGTAAAAATACAGAGCAGTTTTAATACGCGATGTCATAAAATTTTATTTCGAAATGATATTCCTTGCTTAACTGAGCGAAAATATAAAATACTTTATTCGATTTCATTTTTAGACCGGTTTAAACGTTGGCTCTTAATTCACTTTACAGCTTCACCATTCTCGACATTCCGTGCGTTCAATAAGCGTTTACCTATCTATATATTTTTGTGGCGATCTGAAGCAACCAAGTGGAATTACTCCAAGTAATTTCACCAGGGTTATTTTGAACATGTGTATGGTCACTGAATTCTATTTGCACTTAATCGAGGAAGGTATGGTCGAGGAGTTAGAATGTTTAGCCATTTTCAAACACATTATTTTACCAAATAGCAGGTCCATGTTTTATTTTTATTTATTGAATTAGGTTCACCAACAATTGTCACACCGAATACAGAGACATAGCACATTCATAAAATTAAATAACAGCATGTCAATTACTTATAGGTAAACACCACATGCACAAAATAATAAATTACAAAGATAAGCTAACTTACTAGGTACCTAATAAGCGACAATAAATTAAATCAAATTAAATTAACATCACATAACATAGAGAAAAACAGGTAAAATACATAAAATAACATTAAATACAAACAATTTTCTTAGTGGATTGATAAATTATTAAAAAAGATCGACATAAAATTAAAGTTCATTGAATAAAATTAGTAACATTGAAAAATTTATAAACATAAAAGAAAAAATTATAAAATTAAATGTTATTTCAGTAGGTGGTAGATATGGTCAACCTAGTCGAAAAAATAAACAAAGTTTACGTGAAAATTAACAACCGGTGCAAGCAATAAGTTCCTAGACTATGCCTCAGAAACAATACCTAAGGTACCTTTTTAACTGGACTCTAAAGGGCCCTACAGACTCACGCCGAGAACCCCGAGAACACCCGAGAAGCGTGAATGTGATTGATTTCTCGCCATCTCGTTCTCATTGAGAGGAAGTCTCAGCGAGCCTTCTCGCCGAGACTTCTCGCGAGAGTCTGTAGGGCGTAGAAAAATCTCTCAAGCTCGACTCGAACTGTTGAAGCCGACACTGATTCACCATTCAAATTCAGCTGGTCATTGAGAAATAACCCAGAATAAAACATGCCGAATGTAAACTTTATTGCTAATTACCTCCTCGGTACGTCCATACAACTTTTTTACTGTTTTATTTATTCTATAAAAGTTTACGTTGTATACGAACGAGAGTCGCGCTCGTACGTAAATATTATTTTAAGGTAATTCACGCTTCATTTGTACTAAACTAGCTTCTACCCACGACTTCGCTCGCGTGAAAAACATTTTATGGCACTAGTGAAGCTTTCCATCAACGAATTTTTTTTTAAACGGGGTGATTAATTTCAGAGATTACTTACATCCAAACTTGCAAACTAATACAATTTTACAAACTTTACCTCTTTACTTATATTATTTTAGTTTTTGCTTGCATATTCGCGTTTTGGCCGGAAATTATTCCACGGGAACGTTTTAAATAATTATACGGGGTGGAAGGGACACCGACCGAAAACGGAAACCACATACTCAGTACATCATTCTGAACCCGAACCGGTTCTGAAACCGACGAAAAATTTCTACGTGGGGACATAGAAATTTTTCGTAGGTTATTGAAAAAAAATCAGCTGTTCCACACATTTTGACCGTGTAGGTATTGCACTTTTGTATATAGCCAGTGATGTAATACAGCCAGTGACACTCGAACCAACAACTCAGTCATATCAGTCAATGATTTTTTTAAATCGGACGATTACACTTTCCAGAGATTAACTCTTGCATACAAACTATACCTCTCTGTAATATAATTTAGTATAGATTACAGTAAAGAAGTACTTGTAGATTTATTTTAAATCCGCTGAGTCACACCGTTACAAAGTAATTTCATCAAAGGAATAGCATTCATTTATTGTAGAACGAATAGTACTGAAATTATTTTGATCTTTAGCTTTATTTATTTTGTTATGTCGTTCGCGCGGAGAGGAACTCGCTGTTTGTGGATTCAGTTCGAGTACGGTTTCAGTGTGGTTATTTAGTGAGATTCGTTTTATCAAAAATGTTTCCTCCGTTCGCTATTTCTGTAAAATTTTAAAATAACCGTACTGCCACTTGCTCTACGAATGATATAAAAGGAAAATGATTTAAAGATATCATGATGGTTGAAAAGGGAGAATGGATGAAAAAAAAACGTGTTGCGCCGACCTCAATTACCATGGTACAAAGTAAGGAGATGATAATGTTTGTCACTTGTTCTACGTATTACTTCTATCAAAGGTAAATTTACTGATTGATATCGCACAATTTGCATGTCATGCTAGCTATCTTGTTTATTATTAAAGAGTCAATTATTTATTCGCAATTTATACTGATGCGCACAGTATGATGTAAGCAACCGGCTGGCAAGCTCTGCCATTATGTGGAGAGGCAATTTAAATGATTGTAGGTACATTTTATTTATATATTATATAAATTCCAGTGATTCTACATCAAAGCGTCTAAAGTAGATTATCTAGATAAAGGGCGACACTCAACCTACAGCGATATATAATATTTATTTATATAAAACACACATTCGGAACCTATGGAATTTAACAACATAATAAAATAGCTTTAATTTATAGCGACATAAAACTTGTAAAGAAATAAGCGTTTCAATTCTTTCAATTTGTCACCTGGCCACGCTTTATTGGTAGGAAACTAAACTAAAAACGGCCTTCGTTGAGAAAATCTAAAATAAAACAGCGATATATAAAACGTCGTGTCCAACAACTCAGTTATTCGTTGTATACAGGATGATCCGCCAGTACGGACACTTCTAAAACTACTTAAGTTACCTAAAGATGTTTCTAAAACAAAAATCCTTGAAGCTCGAAAAATAAACTTACTGTCTTACTACATTTTTTTTTCAATATAATAATAGTTTCAGTTTTTCCCAGACAGATCCAACTCAACGGATCACCCTGTATATTTTCATGTGATAGTGATATATTGAGCTGATTCTGCTCCACAGGTGAATAAAAACGCGACACGACACGGCCGGATTATAAGTATTCATGACACTGCCAAAGAAATTGTAAGTGGCTATTTTCAGCTTATTTTCGCTCAAACTCATATAAGATCCTTCATTATAATGAATATTTCAGTACTTCACTGAAAAACAATACTAATCAACTTATAAACAAGTAAATGTCAAAGTTTGTTTGTTCAGTCAGGAGTTATTACAAGGAATATGAAAATAAAAATAGTTCTTTGTGCTCGGCAACTCAAGGTTTTGTACTAAATAAACTTGGCTTAGAATTCAATACGACAGAGCGACAGGCCTCGGGGCCGAAATGAATTAAATCTACCCTATGTTCGTTGGTCATTCAACTAAATTAATGATTTAGAGACAGGTTGGATCAGAAACATCGAAACCCGGCGACGGGGACGGACTAAGGTCTATGACAAATAATAAAATGGATGACTGGCTTTCATCCGAGACTCCAGTCTGCAAGTCACCTGTTTTGTCCATTTCCGCTTAATGATTCAAACGATAGTGGACAGGACACGTTGCTAGAAAAAAGGTCGACGAATGAGGGAATTTCATCGAAAGAAAAGATAAAAGAAATTCTATCTTGCCCAGAGTTTAAGACCTCGCCTCTCATGCATGAGGTTTTGGGTTCAAATCCGGGCAAGTACCAATGTGATTTTTTCAATTCATATGGATTCTTTATAAAATATTTACCTTATTTACAAACTAATATTAGATCTAAAATAAGAATAACAATATGTACAATTAAGGGGCGTCAAAAAATTCTTCCACATCGCTGTCAACAGGAAAAGTGCCCAGAAGGCTGTCAGCATTGCCACGTTGGATGGCAATGTTGTTTTTTTTTTATTCATATGTACTTTTCTAAGTTTATCTTGGACATCACAGACATCGGTGAAAGAAAACATTGTGAGGAAACCTGGACTTATAATTAATATAAGGCTGAAATCGCCAACCCGTCTTGAGCAAGCGTGGTGCTCAATGTTCGTGCCTTCTCTGTATGAGAAGAGGCCTTTGCCCAGCAGTGGGACAGTTACAGGCTGGTATTATCTTTAAATATTGTAAAATCACAACAACACCTGAATATGAAAGTTTAGGAGTTATTTGCAATGCCTTCCTAGAATCTTTCTACTCATGTTTCATGTTGTGCTGCGGCGAGATAGTGCATAGTTACCCAACCCGGAATGGGTTACCTGTTGAAAATCTTCCACCTGGACATGAGTTACCATGGCTGATCTGGAAGTCTTTAAATAGACTCTGGTCCTAGGTTGGACGCAACAAGGAAAACCTGAATTATAAATGCGGTGCTGTTCCACAAACGATGGGGCACTTAATATTGTGTCGTGCCCGTCTTGTTGTTTGTTGATCACAAAAACTGTTGAACGCTACCGAAGGCGCCAAACTAGTGGCTCAGTTCTGGGCTGAAACAATTTAGATTGCCACAGACACGCTTAGAAAAAGAAGTAGATCAACTGAAATCTTGGAAGCATATCATCACAATTAATATTCATTAACCTTTAACTACACAACGACTCTATTAAAAGTGATCACAATAATAATATCTCCACGAAGTATTACGGAGCTCCAATTGCTATTACTGACACAGACTGATCGCTTCGTTGACAACGTTACAGTCGGCTAATAATCTCAATTGATATGACTGGTCCAATAGGTAAACATGACGTAGTAAATTAGTCGGACTGAATTCATGAGAGTGATGTTATTGTTGTTCGTTTATATCTGAATCAACAACGTAACAACATTATTAAAGAGCTAGTGTGAATTGAGATGGAATTCGTAATAACCAACCTTTATTATAGCGTTTTATAAGAATAATTTCTTGTTATAACTGTTAAAAGCAATGCTAGTATGCACTGCAAAGTAACTTATGAATTAAAAGAAAACCTTTCGTTGGCGTCTGCTGTCTTGCACGATCAATTGTTGCCATGTACCATCTCAACAAGAATGATGTGTCCAAGATTTTTGTAAAAACATTATGATTTAAAAGAGTGTCCATGGAGTTTCTTGCCCATTCTTCTCCATAGAGGTCCACGCATTGGAATGGGCAACTACAGTATTTTCACAGTTATTATGTCTTGTGACTGGGACTGTAGCTTCATTTTTTATTGCTGTCTTTGTTTAGACAATTCAAAAGTGCCTGTAATTGGCCTACTTGAAATAAATGCTTTGATTTTGAATTTTTTTTTTTGATTTTGTTGCCGCAATTATTTCAGCAAATATGGAGGGCCGTAGTTCCGTAAAGTTTGACTTATGTACAATCATGTATACTACATATATTATTATTAACACTTTAAACGATATATTGACCATGTTTACTATTCGTTTCGAGTTCTTGATATATCCCGTTTTCAATATAAATGATAGTGTTAGTTACCATGTCTGTTTAAAAACTTATACTGCATTTATTAGCTGTGTACCCGATGGTATTTTCCATGGTATAAATGACTAACAATTCCATACAAACTTTCATCCCCATGTTAACGCCTGTAGAAGATTAATTTTTAAAAAATCCTTCGTTAAAGTTCACCTTCACGTTATTTAAAGAGTTCTAGTGGAAAATTCTGCTTCTTTTCTGAACGGTTTTGGTTTTGCAATAGTTTGGTCTCTCATGTCAATATTTTTATTACGCACAGAATTCCACATTGTTCCACTCACACCCGCAATGATTGCTAAAGAAATAGCCCTTATTGCCTTAGCTTTAGAGATGGACGCCATGAATCCTGGCAGCTGCGATAACCATCCATCTGCCAAGTGATTACGGCAGTTTCCCCTTTTTCTGTTTATTGTAGCCATGTAGCAACGTATTAAGAAAATGGGTCATTCGCAATCGGGACATAGGGGACATTGGAACATTGTGACTTTCTTTTTTTCTCCGTCTGTGATCTAATGATCATCTTGAACCGAGAGAAAAATATTTGAATTTTGCCAAATTAATTGTTTAAAAAACAGTTAAGAGGAAGTTCAATAATTTACCGGCAAATCGATAAATAACGGACAGTATTTTACTGGTAACCTTTTTATCATCTGCCTAGCCTTTTCCCAACTATGTTGGGGTCGGCTTCCAGTCTAACCGGATGCAGCTGAATACCAGTATTTTACAAGGAGCGACTGCCTATCTGACCTCCACAACCCAGTTGGTAGGTGCTGGGTATTACGATACCCTTTGGTAAGACTGGTTGTCAGATTTTCGGGCCCCTGACTACCTGTAACGACTGTCAAAAATCTACAATTGACAGCCGGGACCAACAGCTTAACGTGCTTTTCGAGGCACGGAGGAAACTCGGTATGTAATGGGTGGTCACCAATCCACGGACCCGAGCGGCAACCTGACGATCGACCCGAGCGGTTGTTATTATTTAGCCCCGAGCTCCTCTGGTAACCCTTTTCTTGTCTCTTAAATGACTTACTGTCTTATGCTTAACTGAATTGATTTATAAGGAAATAGCCTTTTATTTTGGGTTCCTTTTTTAACATTTGCTATTTTATTCCGTGACAGAGGTTCATGATTATTTTAGCAATGTATAAAACATGTGGTTTAACTGTTTAATGCTATGTCTGTTATTTTTTGTAATATTAGTTCCTAGATTCGTGGTAGTGCTTATTAAAATATTTATTGAAAAGAAACCTGAGATGAATGGCTGATCTGTTCTACGAATAATATTTTATGATTTACGTTCTGGAATAGATATTATTTGTAATCCAAAATTATTTACAACTTGAAGAAATATTTGTGGCCTTGTTTACAAAATGACAGAGGGAGAACGACACAAATAGAAGCAGCTTCCAATTACTAGGAAGGAATTTAGAACTATAAATAGTAGCGAGAACTAAAATTCTAAATTCTCCTTGAAATTTATCACAGTAGTTTTCATAGCCAGGCTTTGTTCGTTGGAATTGTATTTAGGAGTATGTACAGTGAAGTTGACTGAATGGGTATATTCAGGAATTTCTCAGTAGCAGCCACGGAGTCTGGATTTGTGCCCGGCTGATCGCAATAGGCTCGCCCCCTATTACGTGGGACTTAAACATAACTGACGAAATGTGCGTGTACTATTACGTACACCCCTGCCTAACCCTTCGGGGATATTAAGCGTGATGTTCTATGATGTTACAGTGAAGTTCTAGTACCTCACAAGAGTATGTCAAGCGCCCATATCAGTCAAGTATCAAGTATTATCAGTCTAAATAATGGATTAATTTTTTTCTTCGATCTCAATTGCGAAACATAAATTTCACGGCAAAGCCATTCGAAAACGGCTAAAGATGATAATTTCTATATTCTGACGATAGCAAGTAATATCATTCGTTGCTTATACTGTAGTATCCAATTAAATCCTTCGTGATGCTTGAAAGCAGAACCTCGTAACTAATCTTCGTCTTATTAAGTTTGCATTGTGCTAATCTGGCTGTGTCTGTATTAGTTTGGGGTATAAATGAGACAACGAGTAGAGCACAAACAGTCGTTGTCACTATACGCAACGCATGTTGTTGTTTGTGAAAGCGACTCTTTTTTTGGGGTGAAAAATCGTGGTTTACGGTAAGACTCAGTGTCACTCACTCAAAACATTGTGTTATTGGATGCATTGAAGGTATTTGAAGTAAAGTTTTATAATATCAATATCTCCGTAACAAGAAGGTTCCCAGATATGGTCCAGAACAAAAAAAAATCGCAATGATGGAGAGAATAAGTACCTTTCGGCTTTCTTAAGGGTATTTTTACAACCCTTTTAGATTTTTTTTACGTTTAATACTAGATCTACTGCCCTGGGGCTGAATGGTAGAATAACCTCGCAGGTCTATTGTTATCAAAAACTCAATAAGAGTAGTTATGCCCACGAACGGATATAAATGAGAAAGTGTATTATATCAGTTCATTCTTTATCAACACTGCATAATTAAACGATTATTCTCGCAACATACGTGAATCTTTAAAGGTTTCGCGATTCTTCTTGTAATACCGGTTCATCAATTTTCAGGGACCTTTAGGCCAGTCTGAAGCTTGTATTATTTATACTCCAAGGTACTACTCCTACACAAGCAGTGACAGACACCTACCTACCCACATACCTCTTTTTATGCAATATTATTAGGCATTTATTATGAATGATTGTACGTTTGCGTCTCGTACGTTGAAATAGTGTTTTATTTATTATACTTAATTTAAAGAGAAGTCTAAATAAAATGTATATTTCTGATGTATGGGTTGTCCAGGGCTATTTATAAGCCTCCCCCACACTTCCCGTGTGTTATTAAAGGCTTCGAGGGGTTCGATAAAGTAGGTGGGTTACAGCATCTACCTGTAGATATTAATAACCTTTTATTGTGATAAAGATTTGTATTCCCACGATACAGGATCGACATAGTGTGGGAGTGTAATAATCATTAAGACCTGTTATATATAACTAACTATGGTTATAGTAATTTATTATTTGTATCTAGGTAATTTTGTACACTGCAGAGGTACTGTACCGATATAAGTCTGACACAAACTCTGAGATTTGCAACAGCCACCATCACCTTTTTCCAACTATGTGGCCGTCGGCTCCCAGTCTAACCGGGTGCAGTAAAGTATCAGTATTTTACAAAGACCGATTCCTTATATTCTGATCTCCCTAACCAAGATTGTACAATTGACAACAGCTGTAAGAAGCAAATGACGAAGTGGTCCAGGTCGCTTCTGGTGAAACCAAACTTAAGTCATTGACACGAGAAGAAGAAGAACAAATACAGGTGTATTTTTTAGAAGCCTTGTATGACCCACTGCTGGGCATAGGCCTCCCCCCTATCCTTCCAGGTGCTCTTCTCCTGCGCCACCTCGAACAAGCCTTCGTCACGGACGTCTAGATCATGTCCCCACCTCTTTCTAGGCCGGCCTTGGCGGCGCCGCTCATCCTCAGGCACCCATCGTGTTGAGACCTTTACCCAGCGGTCTTAGCCCACGTGACCTGCCAAATCGCATTATTATAGGTTTTTTGGTTTAAAACCGACAATTTGCCAGACAGCAAGCAAGCACTCTACGTTATGAATAAGAAAACGAGAATACCTCAGCAGTCTATCATTTTGCATCAGACTGTATTAGAGAGTTGAGACTTGTTTATAAACGCAGTTTACATATTACTTGTGATGTCATATTACTTATCTGCATTGTTTTACTACACTATACTATATCGTGCATTGTTACGTACGGCACGCTTGTCATCTTATCAAGATCGTCATTTGTTTTCATTATCTTGCACACTACCGTGTTCATATTGTAGCCTTTATCAACAGTGTCATGAGGTCCGTTTTAAAGGAAATAGTATGTTGTTTACGTTGTGATTAGGAGCTGTTATTAGAGATAGACTCTGGCTTTGTTAATAAGCGTTCTAAAGCTGTTTGTTCTTGGGTTAAGAACAACGACACAAAGCAATCTATGTGAGGTTGTCGAGATTCACATTTGAATAGGTGAATACCTAATAATACCGGTCTATTACTGTCCCACTGTTGGGCAAAGCCCTCTTCTCAAACAGAGAAGGCACGAGCATCGATCACCACGCTTGATCAAGACGGGTTGGCGATTTCAGACTTACATTTACTATAAATCTAAGACTGAAAGCTGGATAGACTGAAAGCCGACCCCAACATAGTTGAAGAAAAGACTAGGCAGATTATGATGACAAATAAGTTCAGATTTCCTCAAGATGTTTGGCTTCACGACGTCACTAATGACCAGGATAAGCTGAGACCAGTGAAAATCATTAATTACTAACTATTGCCCGCAATCTCGTCCGCTTGAAGTTATGATAAAAATATTACTTCCCTTTTTTTATTTGAATCGGATTTTTTAACAATTTCACGGGTTTAATTTTGCACGGAACTCTAATCTGTTTTCTAAAATAAAAGTAGGCTTAGTTCCTCCATAAAATAACAGCTATCTGAGCGCAAAAATCGGTCTAGCCGAAACAGAGATTAGCCGAAACAAACAGACAGACATAAAAATTTAAAAAAAAAATTACACTATCACTTACGGGATATCTTCCGCGATTAATGTTTATATTGAGCTCCCGATAAGTGATAGTGTAAGTTCAGTTATAAACCGTGAAAGCTTAAAACAGTGTTTGAAAAAAAAAGTTTATTTTTGTTATAAGTACCGTACAAACTTTCATTATGTACTAAGTAAAAAGTTGTTATTTTGAAATTACAAACAGTCACTTCAATTTTATTTTATTTGCATAGATGGATGATAGTAAAAGTATGTAAGTAAAAGTGAAATATAATAAAAAATGTTTTTCTTTCCAGGTAAGCAGACTAGAGTGGCAGAAGTAGAGGCAAGTAGAAGTGACATGAAAGCAAAGTCTACTCAAAAATGTTCAAGAATGTTCTCACGTACAGTCATAAACATGGAAGTCTGATCTACCAACTGCATAGGTCAACGGCCAGACTGTATACGGGGTGGAAGGGACACCGACGCGAAAACGGAAACCACATACTCAGTACATCATTCTGAATAATATTTTATCGTCGGTTATTAAAGAAAAAATCTGCTGTTCTATACATTTTGACCGTGTAGATATTGCACTTTTGTAGGAAAGAGCAGATTTTTTTAATAAACGCCGAAAAGTTTATATTTAGGAGAGTTCAGAATGATGTACTTAGTATGTGGGTTCCGTTTTTGCGTCGGTGGGTTCCACCCCGTATAAAATACCGAAACACACAGAGAAAAATACGAAATATGCAGTCAAGGAAAAACTACAAGTTAAACATTTATGATTCAACAGGTTATTAATTTCTGTTAGATATCTGCCCTCCATGCAGCATCCATTTTTTCACCCTGTATATTCAGGATGTAGAAGTTCTAACATTATTATTATAATGTATCCTTGGTATTCCAAGGTAAGCACTTTACTTGGAAACCGGATCAGTTAGTTGAAACAGTTTCGCCGGAAGGCATGAAAATGCACTTCCGAAACTTTAATAAATTGCTACCATTCAATTCAGTAAGCTTTTTAATTAGCTCATTGAAAGCATTGCTCCATTAGCGGCGTGCAAAATGTTATACTTCATAATTAATTGTTTCATTAATATGTACCTATATGATGCTTTTCACTTTGTGTGGAACGGCGAACGAATGAAAGGAAACGAATGAAAAGTCAGATTTAATATTTATAAATAACTAGCTTTTGCTCTCGGCTTCGCTCGCATTATGGTCGAAACTATGGTGATTATTTTTTTGTTCTGGACCATACCTGGGTACCTTCTAGTTACGGAGATATTGGAAGTCAAAGTTCCAACGTCTCCTCAACTTTTTTTTAATACTAGATTTTCAGGTTATAACTTTAAATACCTCCATGACTCGTTTACTATTTAACACATCCATCAGCACAATGTTTTGAGTGCGTTATATTGAGTTTTACCGTAAAACTTCATTTTTCATCCAAAATAAAAAAAAGTCATTTCCCAGTAATACTTTTTGCGTAGGGTTACTTAGTGTGATGGACAGAATGCTTGGTTGACGGCCTCGTGAAGGGTCCGTTAACACCTGGTTAGCCTATGACACTCGAGGATTATGTATTATCCCATAAGTTCTTTTACTTAATTTCAGAATCGGAGCCAAAAATCACCCCCACATCCAAACTTATAAACTACACCTCTTTAAAATATTAGCACAGAATTAAGCAAGGTTCTCCTGTTATAAAAATCGAAATAACCAAATAGTTACTCATTCGTACAGTGATATTCAATATCAACATTATTTATTTTTGCACTTACAATAATAATAAACGAAACATAGTAGTCATACAAATGAATTTCTGTTTCTTCCGCGTTCTGCCATTTTCCAACCCCGTCCGATTGGAAATCCGTGATGGAATTGATTGAAGGCAATCGGATTACTTACCTTTCTCTTCGTTTTGTTATTGAAAAAGACAGACAGACGCGAGAAACTTTAAAATAAGTTATTAAGTGTTCTTACACTTTCTTATCGTCCTAAAATGAAGTCAACAAAGGGTCGTACACAAGCGAAATGGTTTGCACTGTGAAAACTTTTGATGGAAAACGAATGCTGAAGTTAGGCCGGTTAAAAATCAATACCAACCTTCTAAGCTTCGTATTTTTTTAACAGACTTTTTCCCGCTAAGCTCTTGAAGCTATTCTAAGTTAGGTCTTGTACTAAATTCTTAATTGGTGCTTGATTAAACGATGCCAGATTTCAGCTCCATAATCGTATTATACGCAGCCCCGGGGACATCAAAACTTTAATATTGTTGTATTAATAACATCTTATGTCTGACGTTTAACAAGATACAACAGATTATTTCGGAAAATGTTCGTTACATTTTGTAAATGTTCACCATTTTTCCCGTAGTGTGTTAGTCGAGATTACAACATAAAATGGAAACTGTTTGAAACTCCATGAACTGCTTAAGTGATTCGGGCAGGACCCACCACTCTAAAATTTGCATGTCCTTCGGGACGCAAAGTGTAGCTACAAAATGTTGCTTTGCCTAGTAAAACTGCAATACTGAAACGAAGATTTATTTGAAAAGTTTGACTGGCTTAAAAGATTTGTGGAATTCTTACTAACAATGTCCTTTAGAGTCTAAAAAGCTCTAAGGTTTTAATCCCGTAATGCCATCTGAAATTTTCTCTGTTCCATTAGGAAGCTCAAAGTAAGAAATTGGAGAGAAATGGGGACCACCGGACCATATTGACTTAGGAACCTACCTAATACTAATTCGGTTTTATTTAACTTCTGTTACTAGTTGCGTTAAACTGTAACTAGGCAAAAATGTTGATGTTTCTGCTCAAATTATTTTTTCTATAGAGAAGGGTATTCTCCTCTTGCAAATTAATAGGGAGCAACAGGGAAGAGAGTTTTGTTACAAGAAAGGTCAATAACCACAGAGTCCAGCATAGGCGGTGATGAAACATCACTACAACACTGATAAATTGCTACTAGATCTGTCATTTGTTGGCGTGCAGTGCGAGTTGGGAACAGGTGAAGTTTGCGTGAGAAAGTTGGAAGTTCCAAGTAATGCCTCTGGCACCTGCAACATCGAAGAAACTTATATTATACTTACACACTATCTTTCATGGTAGTATAGCATGTGGATAATAATAATAATATAATATTTATTCACCAATTTGAGACAACCATACAGAGTAACTTAATAATAAACACAAAAATAAACAGTTCGTTGAATGTGAATGGTACAATGTAAATATGGTTATGGCTTGGCTGTCTTTAGACTGATTCGCCCTATCCCCTCGTACTAGTATAAAACTGTATCACGAGGGGATAGTCTTCCTCAACCCTAGGACAACAAGGTTCCAGTTAAGTCACATAGCAGCAGCTTGATTACGTACTCTAGAGGTAATTATATTAAGTTACAAACAATTGCTATTGTCTGTGTTTGGGTGTATGTATATGTGTATAGGTGGTATAGTAGTAGTAGTGGTGGATGGCTATAAGATAAGGAGAAGACCAAATAAAAAATGCTTTGGCTAGAAAGAGGGTGACTACTAAGATAACTACTAGTAGAGAAGTATGGGAGAAGAAACATACTGCGCCAATGCCAAATTAAGTGGGATAAGGGCAGGGGCTACCTATATATATCATGACCTATTTTTGAAAAACTCCATCTCTTCCAAATCTTTTCGAGAATTCAAAAGTTTGAAAATAGATATAAAACTAAAGAACGTCATTCTAAAACAATGATGAACAGAAATAAGGAACAAAAAACTCAAATTCGGGGGAACTCTATCCACGAATAGAGTGAACAGCTTTCCACCTACCTATGTCTTAATTTGTAATGGTATAACATTTTATAAAATACGACTTGAAAAAAAAACACAAAATCAAATGAATTGGTATGATTCTATTACGTTTCTTTCCCCTAAGATTTCGAAACTTGAAAAACTGATTCCTTATTTCTGAAGGAAGTAGGACTGCCAACGTGACTCTCCAAATGTGACTTGCCGAAGGGTTGACGAAAACGTGAAACAATCCGAACGGTATATTTCGATTCCGACAATCCAAAAATCGAATAACAAACAAATAAATTCTGCAAATAGCGTTCAGAATAAACTCTTTGTTTTAATTGAAACGTATTCGGGATATTCAAAGGGATTTTCCAATAATAGAAAATCAAAATGTTTCTGTTGTTTTCGAATATTCTGGAGTTACAGTTTATTTAGCAAATAGAATGGCTTTCAATAACCCTTTAACGACTTACGATATTTTTGTTCGCGAATATATAATTTGTACAGTCAGCATCAAATATAGCGCACATTATTAACCAGTAATCCTAACAAACCTAGTATAACAAATGTGCAAGTTAGTTTATTCGTTTATTTGTCACACCTGTACATCTTAACTACTGTGTCGATCGTCATGAGTTTTGGCATACTAGTAGACCATGATATGAGTTAGAACCTTTTGTCCCAGGAGTTTGTTCCCGTTCCTAGGCGGGCGCAGCCGTGGGCTAAGTCGACAAAAATATAAGGTATTACGAGGCTCTTTGCAAAATTTCGCGGGATTTTCAAGCACCCGTGACTGCACTGAAATGTTACCCAATGAACGCATTCAAAGGTATTACAAGCAGCTAATACATCACGCTTCAGTCCATTTAAACGTGCATACCGCATACGTTAAGCCGTAGTACCGTTCTCGCTTAATTACTTGCATCGGATACAATGCTAATATTATTATCTACTCGTTTCAAGGCGGCGCTGTTAGAATCCTTACGCCAACACGATTACCACACTAATAATACCTATATAATACAATTTATTACGAGTATTGAACGCTCCCGGTCTCAGCCCAAGGATTCGCGCTCAAAGGGCCCTACTATACCAACATATCGGAAATTTTATGAGCATGCATGTTACAGGAAATTTAATATCTTTTGCTTTTAGTATGAGAGTCGGGTTCAACTTCTACTTTATCGGAAGGAAAAGATAACACAACTTGAAGTTATGTTTGCTCTGTATCTATCTATCTGTAATATAATATTATGGGGCTTTAAGAGCGTTTACGTCTATCGCGCGAAGTCAAGTTTAGGTAATTCAATGCATTTTTTACGCACACAAAAGCGCGCGTGCCTGTGTGCATAGCGCTGGCGCGCTCTCGCGCGCTATAGTCAAACTAACCCACTATGATCCGTTCGAGTGCAATTGTTGTAGTAAAATTTAATTTGAATTTGAATTTGAACGTACACGGATTACTAAAGTACGAGTGCATAAAATAAGTATTCAATAATATATTGCAAGTATAGCTATAATTATGATTAATATTAAAGTCGTTTTTTAGTTATTCAAACATGAATTTGTTGATCTAAACTTTAGAAAGAAACCGAACTTCGTTAATTATTATTGATTTGTGACTGATTAATAAATATTTCTTATTCTATTCAAATAAATCACTTTATACGGATTTACTTACGTTTATTTTATATTATATTTTAACCTGACGCGATGTTCCTCTTAGTGACACCTCTTATGAGGGAAATACAATAGGTTTGCGTTAACTTTAAAAACAATTTATGTTCTTATTTACAAAAAAATAAGTAAAAGTTTTAATAAATAAAATTCGTAGGTAAAAAAATAGGGTAGATATTGGTTGTCACTAAAAATATTGTCAGTCATCAAAAATAATAATAAAAAAATTTAATCATCAAAGTACCAAGATTTTTTAATCACACTATAAACGTCCGCTATCCTTCCAAGTACGACTAAGGTCAACTCGGGTCAGGCAGAGCGCCGAGCGACATGTCCTCTCTCTAGAAAGCCTCGCGGCGATCTGATTTGAAATTGCTCGCGCGCAGTGATTTATAGTAGTTTTCAAATATTTATAGAAAAATAATCACTGTAAATTATTTGAAATTTTAAATTGGATGTTTTAAAGCATATGTTCTTCTATTATATTATGCTATTATTATATTAAATCAAGTAAGATATATCGGTGAAAAAATCATTTTAATTCCTTAATATTTCACATTGTTTGAACTTTAATTTCTTATATAAAGAAACCTAAATCAAAAAATTTTCTTCTCCAACTATATTCCTTAGGATCTTAGCAATAGGTAAAAAAAAAATCTAATTAAGTTTGCCAGTTGGTTTCCTATAATTAGAACGTCGAAACTGACGCTAAAAGGGAAATTAAGAAAACCTCTGTTGAGTTATCTTGATAGAATTTACCAATACTCTATTAATTGAAATATTTTTCTCTCCAACTATAGAGACAACGAAATTTCCTAAAGTTATTAGTAATTATCATTTTTGTAAAATAAAGGGTTGATGGTATTAAAGGGTTTGAAAAGTACTGTTTTGGAGTCAAACAGCGCATGGACGGCGTAAACGCTCTTAACTTCAGGCTTTTATTTCAGCACTAGTTGAATTTAATTTTCTCTAACTGACGCGTTCGTTGTAGAATGGCGATTATGGAATCGCGTTAGGGATGCGTTAAAGTAAACCGCGAAATTCATATTTTTTACGTTTTTTGCAATTTTTCGGTCAATGTCAGGCTATATGTTGAACAAAATATGATTCGCAACCGTAACAGCCCGTTCACATGACGACGATTCGTTGACGTATCGTCATTTTTCGCGATCCGTCAATTTTTTTGACGGCGGCAATTGTTTTTAAATGCCTGTGTTCACACGCGTCACGAATCGTGAAAAATGACGGACACGTCTTAAATCACGTATCGTCTTTTAATAATCAGTTGCGTCAAAAAAAACGAATCGTGAATTTTTTGTGACGGATTCGCTGATGCACTCGCTCCCGAAAAATCACGGAACTAATGTGAACACAAATTCGTTTTTTTTTAAATTATAATCAAATCATCAATCCCTCTAAGTTCATTTCATCCCGTTGAATGACTATTTCGTTAAAAAGTAATTATATGAACTACATAACATTGTTCAGTATTTAGCCCGACACTGGCCGGCAAATTACAAAAAAAACGGAAGCCATTTAAATTTCGCGGGCTACTCTGGTGCTTCCACCATAAATAAATGGGCAACAGACCACCAGACCACCAGTAGCATTTTCTCTGCAGATATTAAGAACATAATGACGATCTATGTCGTCTGCTAAGCGTAGTACTATAGTTATTTGATTGTGCATTGTAGCGGTATACAGGGCTTTGCTTTGTGTGTGGCATCTGCAACAAATGCCACACGCAAACTACTGCTGTTATCAGTCTGTATTTGTATCTCATACAACTGCGATGTGTTGGCGCTTGAATGATATTGATGTTCGTGAAATATAGTTTTTATTTTTTATAAATTTATAATTTAAAAAAAGTGGTGTGGTTTGTTTCGATTTGGACGACAAGCCAAAAGCCAATAAATTTTGATTATGTATGAGTACTATGTAACAGTTAGCCAACCAATTAAAAAATGCCACATCGAATGATATTTTACCTTCATCAAAAAATAACAGGTTTCTTTCAAGCCGTGTTAAATTGACAAAAGCTTTAAAATAAAAGGATCAAGTGCTCCTGAGCTCCCTATTCTGTGCCATTTCAGCCTATCAGCTGCCTAACTCTCTTCGAATCAGAGCTAGAGATGTATAAGGATCTCTCAGCGCGTGGCCCAAAATTAATCACGCCATTTTCGATTTTCCAATACAATGTGTCAGAAATGGCGAAATATGGCTGTACCCGTATAAGGGGTTCAGCTCTGGCTCCTGTCCTCGTTCAGTAACTTATATGTACAGGCATGATGTTATGTTATTATGTCTTAAAACAATTTCTCGAATGTTGTCAACGTTCCCCGTATTGTTGGTGAACATTTCGTCGTGGCAATGTCATTTTAGCGCAAAACGATTCTAGCTAGTAGCTCTATGGTAGGTAGTAACGAGTTTACTGATGGGCGACCATTTTTCAACCTTAATACTTAGGGCATAAGAGTGAAAAGTGGCAGACTGTCAGTGAACTCGGTAGTGCGTTCTGGTCAAGACGAGTCTTATCTTTATTTGATGCGCAATCAGATTTTGAAACCACTAACTGAAAGTATCAGTTAAAAAGAGTGTGCTTATTAATTATGTTTATGCCACGGCTAAAGATGGCTGTGAAGATAATAATAGCAAGGGGATTGCGGCAAAACTTAAGTTCATCTTTACACCCACTTATTCGTAACATTTAAACAAATTCGTAATGTATCTTTACTTCATAATATATTCATAAATATCAAGTCGTAACTGGTCACGTCACGCAGGGCACGCAATCAAGTTTTGTACCAAAGCATTTGTCTGTTAACGTAAACATTAACAAAATTATATAGAAATTTTATTACCGACAACCACCCGTTATTTTGGCGTGACCATAACAA
The DNA here is from genome assembly GCA_964057025.1 of Standfussiana lucernea. NCBI lineage: Eukaryota > Metazoa > Arthropoda > Insecta > Lepidoptera > Noctuidae > Standfussiana > Standfussiana lucernea. The sequence goes on from OZ059789.1 coordinate 10,603,827, forward strand.
TAATATACGATGATATAAAACCGTGTGACGCATGTTCAGGAAGATGTCCCAGATTTTTTGGGTGTAGGTACTGTCAACAAAGGAGTTTAGTGTGCAGGCAACAAGTAATGTTTCAATGAATCAGTAGGCACTTTTTACACAATTGTAAAACACACTCATAGGAATTACTAAAAGATTAAGCTAATGAGCAGTTACTCGGTATGAATTAAACGAAAGTAATTGCATTTAGCGTCTGCATACATATCTCCTTTTGTGACTGTACGTACTAATTTAAATATGAACACACGCAATTTACATCAATTTAATGGATAATATTTTGTAGTATTTAAAAGTTGAATATGGTTTGGTTGTATCAGAAATTAGGTTGATCGAGCGTGGGTTGGGTTTACGAGTTTATTTTCTTGGTATTAATAAGCTCTCTGAAAAGAACATAATGAAAAAAAAACACATTTTAAAAGCTAAATGTCATAACCCCTTTTTTCTACAGATGGTGTTATACACTACAATATTAGGTACCCATCTATGTTGTGTTTACACGGAAGATTTTCCAAATAAGATATTTATAAAATAGATCGTATTTTTCACCAGTTCAGCTATTCATACGAGGGCAAAAACGTAACAGGTACTTTTGAAGATCCTTTCAAATGTAAGTTATTCGTGGTGGAAGATTTGGTTGCCCCTCAACCGTTGGGTTTTCCTACGATTCTGTTGGTTTTTGCAATTTTTCCAAGTTCCTACGTATTACTAGTTTGATTACCGTTTTTTTTTGTTTCATTCAAGCGGTAATCATGCGATAATTTTATTTCAATTTAGTACGTATAATACGTATGGCAGAAGGTAATATTTTCATTAACCTTTTGAACGCCAGAGCATAAAAACACGCGCGTGCCCTCCACGCCAAGCCACAATTTCACCGCATCCAAATTAGACGTGTTATGCCGTCCGTGGCGTCGTGAGCACTTATTAATTTGACGTCCTTAGGCGTCCATGGTGGTCAAAAGGTTAAGAAAATGCATGCAGTTGTCGACAGCTATATTTAATTAAACTAAACCTGTTCTATAAACACTAAGTTCCTTAGTTTATCTACAAAAATTACCGTTCATCCCAGAAATACAAGTCAATATCCATACTTCCGGGATGAGTGTACGTACACAGTAGATACGCTATGTATGTCTGTATGCCTGTTCAAATAGTAGCGAGAGACAAAATCAACAAAATGCAATACGGATTTCTCATATACCTAGCAGTGAAATTATTATTCAGCGATGTGAAAGCGAGCTGGCTTGTACTGAATCATGTGGGATAAAAATATGCATTAACTATGGAAAAGTGGCTGCTTCGAGTCTATACTGGGTCTAAACTTAGTGATAATTAATTACAAACAGAATTATTAATGGCATTTAGTTTGCTGTGGTCACTAATAAATCTGTTGACGTTTACCTTTTGGGGCCTTCGTCGATTTTACTCTTCTGGTCCATCTTTCGTCCTGAAGTCACGCCACGTGCCCTGTCCATTTCGATTTTAGTTTTTGAGTATAACTAAGTGCGTCCTTGGTGACCCCACATAGGCTGGGATGATGACGTTACAAAACGGCTGGCTTTCACTGGCTACAAGTAGCCTATGTTAGAGAGAGATGGGCTTATTTGGAGGAAGTGGACCTGCGGAGGGGTTCATGTTGATTAAATATGGATAAATTTAATCAATACTTACTTTAACTGTAATTTAATTTAATTTGCATGAAATATAAGGCTTTTTTACGGCTTATGTTTAAGTAACCACCAGGACTAGTAAAATGTAACGGCAAATAATCACTTTACATTGCCAAAAATAGTAAATGATCACCAAAATTAAATCCCCATTTTAGCGTGAAATTAGAACCGAAATTTTTATATCAAAAATCAATATTCTAATAGTAAAAATAGTCATTTGGTCATTTACTGCACAATTAATGTTTTCTTACCTTTGGCTGGTCGTCCTCTTTTGCGTTTCAATCAAACGGTGTATTTTTTAGGTAGAAATAGCGCAATAATTTTCTCATTTGGCGATCAATTCACTAAACTTGGTTTCATAATACAATTTAAAGTGCAGTCATGACTAAAATAACTCGAACCATTGTAATTTTAGGTTTAAATTTTTTTGGTTTAGGTTTAATTTTGTTGCTGATTGGTATATATTTTAGGTAATAGAGGTTATGGTCACAAAGTTATTTTTGGTGGTCCGATAACCCCTTTTTTATTTAAATTAGTCTGTTATAGGTTTATTGTATTCTCGTTATCACTGAAACTAGGTGACACTGGATTTATTAGTGAAAATGGAACAACATGATGAATTTAAATTTTTATAAACGAATTTACCACCGAAACTATCTTGCACACAACAGGAACTAATCTATCTTTTCTCTACCACAATTACCTCCAAAACTTCTAGAATATCTTTTGAACTTAAAATACGCTGACAGGCATATCGTTACAATTTCAAAAGATAAAAGATTTATTTCAAAATGACAATAACCACAAGCTTATCATCACCTCATTACTCACTTCTCAAGACGTTTTCACGTCAAACGCTTCGCACGGTCACTTGGCAAATGTCCGTCATTCTAATCTAAATTAAAACAGCCATTGATTTATAACAATGCCTATTGTTTTGTCATAATTATATTATCTACTAGCTGTACCCGGCAAGGCTTTGCAATGCACTTTTCCCTACCTAGTACTACCTCCTTGTATTTTTTACTACTTGACCCACCTACCTACCTACTACCTACTTACTACACTACCCTACTTATCCAACCTTCCTTCCTTCCTACCTACCTACCCAACTACCTATCCACCTACCTACCTTACCTAAACCTTCCCTGGCGTATGTAGAAGAGCTGTGCAAAATTTCATCAACATCGGTTCAGTAGTTTAGGAGTCTATAGATTTCGAACAGACGAACATCCGAACAAACATTGATTTTTATAAAGTAGATTACTAAGCTTGCTATGGAATGGATTAGTTCGAAACACGCCGGTGCTTACACGTTTAGTGATACAACATAATGCGAAGCTCCGATATTTTGGATCGATACAAAAGTATCGGTAAGATATAATTGGTCTTGGCAACGGGAATCGTATTACCCAGTACTAACTGGTTTATGGAGGTCAGATAGGCAGTCGTTCCATGTAAAATACTGGTATTCAGCTTCATCCAGCTAAACTGCAACTCGACCAACCCGAGACAAAAGTATCGGCATAGGAATGAATGGATCGTATCGCCAAAAATTGAAAATTCGTATCGTAAATTGCATGATCAGACAATTCAAATAAATATAAAAGGAGAACACAACAAGATTACAAATCCATTCCTGGAATATTTTCGCTTAAGCTCTTAGAGGGATTGCTGAGTACGATACGATACTTAAATTTGCATCCATTAAAAGTATCGGATCAAAGCCATTCCATTCGGTCCTTAACCCATAGTTGCAATCCGCATCGAACCAAAGTATCGATAAAAATTCAAGTATACGTGAATCCCTAGTACGGAGATTCAAAAGAGTAAGAGGCCAGTTTATACTGGTTCTATCACCATTGACGTCCGGACCACTGTACTGGAAGATGGATGGCAATGTCTGTTTGAATTTAATCAATTGTAAATTGGTTGTTGAGGACTGTTTTTTCGTTTGACAGCACATGATCGAAGATGTTTTTCTATGATAAATTGTAAATGAAAGGAAAACATAAATTGTGTCAGTTTTTTTCTAGCTCACGCTGTTGGACAGATGATTTTGATAGTGTTTGTAGACGATGGACTGTCCATTTGTTCATTCTCCAAATCATTTCATAACATTGATCTTAACTAACACGTGTAATTCCCGTTTTCACTTAACTAAGCTATACCTAAATGTACATGTTAATAGTAAATATGGTAAAAATCCCGTTTTCAGTGTTGATACCTAAGTGGATGTGTAAATATTTATTATTTAGTAGTTTATGCTCTGGGCTTCGCCCGCGTGGAGTTCGTTAATTGTCCCACGCGATCAAATGCGGACACGATGAAAAAAAAAAAAAAAAAAGTATCCTTTGTGTTAATCCCGGTTGTAAACTATCTGTGTGCCAAATTTATTCCAAATCTGTTCAGTAGTTTTTGCTTGAAAGAGTAACAAACATTCGTTGCATCCATCTATCCTTCCTCACAAACTTTCAGAATTATAATATTATATAATAAGTAAATAAAGTAATAACAAGTAAGACGTAAGATTGCACTGACGGAATGTCTAATCTCCGCGCTGAACCGAGTCTTGAAATTCAACGATGCACTTTTCCACCACCACCTTCCTACCCTTGTCCCATGTTATTTGGGGTCGGAACAACACGTTTTTTTCATCCATTCTCCCCTGTCATTCGTCACTGCATCATTTACTCCATTTTTCTTCATAGTATCATTCCTCAGGTGCTATTATACTCGTATTAGGCATATTACATATATCATGAAGGTGGCGAAATGTAGGTGTAGGTACCATTAGGTACACCTCTGCCTAACCCTTCGGGGATTACTGGCGTGGTGTCGTGGTTATGTTATGTGTTGCTTGGCAATTATAGGAATTCTCTGGACCCATCATAATAAGGATCTTTTTGCGTTTGATATTCCTGCACTACTCGTTACGTTCCGGTGAGTAACACAAACTAATTAAACATTCATTTGTTAAACAGTCCTTGGCGTAGTCTTCCGTGTTAAACAGTCCTCAGCGTAGTCATTTTTCGCGTATTCTTATCAAGGGGTGTCGTATTACCCAGGTACTGGGTTGCGGAGGTCAGATAGGCAGCCACTTCAGGTAAAATACTGATACTCAGCTGCATCCAGTTAGACTGGAAGCCGGCCCCAACATAGTTTGGGAAAAGGCTAGGCAGATGATGACAGTTATTTTACTTTTGACAGCTGCAATCTAACAGCAACCATGTTTTTACAAGAATAAGGATCACTGTAGGTAATTTTGTCAGAGTGGTCAGTGACAGCAATCAAACACCAACCTTATTTCGACAGGAATAAAGATCATAGTGAGATAAAATAACTTTTATGGACTGTAGACTCGCTCCGGCTCAGTGCTCACATTATTTTATTACACCTACATTACAAATAATCCACCATCTTGGTTGACGCACTTCCTAGTACATTATCGAAAATTCTTCGTCGCTAAAATTAATATGCTCACGTGCCACTCATAAAAGACTGGAATAATATTAAATATAAAAAATATTTTGGCATCGACCTCTGTGAATATAGTTTGTGGTGGCATCCAATCTTTTTTTATATTCAGCTCCAACCAAGATATTTATGAATGACTCCGATTTAATTTCATGTAAAACTTGAGTTTGTTATTTATATCACAATTAGGTTTTCTTAATTTAATTTAGTAATTTATAGACGTTTGATGTTAGTTTTAATAAATTGTAAAATATTATAGTGTTGAATGTTATATCTAATTTGATGCACAGCTTATTTTGGCTACGTTCCAGAAAAAGTCTGCATTTACATTGTGGCTTGGCTGGGACATTTTCCATAACAGGATTTTGCAGCTATTACCAAGGGATTTTTAAGATTGCGCCGCAACTACATCCAAAATATTTGTTACACATAATTGTTCAGTTAAAGAATTTAACAAAGGCGTACCTCTCTTTGAGACAAAAATATTTTTTGTAACTCAGCATTTCACTGGAGCAAGGCATTTTCCGTTTGGGGACTACAGCGCCATCTCTGTGCAGCCTCTAAAACTACTTGGTCTGGGTGGCGCTGTAAATTTCAGGTTTTCACGTTGCCTCTGAATGGGGTTTGTTGGAAGCCGAGTATTTTCATAGTTCGCGTAAATGCCGAGAGATGTCGCTGTTACGTTTTCCAGAGTTTGCCACCACAATGGCGCGGTAAATGGAACGTGTGTTAAATAAATTATTACCAAGACAAACAAGATATTGATACCCTGAATCGGGAAGTAATACACAAAAACTAATTAAAACTTAGCAACTTACTTTGGTTTCTCTACTTAGAAACCATCCTTTGTAAAGTTTTGACGTAGGTATTACATAATGTATCTTACAGCTTTGCAACAGGCTCTATTAATTAATCAGTGTTAAAACTCAGGTGGAGGTCAAACGCACTAATATTTTGTTAAACTTTTCTCTTTAAACTGAATTAATTTCTAATATAGATACCTACTTACGGTTTCCTTCCTTTATTGACTATTTCGACTAATAATTGTGTAGGCACCTACATATTAGTAACCTAATTAAAAGCTACTACAACTAGATTTATTTGTTTCATTTTATTTTTTATTTTTTCGTTTTAAAGCTATGGGTGAGACCTTCAAACGTTACTTGCCTGCCACGTCCCGTTTCTGTATTGCACCACAGAATACATACCTTAGTACAAGTACTTGCACTTGTCGTTTGACAGTTGTGCAACTGTGATACAAGGTAACGTTTACGAGTATACATCACAACCATGGATTTGAACCAGACTTCTGAAGCTATACTTACGAGCACCCTTTTTCCCGAACTCGACAAGGGATGGCTAACCAATTTTATTGAAATTCGTAAATTCGTATCAAGAAGATTGGTAAAAATGGTTTAACTTCCTTATAATTAACGAGAAAAATCTTTCCCGTGTCTTCGTAGGCGAAAAATTCTTGATGTTTTGAAGTTACTGTTTGATTTATTGTTAAAGTCTTTTCTTTAGGAAAAACAAAAAAAATGAAACTAAAACTATGGTACCTATTTAAAATACTGTCCACTGATTTTTACGTGTGCATATCAGCTGTTCTCAACGACTTCGTTCAAAAACATCAAACCCAATAAATTATTTTAATGTGAAATAATGTCTATGGAATAACGAACGAATGCAGTGAAGCCTACATAAATACAAAGTTGGACTTTTTCTTCGGCGAAGACTATCTAGCTAACTAATTGTGATGCAGACCGTACCTATTTTAATCAACGGCAAGCATAGCGAGGAACTTGCCAAGAATATTATACCTACCTTACAGAAACGAGAAAAAAAGACTTGGCCTAAGTAATTTCAAGTTTGCGTAGTTTGAAGGAATACTGAACAACGTAAAGAAACATGAAAGAGCAACTTACATGCTGTTTAGCTAGTCATGTCAGTTTCAAAAGCGTCGAGTTCTTAATATGGTCTTTAGAATTTATGGTTTCCTACATAACGGTTAGGCAGAGGTGTACCTTATAGTACACTCACATTTCGCCAGTTATGTTAAAATCCCATGTAATAGATGATGAGCCTATTGCCATCAACCGGGCACAGATTCAGGCTCCAGACTGAGAAATTCTTGATTGAAAATCCCAATAACGCTTTGATCGAACCCAGGACCTCTTGTTCAGCAGTTGAGCTTGCGGCCACTAGACGAACGAAGCAGTCGAGGTTTTCTACTGGTGTCGTATTATGATTAGAAACTTACATACATAGTCGGACGCAAGGCTGACTAGGTAGTGATAGCTATGACTAAACTGGCAGTCTGGCTACCAACCAGGTCGAAACAAAAAGAATTAGATTAATCGTATTGACTGTTGTCCTTTAGCGGTATGAACTATAAGAGAATAACTCATCCCAAGTGGTTAAAATACGTCTCAGCCAAAATGGGAGCGGGCCTGACTGCGCTGCCATTCATGGAGACTATTAAACAATAGAGACCAACCGACAAAGCGTGGAGCTATAGTCTACTACTTAGAAAAGAAAAAGGTATGAAGATACTTTGACTCTGCCCATACCCATAATCCCTAAGTAGCCTTTAAAAATAGAGGGCTTATTCTTTACCGAGAACAATAAGGACAGCTATGTAACTAGTTCCTATTATAGGCACTGAAAATATAATTAATTTGCTATAAAAATAACTAACAAAGAGCATTGTGTGTGGTCGATGCTAATTCTGATAGTTTTATGAGGCATTAAAACCGCATCATAGAAATAAAAACACGTGTAGAGGAACATCCTGACTCATTAAAGGCAACGGCTCCCTGTGTGTTCCTCCCTTAGTGCAGTGTTACTCGAGAAATCATTTTGCCAAAATTGCATTTTTTTTTATTAGCCTGTACTGTCCCCTTGCTTGGCAAAGGCCTCCTCCAATTCCTTCCATGAGGTCTTTTCCCGGGCCTCCACGAACGAGGCCTTGTGGTACGCGTCCAGATCGCCTCGCCACCTCTTTCTGGTCCGGCCTCTACGGCGCCATCAGTCTTGCGCCAACCATCGTGTGGAGACTTTGGTCCAGCGGTCATCGTACATTTTTTAAATTTGTTTATTTAAAAACAGACAGCCACATCACATACACTTGATAAATAAGGACAAGTTGAGTGAGGTAATATTTCTGGATTCTGATTGATCAACATCTTTACCTTTATAAATATTGTCTACAAGTAAAAGAATAAAGTTATCAGTAAAAGAGATTGTTTAAGTACTTTAAAAGTGTGTGACCTTAAAATAGTTTTTTTTTTTATAAATATTTTCCCTGGCTCAATTAAGAGGACAGAATGACCCGAATAAAGCCACAGCCAGAATAATATAAATTATTTTAATAGAAAGACGGTCAAACTAGGAGTGCAGAAGTTTCAGCAATTGAAAAGGCGACAATATTAAATGTTTCTCAGCTCGATGCCGTTTAAAAGTTTTCACTTGAGAACACTGGAGCACACTGTAGTTAGGTATGAATTGAAACTGTCGCATTTCGCTTTAGAAGAAAAGTTGGACTTGGTATTTAACTCGCCGTTTCCCTGCTTAGAGGCATCTCGTCTTTTTAGAACTAAAATAATTGCTAGTTTCTTAATAATGCAATCCACGAGAGTTGGCGTTACAAACAATTGGCGTTGCAAACATTGTTTGACGATAGGTTATTTGATTTTGAAAACATATTTACCTTAGACAGGTACTTTGAAGACTTTAATTGCTAACACATCTAGATGTTAAATGGTGTTTATTGTTGCATTTTAATTGTTTATGACATAATATTTTATTAATTTTGTGTCCTCAACGATGTGAGGAACTGCATTCTATTTACAATATGTAAATGTAAGTTATTGCTGCCCTATTTAAAGGTCAACAATGGCTTTGGTGTTCACAGATATCAGCGAGAATCCTGCTTCCTTTCTCGACATGGGTAATCTTCTTCGACAACACAGACGTGCATAGAATCTAGCTTATTTTACTTACCAACGGACGTCGTTCTCGCAATCGCTTTACTACCATATTCCCAAAGTTTAATGTTACTTGCATGGCATAGTTACGGACAAATTGACAGTTGAAATTGTTTTAACCTTACTGAAGATTCAATTTATTGGGAGTTTTTTTTCCAAGTTATTCCCTACTTTTATTAAAATTACAAGTTAGGCTACACTTCCAAGGTAATGTAGACAACAAGAACACAAGTACAAGTAGATACAACAGATGTAATTTTGTTTCACAAATCTACACAGCGGGAATGATTCCATAAAAGATCAGAGTGCCATATTACCGCCGGTTTTTAATAAATTGTCGTAAACATAGTCCCTTGTATACTTCTAATTCAGGTTTCAAATAGTTAAAGGCTGACCAAAATCTATCCGTAAAACTCAGGAATTTAAATTAAAGTACGTACAAAGAGATAAAACTCGAATTGCATTCGTTCGCGTCCTGAATACGTTGTCGTCTTCATTTCGAACACTTGAGAAAAATGCAAGTCGGGTTCGGCGAGGAAAACGAGAGATTACAAACTTGTGATTTAGAAGATGGTTTTCACCTTATTAATATTTTTGAATGTTAAGCCGTGTGCCCAATCAATGGGATTTTCCATCGCCAAGTATGACCAACTTACATCTCTTATTTAACCGCTTTAAGGGAAGAATTTTAACAAATCCTTCGTTAGAGATCAGGGGGATCTGGGGGAAACGCACCAGGTTTCTTTTATTGTAAGGATATCTTGTCTATTATAAAGGGTGGAAGGGACAGCGAAGCTAAGCCAGTTACCACGTGTTCAATACACCATTCTGAATCCCCCACAAATAAATTTTTCGTAGGTTATTAAAAAAAACAGCTGTTCAGTACATACGTGTAGGTATTGCAGTTTTGTAAGAAACAGCTGTTTTTTTTTTAATCCGACGAAAAATTTCTATGTGGGGGGGTTCAGAATGATGTATTGAATACGTGGTAACCAGCTTAGCATTGCTGACTCTTCCACTCTGTATTGATAGACCCAGTGGTTCATAGGTACTGCGCTATGCCTGTCTGTCGAGACTGAATTAGAGATTTTTCTTACGTAGTTGTGTATATAAAGAACTCATTAACTTATTTATTTTAATTAATAAGTGCAATAGAAGATATGTATAAAACTCATTCGCTTTAGTGGCATTCAGAATCGTAGGACCTACTTATGTTAATTTAATGACGCATTTAGGACTTTATTTCAAGGTCGAATGGCCTTTTGATTCTGCATTGTCTTCTTAGCTTTACATGGCTGTCTAAACACATATTTGATATTCAAAATATTACAGTCCGACGTCAATTGATAGCTTCAAATGTTCGCATATTTATGTTTATTATCTGTTGAAATGGTTTCGCAAACTATCAAGAAGCTAAAACTATCCATCTGTTACGTTGGCACTTTGCCTCGAGGAAGTGTTAAATTGCCTGATTTTCTTGTTACCTGCACATTAAATAAATACGTGTCTAATTATATCCGAAGGTGAAATATTGATCAACGCGACAGAGTACGCGCGGCACTTTGAATAGCTGTACGAAAATAAATGTTAGTGTGCTGTGTATTTCATCATGTAACTGTTTTTGTTCGAGGGTGATATTAAGGAAAAAGAAGTATATAAAAGTATTACCGTTGACAGGACACAATGAATGGAATAAACTTGTTTGGCTGACCCCAAGTAAAATAGCACAAGGGCAGGAAGTCGTGTATTTTTGGTCCAGAATGTGTAGCTATCAAAATGTAACTCCAAACGTAATAATATTCCCTATCGTCTTATTTGCACGTCTCAATTCCATATTCCTCAAGAATTTCTCATGAAAATTGAATTATTATTCCCCTCCCCAATACCCGTACGAAATGAAGCACTTTCAATTTTACTGCAACAAATGAAACTCTCGCTCGCTACATTATTACACGAAGCTCATGTTTTCACGTTCCACAACGTTTAAGATTCGTGTGTTGAGCAACAATAGTCCCAGTAAAATAACAAGTCCGTCATCTCACGTCATAAACCACGTTTACAGCTACAGTAACATCGATTTCTAGTTTATATCCCGCATCCAACGGCTCCTTTTGTATGTTATTGTGTTTATAATCCTGTTTGTTTTCTTCGTCAGCTTTAAATAGAACTGTCGATTAATAGTCTTCGTAATTAAAAAAGTAAACTGATCTTTTGTAACCTAGTTCCACGACCTAGTTGCAAGCTCAAAAGGTTTTCTTTAAAATTTTACTTTTTAAAATTTCGTGGTTTCATTTCAGCCGCTCTGGGAGCTGCTGAGTTAGTTTTCATTGTGCTTGGGTTAACGACAAATTTTATTAAAGTTTACTTAATTGGAATCTAAATACTTGTGTGCAATACTGCAATTCCAGATCCAAAACAGAAAACAAATAATTTGCCAAATGCGTCTCGACATAAATGTCGAAAACTTCTGTAAATTCGCAGATGTCTGGCTTAGCGACGACGTGTCTAATCAATACTTTGGGCTGTACGTTCAACAAGTTGGCACTTAGCATAACCTATAATATTCTCACTTCTGGGAGACAGACATTCTCTCTGTGGGAGGAGAGTGAGCTGTAATCTACCACGCTGGTCTCAGTGCTCGCTGGAGGCGACACAAATGTCTTCGAATTTCCAACTCACCTAGAGTTGAAAATTCGAAGACATTTCTGTCGCATGTTTTGCACAAGGGCACATAAGAATACACTTTTATCAACACCAATGACGAAACATACATAAAATCACGTAAGGAAAAGTTGCAATTTCGAACAAGTTTTAAAATACTTCAAAATATTACGTCAGAAGTATCGTGGTCAACTAGTTATTGTACAAAAGCTTGACGTTTTATTTCTACACAGTGGTAGATCCGGCACTTCCGGCAGTTTATTTTGTTCAGCTGTCGCCTGTCTTCATATCTTTCAACGCTTTCAACCATCTTTCAACTAATTTAAACGTCTGTCAGTGCTGTCAGCTAATCTGTCAGGGGCGATATTAAATCTTCTAAAGTTGTTCACATTACAGGTGTTTACTGTTTACGAGTTCTCTTTGTAATTGGGATGGAGTTGGAGAAGAATGTGGGCATTAAAATTCCATGGGAAATAGGTTCCATTATAATCTGTGTACGATGAGCGGAATCAATTGTTAGGAAAATTGACTATCGACCTAACTACTCCTATTCCCCGAGTATTAAATCTCAACTTTTTTCCTCGAATGCATTAGGATGTGGCTACAACACGGCAAATCGGCGTTGGATATCAATACAGGCACAAGTATTTATTTTAGACGTTTATGATAGTAGAAATGAAAGTTTACAAATGCAAAACCTTGTGTGTAATAATGTAGTGTTATCCTTGATTTGAGTGAATGCAATAAACACTTGCAATAAATCCAATAAACACACAGAGCAATAAACATTGAGTGCATCGAATAACATTTTGTCGAAAGCTCTATATTATCTATTTGCCGGTGCATGAGAGCGTCTTAAAACATTCCGTAACACAAAACCGAGATTGCGTTCGCAGTACCAAATATGCAGATCTTATTTTAGGCAACATAGCCTAGGATTGCAATGCAAATGAAGGCATGGGTACGTACGTAGTGAGAGCAAAAGCACCAAAAGCTCATACTTGGAACCGTTACGTAAGGCACGGTCGATAACTACGCCGCCGACGCACAGTGGATCCATATTGAAAATTAGTGGACATGGGCAACAAAGTTCCAATATCGATTCGATATTTTTTTATGTGATTCTTCATGATATTCCAGACAACTTTTACTCTTGTGAAATTTCTTCTAAAGTTGATCGTTTGTCTGAAAAAAAAAAAATTAGATTTTTTTGTATGGAGCGAATCACGTTTATTTTTTTTTCTTCAATTGTACGAATATGTTAGGTGTATGGCGTGAGTATATGATAGCTAGGGTCATTCTCTATCCACGAAAAAATATATCAGCGCCGGCCATCCGCGGCCGCGCGAGTAATCATTCGGTAAAAAAATAATATTTTCTATGATTTTTTTTGCCTTTTAAAATCAATTCAAAGTATATTTTCTGTCTCACTTGGCTGTTTTCACCTTTTTAGTTAGATATATAGTTTTAATAGCACATAGGTACTCACAACTAGTAATTCTGGCAGAGGTTAAGTTATTATTGCATGTTATCGGTGGCACCTGCATTGTGATTGATGACTCATTTGTTTGTGCGCTCGGCTAAATGCATAACAAACGAGTCACCGAAAAATAATTGTCTCTGATTGGTTGTTATTTTTTTAACTACCTGCACATTATCTACTGTTATCTGTAGCACCTGCATTGTGATTGATGACTCATTTGTTTGTGCGCTCGGCTAGAAGCGCATAACTAATGAGTCATCGAAAAATGGTCGTCTCTGATTGGCTGTTATTTTTTTTACTACCTGCACGTTATCTATTGTAAAATAAACATGTAATAAGTTTCTGGGTATACTAATTTTATCAAATATACGTGAAATAGTTTGAATTTTTACGGGCAAGACGTTGATAATCATTATCTACATAATCAAGCGTATGTAAAGTATAGTATAAGTTATCGTACGTATGATCGAAAGGAAATTGTGAAATAATTGTAGCCCTGAAAAGGGCTGTTTGTCATATTCCCAGCCCTGATGGGCTTTTGTGGGAATAGTCCATAGCCGGATCACTTTCCAGAAGTGGGTCCGGCAAATTTTCGGACTCTGCTATGAGGCATTCTTCTTCCTCCATAATCTCACTGTCACAGGGAGGCTCGGTAGTCTGTAACAACTGAATTGCTTCAGGCAACAACTCACTATGAACCTGTTTCGTTATTTTAGGCCTTATGTAGGATATGTGAGGATCAGAGCTTATTAGAAGTCCATGGAGGATGTCTTCGTTTGTTGCTATTCTGTCCGTTTTCCGAGTGTGTCTCTCTCTGAAGTTTCTGAAGTCCTTATTACGGGCTTCCGAAGCTTCTTAATTTCTTAATTAATCTTAATTTTCTTAATTTCACAAAAAGATCTAGGTTGGTACAAAATCCAGCCATAGTTCTAAAGTAAATATAAAAATAAAAGTATTTCACTGTGTTCACAAATAAGCGACAAGAGCGAAACTAGAGGGACTTAGTGAATGTCTTTGTATTTATAGTCAGTGTTAATTACTCAAGTAGTGAACATATTAGCATGACTGAAAATTATTCAGCCAATCAGGGGGTCTACTCTCTAAGCACGAAACCCGTACTTTCGGCCGAAGTTGCGGGCGTTTCCTACTCCGTAGTACCTACGGACATAAGATTAGTTCGGGGCCCGAACTAAGAATGAATGGCAACCCGATTTGACAGTTGTCCCTACTCCCTAAGTGTTTTTGCCCGTCCGTAACTTTAAATTTGACACTTGTTTCGACGGACGTTATGTCATATCATACGACATCAAAATAGTTATCGTGCTGCCGAAGAAAGTTAGTGTTTTTGAAAAAAATCGATACTATGGCTGCTTTTTAATGCTCGAAGATGCTCTACATGAAGATCGGAGGCGACGCCGATTATACTTGCGCCAAAACTTTCGACTGGCGAGTATTCCCGATGTTGAGTTCAAACTCTACTGGCTCACACGAATTATTCGAAAATTTGTGTGAGGATCTATTACCTCCAAGAATGTAGGTAAGTAATGGTTTGATCCAAGAATTAAGTACATACTAAGGGTAAGCTATTGAAGATTCTGTAAATTATTGAGTCAATCAATAATTTACAATCTGTACCACCTATTTACTGTTGTTTTTGTTTATTATAAGGTCCTTGCTGCTATCAACTCAATTTTCATCAAGCTCTTCAGCAAGGGCAAAGAGTGAGAGAAAGATTAGTGCAATTGCTGGATAGAAATAGGTACCGATTTCTATGCAGTCCAATAAGAAAACTCTTCTAATAATACAAATATCAATGAATAGCATAATTATGGTATTTGTATTTATACATATTATTGACTAGCTGTTGCCCACGACTTTGTTCGCGTGGAAATTTTTATGTGTATGTGTGAGAACAAAAATTAACTTCAAAATTGACCAAGTTTCATACAAACTTTCAATGTCAGTTTTAACCCCTAGTACACGCTTGTCATATAAGGAACATTTGTGCAAAATTTCATGATTCTGGAGCCAGCAGTTTCATCTGTGCGTTGATCAATCAGTCACTGAATCAATCAGCCAGCCAGTTTCATACTTTATTTATAGATTAGGGTAAAATGAATATTTTACCAACTGTTTATTTTGCTTTCAGGACAAAATGGGTGTTGGGACTGGTGGAAGATTCTGATTTAAGTGAAATAATGATATCCACAAAAAATGCATTGTTTTTTATGAACATGTTTTTATTTTGCACTAATCAAATTGAAAAAGAAAACACAATCCACAATAAACCATTACAATCAAACATATTTCCTTTTATTTATCTATCGTAGTCTTAAATTATTGATAAGTATGACTGGAATACCTTGCCTGTGTCACTCAAACCTTGTCCACTTTTAAAATTTGGACAAAAATCACTACCTCTTTCCATAAGCATCACTATCTATACATGGTACTTTGTTCTTGTTCAATGATTATTATGATTATATATGTATAAATTAGTACATGCTTTATCTGTTGTATATTATTATGTAAATAGTACACCACAAACTAACTGCAGTATTGTCTCTCCCTCTTCCCCTAATTCATCCAAAGGTTCTCTTGAAAATATTGCTTTTAGCAATAATACCACCCATTGTAAAATGTCTTCTTTTATGTAAATTGAAATTTGTATGGTGTACATAATAAAGAATCTTCTATCTTTATATCTAGGTACTTAGTTTCAATCAATCACTTTTATTTTCAGGCATTGACGGCCCATAGATACAATACACAAAATAATATTATAATTGCAGTAATAAACTAATACATATTGGACACATTTACAAAACACTATTAACTATGTTTGGTCGGCCACATATTTTGCTGGGTTGAGGTGTCATGTAGCCTTCCGCGAAAACACACACGTACACGTCTTGAAGCTAATCATGTGGTGCGACTGTAACCTCTCCACTCTCAAGGTGAACTTGATCTTGCTCCTTAAATACTCCACGACCTCCTCTGGCGTCGTGGTGTGATGTAGTCGGGACACGTGCAGCTGCAGCGTTGATAGAATAGCAAGACGCAGCAACATGTGTAGACCTTCAATGCGGTACCGCACTGACTGCGAGTAGGGTTCTTTTACTTCTTCTTTTCCACATGTATGAAGCCTTCTTCATCCTCGGCTTGTTATCGGTGGCAGCAAGCTTCGAACATGCTTGGTTGCCGCTGATGTTTTGCTGGAGTGGCAAAAACGGCAGCCACGTAAGCACGTCCCAGTGTTGATGTGCTCACATTCGTCGGAACTTATTTTTCAAATTCAATTAATCAGTCAATCTATTACGGAAAGTTTCCGCGTCGTATTAAATTAATAATGCGAATTATGTTTATTGTAAATAAAAAACTGACATTTCATTTGTCAATTGTCGTCAAAGGAAAAAGGCAAAGGTATTAGCAGGATAAAGCCACAATATGGACGAAAATGCTAAAATTTGTTTAATTCTGTATAATAAAGACTTATTAAAAGTACATTGTTACAAATTTGGTCATTTTAAAACAATAACAATAATATTTTTTGTTTAAAAGCTTGTAAATGATCAAATAAGTAAACCGGTAATCGACCGATAAAATAGCGCAACTCTATCGCAATTCATCATTCGTTCACTAATATTGTCTATGATCCCGTCCGCAACTCATGAATCCGTAATCGTTAAGGAGTAGGGTTTAGTCCGTAGTTACGAACTAACTTTGGACGGGCCCGTATCTTCGTTGACGGACTTAGAGAGTAGACCCCCTGAGACGAGCATTTTTCGATGACTCATTAGTTATGCGCTTAGACGAGCGCACAAACAAATGAGTCATCAATCACAATGCAGGTGCCACCGATAACAATAGATAATGTGCAGGTAGTTAAAAAAATAACAGCCAATCAGAGACAATTATTTTTCGGTGACTCGTTTGTTATGCACTTAACCGAGCGCACAAACAAATATCAATCACAATGCAGGTGCCACCGATAACATGCAATAATAACTTAACCTCTTCCAGAATTACTAGTTGTGAGTACCTATGTGCTATTAAAACTATATATTTAACTAAAAAGGTGAAAACAGCCAAGTGAGACAGAAAATATGACTTTGAATTGATTTTAAAAGGCAAAAAATTTCATAGAAAATATTATTTTTTTACCGAATGATTACTCGCGCGGCCGCGGATGGCCGGCGCTGATATATTTTTTCGTGGATAGAGAATGACCCTAGCTATCATATACTCACGCCATACACCTAACATATTCGTACAATTGAAGAAAAAAAAAAAAACGTGATTCGCTCCATACAAAAAAATCTAATTTATTTTTTTTCAGACAAACGATCAACTTTAGAAGAAATTTCACAAGAGTAACAGTTGTCTGGAATATCATGAAGAATCACATAAAAAAATATCGAATCGATATTGGAACTTTGTTGCCCATGTCCACTAATTTTCAATATGGATCCACTGTGCGACGGTACATTTGTGCCTCGATTCGCGAAATTACGTGGTAGGTAACCGTTTTACCGTTTAAAATATCTGTTACTTCTAGCACGTTAGCAAGTATGCAATTTGGTGTTAGTTGGATATAAATTGTGTGGTCGTTTGGTGAGGGTAATGAATTTTCGTGAGTAAGAAGTTTGGAAGCGAATGTCGTTAGGTTCAATATGAATTGTATTTTATATAGTAGGGTCGTGAAATAATAATTGTAATTTAAACATCCTCTCGATTTGCGGGATGTAGTATCCTGTTTATCTTATCATTGATTTAAAAACAGTTTATACAAGGTAGAAGGGACACGGAAAAAATCAGCTGTTCCATACATTTTGACCGTGTAGGTATTGCACTTTTGTAGAAAACAGCTGATTTTATTTAATTACTAAGGCAAAATGTATGTATATTTGTTTGTTTGTCTCAATTTGTTTCACCCAGTTGGAAATAACTTTAAGAGTACTTCTCAGTTTTCTTCACTTCAAGTGCTACAATTCTATGAACTACTTTGTACTATTTATCGAGATCCAGGAGTGGTACCTACTTTTATTTTAAAACACAATGTTTTATGTTTATTTAAGACTGAAGTTTCAAAGTGGCTTGAAATTTTGCTAGTGGCCACGTTGCCACGTTTTGTAATGCTCATAAAATTCCTCAGGCACCAGTAACGATACTTTCTAGGAACGCTATAAATCCACCTATTTTTAGCCATACCACCCAGCTTTGCACTTACACTCACAATAAATCTGTTCAGAAGGTCGTGAACTCATGTTTTAGTTTTCAAACTGGTACTTGAATTTCAGCGGGCTACGCTTCGAATAGAAATATTAAGTCTGTAACAAAATCGATAGACTGAAAAGGTTGAATATCTGCAAAATTGTACGGAGATCCAAATATAAATTACATAACATAACATTACGCCTGTATTCTCCGAAGGGGTGGGCAGAGGTATACTCATTAGTTTACCCACATTTCATTAGTTTAAGTTTGAGTCCCGTGTAATAGGGGGCGAGCCTATTGCCATCAACCGAACATAACTCCAGACTCCGTGGCTGCTACTGGCAAAGCCCAATAACACTTTGCCCGACTTGCCCTACCCAGGAAATGACCCCAGGACCTCATGCTTAGCAGCTGCGCTGGCAGCCACTAAACCTACGACGCAGTCAAATATTCATCCAAAAGGTCTAAAAACTTTATACATGATTCCTACCTTATTTTAATATAGAAAATGTTGTGAACTTTGTACAGATTGAACAATTCGAACGAACTGAACAACAAAAACCAACGACCCCTCCCGGGATTAAGAACGAAACTTGGACTACCAAGTCTAGAAAATTCTTCTAAAAGAGATGTCACTGTAAACAGCAGTGAAAGTTCTTATGTAAGTTAAATCACTTATCTTCGAACGCGTTCGTGACAACCCTGGACCGAATGTTAACGGAATTAAAGATACCGGAAGAGATAATTCTACATTTAATTTTGTTCAAGCATTTGGAAAACTATGATAACATTGTACGATAAGAACGATACAAAGATTTATTTAAAGAAAAACACGAAAATTTCGTGTCATAAAAAAACGTAAATAAAGATATCGTGGTTTACTCGTTACATATAAGAGTTTACATTTCCAAGTTCAGATACAAGATCATTCAACTCTGTATGAATCACTTTGGTGGAAATAAAATTTTATTTCGTGCCTTATAAACATGCCAAATACAAATGCAAACAAATGAAGTAGATTACGATTGGACTAATAGTTCAGAGAAACGTTATTTTTTTGTTGTAAATCACGTTTGGATGACTTTAATACCGATTGCTTCATTATTTCGTTTTTTCATACAAATCTTTATTGTTATGTAGGTAAAGCCGGGGGATTTATTATTAAGCAATCGACCATCAACTAAAATAGTCCGTATTTACAAATTACAACTATCATAATTTATGAGAGTTGTATGAAATAGCAATAACACGGCTAGCCTTTTCACAACTATGTTGGGATCGGCTTCCGGTCTTACCGGATTCAGCAGAATACCAGAATTTTACATGGAGCGTCTGCCTATTTGACCTCCATTATCCAATTAGTACTGGGTAGCACGATACCCTTTAGTAAGATTGGCTGTTAGACTTTCGGGCCACTGACTACCCGTAACGACTGTAAAAGATCTGCAAATGACAGCCGGGACCAACGGCTTAACGTGCTTTCCGAGGCACGGAAGAAACTCGGTATATGGTCACACGGGTGGTCACCCATCCACAGACCAACCTAGGCAAGCGCGGCTTAACCTGAAGATTGATCCGAGCGGCTATTATTATTTAGCCACGAGTACCTCCTTTTAGAACGAAACACACAGATCCTATATTTAATCATTCTCAGAGCCCAGCTGTAATAATTTGAAAATATCTCCATCGTATAAATTGCCTCATTACTTAGCATCTCAAGGACTTAAAGGTTGCACCCTCCAGCAAAGTTCTAGGTCGGCGTGCAATGGAACAGCGCCAAAGCAATTAAATCGTGAGCCGCACGCGAGGTTTTCTCCACCGCTCTTGCGACGCCGCCGCCGCGCACCAAATTGCTCTCGTTACTTGCACTTTTTAGGATAGCTATGTTACTCCGATCTTCGTAGTTGAACATCTGGTTATTTAAATTTCAGTTTGCATTCCACTGGTCTTCTTATTGGTGAGGTTCTTCAGAAAGGTTAGGTCTGTCGTACTCGCAACTGGCGTGCTTGTATAACCAGATGCATGAACGTGGTCGCGGCAAAAGGAGTATGTGAGGATCGTAGCTGGTGGCGTTCTCTGGTTTCTGCCTACCCCTATGGGAAAAGGGGCGAGTTTATGGATGTATGTATTTCACGTATTATGCTGGGCAAATATTGGCGTTGACAAATGTTGTTTCTTGAGGAACAGGAGGACTCGAACAAAATCGTTATTTACTTACAAGAACCAGCTGGTTTCTTTCTGTACAAGTAGATACATAATGTAACGAGTTAAACTTGGAAATTAATTATGTAATTTGCTATATGACCTCACTCAGAAGAGGGATCACATTGACCTTTCTTCTGATAGTTTCTCTATAGTGTTTGAAATCTCTGGATTATTTTCATATCTTTATTTGCATTTCATAATGTATGAAGACCTTATAATGAGCTGACCCAGTGGAGCACAGCAAAAAAAAAAAATATGTTTGAAACAAAATTAATACTTAATAATTTCAAAACATATCCTTAATATTGATAAACTAAATTAGATTAAAATTATGCTCCTGTATAATATCTCTGAGTACTAAATTGAGTTTTTCTACAACACTACACACTACTTACTGTTAATATGTATTATTGTTTCTCTTATACTATAACACTTTTATAAAACATTTTGATTTATTTTTTAATTTGATGGTATGCCTATTTCCTGAGGTTAGTTTTCGATGTTTTTTGAATCGTTATTTTAGTTAACAGTATCTAGACGTACGTCCTTGAATAAGTTTGAGGAGTCTGTAATAAATCATGAAACTTATTTCATGTTCAAAGTTTTTTAACTTCCACCAACGATACGGAAATTCTTCGTAGATTCTGTTATTATTTTTCTTTGTGAGAGCGTGAAAGTGTCTAAGTAATAGATTTATAATAGCAAAATATTATTGTTTGTAGGAAGCTAAGAATGTCTAACATACTCAAATATTCAGTGACAATTTCAAAGTAATATTGTTTTAAGACTGTTATTAACTTATTACTCTCTATTCTTAGTACATACAGGTGGCTAACAAAACGCTCTATTAGAATTCGCTCCATTGTCTCTGAATACATAAACAACAGGCTAGATGACCATTTTTAAACTGTGAATAGAAAACATTGAACTCATGAATACATTTAAATATTTTGGAGACGACAGTTGTCTCTCACAATGGTTTGTAAATGATCTGAAATTTAAAACGAACCAAGTGTGTGCTAAATTTGAAAATCTTTTTATATTGTTTATTTAGCTCATTTATCTTCGTCTAAAGTGGCTTGGTTTGAAACATTTTTTTTTGGTGACAGTAAAACTATGCATCTTATTCAGCACATAAGTATTTTTAACAATACTTAGGGTCGTTTGTCGCGTGCTATCTTTTTGGCTGTTGCAAGCCTGAGCATGAGATACTAGGATTGATTTCCCGGTCGGGCAAAGAGTTATTCGGTTTTTCTATCAAAAATTTCTCAGTAGCAGCTACGGAGTCTGGATTCATGTCCGGTTGATGGCAATAGGCCAACCTATTGCCATCAACCGGACACCCCTAATTATTATTACATGGAACTAAAACTTAACTGACGAAATATGGGTGTGCTATTAGGTATACCTTTGCCTAACCCTTTGGATATTACAGGCGTGATTTTATGAGCTGTTTGAATCTAGCGACAAGATAACTATACGCCTTATTCAACACATTTCTTTTCCAACTAATAAGTACTTACTTCTTGAAACGTCAGAAAACAATCTCAAGACATTGTCTGACTAACGTCATTTAGGATCGCCATCGCTATTTCAGCTACTTTGTTACCAATGAGTCATTTTCGCGAGAAAATACTTACTTGAAATGTAACTACGCAGTAAGTAAATAGAAACTAAAATTAATCATTGGACGCTGAACATAAAGTAAACTGCTTGAAATATTTACGGGAACAGTAATAGATATATATTGGATAATTACGTTGAAACGGAAGATGTATTCATAACTGAAGAATATTAAAGACGTTTGTAACCAGTATGCGTAGGATACAGTATTGGATTGAGATTTATTACTCCATTACGACTTAAGCCAATTTGCATCTCATTATTCTTAATACAATAACTTACATTTTGGTTCTAACGGGGCTACGTAGTAAAGCTACACCTAAGTACTAAATATCCAACCTGATATAAAGGCCACATCCATTACAGTAATGAACCTTGATTGAATTATCTAGACTAGGTAACAGTACTACCACTGCATTTTGCTTATAGTACCTACAAAGTGAATTAAAAATGGCCGGAATCACTAAAGCTGATCTATAGACTCATTAGTTTCTGTCCATTCTATTTCTATCTTTCACTCGAAATGAAAAGTCTGAAGACAAAATTAATTACAAGTGAAAAATTAATTCATGAGTGAACCGATCCAATTACGCTGGATACGGCGGCATACGGCAGCTTTTCACTCGCCTACGAAAAATGAATGAAAAGAGCAAATTAACGTCCTTAATCCTATACAATTGTATCGGTGGCGTGTAAACGCAGAATGAAACAAAAATGGATAGCTTCTAATATCAGCATTACGATAATATACTTTTCCGACAACCATGGTAATAGAATCGAGCCCGCGTGTAGTCCCCGGAGCGTAGCCGTAGCGTATTCATTCCGAATTCAAATGTTTGTGCTTGTGCCAGTATTCGCTGCCGTTCCACTTGGTCGAGCCTTCACACTGATTACTATGATTCGGGAATAAGGAACCGTTTGTCTTTGTACACAGCTATGAGCTTTGTACACTTCTTACGCGTTTGAAAGCAGGGATTTTGAGATTTATGTAGTGTAGCTTTGTGTGGTAGAGTACATAATATTTCAATTGAAAGTTACTCAAATTCTAAGCATTAGTTTCAATTACATATTATCACTAACAAATTGTCAAGAAATTGGTGG
The DNA here is from genome assembly GCA_964057025.1 of Standfussiana lucernea. Classification (NCBI taxonomy): domain Eukaryota; kingdom Metazoa; phylum Arthropoda; class Insecta; order Lepidoptera; family Noctuidae; genus Standfussiana; species Standfussiana lucernea. The sequence goes on from OZ059789.1 coordinate 10,627,289, forward strand.
GATAGTCAGAAAGTAACCCGTTTCAAAACGCAGATCTCTATGGAGAAGAATGTTCATGAAACTCTTCATCGATCAAACTTTCAACAATCCAATCAATCCTTTATGAAAAATCTTGATTATACCTCAATAAATGACATCGGACCTAGACTAAATTTATGCCTACCTTTAGTGTTTTTTTTTTTCCATAAAACCTCATTGTTGTATCTGAACGATGTATCAGATTACACTAATAATTTACAAAATCGGTTACTTCCCATCCTCGCAAAACTCAGCCAAACGGTGTTTGAAGTCGGTTACAGATATGGAGAAAAGCGCGCAGCGGAGAAAACTAAGTTGCATAAACATTACCTATGTTTCTATTTCCTTTGAAACTAGACAAAAAAAAACATAACCGCATGAAAGGACATTACTATCGTACAGTTTCAAACATATCTCTCCATCCAACGATAAAGATAGAACACTCTTTGGCATTTTATTTAATTTTGAATAGCTCCGAGAGATTTGGAGAAAACAGGGGATCAACTCCAAGATTGATTAAGGTGGCATTCCAACACCACGAATTGTAAAGGAGTGATATATGCTGTGGCCCAATTGTGGCAGGAGCGACGCGGGTGGTTCTGAAATCCAGCCAATCATTTAAATTTCAAGGGTACGCCGAATTGTTGGAAAATAAATTCACAGAGGAAAACCGTTGGCAGTTTTAAAGCCGTATGTTCTGTGAGAAGGAAAAAAGTGGATTTTAAAAAGATTATGTTGTCTAATCGCTGAACTAAATAGTCTAGGGTAATTTAGGAACAGTTACATGTTGTATCTATGACACAGGATATCCTGGTGCGAAGTCCAGGAAATATGAAAAATCTAGCGCTTAAGGTTCATTTGTATTTTGTTTCTAGCATTGTTTTATTATAACGTGTCATGTGAAAAAGATTGAAGATAGGCAGAAACAATAGAACGGCTGCTACGACCCTTAACTTATTTTGCCCCGTCTACGTTCATATATGTATCTTGTCATACAAACAGTGCGTTATTTGTCGATCACAACAAAACATCAAGATGAGCTAAGTAGGTACTTAGGTAAGCATCTTAGCCATGTGATTAGCTGGAAAAACCATATGCAATTACATGACTTAATTTAATTGCGGAAATGAAACAAAAAAGAAGTCAAGATATCTCTGGGAAACATCAAGAAACTACTTAAAAATTTGTAGACAATTAGACTTGGCAGCTAAAATACATGTATTAGCCTGTATTTGAATACAACCATAACAAAGATCTTGTTTAACATAAAAATGACTTAATTTGTACAAGCAAATGGTAATTGTTGTCATCAAGCATCTCATTTTGGTTAAACGTAACTAATACTTGGCTATAACCATGTTAATATTTCTGAGAAATCTTTGAGTTCTAAGAAGACATTGGGCTTAACAAAACAACAGGTTGGAATATACCAAGATTACGTATACAATACTTACTTCCATTTGAAACATGGCCTATGATTACTGTAGTAACAACAATGCTTTTACACACACATACACACATCTTGTTGTGGACATCCAGACTCAGAAAGCCGAATAACATATGTAATAGGCCGTCCAACCTTTTATTTTCATGACAAACTTGCACAATCGTTTACCATAAGTGTTACCTATTGATAAAACAATAGCCTGTTTTATTATTTAAAAAACTTAACTGTACTTTTCGGAAGATTGTATTTACTCAACACTTAGCAAGCCAGACGGGACTTATCACTCATCAAATAGTGTAGTATCCATTCATTCCATTCAGTTCAGTATGACCATTCACAGGCTTTCATTCAATTCTAGAAGCCAGTTGTGGAGATCTAGTGGTACTTAATATTAACGGTTCATAATTTACTACCACGATTTCATCTTCGGAAAATCCCATATTTACGACCAGCAGTATCATGAAAAGTGAAGCAATTATGCGTTTACTGAGCCATGACGTCATAAACCCAGTTCAGGATGCATGAAATAACATTAGTTTTAACGAAGCGTGCAAGTTCTCGTCATTTATTTCAGTCACGGAATACATGCGTTCTTAGATACTAGTGATACGCAGTCTTGGAGTAATTTGTTTTTAAACTAAATATAAATAACCGGTGTAGGTTGTAGAAACCGGAGATGGTCACCTATATTAATATTACTGAGAAATGTTTGAATTGTAAGAAGCCAAATAACTAAAAAAATACTTAGAGCTTAGAATATCATGTACACTCTGTACATGACATACATAGTGGTGATATTAACCTGTCCAGTCGACCATTCTCTGGTATCCATGAGAATTATCCCACAATAAAAGGAGTCTAAAGTAGATGACTCGTCATTGAGAATGCATGTGCTGCAAAGCAATCTGTAATGGTTGTAAGTATAGTTGCAAATAAACCGTTTTAAACCGGTTTAAAACGGTTTTCAATGGGTTTGCCGCGCGCCCGCCCGCGTCGTACGCGCACCTATAGTTGCAAATAAACCGGTTTAAAACGGTTTATTTGCAACTATAGTTGTAAATGTTCACTCTTGTTTCGATATGATCTATACCTACCTAGGTAGGTAAGTAACTCAAGCGAATGTGAAAAGGTTGGCGAGTCAGCGGAGTTAATAGCAAGGCTGACTGTCCAGAATGCAACAGACGTACCTACCTATGTAGGTACATGCTTACGTATAGTCACTCGCTGCATCTCAGTTATGAAGTTATCGAGAAAAATTCTGCTGGCCATCTTCCTATAAAATTTCCTTAGTCATGATTTGTTATTATTTTCCCCAAGGGTAAAATCACGGAATTTAACTTTGGATTAGTTATGTCGAGTCAGTTCAAGTAGCAACAGTTGTGTCAAAACCTCACCCAAAATTACAGTTTTGCATTGTGAAGTAATAAAACTTAACTACGATAACTCGCTACCTGAAAATGTCAGTAGGTATGTTAACTGTACATGGATCTTTTGGCGCGTGGCCATAATGGGAACTTAAGCCACCATCTTGTTTTTTCAATACAATTTTCACAAAAATCATGGACAAATATCAACAGAACTCTCCCGACACTGTAATTCAAACTAAAAGATGCTTGCAGCTATGTAAATCAGCGTTTACGCTACCATATTTACACAAATTAATAAGGAGGTCCACTGATAGCGAGATGATAATATTTACCTCATCAGTATTATCGTAAAGTGACGTAGCAAAAAGAAAGACGTTGAATATATGAAAGTCTTGTACCTACTTCTTTATTTTTTGTTGGTTAATCTTACAAATGAGAACGAGCAAATTACTAGCGCGCTTGCAGTCAATTTCGGACACATTGCAGGCCGTTTCAGAGTAAGATTAGTTTTGGGGATCAAGCGACTTCGAACTTTTCACTCGCTATAAGCCTCTCCTCAATATACCTCAGCTTCTGCTGTGTATCCACACCCATCAGGTGTTGATTCCGCAACAAGGTTGAGACAATAAAACAGTCGTCTCTCACTGGAATGTTTAACGTTGGCGGCTGGTTCTTGGTCTCCGATTAAAGGCACCAGTCTCTTGGTCTCCGATTAAAGGCACTAGTCTCTTGATGCCTGCTGTATACCGTCTATAAAGCGGAGAGGCTTCAGTGATGCTAGGCAGCGAAGATTTGCTGACTGAGTCCTTGTTGCAACTTCAGTAGCTTCTGGAGGCTAAGTATCCATATTTTCGTTAAAACTGTGAATGGAATTTCTTCGGCACACGTTTTGCACAAGATAGTAAACACACAAAAAAAACCGACTTCCAAAAAAAACACAAAAAAAGTGGAAAATAACTTTACTTTCGAAAGTCGGTGACTATTGTTTGTTTTATTGACTTTTTTGCCACCGACTTCCGAAAATAAAGTTATTTTCCACTTTTTTTGTGTTTTTTTTGGAAGTCGGTTTTTTTTTGCAAAAAAGTTTTTATTTTACCCTTTTTAGTTATCGTATCACACACAAATCCTTGTCAAGTATCAATTTCGCAATTTCTTTTACTTGGATGACTTTTTTTCCAGCTATTTTGATTTCAAAACCAAACTGCTGAACCGATTTTGATGAAATTTCTATGGGACCAATCGGAAAGTAGATCCATTCAGATAAAAGAAGAATTTTTCAAATCGGTTCATAAATGACGTAGATATGAGGTAACAAACACAAAAAAAAAAAAAAAAAACAAAAAAGAAAAAAACATACAACCGAATTGAGAACCTCCTCCTTTTTTTGAAGTCGGTTAAAAAAGTACTAAGTTTACACGAATTGAAGATGGTATTTTAATTAGTTTAACCTACATATATTTAAATTATGTAGTAGATGCCTATATGGCGCCCACCCGAAATTGTTTGCATTTATGCTAGCCTAGTGCTTTTGATCGCCAAAAAGACGATTTTAGTCAATATTTTGGAGGATAGTTGTTAGAATAAGTTATAATTTTTGTAAAAAAAATATGAATTTATTTATAACTAAAAGTCTTTCACTATTGGTTTTAAGTGTACTTAACCAAACTGGTGGTCAAGCGTAAACTTTTTAAAACAGACGTCATTTGTTTTGCGAATCGACATAGCGGGAATTGGCGTAGGGCAATGATTCATTTATACGCACAGGTAGTCCATTCTAGGAATATAATAGGTATTTTTCTTTTATCCTATTGCAATCTGAACTCAGCCATCCAGTAAATTACCAGAGAGGTATGGTCCAGATTGGCTCAAAGCTGTCATTTATCTTCCTTCAATCAGACAGGCCTTGGAAAAGGTATCTCGCTTTCTCAGAGATTGATAAGATGTACGGTACAAAGACAACAGTCTGTTGACAAGGTTCATGTAGTAGGGACGTAGTTGAAATATACAGAACACTAGATACATTTCTTTGAAAAGAGTTGAAAGGTTTTTTTTTTAATTCTAGTAAAAGATACAAAGCAAGTTATACGGTAAAAAATGCAATATTCGAGATCCCTTCATTGCACTTTTTTTCGTTGTTTAGCCTTCGTTATGCAGTTTTTTCCCCACTATTTAACTTCGTAGATTATAAACTCAGCTTTATTTGGTAAACAAGGGTTGCACAAAAAGGAGTAGTGAATAAGGGAACTAATAAACCTTATTCTAAATGAGATGCAAATGCTTTATCGCCACATCTTCTCAAACATTAGGTTCGGTAAAGTGCGACAATAAAGAACTATTACCGTGTTATTACGCTTCCGACATAAAGATGATTCGTGGGTGTCTTTTTACAAAATAACCCTTCTCATATTCTCAAATTATTGAACGAAAGGGCGTTCAATATTAATTTATATACGGCTTATGAAAACTGATAGACACTATGGCCTAGCGCTAAAGCTACGAATAAAAGATTCGTAGCAAAAAATGTCAACACGCCACTAATGTAACTTACATTTTCCACCCCGAGGCAATAAACCGTCCAATCATATTTTATTGAATTATTTTGTATAGTGGTCAGTATTGTCGTAATTTTCCTCGTCAACAAGATTTCTTGCAGAAAAATGTAGTGAAAATAACATGAAAAGTGTGAGAATTCTTGATTTTGCCAATTTTTCCGACGCTACCGATATTTGCGACTCGCGCTGCGACGTGAGACCTGCAATAACTAGGACATCTGCAGACCGTACGCTAAAAATAAGTTATCATTCGTATTACGAAACGCAGCGCTGGTTGGAGGTACAAAGGTGTACCGCAAACCTCAAGCGTTTATTGACACGAAAATGGTCGCTCTTTCAGAACTTTTCTGAAATCTCTGTAAATAATTTGAAATTATATTTTTACGGATGACGAAACTAAATTCATACAATTATCCAAGTGTTAAGCTTTGGAGAGGTAGACAGGTTTTTGGTAACAGTTGCTTTAAACCCCACTATGATTTATTTCGTCCCGTTTCTTTCTTTTCACTATGTCTGGCCTCCATCCCCATATATTTCTTCAATGTCCAATCCCAATATAAATTCAAAAATTTCAGCGCTATTCTACGGAAGTTCTCAGTTTTTTCTGGTACAATAAAGCAATCATATTAGATTTTATATTTTGCTCCGTCTCCTGTAATAAGGAACCCGACCCGAACAGATTTCATTTGCATACAATGTTTCAGATTTTTCATTATGCTAATACAAATGAAATATAATATATTTTCTCTTGAGATGCTATCAAGAGAGCTATATGATTTGGAATTAAGAACGTGTCGGAAAGAAGGCTGAGTGGAATCGGGAGCGATTGCGGAGTAGAACCAGAATGCTTAAGTGGACTGGTATAAAATGCCTATGGCATTAAAGCCGCCGTACATTTCTGTGCTCAAAATATTCAACAAGTAAATATTTTTGTATCAGGTTCGCAAGAAAAAGTACATTTGAGATAAATATTAAATAAACACAGTCACTACATAGGTTATGTTCTGCTGTGTAGGATAGCAGAGCTCAAGTGTACTCTTTTTTTATTCCCAGCATTTTTTTTAATGTAGTGTAAATAAAATACAGTAGTTACCCAACAATACGCTTTCAGCAGATTGTTAATTCTGACAATTTTAATAGATAATTCACCATCCATATATGCGTGGGTTTATCGAACATTGCTCTAACCTTCTGTCTATATCATCTTATCTTATTTTTAATTTAACTTTGACCCACCCACCATCTACATACATATATATGACGTACTTTAAAGGCACTACAGACCGAGAACCCCCGAGAACACCCGAGAAGCGTGAATGTGATTGGTTTCTCACCATCTCGTTCTCATTGCGAACAAGTCTCGCCGAGACTTCTTGCGCGAGTCTGTAGGACGTATTAGAGAAAAAGAGAAAAAAAAAATGAGCATCGATGTTTTGTTCGCTCCCGCTTTCTGTATGACACAAGCTTCACAGATGATTTCGTGTGAGTGATACTGCAGACTGGTTGCGTCGAGAGCCTTTTATCAAGCTAATATTAAAAGGAACGACGCCTCTTTGTCTTGCCTTTGAGGTTTCTCCGAGAAAACCAGTGATCTGATATGAATTTGTTAGCATATTTTTTGTTGCTTCCTTCTGTTTTGTTGGCATTTTCAGCAGCAGGTTCACTGAATTTTTGCGTATAGTCGTTTTTTTCTAATCTTTTTTTCTGTTTCGTCTACGTGTGTGCTTAACGTACGTGTAAACATTATTACGGCTACTGAACTATGAAAATAAAAAGTACTGAAATTGCTTAAACTGGAATGCTGTTTAAACAATCGCTGACCTTTTTTATACATATATATAAATTTATATATTGTGTCGCATAAAATTCATTGGTAAAAGGTCACATCACATATTTTTAGAAAAGTAGTATTTCAAATATGTATTAAAAGCAAGCACGCGAGTTTAGGCTTGCACAGAGGAACGTTTTAAAGATTGTTCAGCATTCGTGTTACGTCACAATTTCGGTCAATACACTTACGTCTAGGTATGTATTTCCCTAGTGACACAAATACATTGGTAACAAGCGAAGATATTCTAAAATTACTTTATATTGGCTCTTAGTACGGTAGATACCTACTCTTAAGACAACCTGACGGCCCCACCTTTGGAGTTTCTTCTTCGAGAAAATCGTAAAATGCAAATGGAAAACAATAAAACTTCGCGAAATTGAAAAGAGCGGCGTTGTATACGAACATCACATAATAAGTATTAGCTTTTGTCCCCAGCTTTACCTCTTAGGCCTGAGAATTGGAAAAAATGTTTAGTAGGAACATTACATTGACCTTTCCTGGTGATAAAGACTAGCAATTTTTTTTTTGTATTCTGGGACACAAAAAAGCACACACACAGACATGATGAGACATGAAAGAAATTATTTAGGCTATCTTTATTCTTGTCTAGTATAGATCTGCCAGAACTAATTAAGAACTAGCTGTCCTTAATTATTTCTTGCCATAGCCATAACAAAAATACTAATCAATCAGCCAGGGCTTTTACCAATACTGCACCTTAGATAAATACGCCAGGCCATCAAGCTACAACAATCTGTCAAATTTCTTTAATTGATTTTCAACTCTATTGTTAAAGAATCAGGTTCAAGAATGATTGGGAAAATTTGACAGTTTCGGGTAGCTTGATGTAGGTAAATATCATCTCTCGTTGGGACCTTACAGATGAATGCAAGGTCTAAGCGTTATCTTAGCTCATAACAATCTTACTATGGGTTATTTCCGCTAAATATTTGTATTAGCCCCGTTCAATAAACTCCACGCACTCACAGTGTGATAAATTACACTGTCTCCATCTAACTGTCATATTATTGATCCAAGTTTGATTGTTGTGACCGCCGGCAGTAATGCAGTGAGGAGTTTATTGTACGAAAGTGGGATGTGGGCAGTGAGAATGTTTTTCTATGGAAAGACTGCGTTTAAAATATGAGTACTATTCACTGTCAATATTCTACTTCAAGAACTGAAACTAAATATTTTGCATACTGTTTAATGTCGTGGATTTCCGCAAAGTAACTTCAGATTCTATAAATTATTCTATCCTAAGAAAGAATTGTGATTAATATAGATAAGCCTAAAGCAATTGACGTAGTTGTCATGTAAAGCAACGAAGACTATTTTTTATTTTTGTTTGAAACAAACCAAAATATGGACATTCCAAGGTTGTTTATCAAATGTTTTGAATAGCATTAACAATGTTTAGAAATATTTAAATAACAATGCATTTGCATATCTAAGTTGAGTAGATAATAGGTTGAAATAATTGGTCTGGCAACAATGACGCACATACACCGTGGTGTATGAGGTGGATGGCGTTTGTAATCTGTGGACGTTCCACACTTAGTATGTCCATGAAAACAACACCAAATAATCTTCAAGTTCTAAGCGACTTCAAAATACTTGATCGATTAAAAAAGAAAAGAACGCAATAAAAGCCAGGCCTTAGGCGATATTGACATGGGTTAGCTCGGCTCGCTATGTCCATAAAAATCAAAATTGTTTAATAAATTTGACTGTGGACGACAGCAGTATTGCCTGCAGGCTGGTTTGAAACAACCTCGGATACAAGACCGCATGTTACAATTGTCTCTTCTAGTTGTACGTGAAATATAGGACTTGGTTGCCACTGTTTTTTTTCCGACATTGTGGATGTGGGTTGATTCTGAGGGTACAGGAAAACATTGGTTTGTACAAAACAAGTATCAGAGCTCTGTTTTCTGTTCCTTTAAATCTGACTGGGCTGCTCGAGTTATCTAGTGTCGAACTAAAATGAACCAACCTTCCAAATTGCATGTTTTTTGTTTTCGTTTTATGACGTCACGAAAATTGCTGTAATACCCATACCCTTAAAATTTTCCGCGACACGCACGCATTGCGTACACGCAGCATTGATCTAGATAAGTTATCTTTTTCAACAGAGAACATAACTTATTTTCTCAAGACTACAAAGTCACTAGTACAGCATTTATAAAAACAATTCAGACAAAATCTACTATATGTATGCATAATAGTAGATTTCGTCTGTATTGTTTTTTGTGTACAACCAATATCTAACTTTTTTATGAGACACTGAAAATTCACGAATAACTCCGATACGTAAAAGTTACTAATTTCACGGCCGGTCGTTTTTCTGAAAGACGAATGGTATATCGTGACAAGTTTTGTTTTCTAAATAAGGGGTCTGCTGAAGTTTGTGTGCGGGCGTACCAGCAGCATCGGCTCCCGGCCGTTACGTCACCGGCGGGTCGATACGAGGCGCACCCTGCGGCCACCCGAACAAACGCTCCACAACGAGAAATTCACCAACTTTTAATACTTTTTACATGCCTCCTGTTATCAACATTCTCCCTCCTTTATTATCTTGTAAATATATATACTCGACTCGTGAAAATGATATGATGAATGATGAAGAGATGTATTGAAAAACTGACCCAAGTCTTTCCATAGTTTCCCTTATTTGTCTTCGGAACTTTGGAACCCGTTTTTTTTTTTTGCGATATGTCTAACTGTTTACTCAATCCGTTTCTTTTCTTTTCAGGTAAGTTTGTTTCCTGTTTGCTGACTTCGTTAGTGCTTAAGGAAGCAAGAAGTTGTTAACATACGGAGAAAATTTGGCACCCTTCGGAAACAAAAGGTACTTAAGAATTTGGTTCACCAATTTTCCCACGTGCGATGGTGAAAATGAAACAAAGTGTAAAGTTTCGCAGAAAAGGGAACAGCTGATTCACATCGGTTTTCATTACCGAAATAAACTTTCACTGGTAAGAATATTCTACAATTTTTTGTATGTTATATGAAACATCCATGTCATCGTTAATTATAAAAAAAACAGCTGCTTGTTATAAAATACACGTTTTAAAATATAAACGTCGCTTTAACAAACAACAAAAAGTTAAAAGTGGGCACGTTTCTGACTTTAAATATTTTGAATGTGCATTTAATAAAAAGAATACGTGACCCAGCATTCATACATTGACGTCACATGCACAAGGCGCAAAACCTTCCCAAAAAATACGATGCTGCGATACAAAATTTAATTGAAATGCACTTTCACTGCCGTGTATGCAATCAGTATTGAAAGCATAGTCTAGCCGTATTGTAATCATCAAATTATACCCCCCCTCTCTATGAGGCCCCCTCTCAATGAGAGGAAATGGGCCGTAATCCAGCACGCGGGTTGCTAGGTCATTAGTGTCTCAAGTGAGCCGTTGATTCTACGATATACCGGTTTCCTAACCTATGAGAATTTACCTTCAAAGCCCTGCAGTTTTCATGGCCAAAATGACCTACACAACACACTTCGTGCAAGCTCTCAGTCACAATCCAGAATCTCGATACAACCGTTCATTATAATGTTACACATTCGTCGCAAAGTTGCAAGCGTATGTAGGTAAGCAAGCGATTTGTTGTACGTACATTTGGGGGCCCCATATGCTGTCAGGTGTTTCTATTGCGTAGAGAACACATTTTATCTCGAGGGCCCCCAACTTGGATCTCAGCTAGACAGAAACGGCATGTTTATGTCTTGATATTAATCAAAGCAGACAGTCGTTGGTGGAGACGGGGAATATATTACTCAGGCTTTGCGTAGATTGGAGTCAAGACTGTTTTTAGTCAGACAGAACGGGTCTACTGAAAGAAATGCTTCATTACTGTGCAAAATTGTCCCATCGACAAACCAAAATTGTTGCCTCTAGGGTAGACTGTGCATTGGTTTACATGCGTAAATTATCAACCCTTAATTTTTGAAGCCCAGTGCAGGTTAATGGATGCGTCACACAGTGGAAAAACACATCATGGAATACTATGATGATTTCTATCACTGTGTTGGAAGTAGCGGTGATGAAATAATTCACGCAAAGTAAAGTGATGAACTCGTAAGTAACAGCCACCACCGCTCTGCCGCTAGTGTGAGCAATGTATCATGACAGTAGACTGTTTAAGTAAATTCAATCGCAAAATTATTTTCTTATGTGACAATTTAATATTATACGAAGAGTATTTACTAAGTTAATGCTTTTGTAGAGCTGAAAATTTGTGACAAGTTTTAAAAGATAGCTCTTTCATGAGCTAAGTTAAATTAAGACATTAGTTCAGTCGGGGACTGAAAGATATTTTCCTCTTAAAGAAAGTGTGTGTAAGATAAGAAGTTATCTTACATATTATTCTTTGATCTGATTAAGGGTTTTTATCAAAACCAAAGAAAAATTGTATGAATACAAGAGAAATCGATTTGTTTCAAAACAAGGTTTGTGAAAGTTTTTCAGTAATAAACAAAAGTTACAGTCAATAAAATCATATCAAAAGAATTGTATTTGTTTTCAAGAGTTACCTAATTTCGCTGGTTACTTAACTGATCGGCTTGTTAAACACCACAAAGGTGTAAACACCAGTTAGTAAACAACAGTTACTCACTCGTTCACCGAATTACGCCCCATTTACATGTCTCCCATGGGAGTCTTTAAACTCCTAAAACGAAAACACTCAATCTGTGTAAGCTCGACTAATGGGATGCTAAATTAACTGTTTATACGATTTACGTCACACAATCATAGGTATAGCTTGGCATGCTTTGCAAGGGAAGGTACAATTAAAAACCCGGTTTTAAACGGTTTTAGGGTTTAAAAAAATTAATTACTAAAGACTGGAAACGTGCAAATGAGCTTTTACTACCAATGTAACTGAAAGACTAAACTTGCTAATGAGTCAACAAAGGCAAATCTGTTCAGGCTGCCGTCAGGCGGCAACTGGTCATCATAATCCAATTACTGTCACGGCTCTACGACTGAAATCTGAAAATCTGATGAAAAAACAGCACGAGAAAAATCGACGGAATTTTTATTTACAACGGAGTTCGTCTACAGGTTTACTTATCATAAAAACATTGAGTGGTTATTATTCTTTGTATGGTTTCCGGGGCTGAATGGTTGGCCTTATCTCTTCCTGTGGGCCAGTCAGTTAATGGTAAAGCGATTAGCAACTAGAAAAGAATAAGCTACAGCTTTGCTTTATTTTTTTTCCCACCATGCGAGTAGGTTTTATATTAAATTGGTTAGGTATACACTTAAATTCAGCTGCATCCGGTTAGATTGGGAGCCGACCCCAATATATTTGGGAAAAAGGCTGGGCAGATGATGATGTTTAAATAAGTTAACAATAAACTTTTACATACTACGTAAACGTTTAATGAAATGATTCTCTATTCCTTCAACGCTCGTCCATTTATTCTTACCGAAGCTTTTCAAACTTCTTATGAGAACTTCAACCACTTCTGCGGCTAAAGTCTCGCTTGTCATTAATTTCAATCGTTCCGTAGAATTTCTTGCTAATTATCAACGTTTTAGGTCATAACCAAACACTGTTTTAAGCTTTCATTGTTTTGTAACTAAACTTATATACACTGTCATTTATCATTTGTCATTTATCTTCCGTGATTATCAATATACCGTGAGCTCCTGATATTTCGGAGCTGTTGCCAAACGCCATGATCGCGGGATGACTGGAGATTGTCTGTCTAACCTTTTTCTTTGTCTTTTGCTACGCGCACAAAACTAAACACACTAAACAGTTTTCAATCACAACTAAAACCTACATTACACAAATTTATGCCGTGACTTGGATACATCGAGTCACGAGGTCCCAGTGCCAAATATTTACCGCCATAAGTGACTGTTCCACAAGGGATTAAACTATTTTCATGTAATTTAACTGATATTACTATGAGTGTGAAATTTTGTATTTATTAAGTATAAGTAGTAGTAGCTGTATGACATAGTTAGAAACATAATTAGATTACAGTCGGACTGCCAAGTCATAGGTCTCGAGTTCGAACCCAAGACACGCACCTCTGCTTTTTCGGAATCATGTGCGTATTGTATAATTATCACTTGCTTCGATGAACGAAAACATCGTGAGGAAACCAGCATGCCCGTGAGATATTTCTCGACGGCATGTAAAGAAGCCAAGTCAGGGGCCCATGGACGGCATAAAAACTCTGACACCGAAAAAAAAGAAGAAATAAATATTAGATGTAGTTACAGGTGGGATAAGGGACCTACCGAATCAACCTGGAGAGTCTTCCCTTAAGTTTTGAACTCAGTATTTTCCCATGAAGAAATGACGCTGTTAGAAATATAAATATGAATAAAACCCCTGTATTTATAACTATTCAACAGACAATTTCCCACACGCTGTGTTCTATGTTAACAAAGATGTTATAAAGTATTATTTTATAGAGGATCGTTTCTCATTCTCCGATGCCATTGTTTGCGCGGTTGACCCTAAATAATCTATGAACTTTTCAGTCAACATCCGTCGGACAGTTTCAGGCATCCTTTTGCAACTAGTCATACTTAACTTTTCGAGGGTTTTTCAACACAATGCAAAGGTAAAGGTTTAGAGTTTCTGTCTAAAATGTATAGGATACCTAAAATCCAACTTTTCCTCTGACCTTGGCAACGCATTGTTGTCAGCCCCTTGGTAGGTGCCTGCAATAGTTTTTAGATTTGACTTTCTGTATTGCAATCATTGTAACACTTTAAGTATGGGAGTTCGGATTCATTAAATTCCATTATAATGAGTTGAACTTAAATTTAATAAAAGTTTAACACCAATATTTCATGCATGAACTGCAATAAACATAACACACAACAGAAGTCATAATTGTTAGAATAAATTAGTCTTGCTCCGTTATATTTTGATGTGTGTGTTTATGTGCTCATTAAGTTAGGTTAATACGAACATTAAATGGCTGAAGGCGACGAAACTATAATTATGACAATTTCACGCTTTAATTGATCACTACGCTTAAACTGTTGAGTGCCTGCTTCTATTTGGCACCATAATTAATGGAAGTTTATGAATTGGAGTTCGTAATATTCCACCTCTGAAACACCCACTGTTGAGCATAAGTAATCTTGCACCGCAATGTGTCAGAATTTCAGTCGCATTCCATTCAAAAAAATCGAACAGAATTCTTAATTGCTGCGTATGTTTCAAAATGCACCTTGTTGTTCAGGTGGAGACGTCTCAGGGTAGCTTGCGTAGTTTAAATATTCTAACGTATTTTGCAATTGTTTGATTTGCAAATGGAAAATATAATTTATGTAATTACAGAATTATAATCAGTCAAAAACTTTGCCCAGGCACAAAATATTATTTGGTTACTTTTAAGTTATTTGTTTTATTTTGTGAGTACTTGTGGCATGTGCCAAATAAACGTATTCTCTTTCTTTCAAATCTTTCCTTGTTAAAAACTACCCAGTAAAAACGTTTTATCGTAGTACATAGGTAGATGGGTGCAAATGATTCAACTCTAGGAGCATTTTCACAATATTTTATTAACGTGACCCAAATAGTTAAAAACCATAATTAAGTTGACACGAGATAATAACCTTGCTGACGTAAGCATATTAATTTTAATGTTCGAGCAACTTTTAATCAATGTAGATTTACATGGAAGAAATATTATGATGCGTAAATTATTATACTGCATAGATAATGCGGTAATATTTTATTCAAACATACTTTACTGTTTTATTTTTAAATGAATATGATAATAAAAATAATTAATTAAAACAATTAATAAAAATAAAATAATAAATGATTATTATAAATAATAATAATTAAGTAAGTTGAACAAATAGATAAGTTTATTTATGATTTAATAGTGTCAACTAAAGAAATATACGTAAAATAAAACATATACACATTATCATTTACTTTATTTATTGCACATGGATATCTGACAAGTACTGCATATAATGACCTATTCGTGATAAAGTATTTTAACTTTATAAAAGTATTGAATTACTGCCGTATCCACTGTGTGAGTTGTACTACTCGTATAATGATTGTATTCTGTGGTTTGCGTAGATAGGGTTGTCAATCACTATAACTTTAGCGAAACTATTCGGCACACAACCCATGCGTGCCATATCTAATATGAATTTAGTAAGTACATCCTACGAGTGTGAATCATGTTAACTCACTGATAAGTATGCAATCACTTAACGTTGTTGTTTATACCAGTTACAGACACAACTAATGTTTAATTAGGCACGACTGAAAAATACGTGTGTCGTCACCCACTGACTTTTTGTACCTATGAATATTTAATTTGAATTCAGTGATTCCCTTGGGAGTTTTTGTAAATTAATACTCAACTCAAATGACAATTTTATTACGATTCTAAACAAAGTATATTGATTTCAAATACTGATTAAACTGTGTTAATACGCTGTTGGTGCTTGTACACATAAGATAAATAAAGGTTTGATATCAGTAGATAAGAATCACAACAAACAAATCGGTATTAAACAATACAATACCATGTATGTATAGTACATGAGTACTTATGTCTATGGCTACTATATCTACGTACGTTATAGAACGTACAGAAATCGTGCATTCGGTAGGCATATCGGATTTCAATTTAATGTAAGGTTTCAAATATCAAAAATCGCTTACACGGTCATTTAGTCAAGGGCACCGAAATTTGCAATGAGATAATAAAAGGTTGTATTGCCATAGCTCGCGCGGATCGCAACTTCAGCGACGACGAGTGCCATATGAGTGATATTAAAGTTATTAACGCGCGAGGGATGATCCAGGTCGGTGCGTTCATCACCAGCCAGGCGAGGAGACGAGCCCGATGTCCGCCGTGCCGGTCTCTGGGGTCGGATCCGCTCCGCCGGGCAGGCGGCCCGCTCCGCTCCTCGCCGCGAGCGGGCCGGGCGGCTACAGCGGGCTGCACGCACAGTCCTCTCCTAACCGCGAGTGAGCGCGCTGCTGCCGCGGCGCGCCCTCCGCACACAGTCAGGCACATGCCTACGAAATGTCACCTACCTACATTTCCCGATAACGTCCGATTAGCAATTAACACCGCCGAATAGCACGCTCAGTGCACGGCGACGTTCGATAGTTTAAAACGTTCTATTAATAACAGTTGTATCTTTTTGTCGTGAAGTTTTTTCGAGTAAGATTTTAGTTTTACGCGTAACGAGTACATATATGGAATGTGTTGCTAATTCATAGCCTTGACTACGCAGAATAGCATATTGTTTTTTGGTGTGTTTTTATTAGTTGCGTCGCCGGTAATTATGTCTCCTCGTGTTTGTGTGTACAATGTTTGTAACGCATGTAGTTTAGTGTTTCTTTCTCGAGTAAAGCAGGAAATAACCAGTAAACGTTACTGTCGCCTGCATTGTTTTGTTTTACATATGTGCTGATAAATATGCCTCGCTACTTGGATTTGAGAGTGACGTATGTAATCCGGTTTTTGTTTACGGATCTGATGCTGATGGTGACCTTGCTGGTAAGAATATGAGACAGTATGTGCCGTTGCGTTAGTGCAAAATGTCATTCGGAAACCTTATTATTTTTAGGTTAATTCAAAAATTCAAAACCTTACTTTGTAGGAGCGGTAGTTGTTTAAAGTAACATCAGCCGTCATGATACGCATGGGCGAATGACGAGAACACGCGGTTTAGTTCGCATCTAAATGTGCAATTAACTATGTGCTGGCTTTTGTATTATATGTGGGAAATGGAATCTTAAGACGAGTAGTGCGTCTAATTAGAAATCACCACGCGCGTTTTATCGATTTATACATATAGGAAACTTTATCTCCGCAGCTTACTAAGTAGTGCATGATACATGATGGCAATTAAAGTTGCAAAACATGACGATTTAATGACTTAATCATTTGTCTGACAAGAATGACAAATGATACTGACCTTCTATACAATTACAATGTTTATCGTACTTCTCCACAAGTAAAAACATGCGTAACTCTTATATTTCGAAAAATATACACAAACACCCTAAATAATTAATTATAATTATGTCGGTATTTGAACTGGCAGAAATATGTCTTAGCTTCAATAAGACAAGAATAAATACTTTAATAATAATAATAACAAATTGACAGTGTCTACGACACACAATAGGATCGTTAGCATTATTATAATAATACATAATAATGGTACGTAATATGTTTACACACTGTTTTGGCGGTACCTACATTATTTATTGTGACCACGTACATAACACTAACATTATTTACTGACAGATTAAAAATATTAAAAACACATTATTTTATAAACTAGTTACTGTAACACAGGTCAAATCATCACAAGATAAAAATAAAACCGGTTATACTCGGATTTGTCTGCTTTTATGACAATATTTTTTTTATCGCCTCTCAAGTCTGGTAATCTATCTCTTTGTACAAACAATTTGAAACATTATATACATAAAAGCAGAGCCGATTATTTCAGAGCACAAGAAACATCTACCAAGCTCTTCATTTGTTAAAGAAAGGGTTATCGTACCTTATCAATCACAATACTAATATGAAGTTGAACAACAACTATAAAATCCTAAATATACAATTTGATTTAATGATAGCTACAAGTATAATGAATCACCTAATTAAATGTGAATAAGTCCTAAAACTTAGTAAATAAAACGTGAAACGGTTTATTCCAGACTGCCACCATCGGGCTGCCACCACTGGTGGCAATTGCAACTTTTTGTTCTCTTCTACCACCACTGATGGTGGATGTGTTTGATCTAGTCGTGTTTGCCACCCCTTTCTGCCACCGCGGTGGCAGACTCGACGATCAAGTAGCCATCTGCCACCACCAAGTATTTCAACTAACAAATAGAAAGAAAGATGGCCTTTCTGGGCCCAGCTGCAAATGCTGCCTTCTGCCTTCTATATTTGTTTTTATTTATTTTTGGGTTAGTTAACCATCTCGACAAACGTAGAACTAAATTTGAAAACGGAATGTTAAATTGTCAATTTCACCGAATGCCAATGTCACCGATGCCTCAAGCCCTTCATACACAACGCTACGCTAATCTCCGATACCCGACAACTTTGGTATCTAGGCGACTACCGCAATAATAACCCCAGTAAACCAAAAAAACGGTTCCCATTTATAAACGTCCCTTTGTGTCCCAATTGGCCTTGTTTGGTTCTGTGTCCTGCTGATATGAAGGGAAGTGGAAGTTGAGTTTTTTCGAAACATAAATAAATACAGTCAATTAAAAGATCAGCTTGTATACTAGACGTTACGTCACAATCGTGACGTAGCGACATGGTAGCCGGAAGAAGTAATTGCAATATTAATAAACATAAAGAGGATAACCCGTTGAGTTTGTGATAAAAATGTTATGTATGTATGTTCTCAATAATAAACGCGTTTTGTTATAATCTAAGTGTGGAATAGTAGTTACATTAAGTGCTAAAAACGTGAGAGTGTGCTGTAAAAAAATGTGTTAACATGACAGCTGAATTTTTTACAGACCTTACACTAGTTTAGTTTCCACTGTCTTTTCTGTCTTTTTAGAACAACATACCAAACTAGTTTATGTAAATAGAATTTTAGTAAACTTAAACTTTAAGTGAACATAAGTGAGTTTGGACTCCTAGTAACCGAGTCGAATCGATTTTATCGTCGGCCTTAGCACTTCTATTCTTTGGAAAAATGTATCGTCTAACCACCTCTAAATTCAAATATTGCCTTACGAAAAACTGATACAAGACGATATCCAGACGCTGTTTCAAATAGACACTTAATTTTAGAAAAACATTGGACTAAACTGGACTTAAATAAGATAATAGTTCTAAAAACAAACCTTAATAACTTTCTAGATCTTTTCCTATCTTTTACTCAGTAACTACGTAACGTTTCTCCTTAGTCTGTCCCCCAAAAGATAGCTAATCAGTGATAAATGCCCTTCTTAAATCCTAATTAGCGTCCTTTCTGTACCAATAATCATAATTCACGTTAAAGAAAACCAATACGCCGCAGGGAGTATTGATAAAATCAAGTAACATTACGGGACCTTTCGATTAAAGACAAAAAGGTTACGTTAATTCAAGAAAACCCTATTTTTGAACACATTTTAGCACTGGGTAAGCCAACTTTTTTTTTTATTAAATATTTAATATGTAAGTATATTTTATTCAAACTACAAATATAACTTAAATTATAATAAAAAATTAAGACTAAAAGTATGAAACCTACAACTATAGGTACATATACAACGACGTCAATAGGACAAAGGCGTCAAAGTACTTCTCCGTACTAATCCTATTTTAGAAACTCATTTTAGCAATGGCCAACCTTATTTTAGGAACTCATTTTAGAACCAATTATTAAGTGTGAGAGAATTTAGAACTCAGTAGATTTTCGAATGGTTAGAGCTTTTAATCAGGGCCCTAGGTATACTGCGAAATGGCCAAGTGTCTTCTTATTACAGACTGACTTTGCCTGCTACATAGTTAGCGTGTATTAGGATATTTTTATTAATGTATTTAAACTTCATGTACAACAGTGGTACATAGGCGGACTTTATGCCACAAGGCATTCTCTACCGGTCAACCTTTGGGTGCCACTTCTGGTACACAGATCTCTTCTATATGTATACGTATACAAGGTGTAGTTTTGCAACCTCGTCAAAATTCAGGAGGTAGTCATAGAAGACGTAAATAATCAATATAAATTACGGTACCTGGGTCAATAATAATAAACGTTGCTTTTTTTAGTTGTTTTAATTTTACACTATTTCAGAATGAAGCCCTTCTCAAAAGAGGAGAATCACCCGTTTATCGAATAAACGTCTGCGTGTGTGTAAGGATTGTGTACATTTCCAGATTTCCGATATTAAGAAAAAAATAAAAAAAAATACCTACCCATTTTATTATTAATTCGAGTCGAGAATCATTAGCACAATAACTTAATTTAACCTAACAAAACTACACCATGTATTGTTAGAGGGCTGTTTGTACCTATATACCTACATAGTTTTCTACTTAGACAGGCACTTCTCATGTAATCAGTGCATATTGTAAGTACTTACATAGATAAATATAACCACGTGTATCGGTGCGTACACACCAATTTATTGTATTGTGTATAAACTGAATTTTATTGTCCTTTAAAAAGGAATTCGACCTAGTTCAGAGTTTTGAGATTTAGTTAAAACCTATTCTTAGATTAGGTATTAATATCAGATAGCTTCTTATCAAAGTGTTGTTTAAAGGATAATCTGTTTTAATTTTTGTTAATGCACTGTTGATTATGACCATTTAGATAATGCTAATTTTACTACGAAAATATTAATTACACATAACATTTAAGGAGGAAAAAAATTTAATTGGCCAATTACATCACCGGCTTATAAACCAGTATTACTTTATCATTTTAGAATAATTATAATGAGGAATTAAAAAATAAATAACAAAAACAATTGTGTTTTTCACGCAGGAATTTCTCAGAAGCAACCCCAGAGTCTGGATTTGTGCCCGGTTCATCAACCGGGCACAAATCAATAGGCTCGCCCCCTTCTACATAGGACTTAAACATAACTGGCGAAACATGGGTGTACTAAAGGAACACCTCTGCGTATCCTTCGGGGATAATAAGCGTGATGTTATGATAAAATTGTCTTATTATTATAAATTGTTTAGCTTACAATATCAAATACTCTGAAACGGTATCAGCATATTCTATTACTAGATAATTCCTTTGTAAAGACCTTATTATTTTGGCAACCCACACACTATTTTGTTTGTTTAGCTGTAGGTAGATATTATAATTACCTACCTGTATTATTAATATTCATAATTATTTTTCTACACTAAACTAGCTTAGATATAAAAAAAATATACTTACCCACGCAGAAAATATTCAAGAAATTAGAAAAGTAAGCGACCGCAGATTTTTTATCTGTACCAGTGTTTAGTTGACGTAGTTTGCCAATTAGTTTTTAATGCGATGTACATTTTATCGATGAGTATTTATTTTAAAATATTTTGTAAACACATGTTTATGAGATAAGTAAAAAAAAAAAGTGGAAAGATAACCGTTCATTCTTGTTCAATCAGACGTGTTTTCCTGTTTTCTTACTGGCTTCGAGTATCAATCTTCATTTACTTAGTATCTACTTAGCGAAAATTTTGAAATGATATGGAAGAAAAAGGAGTAAATGCTGCCGTGACGTCTGACAGGGGAGAATGGAAGATGAAAACGTGTTGCGCCGACCCCAAGTAGAATGGGTCAAGGGCAGGAAGAGGATGATATCGATAATTTTCTATGCATTAAAAAAAATCTGTGTTGTGTGCTCACAACCTACTCTCTTTCAGAAAGGATTAAATCTATTACAGGCTGGTGTATGGTCCGGTTAATCAGAAGCCAGCCTCGTCGGTTGATCTGCGAGATGCCATAATAATAAAAAAACAGGCATACATGGATAAAACACATTTTTAAATTCGGAATAATTAAAAAAAAAACTACTCTCTGTCTGAAACCATTTTAGCCAGCCAGTATTTGACACTACAGTCTAATTAAACACACACAAGGGCCACTTGTCTCGTTAGCCACGAGTTTCCGTCCCCACCCAGATAGCGGTTAAGTCGAGTGCCAACTAATCACTGGCATGACCGCCGTTTGATTAATTACCCGTGTTCAGGTGTGAGAGACGTAAACGATGGTTTATTTACGTGTTCAGTCTAAACAATCGTTATCTTTGTACCCGACACTTGTGACGTGGGAAAATCTGTGTGACTGAGAATGTTGGCTTAATAATGGTGAAAGTGTGTGGAAGAATTGTGGAGTTTGAAAAGATAATTGAGTTAAGTAGGTAGTAGTATTTTTATTGTATCTTTTATATACTACTGGCTATTGTTGACCGCGTGAAATTTTTATGAAAGTATTACTTCCCTATTTGCTTCGGATTTTGTTAACAATTTCAAGTAGTAGTATTTTTTTTTTGCACGGAACCCTAATTATTTAAAAAAATAGAAGTTACTCCTCATAGTATCAGCTATGTGCCAGTAAAATTCCTGTCAAAATCAGTCCAGCCGTTTCGGAGATTAGCCGAAACAAACAGACAGTAAGACGAAAATTTAAAGGTAACAAAAAAAATGTTATTTTTTTTGTTACCTTGAGTACCTACCGTATATACTTTCACATGCAATCAGTAAAAAGCTATTATTTTGAAATTACAAACAGACACTTTCATATTATTAACTTGTATAGATTCATTCCACTTAATGATTTCCAGAATGAAAATCAACACAAAAATTTGCTGACACATTGTCAAGCACACGGTAAACTGTAGAGCTGTCACTGGTTGACTGAATTATCGAGTGCCAATCGGGTCACTTGACTTGCATTTATTTTTCGTTTCAGTAACCGGCTAACTCCCAGTTGAGAGTGCTCAACAAATTATGATTTTAATAGATATATTATTATGTTCAAACGCCTTCACTCTTGTTTGCAAAACACATAAATAGAAAGCACTTAGTTTCTACCTACTTTTTGCACAAACATCTAACTTACATGTAACTTACGGTTAAAGGGATGCAAAGCTTGATATTTCGGTTGGGTTACCCACAGATCCAGTTGTTCAGCTCCTTATTAAGATAAAATAAACATTTCCAACAGTATAAAGATCAGCATCTCGAGCGAAAAAGCTGAAAAGCTCTGAGATAAGAATAAACGAAGCAAGTGTGAACGCGAAGACAAGTAAATCAAAAATGCATTGCATTGCGATTTACTGCTTTGTCGTGTTCAGAATATCTCTCGCTGAAATATGGACAGAATTGCAACAAAACAGTGTTAGTAAAACTGTCACAATGTATGTAGGTATATGATTGTGCAACTAGACTTAATGCTAGATTAGTTTTATTATGCTTGTGGAGTATAATTTTAACTTACGAGTACGTTAATTTAATCTTGGAAATGAAAGCATTATTTTGCTAAAGGTTTAAGAAATAATCGGGTACTGCAGTGTTGCACTTTTAAAATTTTGATTCGATCGGTATTTGTTTAATATCTGCTTGACCTGTTAAAATTATTCGGGTCAAACACCTTTGTAACACGAACTGGTACTTTTAAAGTTATTTTAATCTTTATCCGTGATGCGTTTTATGGCATAAAATATACATAAATGAACCAACATAAAGTTGAGTCCACCGCGCTTGTGTTTTTCGTTTATGTTTTCAAAAAGGATATGTGTGTGTTCTGTAGTCATTCAGATACATTAAAATCAATATTGTCGGGCCTAATGTTTTAGCATTTCGTACTTTAACACTCGTAAGTATAAAATCTGTTTTCGTTTCCACGAATTCTTCGTCACATACAAAACGACCCTCGTTACATAAACCACTGACTCGTTCACATACCATTGCACTTTTTTCCAATCGTTCTAATATCGTTTGCCGATGACGCCTCTAGCAATAGTTCAATGGTCTGTGAATCGTAATGTGAAACTTTGTCTTAGCAGGCACCCAAGATATAGCTAGATACCTACAAAATATGTTGAATCTTTCAACAAATTCGATTTAGTCTCTAAATGTTGGTAGTTCTAATTATGATTTATCCCACGCAAGTTCTATGACACCACCCCAGAGGCCTTACTGGCAATAAAGGAGAACTTAATTTATTGCGGGTTACTGGCCAGCAATCAATATTATTTTATCTTTAAGTACAGAACTCTCGGGAACTATATAAATCGAGAAAAGAAACAAATACTCCTAGTCAAAAGGATAGCTGGTCCTTAGTAGGGTTATTGGTACAGGAATATTAGGGGTTTCAACTCAGAATGAGAGATAGTCAGCTATGAACTTGTAGAAACTTTTATTTTGACACCCTAAAACGTACTTGTCTCAAAACCTACTTATCCCAGGGTGTCCGCGACTACAGATATTCCAAGGTCAAAGGTCAAGAAATCGGTTTTTTACACATTTCTTGCAAATATCTTGTTTCCTACGGGTTTTATGCTATTTGTATTTAATATAAATATTGTAGAGGATTAAATTCTCTACAACTTTTGTTTAAACATTTTTTTTTTATATCTTGAACCATTTTTTGAGATAGAGGGCAGAGCGCGCGTATGAACGAACGTATGAACCATTAGGAATTGCCTTCAAAATCCTTGGGAATAAAAATGTGTTTCGCGATTTGTGTGCAGGTTTTCCTCTTTCCGAAATAAAGGACCAATAAGTCCCTATGTTTTGTTTGAATGTGAGCGATTTATTGCTTGCTACACAGTAGTACAGCCCATTCTTTACAGATGGTGGTATTTGTATCAAATAGGGATTGGCTTGTTGACCCGTGCATTTCAGTTTAGGTGTAAGTAATAACGTTATTTGCTACCAGCTTAATAGAGCACCCCATTTAGTGTCTGTTGTTAGTCTCGGTAACCAAAGGGTAAGAAAACAATACCCATCTGTTCCCAGACCGTTTTTCTCTCAGCCATTTGAACAGCAAACCCCGGTAATTAACCCAGTCGTAATTATTTCTTTACCCGAACTTAAGAAAATTTGCAACTGCTTTCTTTTATAAAGATTTTTCTTTTTCAGACTTATTTGCGTTACCTTTTTGTGAAACGTGAACTTATTATTATAGGGTCTGTGAAATGCGAATACAAGTATACGGTAAGTATATTTCTTTTAGTATATTTTTCTAGGACAAAACGGTAATAAGAGTTTTGGAATGGAATGTCCGAGATTGGAAATCGGATATCGCTCATCTAGGTTCAGTAGCTTTTACCAAAATCGTTATTATTTCAGTTTCTGAAAATCTATTTTTGAAATCAATTATTTAACCTACTTAAATAATTTCAGAAACAATATCAGTAGGTGTATAAAATTCACAGTCCATTTTTTTTATTTCCAAATTAGAACAAAAATTTTTGATACCTGGAATAACCTAATAATGAGCTTTGAAACAAGATAATGGAATATGATAACAAAAATCCAATGATGTCTATCTACATAACATGTTTTAACATTACTGATTACGTATCTACGTAAGAAAAATCTGAGAATTGACTAAATAATATATAATCCCTTTATTCCCTTTTGTCGTTTGTAGTTAGTTTATTTTAATTACTATAGTGTATACATATAGTTAATGTAAATATTATTTTTAATAGAGTATTATTTATTTCAGACAAAGTCCATACATTAAATTATTAAAAATTAAAATCATATAAAACACATGTTCATTATAATAATCAACAAAAAATAAATTACATTTATGTAATTAAATAATGTCAAGAAATACAATTAAATTAAATTCAATATAAACGAATATACTTGAAGCTATAAGAAAATTATAATGTTTCAGTATTTGATTACGTTGTTTAAAAATGAGCTTTTAATTTGAAAACATCACGTTACTGAAGCTTATAAATTGAAAAAAAAATGCTGTAAAACTCAGGTCAAATTCTTTGATTGGCTGTTGTTATTTTTTTAGTTAATTTAATAAATCTGAAACCTAAGTTTGACAGTCTTTTTTTTTTTTTTTTTCGGATGGGAAATCATCAAATGACTTCTCCCGCTCTGGGCTGAGCGGGAGGGTGTGTCAGACTCTTACTGACTAAAACCCACCCATGTTCCTTCATCGCCCTTTGTGTTCCGGGGCCGCGGTATCTCTTTCGAACAACCCGCAGCAAGTTTGACAGTCTGTAGGCTAATTTCTGTTGTATTAGTCTTTAGGGACTGATATTTAACAGACAATAGAAGACTGATGTTTATTTTAATTTGTAGCGTATTGGCATAAAATAATTTAAATCCACGTTGACTTCTTTGGTGTAGTGGTAGCAAGTGCGACTGCTGAGCAAGAGGTCCTAGATTCGACTCCCGGGTCGGGCAAAGTGTTTTTAGGTTTTTTAATCAGGAATTACTCAGTAGCAGCTACGGAGTCTGGATCTGTGCCCAGTTGACCAATAAGCTCGCCCCTTATTAAACATAACAGGCGAAATATGGGTGTTCTAATGAGTAGACCTCTGCCTAACCCTTCGGGGATTACATGCGTGACGTTATATTGTTATGTTAATTTAAAAAACATCGCACAACGAACAAATTGTATGCAGAACGTTTAGTTTGTGGAATCTAAGTCTAGCCATGTTATACTATATGTATATAAATCAAAGACAAAGAAAATCAAACAGTCCGTTCGCCTTTTGATAAAGAAAATGATGTTACATAACTTTCCTATGAATCCATAAATAACTTCATTGACAAGAATAATATCCACGGAACCACAGTGGCTAAATTAATTGATTTCTGTGTCGTGAACTCTGCTACTGACGTTAATTTATTTCGATTCTAGTCTCTTTGATTAAGAAAGTTCCCGTCTTTTTATGTTCCGATAAGGACAAAGGTAGAAATGTATAAAGAATTCATTGCGAGTCCGTAATTTTATTAAGTCATTAAAAGTTTAAATGTTTCCTTACATTTAATGATTAATTTGCTCTCTTGAAGCTAAACTTGGATGGTAAAAACAATATCTACCGATGTTATTTTATGCTAATCGATGCATACCAATACTTGGAAACTTGAGCACAAGTTAGGATTCCAACTAAAACTAAGATAACTTTGTATATGAATATGAATAATAGATCAATTATATTCAGGAGTTAATGACGTAGTTTCAGTTTATAGCTCATGGAAAATTTTGGAAAACAGAGCAATGAAAGAGGGCTAGCATGTATTATGTTCAACTATAAACTCAGTGTTTATAGTTGAACATAATACATGCTATGCGATAAATTTGAGTGGACTTCAAATTCATGTGGATCGGGCCACATTGCTTACGCGCATGTCGTGCATAGTGTCGTAAATTCAAACAACAACACTTTGATGGTGTCGAAGAAGATTACGTGACGCACAAATACACGCTCCAGATCGTTTTAGCTTTATCTCCCTTTTTAACTCGAACGCCTGTCGGTGACAATAAAAACTCCGTCAGCTGAAACCACCCATGCGTCGGCCTGGTAACGATCCACTTTGGACCCACGACATTACTTCTCAGAAGAACTCCTAACTAAATTTACATTTTTATTCGTCTTTCCACGTTAACGTGTATGACGTGAAGTTAAACAGAAGTTACAAGTAAAACAGAAAGTTGTAAGGGTTGCTGTTGTATTAGAGTCTTCCGATTTATTTAAGGGACTTTCTGTATTTATGGGTCGTATCAAGTCCGGATTTATTTTCACGGATTAATATGGCGGATGGCTGGGCAGGTTCGACGGATTTCTGCTGAGTTGGAAGGATTCGACGCTCATAAATCTGAATCAAACGTTCGCATTTTGACGAGGAATATCCGAATAGGAGTCGAATGACCCTTTTCAAAGTCGCGTCAAGCGTGATAAAATACGCAACTAAGTGGATATGCCATAATCATGTTAGCATCCGTTCAAATGATGTAGGTTTTTATGTCAATTGTTATCGACTTTATAAACGTTTAATTAAGTTTTATTTCCGTGCGGATCATTAACTTAAATCATAAGGACGACTTTTCCATAGCAGTTTAATTTAATGAAACTAGTTAGTGGTTCCGCTGCAGAACAAAAGCATCTTCTCTTACAAGCGAGTAACGATCATTCATTAATCACCTCGCCAGCTGGTCTCGCTAAGTTGCCTTAAAAACTACAGGTTTCCTTTCAACTGTTACCAAGTTAATAGTTTAACATTAACTTAGAAACTATCTGTAGGTAGAAATGTTTAAATAATCTTAGTTGTAGGTAGGTATAATATTTAGGTTTTGTTGAACAAGGAGAAGCTTTGGACGTACCTATGATAGGGGAAATTAATCCTTCATTTATTGTATTATACATAATGTACCTACGATTATTTCCTCATTCAGATTACACGGTATCTACCTTGTATTTAAATCAATGTTTTTCAAAAATATTCTAGGACATATCGGGTTCCAATGAATTACAATCAACCTTATGATAATATTATTAAATAATTCATAAGCCCAGTTATCTGTTGGCTTCTGTTTGTAGTGACGTGTTACTGCATTAACACATTTATTTAAATAAGTATTGCTCTTATTTTCTGTAGCTGTCAATCTCATACGGATTTCCGTATATTCTTACAAATCTAACATACTTTTCATGTAAATTATGTACCTGGTTAAGTAAACCGATGTCCTCCCATAGCTACTGATTTGTTTACAGCTACCTCGTATCTAAATAGGTAGATACTTCGACTTTCTGACTCCCTCGTCTCGCAGAATTTATGACCGCTTATCTCCGTAACCACCCTAAAGACTGATTTTGATTGACACATCTTGCAATGCTCAATGTCCACTCGAACATCGGGTAGCGGTCCAAGTACCTTGACAGGCCTGAGTAATCCCTTAGGCCGAAGGCCGAGGCCGAGTAAGATATACGACCGCGATAATCTTCACTCAAGGTTCATGAAAGCAAAATCGCTGAACAAGATACAACTTTCTCGGCGAATCGGTCTTCGGTTGTCGCGACGGGGGATTAACACAAGGTGGGCAGCCCAACTTAGATTTCGAACACTCGAAGCTAATTGGCGTAGGATTTTAGCCATTTTAATATTCATTTGATTTTTGAAGAAGGCATCTATCTAATTTTAATTACAAAATAGTTATGAAGTTGAGTTATAAACTGAACATCCACATTTTGATAATTTCGTTACCAGCTAACTGCGTTGATTAGTTTTTACAGTTTGTTATTAGTTTAGTTTGGTTATTTTAGTTTATTTAACTGTCGTCATAATGTATATATAGGTACCTTGTTAGTTTAACATTTCGTTAGTAACAAACTTTTAGGAATAACCACAAATGTTGGGGACGTGACCATAGATAGTAAGAAATATATTTGGACGGTTAAACATTTAAACAATTAATACATATTTTTTCCTAGTAGCTTACCAAAATAATTCTTAATAGTTTTGCTGCGGTTCATAAACATATCACAATTAAACAGGAAATAGTCTATTAAAAACATTAACTAAACCCATAATATATAACATAGAATAACATCACGCCCGTAATCTCTCATGGGTGGGCAGAGGGCAAAACTATAATATTACACCCACATTTCAGCACTGAGAGATTCCTCCGTGTCTGGTACTGAGATATTTATGGTGCAAAAACCCAGGAACACTTTTCCCAACCTGGGAATCGAACCCAAGACTACTAAACCAACGAGGCAGTTACTAATTTGACTTTATTTATAAACTCCATACAGTAGAGACTGCCTAGCTCCTGTCGAGTTTCTCGCGATAATTATTCGATATCGATTCAACCGTATCGAATGTCGGAGGAGTATCGTTCGTGACTTGGTAGTTCTTGTATTATATTACACAGATGATCTAAAAAAGTGTATTGTGATGTGTTACAATGTCAGTATTTAAGTTATCTACGACACAGACTGAATATATTTTTATTTTCATATAAAAATTCACACGTTACCTGAATGAAAATGGCTTGGCCATAAAAGCTATAAAACTTAACAATACGTCTAGTTTATTTTATTATATCTAAATAATTCAGACAATTCCAGTAGATATTTTGAATGAAATAAAAACATATTTTCTCAAGTAGTTATTTTCATCTAAAGTTTTCCATAACAGCATTTGAATATGACCTTCAGAAGAATCCTAACAGAGCATCGAATAAATGAATTTTAAGTTGTAACTTATAAAATAAAAACCGTGTATTGGTATTCAATCCGATTACAGTGCAACTTCAAGGTTGCCAATACAAAACTAGATAATGTATGAAGTGGGTTAAACATAGGTACTAGTGATACTCGCTACTAATATTTAAATAAAATATAGGAAGCAATTTATTACACATTACACCACCATCATTCTTTTTGTGAAACTAAAACGACAAGCTCCCTGATTTTCTTTCAACTTTTGCAGGTTTTATTTTCGTGTAGCAACCCACAATCCACCCACTTCGTTTTAAATTAGGAACTTTCCATTAAAAATGTAGTCTTATATTCTTGAAGCATGTAAAGAAAGATAATACATTGTATCTAATGGATACGTTATCGTCTAGTTTAATAGAAACACAACATTGTATTATTCATTTGTAGGTAGATTTTCTCACAGTTCTTTGTTTAAGTGAAAACGTCTCAGCAATACTCGTATCACACTTCTTCATACGAATTCCAGAAACTGAAAAATGTGTACATGAGTGCTATTTACGAGAATTAATGGACATCACGTGGTCATAACCCGACACTATTAATTTTATGTGATACTACGCATTTTATATTTCGTCTACAATAAATAGAGCGAGAAACTGCGTAGCAAACCAACGGGTGTGTTTAATTTTATATTTTATTAAGAAAACAAACATGTTGCTATGACACTTTATTAATATATTACAAGGTAAACCTATCTATATATATTTGTTTGTTTGTCAAACGCCCATAGGCTCGCCTACATGCTAAGACCAAAATACCATTTCGTCGAAATGTGCGTGAAATGTTAGACAGGCATGTTTCTACAAAGAGGCATTTCCAAGGATTACGAGGGGACGTCTGAGGCAAACATACATAATCCCCTTTTAATTTTGCTAAATTAAACTTCCGTTTCATTTAGAATCTTTATACCTAATATACCTATCAAAGTCACGATGAATTTATAAGTATTGTACTAGCGTTTGCCTCCAATTTCACTCTTGTGAAAATCGAAAATAATCCAGATTAACGGGATAAGGGTAGTTTCAAGGGAACATACTGAGTTTGAAAGTATTTAATGTTCTGATTTGTAGACCTGTACAGTCGCTGAGGCAGGATTGAATTACAAACTTTCAAGTCCACCAACATTTATATTTTATTTATAACTAGCTGTGAGCCGCGACCTTCGTCTGCCTAAAATTGTTTCAAAAATATTCCTGCCCTATTTCAATCGGATTTTGTTAACAATTTTAAGGATTTTTATTTTTATGCAGGCAACTCTTATTCTTTTTAAAAAATAAAATTTGCCTAGTAACTCCTTTTAACATTTACTATCTTCCAATAAAAGTCACGTCAAAATCGGCCCAGCTGTTTTGGAGATTAGCCGGAACAAACGTACAGACAGAGAGAAATGTTTTTTTTTTTGTTATAAGTACCGTATAGGTATACTTTCATATTCATTCAGTAAAAAGCTGTTATTTTGAAATTACAAACAGCCACTTCAATTTTATTTATTTGTATATATTAAAGAATAGGGGGGTAGAATTTTACTGAAATATATTCAAAAGAGTAGCGCTTCCGCTAGACACGAGCTCGGCTTGCATTCACGTCTTTCTCGCAGCCCGCAATATCTCCTAATAACAAAAGACTGGGTGTTCATCCCCCACGTTTACATTTTCATCCCGACAGAGTGATGAAAAAGTAATTTCATAGTTTCCAGTGCTGCCTCAGGGAACACGGTACATCACTATTCACGATGGTATAGTACCTATTCGGGTTACCGAACTGTGAAAATAGTCTCACATCATGCACGAATGCCTTATCCTTATTTAAACGTACACATTGTGAAATACATAATGTTTCGCAATACATTAACTTGAACCCTTTTTACCGTTTTCGGATAACTTTATTGAAAGTCCTTCGTTTGAAAGTCAGATGTATCGAGTTTCGAAATTCAGTTGCTCAAACTATATGTGAAGAATGTTTTGTGAGATCTAGAAATGTAAAAACTTAATGTTGAGATTGTGAGTTGATGTGAATTAAAGTCTGTAATTGGTTTTATTTAGGTGTTTTAAATTCTGAAATCTTATTTCTACAGACTAAACATACTTTTCTAATTAGGTAGTTAACTGTATACTCGTTATTATTAACAAGCGACCCGCCCCGACTTCGCACGGGTGCAATGTAGATACTAATGTTTTCTATACTATAATAAGCATGTAATTATACATATAAACCTTCCTCTTGAAAATCCGTTGCGGAAAAAATAATAGTTTAAGTGATTTTATAATACTCGTCACACGCTTCGTGAATTTAACAAAGCAGGAAAGTTACGGTTTTTGAACACATAAATTACTGGTGTTTCTTTTTTGTTTAAAAAAAATTTAATAGAACAACAAACTTTTTGAAAGTCAAAGAGAACATTGTCTTTAGTCTTTATTAAGTATTTCTTTTCAATATACTGTCTTGAAGAAAATTATCAAAATGTACGAATTCGCAAGTATGTTTTTTTTTTCTTTTTTTGATTAAACGACAATCGTACTCAGTAGACTTTGTTTTACTAATAGCCAATAAAAATTCTGTTTGATGCCTCAAGTGCTTACTGCATATTTTATTCTACCAGCGTCTCATTACGAATTTACTTGTACATTATTACAGAAAATGCCTATAAATTGTTTTTATAACGCTTTGTCCGAATTTTGCTGTCTCTTATACGCCCTACAGACTCACGCGAGAAGTCTCAGCGAGAAGTCTCGCCGAGACTTGTTCTCGATGAGAACGAGATAGCGAGAAACCAATCACGTTCACGCTTCTCGGGTGTTCTCGGGGGTTCTGGGCGTGAGTCTGTAGGGCCCTTTAAAGTTATCTAAAGCATTTATAGCTAGAGGACCGTAATAAAAACACCCGATCACGTAGTTGAAATGGCCATAATCCTAAGCGCCCGCCCTTCCTACAGAGACCGCTAATCCTAACTATCGTTACTCGTGAAAGTGTTTGAATATATACCAAACTAGTTGTTGCCCGCGACTTTGTTCGCCTGGAAATTTTGTTGTGTATATGTGAGAAAAAAAAACATAGCTTATGTCCTTCCTAAAAATTTAAACTATATCGTTGCCAAACGCCCAGATCCGATCAGCTGTTTAATCGTGAAAAGGTAACAAAGAAACAAACAGAGTTACACTCGCATTTATAATATTAGTAAGGATAATATTGTCATGTCGCCCAGTGCGTGTATTGCATGTGGTGCAGGGTCGATTCCCAGGTCGGGCAAAAAGTGTTATTGAGTTTTTCCATCAATGATTTCTTATTAACAGGCACTCAGTCTTGTGTTAATGGCAATAGGCTCGCCCTCTATCGCATGGTACTTAAACGTAACTGGCGAAATGTGGGTGTACTATTAGGTACACCTCTGCCTCACCCTTTGGTGATTACAGGTGAGATGTTGTTTTTAATACGACCCCAAAGTGATGTCTACGTTCAACTCGTAGGAAGATTTCCAATTTAATTTTTCAAAAATGCTCTCTAAACGTAATCGATTACGGACCAGGTTTGGGTGGACCAAGCGAGAGATCGTGCCGTTCGATTTATGTCCCCTAACCTGAACAATGTGGCTTTAATAACTCTAAATTAAGTTAATTCCCCAAATTGTGGCTCTTATCCGAGACTCTTGGTTCGAATTTATCGCTGATTTCATATTAGTGCCCCGCAAAATACTCGTAGTACTGTAACATTTTTCTCGGAAATAATTTGGCTTGTGGTTTTTCTTAAGAATATTAATGTTTTATTTACATTTATTCCCCTAGTTCTTGGCGGTTATGCTGAGTAAAGAAGCCGTATCAGTCTATAGTCAACGCTTCATTTAATTATGATAGTGGTTTGCAGTTTGTTTCTTGACAACTGTTTCCTTTGTTCTTTTTAACCGATTTCCCAATGTACGAATGAATTAGCTCCTCCAACGGGAGTGACGACACTTAACATGAATACATTTCCCAATCGATGTTTTTGTTTAATTCATAAATGCGCCTCTTTTACATCGTAATTTTGGCGTTTTTTTATAATTTTTCGGCTCAGATGTTGGTATTTCTATTTTGCATAATTATGAGAAATCTTTATGAGCGTTCTCCAAATATTTGTCTCCATTTTCTATTATATACCTATAGAGCAATTAATTAATAATTACCTGGCACTACGGATCATACTGACCGAAAGCCTACACCGCCGAAATATTCATATATATTTCCACTCGTAGCGCTTATATCCCGTGACCAAAATATATAAATATTTCCCCGCTGCCAGACACAAAAGGGACGCTCAACATTTTATACTAACAGTAGCTATATAGTTAACTTTTAAAACCGGTCAAATCCCTAACAGCTACTTATTTTTGTAAGCATAAGTGGGCCCTCCACTTAGCGTAACGGAGTCTATAAAATGATATTACACGGTAACCGTGCCATTCAATATCTAGCACATTGTAGTTTGATACACAGTAACGGTTATTCGATATCGTGCGAATAGCCATCGTACCCCTTGTTCTGTTTGCTATAGTAATCATATTCTTACTATAGTACGTGGGTTGTAATGTGCGATGTCTTATTATTATTCAATTCCCGTAGTACTT
The DNA here is from genome assembly GCA_964057025.1 of Standfussiana lucernea. Lineage (NCBI taxonomy): Eukaryota > Metazoa > Arthropoda > Insecta > Lepidoptera > Noctuidae > Standfussiana > Standfussiana lucernea. The sequence goes on from OZ059789.1 coordinate 10,661,820, forward strand.
ACATGTACGTATGGCATATTTCAGGTCTATCGACCCCTGAAAATGAGAGGACAGCATTCCAGTGAGAATGATTTTAAATAGTAAAATAATATTTTATGAAACTTTGCAAGTTTGCATTCTGCAATGTTATAAAATACGGAGACGGTCTCTTCATTTCGTAACATAAGTTTTTGATTTGCTCTGAAAATGTGACGACTGCATTTTCATAAAATAGTAGAGTGGTTTCATTTTTATTTCAGACCCACTTTATCTTGAAATCTACATTTCTTTTAAATGAAGTTATAACGTCACCGCAGTAATTTTAATAGTGAACCGTGAATGAGCATTAGTTACTCAATCACGCAGCCAAAATATAAAATATGTCGCTTAGTCCTACGTCTTTACTGTAATTGCCCCGTGACATGTCATAATTATTTTTACTTGGAAATTCCGAGCATGCTCCGACGTCTACGAACCAAGCGAATCTGGTTACTACTGCCTTGAGTAAATCTGTATGTCCCAAAAACATATGGCACACAAAGTTCTTTATTTCGTTCCTATTTTAATTCAATATGTATCAGAAAATTCATTTTATTATTCATGAGTGTATCCCCGCGTCAAAATCAAATTGTTGTCGCACAAAGGGTAACGCTCTACCCGAACCGTCTCTTACTCGGGAACATAAAAATGAATGTTAGTATTCCACCAACATTTTGGATTATGCAAATGACTATACCAATGGAACTCGTATTAACCCGGGATCCCTTTGCTGCGAAACTCTGTTACTTCCGTACTATATTACTGTTGAACCTATTTATTTACGAGAATATTTAAACTTATAAGGATTTGTGTTTAGCTTTGGTGATTGAGTTGAAACTTTTATGTAATAGGGTTGAGTTTACAACGCTTGCGTGTGTGGCGTTTACTTGCATGATCAGCAAGTATCTAACATTCCTGCTGCTCAGTCATAGGTCTCGACTCTGGCAGTGGGCCGTTATCCACCACGCGGATCCGGTGCAGTTTGATGCATGGAAATTTGAGTAGTTTTTTTTTTGTTAGCCCGTATTGTGTCACTCCTGGGCAAAGACCTCCCCCATTCCTTCCACTTCTCACGATGATGTGTGTGTGTGTGTGTTTCTTCTCGCCAATTCACAAGATAGTAGTAGAGATTAATGACCAATAAAATAATTACATAATGATCGCTTCAAAAGCTTTTTTTCCGATTAACTTCCAAAGATCGGTACAGATTTACGTTAAAGTAAGTAGTTAATCTCTAAATACGATACTTAAAAAACAAGCCGATTAACGAAGTATCGTAACGTGTACGTGGAAGGTATTTACTGCAACAATTTGCTTTTAATTAGTCATTTGGGACGAGCGCGTCTGATGTACAAAATAGGCTCTCCACGAGTACCTACGATGAAATATTACACCGTTACTGTCACGTTCACGTTAAAAAGCTCATGCAGCCGGAAATTGCATTTTTCAAGCCTTTAAATTTTCAGATTTACCTTTACAAAATACAGTTTTATATTTCCAATTAAATATGTGAAGTTTTTATTGTAAATCTGTTTAAAAAAAACTTATCTGTTACACACATTTTCCTGTCGTTATAGATATATCGTTTATCGTCAGGAAAATGTGTTGGTTTTGTTGCTCAGTCGATAACTGAATGATGTATTTAGTGTTACATAGTAAGAGTTATTCAACAGTAACCAATAGTTAACTAAATGGTCACACATTGTAAATGTTAGGTAAGTTTTAACTTGGAATGGGGGTGGATAGTCTATTAGTTTGAAGTGTAATTTGTAATTTAGCAACGAAGTACGTATTGTTAAACGTAGTTCAGAAAACTGTGGACACTCATTGAAAACCGTCTTAAGTTAGTGAAAACAATACTTACACTGCAGGTATAGCTGTGCGTTAATAGAATATTAATAACCAAAACATAATTATCAGTAGCACAATAATCAACTTATTTGGGATCCTTTTATGCCGACTTCGTATTTGAATACGACATTAAATTAGGCCCGATGACATATTTCCATTTCTGAACTCAATTTATAAGCAAATTTTGTAAGTACCAACATGGAAATGATACTCATAGCTACAAATATGCTACGACTTGAATATTGTTTTAGTTATTTACATTGTTTCGTGTCAATTGCTTTTATCGCTTAAGATAATAGTTACAACTTATACCACTACACTACTCGTGTGAGTTTACCACAGAGCTTAGAATCGCCCACAGTGCTTAGAGACGGCAGTACCTTCAATAAAAATCGTAGCAACGCTAGTATGTGAGCTCTCAACTTCAGTCACGGGCCGCTGTTAAAGCCAGCAGTTTCTTTAAGTACGACATCGGTGTCATAGTTCGAGTGAACAGTGTCTCGCTTGGTTTGTATGCAAATTGTTGACACTGCTGCCTTTGGAAGCGGCAGCCGAGCCGTCTCCGTGGTCTGTGGTATTTACGTAATACGTAGACTGTTACAAGTTAGTGTTTGTTGTCCGTATTTTCCTGAGCGATAGGAGTCGGTTATTGAATGTTTGTTTAACCGATTGTACATGTTTTTCTATAAATACGGCACTGTTTTAACAAGTGGTATTGATATCTTCAAGCTTTTATTTGTTTAGGTATACGATATCTATAACTCTATAAATTTATATCTTCTACAAAGAAAATAACAATTCGAATATGTAAGAACTTCGTCTCAAACAGAACTCCATATTAGAACTTAAATAAGATTTCTTCCATTCCGCATCCTACTTTAGTTGAACAAACCTGTTTGTTTTCAGTGTTACTTATAGAAAGTTTGCGAGTGTGTACCAACGTACAACGTCCTGGCAGTAAACATAAACGGTAACGGAACGATCGGGAACTTGTATCGCTATACGGGCTTATTTCAGACTATTGAATACATAAAATAAAATTGTCAATTTGCATACAAACCGAGTGTGAAATCGGTTAGATTAGCAAGTAAAGTAAAGAACGAATATCTTACAACCGTAATACCTGAATTTAGGATCGTTGTTGATTCGCAAAGGAACGAAAATCGGAAGACGATGCTGTTTTTCCGAATCTACATGTTGTATTAGAATCACGCCTGTAGGTAATCTCCGGATGAACACCTTCTGTTCTCTAATAAAGGTGAAAGGTGATAGGGGCCAAACGTTATGCCACAAATGCCTGACGGGCCACAATTTGGCAATGCAATCAACTGCAGATCGGGGGTGAAATGATATCGGGAAATTCCTGCAAGAAAATTCAAAGACAGTCGATTCGTTCCGTCTTTAGAATTAGCAAAGGAATCGAAGACAATAGCCCGCCAATAGGGAAGGTATTTTGGTCCGATCCCATTCTTATGGTTTTATGATTTGTATTTGTTATGGCTTTACATTCGGAATCCTATTGTGGGATTATAGGTTTATAATACGTTTGTTATGGATCTTTCACGGACTTCAAAATGATATCAGAAAAGCAAGTGCTAGTTCTAATTATCTATCAGAAAAACTTTAGTTCATTTGTTGAAAATATAAATAATATGAGTCGCCTTGATTCGTGATTTGAAATGAAAATGGGAGATATGTACGTTTAAACGGTTATAGAAGCATGATCATTCTCAATTAATGACAATACAAAGCCCGCCGCCCGAGGGCTGGTATTTCTTGCGGCAGTCAAGAGAAGGGACAAGAGTGTTTCCATTACAATGCCAAATTCTCCAGCTCAACTTAGGCATTTATACGAAAATTTATAGACACGTCATTGCTTTTGTTTGTAAGCAAAAAAAGTGATTATGTTTGGACAATATCTTATATAGTTAAAAGAAAGTCGTTTGCTTGTAGATATTATCGAGGGATTTTAAAACTGCTAGATCTATTTTGATTGCGATTTACCTACGTATTCGTCGGGAAAGTTATGGATTAATAATTATTCCTGAGAAAGGTTTTTACTGTGAATCAAATATTCATTGAAATCGTTGGTCAATGTTTTAAAATTCAGGTGGTGGTAAATTGTTAGTGGCGGGTTCAGTATTTGAATTGAATCCGATAGAAGCTGTGGCATGAGCGCCTCTTGGCCGAATAGCAGCCGGGCGGATCGATTTAACCTCGAAGTTCAGCTGCAATTTCAGCTGTCAGTCCGAGGGTCATTCTTTACATATGGAACATTGCTGCGCGTAGATTAGAACGTTAATAGTGACTTCCTGTATAACAATGTTACTTCTTTTTCATCTATATACACAGCGAGGACGAATCAGAATCAGAATCAGAATCTTTATTTGTTAAACATAGGTATTTACATAAAGGTGATAGGTATTTGAGCGCTATGTTTTGCCGCGAGGGCATACAAATTTTAAATAAAATGAGATTAAATTATAAAACAAAGATACTTAAAAAAAAAAAACAATATAATGACTGGAAACAGACTAGGTGGATAATGAACACTGGCCTTTCCCGCAAACACGTTTATCGATCTCCACGGTGACACTCAAAAACGCCTAAACAAAAGCAGCACTGTTAAATTTTCAACGCTCAGCACATCAACGAGAGTTAAAATTCCAATAGTGCACAGGCATTCAGTTAGTTGTCACTTAGTGTTAGTTAAAATACGCACTTAAGTAGTTATAACAAGCTTGGTCGAAGTAACATACACCTGCCCATTTCCCAATTCACGTCGAGTAGGCGCGGAGTGGTTATGAATATAGTAAACAATGTAAGCGATACTTTTGATGTTCACTCATATCGAATCAAATAAGGGCCTCGCGGCCTTCAGCTTTGTATCAAATAACCAAAATACATTTTTTGTAAATACCGATACCTACCCGTTTTGTTATCCGCGCTTTTTGAAGCTGACCCAATGGTTGAATTATTGGATCCTGGCGCAGATAAATTCGCTTTATTAAGGCGTCATAAAATGTTTCCTGTGGATTTGTGACGATCATTATTTATTTTTTGTAATATTATCTGAACTTGTCTCGACTCTTTTATGAACTCAAAAGATTTGACTTTGACTTTAAATACCTATCTAATCTTTGCCGGCTAATAATTCCAAATGCCTACGAAAATCGATCAATAATTATATCTACCTTTTCCCAAAACTATGAAACGGGTTTGTTCAAAATATCTTGATATCGACTGACGCATCGAACAAGCCTTAACTTCCAACTGTGTTACAGAAAACCGTTTATCCCTTCCCAAGGACCTTGGGAGGAATTTCCGCTCTCCACCCTAAGAACGGGCACCCAAGCATGATGGGAATATTGTAGTGCCATCAATCTTGGGTATGGAAAGCCAGCAATAGTTTAAGTGATTTCCCTCAGGAACCTTTTATTTTTACACGCTATTTACTGTCTGATGTATTAGTGGAACATAAGGCCTTTATTTTGTTTCAGAGAAACTGTTTTGAGTAAAACAATTCTGTACTAGAAAACTATGTATTATACGCATACCTAAGCATAGTATAATGAATTTCTGTGTGCGGGAGTGGGCTGTAATCCACCACCCCAGTGCGGGTTGGTGGATGTAACATGTCTTGGATTTTTTTCGTTCCCGTTTCCTCAAGATGTTTTCCTTTAGTGCACATTTTGCTATATCCATTTGTTTCGGTGCACAACAATACAGTCAAATGACTGATGCTCACGTAATCAGTTCTGCATATAAAAAAAAAAACAGGGGAAAATGAATGTAACTTTCGGTAATAGAAAAAAAACTTTTTTGCAAAAAAAAACCGACTTCCAAAAAAAACACAAAAAAAGTGGAAAATAACTTTACTTTCGGAAGTCGGTGACTATGATTTGTTTCATTGACTTTGTTGCCACCGACTTCCGAAAGTAAAGTTATTTTCCACTTTTTTTGTGTTTTTTTTTGGAAGTCGGTTTTTTTTGGCAAAAAAGTTTTTATTTTACCCTTTTTAGTTATCGTATCACACACAAATCTTTGTCAAGTATCAATTTCGCAATTTCTTTTACTTGGATGACTTTTTTTTCAGCTATTTTGATTTCAAAACCAAACTGCTAAACCGATTTTGATGAAATTTCTATGGGACCAATCGGGAAGTAGATCCATTCAGATAAAAGAAGAATTTTTCAAATCGGTTCATAAATGACGGAGATATTATGAGGTAACAAACACAAAAAAAAAAAAAAAAAACATACAACCGAATTGAGAACCTCCTCCTTTTTTTGAAGTCGGTTAAAAAATGCACTTTTGTAAGAAACCATAGTTTTTTTTTTTATTTCCAATCAACGATTTCTATGTGGGGGTGGGTACTTAATTCTGACCCCCCCCCCCCCCGGGTAATCGTTTGTGCGTCGATGTCCCTTCTACCCTTATACATGTACATAATATACATGTATACATAAGCGGTATTACCGTGCGGTACAGCGGTGTTGCCGACGGACGTGCCTCCAGCATGTTAGTAAACAAATTGAAACACGGCGCGCGGCTACAGCACGTAGCGTAGGGGCGTTCGTTGGTTATTTATTTCTCCCTCGCTCTGGATTGACAACACTAACAAATCGGCCTGTGTGAATAATGGAATGTGTGAATAATGGCACTGATAAGGTTGTTAAACTACCTTTTTACAATTACTTCAATTGTGACGTGGTTATAGGGCTGTCAAGAAGTAGAGTTTAGACTCTTTTTTTGTTTTATTTGAAATTAAGACACTATGGGTTGTCGCTCTATGTGAAATACTGGCATTTAGCTGCATCCGGTTAGACTGGAAGCCGACCCCAACATGGTCGGGAAATGATTAGGCAGATGATGATGAACAGCTCACAACTTAGGACCAATCTATTGTTCAATGATAATATTTATCCCTTATCCCAGTTGTAAACCTCCCTTTGTGCTCGTTGGCCACATTGGTCTTGTTCTGTTTTGTCTCCTGCTGATATGGAGGGAAGTGGAAATATATTTTTTTCTTACTCCTCCGCTAATCTTTTCGGATAAATTTCGTTGTGGGATCCAAGACAGTAAAATTGTGTCGGCGTTTTTCTGGTGGTTGCCACTGTTGATGAGGAATTACTGCGGTTTGGGAGTAGCGTGGCGAACTTGTCGAAAAAGACGATGCTGATGAAGGCAGATGGGATAAGGGCAGGAGCATGATTGTAATCTCGGACGATGTGACTGGTGACGCGACTTGTCTTATAAACCCGCGCGCGTCGTTTGTTTCCGTCGCGTCGCTTGCTCTAAACAACAACAAAAACAATTTCTTTCATTTGTTTTGCTCTACAGTTGCTATGCAAGACGCATGTCGTATGAACGTGTTCTTCGACTTGCTTGCGATCAATAGTTGAAAGAGAGGAATCATAGACACCCTAGAGTAGACTTCTGCCTGAACATTTGACTGTGTAATACCACTTAGGTATATCCCCGTCACAATCTAACCAACACGGACACCTTATTGAGACTTTTAATAAGAAACTTGAATCACACATACATCATTAGTACCTACCAACAACTAGTAACAATAGAATAAGTGCAATACAAAGGTAAAAAACCCGTTTCATCGGGAAAAAAAACAGTTCCCGGAAAGCGTAGTATTTTAAACGTAGTATTTTTACTCTGTTTGTAGAAAAAGTCAACTAAGCACACTGCTCCTGCCCCATAGTCACGTAGGACACGTTCGAACTGTTTTTAATTATGTACAACGTTTGCAACTTCCCGACGAGACCATTTAAGTCATTAATAATTGTATTCCTAAACAACGGCTACCTCGTTAATCCAATGGTTGTAAGTGCGACTGCTGAGCATGAGATGACTGCTGCGTTGCATGTCGTGGATTCGATCCCTGCACGGAACAAATTTTTGTATGGCTTACACATAGTTGTTCCGGTCTGGCTATGTATGTGTGTATGTGAGTTTAAATGAAATGGAGAATTTTTTAGTGTGGGGTGCAACGATTAAAAAACAAGAAAAAACCAAGGTCGGGTAGTGTCTGAGCAGATTTGTGCCCGTTTGCTAGCTGCGGCGATATGTTGGTGTGCTATGGTAAATCTCTACCTAACACTTCGACGAAATAAGGGCGTGATGTTATGTGTAGGTGAACCTATAACTAAAACAGCTATATTGATTACAATACAACATCAAACAAAATTTCTCGAAATCCAAAGTTTGATTTTACCAATAATTACTCCGGCGAACCCAATTGGGAACAATCGGAGCAATTTAAGGGGAAAACGTTTGATTAATGAACTGCCTTATTTAAGGATCCGTAAACCTAGTCTCTGCGGAGAAAGCGACGCTCGGATCGAGTCGAATGGCACACTTATAAGTCGTATAACCTCGAAGAATAGAGTTCCGTACCTCACGGAAAAGAAAGGCTTGGGAAGTAGGGAAACAATACGTTAGAGTATTGTTTGTTGTTTCAATTTAATGCGACCTTGATAAGCAAATTGTAAGTGGGGTATGTGAATGGTTATCATAACAATACTACGGAATGCTGTTCAGTGTGCGCGTAATCGCAACAATGCATTACTTGCTGCGCATTTTAATGACTTTTTCTCTAAAGTACGGTGTTTATGTAGAATGAATTTATGGTTGGAGATTGCGGTTGCGTTTGTTATCGTAATTTATTTTCATGTAAACTAGCTTTTGCTTGCGACTTCGCTTGTGTGGAAGTCGGAAATTATCCCACGGGAACGTTATACCGGGATCAAGTATCCTATGTCCTAACCCAGGTCATGGTCTACCCGTATGCTAAATTTCATCAAAAACCGCTCAGCGGCGTGAGAACGAGACAAACAAACAAACACTTTTTCATGTTTATAATATCAATTAGGATAAACAGGTCTGATAAAATAAATTGTAGGTAAGTGACCTTTTACCGTGGTAGCCCTTCCGTAGGTGAAGACTTTATCGGAATTCATTTTTAAAGGGTGTTCTTACACATGGATTAAAATTGTCGAATCGTGAATAATCGACGTCAATATCAGGGCAGGACAGGTCAGGACCTATACAAAGTACTCATAGGTATCAAACAGGTAGAGACATTTTGACAAGTCTGCCGCTCGGAGCTTAATACGTCATTTTGATTTATGCAAGGATGCTGAAATGGTACTGCAATTTTGTCCTTGTCCAACCATTACACTGGGCTTTTTCGGGTGACCACTGAAAAACAGCGCTGTGCTGGGGCCCACCATAGCACAGCAACAGCATCATGCTGAGTCGTAACCTGCTTGTTGCAATCACGACGTGCAAGCTGTCAACTTTTTTGTTCCGTCCCGGTGTATTTTTAAATAATTTTTATACGTTGTAAGTTTTTTTTTGCCATTTTGTAAGTTGTATGCACGTCATGTCCTTGTTACAAATAAATATATTCTTTTTCTTCTTTCTTTTCATTCTATGATATTCTAAAAGCAAGACTTAATTTCAAGAATAATTCATGGTCAATCAGAAAATTCGTCGCGTGAGACCAGACCATCTTCAGAAGGCTGTCATTACTCTCAGTAACCCTGAAAAAGATTAATCGCTTGAAATTAGAAAACCATTTCACCAACCTTTTACTAGTAAACCGTCCAACATTGTCGGATGTTCGTCTGCTAAAAAGAGCGGAACATAATAAAATGACATCACGGGAAGTAATTACTCCGGTCCGTTGAGCGGTGTGTGAAATTAATCAAAATCTGCGCGGGACACGGAAGCTGTTTACTCAACACGTTCCCTTCTCCTTGATAAGGGTAGTGGTAGAGGTATTCTAGTGTCATTGTCACCTACTACCTACCTAGTACTTATATGTTACCTTTAGTCTCTTGAAAGCGAATACGCTGACTAATTGCGACGAGCTGGCATGGTGATCACTGCGCGTTTTTTTTTCTCTTTGTGAAGACAAAATTACAGGCCAGTATTATAATCGCCACGACTAACGAACTTTGTCGCATTCTTCTGTTCTAAAGCAGTCATCATTTATTTTTATCGACAACACCATCGGTGATGTTGTTTAAACGCTATCTCTTAATCTACCGTTAGATATTTGGACGCTACTTCAAAGACTGTTCGGTACAGACAGATGAAACATTTTACAGCATAAATAATTCAGTGTCACGTGAATGTTTATTATTTCCCGTTTCATTATTATTTCATCTTATTCTTTCTGAAGGAATTCTGTATCTACATATTTTGTTCTAGTTGAACATAGATTTACATTAAGAACATTAAACCACCTACGCAAGGTTTCTTTGATGTAAAATGTCAGTTCCCAACTACTGAAAGGTGTCAAGTGAAATCGTAATAAAAATCTAAATGAGGGTACTGAAAAAGTGTAACAATATATTTTTTTTTATTTTTGAGGATGAAAGGTGTGTGAAATAGTACACTTATAAAAAATACCCTTGATAGTGTGAGACAGAATAACTAGACATTTTGTTACTAAATGCCTTGTATAGGATACACTTTGTTATTTCCAAGATGTTGTTATACCAACAAAAAAGAGCGATTACGATAATGTAATGTATTATGTACGTATGTATGTTCGGTACTGAGGCGGCAGCCGACACTCAAGTGAAATATATACGTTATTTATAGGCCAGCTAGACCGTACACCCAAGACTAATGACTGTTATTAAATAAAAGAAGAATAGAAACCACATAGTCATAACAGCGTAATAGACGTAATCATTTTGAATGACGTAGTAAGTAGATCATCCAGACACGTCAGATAAAAATACATTGCAAAGTTAACTTAAAAATAGCTATATCTAAAGTTGTGTTTCAGTTTATTAGTGTTTCTTAAGGTGAACTGTTAAACAAGGGTAATCTTTCGATTAAAACCATTCGGGAGAATAGGTCTGTTCGAAACTTTGTTTCTAATTGTGGGTCTTAACGGAGTTGTCGGTAATTTCTAACTTTACAGACTAAGGGCTGTATTGCCTATATTCTAGAATGGTACTTCGCTCAAGCATGAAGATAAATGTGTAGATAATTCTCGATTTAAATACCTACCTACAATTATATGTACATATAGATTTATGTCATACTGTTTGTTTTTTAAATCGAAATTCATACTTAGGCACATAGACAATTATATTCTTGTTTGTTTTAAAGGAAACTACCCCTTTATAATTCTGCTATAGACCCGCTGCGTCTGTTTTAAAATATCTATATGCAGAAGATATAGATTTGCAAACTTCAAATCTATGTTTACAAAATGCCAAGTTCTGACAACCGATATCCCTTAGTGTGATAACCACACTCGACAAGCCTTCAACTCAATGTTACTTTAAGATGCTTTAAAGCAAGATTATTCTGTATGGCTAAGAAACTAGAATATCTCCATGCAAGAATCCTCAATATTATGTCAGCAAACCGCATTATTATATTCACTGTGGAAAATATCAAAGGAAACTCTACTGTAGCATTAAACGCGTTAAAATCAGCGATTTTCACGGATATGTGTATCGCAAAATCTAATAAAAATCTCGTAGCGAATATGTAACGTTGGCAATGCCACCGACACGGCTGCGTCGTTTTAAACTGCATCGGATTGCTATAAAAACGAAGGGTACAGTCAGCAATTTCACGGCGATATCCGTATGGTTTAAACAGGCGTTCGGTGTCACCCGAGCGAGTACTGTTTGCACAACAACACTGATTCCGTGTAATCCCAAACAAATATTTACATTCATTTAAAAAAAACATTGGATATGGTTGATCTTTTTACTGTTTGTTATGTGTTAAGTGTGTAGGTACGTTGGAAGTCCGTATTTCAGTTTTAATTGTACTTGTAAGACTCAGTTTTATGATTTCTCCTGTAATTTTATAATAGTAAACTGGTTGGCCTGGTGGTGTCTTAATATTAGTTTCGTCAATCTTTGCCTTCCATACTATCATACCGGTGGTAGTATAAAGAAATGTCTGCTCCCAGTTTATTATTTTGACATTGCCTAAAGTGAGTTTTTTTTTTAAACGCTTTTTTTTTAAACGCTAATTTTGAACACCACAAGGCTTGGCGAAGAAAACTCAAAATGTTTCAACTATCTTCGCACGTCATTAAATCGACGTGACAACATCAAAACATTTGGACAGTTGTCTACGATTTCTTTATGTCCTGTTTCCAGAAAACTGTTTCTTTATGATCACTGTTTTTCTGCTTTTGCAAAATATTTTGCAAGACGGATTAGATGATGTATCATGTAGTGACTCACTGCCTTTATGACTCTATTATAGTAGGTTTTAATTACTTTATAGATAAAAACATAAGCCGAGTGCCTAATGGGGATTTCCATTGCATAAATGTCGACCTGACATTCAAACATTCATCCACTATTTAGAGGATAAATCTCAAGCATTCAGATTGATTTTGGCTCTGCCTTGTCTGTTAGTGAGTGAATTTAAAATTATAACTTTGGCCTCACTTATGCGGCACATAAACATAACGCCCATTTCCCGAAGGGTTCGGCAGATGTGACCTATTAGTACAACACATTTCGCCAGTTATGTTCAAACCCCAGCTAAAATAACCTTTTGCCATCAACAGGGAACAGACCCAAACTTCGGGCCGCTACATAGAAATTCTTAATTTAAAAAAGAAACAAAAATAATACTTCGCTCGACCTGGAAATCGAACCTAAGATCCCGTGTTCAGTTTCAGTGCTTGCGTCCATATACCAATATGGAAGTTTACGTAACACATAGCTACAGTTTGCCAAGCTTGGCGTTATGTGGCTTCGGTAGCAAGGTAGAAAGGTCCGAGATAGCTAGCGCTCAAGAGTTCTTTTACACCTGCTGTAAAAACATTACTAGCCACGATGTGTCGCTAAACTTATAAATACGAGTAGATAGCGTGAAATTAGAGTAACAACAGTTTGTTTGTACGGAATTTGAACGTGAGAAAATACTGTTTTTTCCGTCATACAAGCAGAACAATGTACCTTAAGTTTTCGAATTACTTTTGGACGGTTTGATTAACACTATATCGATCCTTCTGGTTTTTTTATCAGGAATGAACAAGTAGCAGCATGGAGTTTGTACTCCGTGTGTGTACACCGGGCCAAATCCCTTCGTCGGTATTTCTGCCAGTTTGATGGCAATAGACGTAGTACCATGTAAAAGTAGGTGGCCCCTAACGGAACTAGTGAAATCTACTCACCTATTATGGGTTTTCCTGAGCCTAATCTTTTGGGGGAAAACAGCCGTAATTTATGTCAGACCTTTTACTGAATTCATAATCAGTGTTACTATATAGTCCGTATGTTATTATAAACTAAGTAAACCTCTAAAACTAGTTTTGGTATTTGTTAACCGGTTCAATTAACAACATTATGATGAAAAATAATGTGTTTTCATGCCGTAGTACCTACCTGTGAGTTGATAGCGAAAGTGGTTTCCAATTTAACTAACACAATTTTGTGTTGTACCTAGCTTACACAATTTTCTCAAGTAATTATTTTGTGTAGGTAATATTGTTACAATGTGCTGTCGTGCAAATAAAGAATACTTATTAATTGAATTTACCTATTTTTAAATTATAAAAATTGAAGTCGCTTTTCACGTCTGTCTGCTACGGATTTTTATGCAAAATTTAAAGAAATCAGAAGAAAATATTAAATTAAATATAATTATTCTGTACATGTGTATGTCACTGAACTGCTCCTAAACGCTGGACCGATTTTGACGGATTTTTGCTACTCCAACACAAAAATAAAATTTCATCGATGAAATTTTATTTTTCAAACTATACACCCCTTATTAGTTATGTAGAAAACGTGATTGAACCAGTCACCATCTAAAAGTTCGCGAAATTCAACTGAACTTCGGCCGAACTTCGGCTTCGGCACATGTTTCAACCGAGTATTCGTCCGAACTCGACATTCGGCAGAATTCGCATTCGGTCCATCACTAGTAAAAACCGTACGAATCCGGGGCGGGCAACTAGTGTTTAAATATAAATAAATTGTCATCGTTAATGATGACAATGGTGATTGCTGACTGTGTTGATTAAGAAATCATTGATCATCTTTTGTTTATTGTTGCCAACTAAACAATACTTAATTGGGTTTCCTTCATTAGTTAGGTAACTTAGATTTATGAAATAGTTTCCCTAAATATATGTATTTATCGTGACGTAGTAACGGGAATTTGAGATTCAACAAAGGCAGGAACAAAGCTAATAGGAGGAAAATATTAGCCTACCTGTTGGTTTAACGTATTTACCTCGCCTTCAACACACACTTGTTTTCCTTATCTTTTTATTTCTATTAATGGAGGATTGCTACGTCATCGGCACCCATTGAATGCCAGATTGGAGTTTCCCAGCATCACCACTCACGTACCTACACAGGAAGATGATCAGAAAACTTAAAGCACTAAGCAACAGTGTGTTTTGTTGTTTTGGTAATTATGGCTGTAGCTTTAGCGATACCTTTATACACAGTGCAATTTAATAATAAACTAAGTAATTATTTCATAAAAACATTGTTTGGAGGATGCCACTCAATAGACGATAAGGTAATCTACGTGTCACTTTAAAATTATTCAAGTCTATTAATTAGTTAATCCCGTATCTACTTTAAGAAAACATAATCATAAAAGAAAATGTTATGCGTCGTCACACATTAAGGTTTTCAAGACACCAAAAAAATAACACAAATTCTAGCTCTCACAAATGAAAAGCCACAACAAATGGCTGTCTAAAATAACATTATTTGTAAAGAATAATCTCTTTTACGCAGCTCTGTCCTCAATAAAACACACCCTAAGCTCACTTAAAACATCTTTAAGGGCCGTAAAATACTTTAATCTCCGCTTTTAATTGGCAACCAAGGTGCCAAATAAAAAAAAATGGTTTTGGGTTCCGTACCCAAGGTTTGCCAAAGAGATCTTATTACTAAGGCTCTGTCTGTCCTCCCGCCCGTCAGTCCGTCCACTCGTCTGTCACAGGGCTGTATCGTATGAACCGTAATAGGTAGACACTAGAATAATTCACAGAGTGTATAACATCTTATGTGGGATCCCCATTGATCTACGGAACGTGTTTTTTGTGGGGTTTTTAACCTAGAAATTATAGATAATTCAAAATCAAAATTCATTCAGTTCAAGTAACACATAGCCCATATTAATTTGAGAAAAAATAGAGATTTTAAAATTATTCGATAATAAGTACAATGAACCCACAAACAAATACAAACTAATAAATACAATTTTAAACACATCACTAAACTATTGAAAGACTAAAAAAATGTAGTCTTTTATATTAATAATAGGCTTATGTTTAGCTAACCACCAGGTCTAGAATGTAACGGCAAAAAATCACTTTATATTGCCAAAAATAGTAAATGATCACCAAAAATAACTTTGTGACCGTAACCTCTATCACCTAAAATCTATACCAATCAGCAAAAAAATTAAACCTAAACCTAAAAATGAAAGCCAAAAATTACAATAGTTCTAGCTGTTTTCGTCATGACTACACTTTAAATTATACTATGCAACCAAATTTAGTAAATTGATCACCAAATTTTAATCAGCAAATTGTTGTGCTATTTCTACCCCTATATTAACCCCCTTAATAATATTGTACGGTGGTATGGCCGGCTTCTTCGTATGCGAGTTGGACTCGCACTTGGCCGCGTATTGCTTATAATTAATGTGTACGCTTTTTCCTGGTAATTGTGACGTTTCACTCATAATACAATTACTATTAGCTCCTCGCGTGTTAGTTTGCTATTATAAAATGAGGCTGATTATCTTTGCCGACGTTGTATCTTACCTACGTTAGACGATTCAAGTACTGGAAAAATAATTGTAGTGTCATGGTTTTTTCTACGCAGTAGATTCCAGTTCTATTTTGTAGTTTTATTGTTCTATATTTTTTTTGCTAAAACTCCGTGTCAGATTAGCACAATAAAGCCCGTGTGCGCTACAAATCATTCAATGCATTTAACACAATATCGTTCCATTTCTGTCAATCGTTTATTGATAGAGATAGAATGATGTAATAAATAGGTTTAGCATTAAACGCCAGGCCCCAAACCCTAAATGCGTATCGATTATTACTTGGCATAAACGACAAAACAAAACCGACAAACTAGTCCTTTAATAAACAACACTCAACAAAAATATAAGCACTTACTTACAACAGAAGTAGTTTCGGGCTATTAACGTTTTAGATGAGCATTCTACTCATGCTAATGCAGGCACTTTACAAAACGAGGTCTTTCAGAAATACCTAGGATTTAAAGATAGAAGTAGTATTTAATGACGGGCCATTAGTCCATCGGCTTTGATCAGACGAGAGGACTTTTTTTCAAAAAAATTCGAGTGAAACGTCAGCTGATATCTACGATGTGGATTTTTTCCCAGTCTGGGACTCAAGGCAAGGGAAATTGATGTCACATCTGAGTCGATGTAGGTAATTTATTTTTTTGGGTAATACATTTGAAGCTCCTACAATACTTACTTGCAGTACTGTGATACGACATTCTATTTTTCGAATCGATGATTCAAATTTTGACCGACACGTAGCTCCAGATACAATATTAATTAATTATCTAAGTTCCTTTGATTATGATACACCTAATGTTTTGGCAACATTATATAAAAATAATAATTATTTAAAGGCTGCATCCGCTGATATTCAACTTAATCTTTTTGTTAGGTTTCTCTATGTCGGATTTTAACTGAATAATATTACTGAAAGTATGCTTTCAGTCAAAGGAGCTCTATTTCTTTGACCAAAATGTAGCGGAGAAATCTTCTCATTCAAAATTTTGCTGTAAATCATTAATTTTCCATGTTTAAAGGGAAATAAATAATTAAATATTTTCACGAAACAAATACTCGTTTGGAAAACCCGTTGTCGCGTGAATAGGTACTCATTAGGTCGTTGTAATTACATTTTAGACTCGTTAAACTGTCTTTTCCAGGTTCGCAATTTCAAATGTCCCAAATTTTCACAACTAAAATATGATTTGGTAAACAAAAATCAAATAATCACGATGAGCCAATGAAATTAAGGTTACCGATTACTTATAAAAATAACCAGGTTTCAAGTTAAGTAGCATAGAAAATACAGGTTTTACTGACGCATGTAACAGAACAAAATACCAGTGAAGTACAGGCAGAAAACGTAACATCAAGTAATGGTAGTTATTGGTAGTTGGCCAGACACACATTGGGCCATCTTTTATTTTTGCTTAACAACGCGTAAACAACGCAAGTCATAACAATAATGGGCAGTCGTAAAAGTGTTAATATGTACGTCTAAAGGCATATTGTAGGTGGGTATAGTTCAGGGTTCCCCAGTCAGCAATAAAATAAAACGAGGGTCCTCAACGCGGCGTGGCGTGTGATATGTGACGTCATTAGGTTATGGGAGTGATATTATATCTGGATCATCCCATAGATAGGTATGAATTTCAGAGATTTTTAGAAGTGTCATAAATTATACAGACCTCCATTGAAGAGGGCATCGTGAAAAACGTTAACTTTCCATTTTTCTTTAATCTGGAAAATTTTGGTTATCATGTCCTTTGTGGGTAGATTCTGAGCGAAGATGTGCAAATATAAAGTTCAGAGAATTCTTTGTTAGTCATGAATGAAGCTAAAGAATATCCAAATAATATAAAGTGTTTTTTTTTACTTATTTGTTACATGTTTTTAGTGCGTGAAAGAATGACATCCAAAAATCAGTAACTTAAAGAAAAAAACAAAAAATCTACTACTGATTGCTGATATTACTGATTTTTGCTGCTTTTATTAATCTTCACAATTAAATAGAAAAACCATATTTGAAGTTAATCTATCTCTCGTTTTATTTGTTTGCTTTATAGCCCACCTATCTAAATACAGATAATGTGGATGTGCCGCAAACATAATATCGTGTCTTTGGCCACAAATAATATGTTCAATATCGTCTTTCGAAAGCCTTTTAACGTTACGAATATTTGGTTACATACAACATTATTAATAGATCGTGACTCGTGACATTTCAAGAGTTCATAACAGTCCACAGATATAATAAATACAGGAGATATGGCAAGGAGGCGTGGCGCTTGCGAACGCATCTAGCCGCAAAGAGACTTGTTGCCAGTTTCGGCCATTAGTCGAATGTCAACTTGCGACGTCTTCACTGCTTGTGATTTTTTACAAAATGCCGCGTTGTACAGAGGTTGTTTGCAAAAATAACACCTCTATTGTGAATTATACGAAAGATGGCATCTCATTTCACACGTAAATACTAAAATATGATTGTTTTTCTTATTAAATTCATTAAAACATTACTTCGTGATACTAGAAACACGATAAAGTACCAAAAGCAATTATTTTCATTAGGAACAACAACCATTGTTTGCTTAATACAAATCGATCAATGAATCGGCTGGTCTAATAGTGCAATGGATAAGTGTTTTACTGATACTCTCACTCACACGATAGTTTCGTGAAGCGGGTGTGTTTTAGGTAGATAATTAGAGAGGTGATGTCACTTTTGTGGTTGTCGATATTTTATACGATCCCTTAGTACGAATGATTACACAAGGGTAAAAAATTAGACTATTTTTGTTACATGGAACTTTATAGCTGTTGTTTACTAATGTGAGGTACTTATTTTAACATTTTAGCTATCCGAAGTATCCAAAAATAAAAGAAAAGTGGATAAATGCGACAGGAAAAGGTCCAAACTGGTTTCCCACAAAAAATAACACGATATGTTCGTCTCACTTTGAGCCACCTCGAATTCAGGTGCAAAAATAGTACTATATTTTTATATATAAAAAGGGCAGATTAAAGGTAACTGAATTTCATCGATACTATTTTTTCTACGATTACCTCTTCACATCACTAGTTGCGATGTGTGTTTATTCTGAGTCCGTAGCTACAGGTAGAAGCCCCGCCCCATGTATTCCTGTGTTCTATTAGTGAGTTTATTAGTGTTGCTGTAAGTTTCTTTGTGTGCGGGAGAAATATGAGCTCGTGTGCCGTTCTTATAGTTTTTGCTTTTGTGTTAGTGAATTAAGTGGGGAGAACACGGCGACATCTGAACTCGAATACATTTGTTTACAAATCATATCTCCTGTATTTATTATATCTGTGTAACAGTCGATACATACCCTAACTTTTTATTATCTACACAGCTCAAAGTTTATTTTTATATTGAAAATAGTCAGCGTTTATTACCCCTCAAACAGAAGCTTTATTTACCACAACATTCAGAACCTATGTAAACCATACTTTTTAGTAGATTCTCCATATTATAAACAAAGCAATTAAGTAAATAATGTAACTGGTTGAGAAAACATTGTATTCATTTTCGCATGTGCTGATCAATTTTGTATTTTGTGGCTTGTTAATTTAAAATCTAGTTTATAAAATAAATTAAGTTTGCTATTCGGTATGAACAGTGTAATAGCTAAGTAATCCTTTATGCATCACGTATGCATCATACACTTGGAAGCGTTTAGGGCGCTTGCACAAGTTGTAAGTTAAAACGACAGACTTGCGTCACCTGAGAGCCCAAACAAGAGCCAATCGCTTATAAAGCGATTCGCATTTCTCCAACGAATCAGCTGAAAACTTTACGTCACTGATTTACGGTAGCTTATGTCAGTTCATTTTGACCTTTATATCATCGTTATCGCACTTTTCGAAAATAGAATATCGCTTTGTATAGACCCTCAGATCCTCCCGAACTTGGCCCCAGTTTTCAAAATGATGCCTCTGCTAAATTTTACGCATGTTTATACAGTTTGTACAAGCACCATTTAACTTGATTGGCAAACTATATTAACTCAACTACCCTACAAGTTAAAATATTACAAGTTTATAGCAACGATGAACCTTGAAACTCCACCGAAGCGGCTTCATGGCTCGCGATTCACTTTACGAAGCGGCCCTCAGGGAATTGATATTCATTCTGCAACCTTCACCGGCAAATTTTCTCGTTGATTTCAAGTATACCTATTTTCTTTGATAACCTGAAAAATAAGGATGAAACGGACTACAAAGACAGGCAAATTATTGAATGAGCAATTTCCTGTTGGTCGATTGACTTTATTTTTAGCGTCTTGAAGATGCTAAGATGGACTCTTTGAGTTTTATCGGTTTATGTAATAGAGAGCTCAGATTATGTAAGTTAGTATATTCTTAGCTATGTAATAAGGTCAAGGTTAACGGCGAATTCCATACATATCCAGTAGATTGCAGTATGGCTTCTGTATCCTCAATTTGAGCTGACCACGGTGGCATTTAATTAAATTAAATCGCGTCACATGTCCAAGCACTAGGTCACTAGGTAGATAATATAGGCGTTCCCGAAATGTCTGCAGCTTAAGCCAATCGCGCATAGGCAAATTTTGTCACGCGATAGTTTTGTCATTGTTTTCACGATATTCTACCATGTATCACATTAAACCAAGTGAGTGTTCATGGCTGTCTAAAATTGAAAAGCATTTAATTTAGGTCTGTTCTCCGACTTTTTCATGAGATAACGATAAGGTCGCAAAATTTTTAAATGCTCGTTCAGTGGCGACAGAATGTGACAACTTAGCGACGGATTGCGTCAATCACACATATTTTCTGTGCCATGACATGTCATGTATGAAAGACAGAAAATCATCAGTGCGCGTATCCGGCGTATCCTCAATTACAGTCAACAACTGTAGTGCAATTAATTTAGTAAAACTTTGCCGCATGTCGGAATGTAGATCGTGTTATTGCATTGCCGTAATATCTACCAACTACTGAAATAAATCCGTATGGGACAGAACACAATTTTGTAACGCGATTGTTTTTTGTTTCCGAAAAAAAAGGGTCTCTTTTTAATGACCAGTGATGACACAATGACAACTGAGTGACGGACCGCGTCAACCACGCGGATGAAGAGACAAAAAACATACGCCAGTGTGTAATAGGCCTAACTAATCAGTTGAACAGTTAAGTAGTGCGGTCGTAATCTTATCATGTTTACCTGCCGTTTAATTAATAAATACACGAGTGTGTGCTTTTACGGACAATATGGTACGAATTAGTAGATAAGGTTTTTGGGTACTTCGGTAAAGTAATTGTGATTGCCTTTGGGCTTCGACCACGGGAAATACGGAGTTTACTGGCGGGTTTTACGTATTATCTTATTGTTTTGGTGTTGTACTAAATAATTTACTGCCTTAACCCGTAGTCATTTATTTGCCTGATGGTAGTTTGGATAATCCTTTTATACCGCAATTAGCGAGCTACTCCTGCTTCGCATAACACGTGATTTTTTTTTTGTTTTGTTGATATCTATGGGTACGTTTAAATTTTTTATTACACATAATATAAACCTTCCCCATAGATTGAAATGATGGAAAAAATCGCTCCAAATTCCATAGCGTAGTTCAGAAGAACAACGCAATCACACCGAAAGACACGAAAAACACGTTTAATTTTAATAAGTGTAGAATCTAATGATGACTTTTCCAATCTGACTCAGAATAACCAATAACGCTTCGCAAACTGGGTAGGAATCGTGAATTATTTGCATAGCGAAGCTTTTGTTTTATCGTAACTTCCGCCTCGAACGTTAAATCCATTAGAGTTCTATGAAATTCAAACTACTATGTTAGCTATAACTTTTAACAAATTGACTGGTAACTAACTTCCTGAAGCATAATAACTATCATAATACATACAATCACTGATGAGGTAGGTAGGATATGTCGAACAAAGTTGTTGTACGGCGTTGTGCCCCAGATGTTAATCGGCTGTTACTACTTGAATTAACAATGTTAACAGGTTATTATAGCGGAGTCAACTGTTAACCTTTTTATGTGGGAATATGGTAACTGTTTTGTTGAATCAATTGCATGTGTATTGGTTTATCATCGTCAACATGTGATTATGCTATGCTCGCTACTCTCTGTCATATCAAGCTCTGCCCAATTTTTGTCGTCACTTGATTTAATTTGACTGAAACAATAACAACAAGATGGTATATTTTTTTTTGCGATTTCTGACGTTTTTAGTAGGTACTCTAACCTGGGCTGGTGCTATAGATGTTTTTGATCAATATAAGAAACAGGATCGAGTGGCATAAATAAATGTTTTCATGTGAAATGGCCACTTTTTTGCTAACTGTATTTTTTTTTTATCTGTGAATAGGGTTCAAAATTTCACGAAGTCTATCCATAGTTATAGATAGTCTTCTAAGACCATTTTCGTGTAGCTGCAACAGTTACGGTTCCTACAGTTCCCCTTACTACCCCATTCAAAGTTTCCACCCTGTACAAATATCTTCTATTTTGTTTCACTCTTTCACACAGATGCAGTCGTAGGGATAACTAAATAAACATGATGGCTCATCATCTCGTATCTTTCAAAATTACCATGATAGTGAACCGCTTCAAGCTCAAAGGATTGTAAAAGATTGATGGGTTTCCTTATACATAGGTAAGCTACCTATAAGTAGGATGGAATTTCGAGGATTTTTCCAGGCAGCTGCGTCGCAGATTTTTTTATTTTCTGAACTCCTTATCTCAGCCTCTTCCAACCTAAATCCGCGCCCGCTTTTCTTGTACCTACCTTAAGACGTTTAAGCTTTCTAATTAAGTAAGCTCACATCTGTTTCTTTATCCACAATAGTTTAGTGTTCTTTTAAAGTAATTGTGTAAAAATGGTCGAACTTTTAAACATACTATTTAGAAGAACCTTGTAATTTATTTTCGTTGTCTGTTTTTTCATTTTTTTTATCCGCATTTTTATCTTGTAGAAGAAAGAGATTGTGGGGAAGTTTTATCACTGACCTCGAAATTATACTAAAACAAAAATGTATCACATATCTCGTTTTTTTATTAAATACAAACAATATAAAAAGTAAGGGCAAAGGCACACTTGTAACACCAGCTTCCTCATGTTCATTTGTCAATTCCCAAAATGTAGCCAATGAACACGCTATGTTTCGTTTACGCTACTTACCATGTCTGTTGCTAGCCTAAAAGGGCGTGTATATTACGTGGTGCTAAAACAAAACAGTTGACAAAAATGGAGATATGGAGCCGTTTTCACTTAGACTAGGAAAACCCTAATAAAAGCACTTTCGATTTTCAACTTCTAGGGCTGACGCGAGCGTAGAAAATCCAACGCAGTCTTTTTCTTTACGTATCGCTTAGTGTTAGAGAAAATGCGCAATTGTCTGAGTTCGTAGACATTAGACTGAACATTATTTAGACATTAGGTGTGACTTGACAGGATGAGGTTGATGTTGACAAATGTTTTCATTTGTCATGTCTGTCTTGAGACAGTACAGTCAGTAGTATCATTTATTTTCTAACCAAATTGGACTTAACCTTTACCGATATCATTTGCATCACCTTCTCGTGATCTGACTCTGAATTGGATCACAGTTTAACTATATTATATTATATTTTTGTTTTTATTATATATTATTGCAATTATATATTATTATTTTTACTAACAGCCTCTCTATATTATCTACTAGGTTAGTTGGCAGAATACGAAGGGGCTTACCCTTTTTATTCTACCAACTAACCTAGTTTACCTGTAACTTTCTGACTAGCTGGAGCTAGCAAAATCTAGTGTACCAGATTTTACCTAAAATGGCACTCAATCACAAAGATAGACATCAAAATCTGCCACACTATCAACTAGTAACAGGTTGTGCATATCTGGTTTATCTAGTAGCCCATCCAATCCAACGCACATTGTTTTGCTTCGAAACTATGTATGTCACCGCGTTTTCGCCACTACCGCAGCGTTCGCGTTAATCATTAAGGTACTATATCGTATGCGCGTCAGGTTTCATGGATTTTTGACCAGGTTTGGGCAACATTAGTCTTAAAAGTCGCTTCCTTCCTGCGTCCAACCAAGCTTAGCATAGTAATTGTCCTATAAGTATTAGAAAGCTGCTATGATTCACGCATCAAAAGCTTTAAGTTATCCCCCATTGAATGGCACACATAACCGTGGAATTATGTGAATTGTACTGTGTGAAATTTAAAAAAGACAATGCCTAATGCCTGTATTTATAGACGTGACTTTTTCCGGCTCGTAAACTAAAAACATTACCCTCCTTTTGGGTTAAGCCATAGTCGGGGAAAAAAAACTGTCTTGTAATTTGATGTTCGTAGATAAATCATTGTCAGTTAGTTAGTCAGACTTTTACCGTAAGATCCTACTGCTCAACTTTGTCTGCAATAATAAAGAAACTGGCTAGTAACAAAAAAATAATATCAACCTAAACATTTGGAACGTTATCCACGTGTAACATAAAATATTTATACCCCAATGAGTTCCATTTTCCGAAACAGATCACGTAAACACGCTGTAGGTACCTAATGTCAATAACATAACATCCTGTATAAAGATGATTAGACCAGTAATTACATGAGATTTATTCCAACCGCTACCAAACTTTCGGCTTTCGTGGCCTGGCCTTATCAATAACTAAGACACTGATAAAAGGCTTTATCGTTGACATTGTAACTTCCTAAGGGCCGGTATTACCTGTCGCAATCGATCTAAGGTTATGATAATAATGTTCATACTTTTTAGATCGTCTGATCTATTGCCAGATGCCAGAAGGGTCTTGTTATTTGGTTTTACACAAGCCTCTTTTCGAAAGAATGGCGGCGGCCCACTGAAATAATATCATGTTTTTGACCGATTTGGCCGCACTGTGGGCCGTGGTGGATACCACGTGGGCGTGTTGGTGGATATCAATTTTTTTTTCGAATTTTTCGTTTAAAACTTACCAATTTATTCAAGTCTGCTTCTTTCACCATTTTGAGAGCAGGAGGATTTTTTTATAAAGAAATGTGCCTGTGTTTGACCCCACGATCTGCGACACTAAGGAACCTCTGAACAGAGAGGCTATGCAACTCGTGAACATAGATTTAAAATATTACATTTATTTATTTGAAAAGGCACATCTGGGATGGGAGTTTACCTACCTGCAAGATTGGTTGAATAAGTTAGTTAGTAAGTGTGGGAGCAGTATGGCAGATCCTAATTTTAGCGCTTCGGTGGTAAAGCCATCTTCGCCAGGGCTCTTATCATAGTGCATTGTCTTGAGCACGTTGTCTACTTCGTATCCCATAATAGGAGGGATATCTTCTGCTGTATCTATTTTCTGATTCCAATTGAGTCAAACTATCTGAATAAAGGGAGGTTTGGTATTCTGTACAAATGCCCATGATTTTTGGTCTGTTGTGATGTTTCATTCCTTGTGTGTCCATTAAGCTATTGTTCCAGGGTTTGGTTTGAGAGATTCCCTGTTTTGCTACTCTAAGTGGGTATTTAAGTTTCTGAGATCTATTTTAATAGCTTTCTTAACCTGTTTATCTAATGGATAATGGATGCTGTTCTAATCCTATACCATACTTGTTTCTCTGTGCAAGTAGGCAACGTGTATTTGTTGAAAGATTTGTGTTCTTCTTCCCATTCGTTTTTATGCTAATACTGCTTTTCCTTCTTCCACTAACAATCCTGTCATATTGTTCTTCTATATTTGGTACATTTATGACTAGACTTTTAAAGTGGTTTGAAAGTTCTAAATAGTAGGCTCCACCTCGCCCCTGACTGAGATGGTTCCCGTCAACTCCAGCAGAGCAGCTGGAGTCGCTGGGCACTTGTGGACATGTTGTCGTTGTGCTTTTCTTTATGAGGGGTTTGGACCATATCCCGCCGCGCTGGTCCAGTGCGTGTTGGCGAGTTTTTAATGATACTAAAATGTCATAATTATAGGTACAATTTTGTCAATTCAATTAATTAAAATACAATACATTAAAATTAAGTTGAATGGGTAACGACATTATAATTCATTAATAACGATTCACACTTCCAAAATTCATAGTTAACAATAAAATAAAACCTTCACCTTCGGTTGCTACTGCGGTGGACTCGAGCCAATACCTGCAGATCGGACTGTTCCATTCCTCACTAACATCTCTCAGCAGTTGATTGGTCGATTTAAAATCTACATAACATAACATCACGCCTGTAATCCCCGATGGCTTAGGCAGAGGTGTACCTAATGGTACACCCACATTTCGCCAGTTATGCTTAAGTCCCATGTAGGCGGGCACAAATCCAAACTCCATGGCTGCTACTGAGAAATTCCTAGTGAAAAAACCCAATAACACTTTGCCCGACTCGGGAATCGAACCCAGGACTTCATTCCCAGCAGTCGCGCTTGCGACCACAAGACCAACCAGCCAGTTAAAAATCTAGATTCAAAATCTGTTCAAAGATATTTAGTGCACAAGTACTTAGTTAAGAAATGATGAATGAATCAATATGAATCACAGCCTAGCTAGCCATTTAACCTGCTGTATATGGGATATTTAAGCAAAACAGTTTCTCGCAGCGTGAGGTCGCCATACACAACTATAATAATACTCTTTATTGCTTATTGTTCCCAACTCATTCTGAATGCTACCAGCGACCTCCTAATTTTTCCACGGGCTCCATGACAGTCTATTGTATACATTTTCATTAGACCCGCATTTAAAACAGGTAGCTATTGAAATAGAATAATGGTGATTATTGGTGATGGCGAATTTAACAATAGTGTGATCATTTCCTTTTATGTTGCGATTAATAGAGTATCATATAAGAAGGAGACGTGTGGGCGTGTAATTGCATTCTATTTGTTAATTAATAAGGTGATTATTAAGATTAAAGTGGTTATTAATGTCTGGAAACCATAAATCCAACCATAAATCAGGAAGATTAATGTTGTAGGTACTCGTACATTTCATCTCTTGATCTATTTTCAATTTTGGTAGGTTAAGAGGAGAAACTAAATTGATAATTCATAATAGTTTATGATTATTATAATTCACAAGTTTTTTTTCTTGAATATGTAAACAATCTATAGTTTAGTTGGTACTGATTTGAAATTAAATTACACTGTGTTTACTTATATTAACTTAAAACGAAAATACAACCTCCTTAATCTTACTATTCGACCCTAAGTCCACGGTAAGGCAATATCTCGCGTTTTCCGAAAAAATATTAGTGTGTTCAAGCGCCTACCAATATAGAACTGCAAACAGTTTCGTTTGTGTTCGTGCCGCGTGACTGTCAGGCGCTTTGCTCACGCGAAGGTCTCGATCTCCGATTAATAGCTCACCGAGGTTGCCCTACCCACCCTTTATTACCTCTCCGCCCTCTTAGAGTGCCTGCCAAATGAGCAATGTTAAGGTCAAACGACGTAACTCCTTACAAGTCCGGTTCCTCCATAATCCGCAGCTAAGGGAACTTTGATCAAATCCGAACTTAGAATTCTGCAAAAGTTCCCCCGTCTGGATTCGGGACCTTAACCCTATTCTTGGTACTGTATACAATTTGATACGTTGTTCTTTAAAAAAATCTAGACATAAACCGAGATATATTTTTAAAACTTTTATTATTTTAGGGGATGCAAAATATAATTATTTTTTTACCAAAAATGTTTTTTCACTATTAGTTACACTGACAAAGTAGTAGACTCCAAGATGGCGAACCGAAATAACGCGTCTACGCATCGCAAGGTAAGAAAAATCATTTTAAATTGTATTTTGCAATAATTTTAACCGTAAGTGATATAATTTGAATAGCTTAGAATATTTTACTAGTCAGTATTCTATTTTGGTTGATCAAAATCGATTGTAACTATATTTTATTCACCGGTTTTTTCGAGTGTATCAGATCTGATACATTGCCAGATAACCAATATTTTAGATATTTTTGACTATGTATCTAATATGTGACATTGCCAGAGGTGTGTACAGAGGCATTTATTAAGTTAGTATTTATATTTTATCATTACAGGTGGTTGGTCAACTAACTATGCAGCAACAAAATAGAGCTCGACAACTTTTGGCTCTTGTACCGAAGCCGGGGGAAAAATCTGATTTGGACGAAAGTGAATCATCGGGAGATGAACTCCAGTATTACGTAGGCCCAGCGAAGTCCGACAGTAGTTCACCACCGCTCTCATTACCCTCTTCGATGGAAAACCTCCATCTATTATCAGATGACAATACTGAGGTAAATGATATTGCAAATGCAGGATGTGGTAATGCATTTGCATGAAAACAGGAAGAGTGGGACTGCATTCTGCATCCAAGCCTCGATTTTTGACTCGCGGAATTAAAACTAAATATTTATTTTTTATTTTTATTTCTATCGATGCTTGGAAACTCGCTTGCCCGAATACTGAAGAACCCGACAATCCATTTTCCCAGAGACGGTGGGACGAGCCGCTCTGCAGAGTAGTTCAGCTCAATTTACTCAACACGTCTGCTACTACGGCTGAGCGTGCGCGACTGCTGGCTGTGAGTGAATGGGAGTCGGGTCTTTGGCTTCACGCACTGCCGTCGTCGAACATAGGCACTTTGTTCGACGACACGACTTTCCGCCTCGCTGCTTCGTTACGTCTTGGAGCCGCCTGCTGCTCTCCTCATCGCTGTCACTGTGGTGAAGCTGTCAACAGCCTTGGACACCACGGTCTGTCATGCAGCCGAAATGCGGGCCGTTTTGCGCGGCACGCGAACATAAACGACATCATCCGACGAGCTCTTGTTACCGTCGGCGTTCCAGCTATCTTAGAGCCCAATGGCTTGGCACGCGACGATGGCAAAAGATCGGACGGCATGTCTTTGTTTCCTTGGAAGATGGGTAAGCCTTTAGTGTGGGACGCAACTTGTGTCGATACTCTTGCGCCATCACATCTTCCAAGCTCATCGTGCTGTGCTGGCGCTGCCGCTGCGGCTGCGGAGAACCTCAAGCGGCGTAAATATAATACAAAGGTATTACGCCACGTATTACTATACGTGGCGTAATACCTTTGTGGAAACTATATTTTCGAGCCGTTTGGGGTTAAAACTCTGGGGCCGTGGGGTCCGAGTGCTCACAGCCTTTTTATGGAAATTTCCAAACGCCTAGTTGACGCTTCCCGTGACCCAAGGGCTGGCTTTTACCTTGGCCAGAGGCTAAGTGTTGCCATACAACGTGGCAACGCCGCCAGTCTCTTGGGCACATTACCGGCTGACAGCGTTATGGAGGAGTTTTCTGATGCTCTTTTATAGTTTGTAGTTAGTTAATTTTAGTCATTTTAATTATTATAATGTATATAGTTAAAATGTATATCTAACCTATTTATTAGAAAATAAAATTTTAATCCATAAGTCAAATATTTTTCCTAACATTTTAATGTCATGGATTTCCGCTGATTCCTAAGTTACTAAGTAGTAATGTATAAAATTAATCTCACTTTAATCATAAATAAGACTCATTAATTAGGTAAGACCTAAAGGCTGATTGTGACTGATAATAATTATGTTGATTTTTAGAAGAATTTATTTTGTACTTGTTCATATTGAAAACAGAATTTGTATTATTTTAATTTTTCCTATTCTAAGCAATGTGTCAAATATGATACATAGTTTTTTTTCTATTGATTGTTATGAACCTGGCAATGTGCCTAATGTGATACATACAATAAAACGTAAACTAAATAATTATATATTTTTTTTATTATTTTTTACCTTTCCAGTGAACACCTAGGAACACAATTCAGGCACTCTTTTTCAAAAATTCTGAAATAAAAATCTCTGCCAAGAATAGGGTTAATAAGATTTCGTGCTAACTTTGCTTATTTAGCCGTGATAAGATTGCATAAACTTACTAATCATGTCCGATGTAGGTCAGTTCAATCAATAATTTGGGGACAATGCAATTACATAGGTACGATAAGTGCACTCTACTGGCATTATCGTATTAGATATTGATTGCTAACGGAATTACCCATTAATTGTATAAAGGACTAACACGAGTAGTCGGTACAGCATTAAATTCATATGATCATTCTAACCATTGTAGATAATTATAATGATTACGTAGGTGGTTACAAATAAATGTTGTTGTTTCCCATCATCAAAAGAAGCCTGAAAATCACATACGTCATAGCTAGGACAGAAATAAATATAAGAAATGCGGGGTTGACATCAGACGGCGACCGATCGTTAAAATCCAGAAACAAGTTACTAACATTAGAATGTGGGCTGAGATTATGTTACTCATAGGCCTACATAATATACTCACGTAATGAATCTTTGAGGTAATTTGGCTTCAGGCACGTATAATATTAATATGCCTATACTCGATTGATGATTTGCGTAATCATAATAATGTAAATAAATACTTAGGTATGTAGGCAAGCAGGCATTGATCCCTATTTTCCTGAAAAATCATTCATTATAATTATCACTAGTAGGTATTTTGAGTTAAGGACACAAGAATTAAAAAGAGATTTTGATAAAAATAATGGTTCTTATTGGTTCACTGAAAACTTTTTTAATATATATATTTTTACCACCTGTAAGTTTACATTATGAATTGCAATAAACGATTTGATTTCAACTTTTTATTGCTGAAGTAATATTTGAGTCTATTTCGTAGTATAAGAGACGCTAAACTATGGTACCACACGATACTTTATACAAAAAGCAAATAAACATCGTAACGTTATTTGCTCAGAACTTATTTTCTGAACAAAAAGAAGGTATGTATAACAAGAAATCAAAAAATGGTGTTGTATTCTACACACAGTACTATGTCGTGATGTCGTGTCCTACTTACTTCAGGCGTTGATGAGTCTTGTGTTCGTATTCATGACCGTCACCTCGTGAATAGCTTTTTGTTCTCGGCTACCCCAAATTATTTTCTATTGAATTTCAGAAACAGACTGGACTCTTGAGATATCGTTCATCAAACTGTCAAGTTTCAAACTTTTGTGTACATACTAGATAGAGATACATTAAGTTCACTAAATCATATTGATATTTAGTTTGTAACTACGCAAGTTTAAATGGCATAGGTTAAATGAAAATGGTCTTTAGGGAGCGACTGCCATATTCCCCTAATGCGAGTCATAAACAACCTGCGTAGTGAAATAGCACTTCAGTTAATAGAGTACAATTTAGAATAATTGACGTAGTAGGCATCCTGGTGTTATGGCATGCGTTTCGTAATCTAAATTATATCAGCGGATGTGTCGTGACGCACAATGTAAATTAGCTGACACAATGACCATTAATGACTTGAAAATAAAATCATAAAGCCAATTAAATATGTACACAAATAATCTGAATAAATTAATCACGCAATTAAAATTGTTCTGTAGAATATCGGAACGCCATTTAATTGGCGACGAAGGAAAAAGAGAATGGAGAAAGTTGTTACCAACAATGTTTTGTTTGTTACAAATATTTCTTAAAAATAACTGTGCCTATGAATACTGATTAAAGAACATATTGAAATCAATAAAATTTCATAAGTGCCCGTTGAGGTTAAGAGGTAAAAACTATCAAAATATTTCGGTGTAGGTACCTTTGCCACATTGTTCCATTTTAAAGCAGAATAAATTTAAAAAAAAGTTTGGCTTAGTAGTGGATTTGAACTGATGTGTTTGTAAAATAATCATATTAATGTGGTTCTACCATTTCGAAAATGTAAAATTCTTAAAAAAATCTTCAGTTTTAAGAAATACATAATTGCGATTTGTGCCAATTTTATGAATTACCATAGTAAGTTCAAGTAAGTTGTACCTACCTCTGTTGTGTTGCACCTAAAAAAAGTTTTCTTGCAAAAAAACCTTGAAATGAAAAAAGCTCGAATTATTACGTAACGCTTTCTTAGTTCGCAAAAATCAGGTTCTTAAAAAAAACACTTAGTATCCTGCTTCAAACAATTTATTATTATTTCCATACGAGCGCGACGTGCTCTTTTCATGCGTGTCGTTCTGAAAGCACAGCTAAAAGTGCCGTGGACGTTTTGTTCAGGTGATTGACAGGATGACGGGACATTTCAGCGTGACATGGAAGGAAGAAACAAACCGTGTATAGCATGCCATCGTGTCACGTTGTTAGACGTTTTGACCTAAAAGGATTTGTTACACGGTGAATTTACAAGTTGAGTGCTTTTGAACTGGTTAATGCATTTTGTGAAGACTGTTTTTGGCCTACAAGAGATTAAAACTCATAATAAAGTGCTTTCCCTGTAACAAAATTTAAAAACTTATTCATACCTCTATCATACTAAACTAGTAACATTTCGAAAACCTGATGAAATCGAGCATCAAAAAATTCTCTGGTATTCGTGAGATATCTCAAAATGAATCGCTTTGAAAATGCCGAGATCGCACCTTTTCAAATACCCGACGTACCGACATCTGGAATAGTGCGGATTACTGTCATGGCTCGGAGGAAAGCTGAATTTGTTTACAAAGATTACCACGGCACCTCTTCAGATAGCATCCCCTGGATGCGACCGTCTCTAAAAGCGACAAAATATTCCGTTCACATTCGCCACCCGCCCTATTACGTGCACAGATTTTTCACAAAAAATCTCATCCCCAATCGACCCTCCTTAAAGTGGGTCGTAAGCCTTTGATGGAATCTCTCATAAAATAAAGCGTGGAGAAAGTGCGAGTCAGATTATCCAAGGTTATCTATAAGATGAATAAATTTTGCTGTCTCCCGACTGAGTGGAAAATATTTATGGCCTAAAGTCGAAAGGTGAAATAGTTTGGGTGCTCCCAGAAATTAATTCGAGGTCCGAAGTTTAAATATGACCCTCGTCGTACAGTTTAATGTATCCTATAATTACTTGATTTTTAAGCGGCTTTAAATTTCCCTAGGGACATTACGCGCCAGAAACTTTCTGCCATCCGGAATGGAATTTGTGAATGCAAAAAGTTAATGAGGAAAAAAGACATCGGTTCAGCAGAACAATCTGTTCGTGAAATATTTTTCTCAGAAGAAAAATGTTTGACATTAATTCATAGAACGTTCCTATACATCACCTTCCTACACCACTCTAAATAGATACCACATGAGCGAGTCGCCTTAAAATATGTTTCACGTTGATTAGATACAACTCGTAGATTTGAGGAAAGCAGACTGAGAAATATTTAATTCTGTACCTACTACAACTATTTGTTTACTTATAGTATACACACCCAAAGGCTATTTATCGAAGATCTGACTATACCACTCGGACTTACATGTAAAAAATATTGTGAAAATATTTTTATCGGCGTTCACTTACGTCCACAAACAAGCTTAGTGTCCATAAGCTATCATGTACCGAAAAGAGTGCTGAAACCAACCCTTTGGATCTAAACTAAGGCTATAATATAATACACTTATGCAATATTGGAAGAAAAAAATCTAAAATTTTTCTCACTTTTCCCCATTCTTCAGAAATCCTTGAAAGTCCATGGAGCAGACAAGTACCCAATCCCTTTAAAAAGGTTCCGTATTTCTACTACGGCTTTCTACAGGATTGATTTATGCTTTTCGATAGCCTTTTGTCCATCCAGTACATTTTTGGCTTTGTCATCAGCATTATCACTGAAAGAATGTCACTTACAGTCCTTAAAATTGAACTTGCTTTCAGTATGTCCATTATTAAGCCGATAATTTTATTAACACTATGTTTTTTAATAGTTTGATTTAATTGCACCTAATTAATACCAAAATTTACATAGCGTAAAATACTGACTGCATAAATATGCATTTGCAATGATTTATTTCGATATGACCAAAGCTACTAGTCCCTTTAGTTTGACAGCTGTCATTTCAATGAAGTTAGATTTTATGGACTGTAGAAGGAGCCCTCAACTCTTACCTCCGTTCCTTTGTATTATTTTAAAAGTTTTATTTATTATTATTTGTTTTAGCCATTTGTGTCCCACTGCTGGGCAAAGGCCTCAGTTCCGTCCTTCCACTTAACCCTATCCATAGTTATTGTTTGCCAATCCTTGTAAAAAGACTCGAGTTCGTCCCGCCATCTCCCTCTGGGCCTGCCTTTGTATCATTTCAAAACATTTGAATAAATATAATAATTTCTGCTATATATATTGGCGTTTGTTTAGTAAATAACGTTCGTAAAGAGGTCGGGGTCGCGACGCGGCTAGGTGTTCGGCACTCCGCCAACAGATGGCACAATAGTTCCGTTCCGACGTCGTGTGGAGATTATCTATATTTCTTCACGCACCCATTGTTTATTGCAGTGTGAGGTTTATTTTCTCACGTATTTCGAAATAGAGGGATACACTGAAAGAACTGAACTGAACTTCCTTTTTGTAGGTATTTCATTTATTTTTCTTATGAAGGTAGAAGCTATGCTACAATAATCTCCTTATTTGCAAACCTCATATAAAAACGTTTATTCCCTATCTCCCTCAAAATTTCATTTGTTATCATATTTTTTATAAAAGGGCATCATCCCCTTTATTCCAAAACAGTATTCAAACGATAGTCTATTGTTTAAATGCCACAAACGAAGATTACCGTTAAACTACGTTTTAGGACAAAGAGGTAATAGTCTAACTTCTGATTCAAATTAGAGATTAATAGATAATTGCATCAAGGTGGGTTGCAGCCTTCACCCGTGTATATAAATAACTCCATAATATTGCGATCACCAATTTGCTTGCCAACTTGCCAAGTAAATCTAGCTCAGTATATATGTATGTTGGTACATAAGCCAGGCCATCAGCCACAAATTACACATTATCGGTCGTGAATACAATTAAAACAAATACTACCTACAGTCGTTACGGGGAATCAGAAGCCCGAAATTCTGACAACCAGTATTTCTGTGTTCCCCAGTAACTGGATTGTGGAGGTCAGATATAATTAAAATAAAAAATACTGGGATTCAACTGCGTCCAGTTAGACTGGAAGCCGACCCCAACATAGTTCGAAAAAGATTAGGCAGATGATAACCTCCTAATTCAAATTAAATGTGAGTTTTACAAACCAATATTTATTTATGATTTTTCGATCAAAAATTGTAGCTAAGAATTAGGCCACCAAAAGAATAAATGTCTTTCATTTCATTAGCTAGAGGGCTTTTCTTGTCGTGTAAAGGTCTTTGCGAATATTAAGAAACAGGTCAGAAACAGGTCCATAGAACATATGACACATTACCGCATCAATCTTTGATGTGGTAATTTAATATAACCCATGTTATGACTTCCATTAGTTGGTTTTGGGAGTAGCTTATTTATACATGTCGTAGGATAATTCGAATAATCGGTTTTTTTGTGAATATTCTAGGTTTTTTGTAGAAAAGTAAGTTTGCTTTGGCTGATTTAAACATTTTGTACTAACGAATGCGTTAATTGGTTAAGTACATTCGAGCCATGTTCCGACTAACCAGAACAAAGTCCACATGAATTTACTCTTAAATTAACCAATCAGCATTCAATTCCAATCGTCCAAAACATAATGGATATTTTTTCAAATTTTCCTGCTATATACTAACCTAACCGTGAGTCATGAACACATAACATACAAAGAACACCGACCCATAATAAACAGACAGCAAAAAAAAACATTTATTTTCTCCCAAGCCAGTTTTATTTTCGCGCCACAGTGATACGTTTTAATGACGTTATATTTTTATATCTCGTACATTTATATTTCTGCTTACGTAAAGTAGCGATTAGAGACTACCGTCAAGGGTGAGAGATATTAAAACAAAGCTCTTTAACACGGGCTCCTAAGCGGATGTAGCGATGAGGCTTCTCTGCAATGTGCCCTTCCCACCTTCATTGCCACAAAGATAATTCAAGATCCGTTTTACGATCGCTTTATGAACCCCCATTAAACGAATCATGAGCCGATAGTAACCAATAACCATATAATAACGGTATAACGTTATTTTTAACGTAGCTTCCGACGTAATACTTCTTTCATTAGACTTATGATCAGCTAATGTATATGGAGACATGACAAATTGTATAATCTCTTCAACTAATGACCACCTTACTACGAATATAACAAGACGTATGAATTAATGATGTTATAGCGAGACATATTACCAGCCGGCACAACGAAGTAGACGAAACATATTTCTGACTATAAAAGGCTGAATTCAGCAACACATTCCAAAAATATGAAATCGTAATTTTTGTTGACTTGTTGTTCAAGTTGACGAAAATTACAAAAGTTCCGTTTCCTTTTCAGGTGACGTACATCAATCAAACCGAATTTATTACTTCGAAGCGTATTGAATTGTTGAATTTTGATACACGATTTTTGGATCTACCGAACCTCTACAAACGTTTTTGAGATCGCGAAAAATGTTGGAGTTTGTTCTTAATAAGGGCGTTTAAAGATAAGTGTTTTGTGATGAGTCGGCATCAGCTGCGCGTCCCGGAGGTGCGCGTGAGTGGTGCGCCGGCGCAAGAGGAGGATGACCCCCCTCCCACCGCGCTGCACCCCTTCGCACTGACGCTTGCATCTATACCGAGGAGAAGGCACTCTTGGATATGCGGGTAAGTGATAGACATGGCAGATGCTGTATTTTTTATTGATAATTAGGTATCTTCAGTGATCTTGAAACATTGTGGAGACTTCTTTTGTAATTGAAGAACCTGATAATGACATTCCTCCTGCCCGTTTTCAATCATGGCAACCAATCTCAGCGTAGAATAACTATCGACTCGGGGGTTATTACCGTTCACAATTGTGTTTAAGTATGTGTACCTGATGCCTGTGTATTCAGCTCTACTGACTTAATCTACTTCTAATTAAGACTCTACAAAAATAAGTTACATTCCAACAAAACGTAACCACGAAAATGCGTAGACTTTACCTTTCCACCAACTTCCATACTTAGCATTATTCAGAAACCTGAAATTACCTAACTTTGTAGAAACTCCTGACATCATTCAACTTTAGGAAAGCTAATTATGTAATTTGATTAAATTAGGCAACAGACATGTCTTAATTTACGGCATAGTGTAAATAGATTTACGATAATCTTGTAAAAGATAAATATAGAACGGCTCAGCTGGTTATCGCAAGGAAGTCTTAAAAGTCGTATGAAGGTGAGGGTCAATGCACAGCAGTTAGCAGGTTACCTATTGGTCAATGTTTTGAACTTTAACTCTGGCTGCATTCACAACAATATTGTTTAATTTAGCCTCCGCTACCATCACGCTCTTTACGCTATGGAATTTTCGCTTTTGGGCGTCTTTTTTGTACTTGACCGACTCCTTGGCATTTCAAGTGGTCAAAAAACGCACATAGAATAGAATAGAATATACTTTATTGTACACCAAAATTGATACAGAACGGTTTACAAAATTGTTAATTTCACACAAAATAAATCGTATTCTTAATTCTTATATATTTGATACCAGAACTCCATTTAATATCTCCATATATTGTGCAGTTTCTCGCATACAAACAGCGCAAAACACACTAAGATTAGTTTCGCTTTATACCAACAGCAAAACAATATAGCACTCGAGTCGTGTCTATATTGAATAGATATTTTCAGCAGTGAGTGGCTATCTGTAAGATAAATATCAGTTAATATTCATGAGAGGCTCCGACGACGATGGCGATGGTCTGTCCCAGGCATTAGCACAACAATGACCGGCCACGTAAACGCTCATCCTCGCTAACCTCGACTATTGTACTGAGATCACTGTCTTCAACTGTTTTTGTATTCCATTATACCCGTCGACGCTTTCACTAGAACTGTCCCATGAATCATTATAATACAGTCGCCGTCTTCTCCCCAAATTGCCTCCTTCGCAACATAACTTTATTATGCTACGTATACTGAAATCGTATACTGGTCTTTATTGAAAAGCAGACGATAAATTTCAAACGGCGGCGTTCGAGATATATAAAGAAACTGCGCATTTGCGAAGGAAAACCACGAAAAAATTGGGGTTTTTTTCCTTTCTTTCTTCTGTCAGTGATATTTCATCACGACATTAGACGGCACATTGAAGGAAGCCATTAATCTGACATTGGCAGCGCTTATACGTCGTTCTTCACACGCTACACTTTATCCAATATCAAAATATTTGTGTGGCGAATATAGCACGTTATTAATATAACATTTTGCAGAAAACAGTCGAGGCTACCTATCAATATACCTGTGGTTTGTGATATAAATATCCCCGAATTTCAAATAATTTCTCAAGATCATGCAATTGGCGCAGTAGCCATTCTGTTTTGTTTTGCCCATATAGGAGAGAGAGGTGAAGGAAATCTATTTGTCACTGAGGACCTATTGTGTCAGTACCTATGTATGTATGTGTGTAGAGTTAATCAATGCGCTCGCAGGGAAATAGCTCAATCTGGAAGCAGGAAATAGGTCCAATTAAACACGGCTTTGATTCCTGATTGCTCTCTGTGCTAGCTCGTCGGACGTGGAGAAAAAAAGCTGTAAGTAACCTATAATACAGCATGTATCAGAAAAGTCTGGTCATGTTGAAGCGTGTAGTTTAGACCAACATACTAAACAACTATCTCCATGAAAGATACAATCGAAAAAATAATCAGCTGTACAACTCATTAATTGCGTCGAGAAGGTATTGAAATTTTGTATGGAACAGCTGATTATTCGCGAAGATGTTGCTTCCATGAAGAAAGTTATACAGTTTGAGGGTCTGTACCACAACCTTCAAATATGACCACACCGTTCTGGTACATGCTGTATAGCTTCTCTTTATCACAACAAATAAAGTACTTAAAGTAAACAAAAGGAAAAGGAAAATCGTTAAAGAGGGAACTTAAAACACAACCCCTGAAGGTTGTGTTTTCAATTTCCTCTAAAAAGTTTTATAATTCGATAAGCGGTTCTTTTTATTGTGCGAGTTCAGTCGGCGTTAACTTGAACATTTTGCGTAATTACATCGAAAACATTAAAATGACTGCTGTATTTAAACTTTTCAGGTTTGTTTCGCGGATATTGTGAATGCCAGTTTTTCATTAACCATTTGTTGAAGTTAAGCAGTAAAATTGCAGGGCATTTTTATTACTAAGATGAATTATATGAACAATTTTTTAAATTTTAATAAGCTTTTTTATTTAACTTGCCTTCTTAGTTAGTACGTATTGGTCAAATCATGCAACTGAATTTCAAACAATTTCCCCCCCAACCAATTGAGCTGAAATTTTGCACACACCTTTAGTTCTGGCGACAATACATTTTTATAACAGGCGCGACATGATCCTGAAGCCAGGATCACCTTTTCTCGAGAAAACTCCTCGACGGTTGATAGCAGGGACACGAAACTCAGTTTACGTGTTCAATGTGATAGATAAACCTAATTTTCTTTTTTAAGAAACGCTTCGTTTTTCTAAAAAAAGTTTAATTTATTTGATAACTCCTGAGAGCTGTTAACGATATCGATGACTCAAAATTCAATAACATATTAGATTGATATCTGCTAGGTGCTGAAAGGCGTATGCGGAAAGTCGGTGTTGGAATACGAAATCCGAATCTTTGCTGCGTTATACTGCTGCAACGCGGATCAACGACACAAAGACATCAAGTCTCTTTTTAGATAACTTTAGTTTAGTTCCAAGAACAAGACAAGACTTGGCCAAAGCGATTAGCCAAGTCTTGTCTGGGCCCTCTTGTCTTGCCTCTTATGGGCCACTGAGTTAACATCAACGTCAATGAATTGAATCCGATGTTGACTTCTATTATACTTACAGTCTAACAGACGTTATCTTCCCATAAACTATATACAAGACGAATTATTAATAAATTTCCATAATCTCTATTCCAACTTCCCCTAAGCAAGTCCCAACTGTCCCATCAATACCTTTCCACAAACTTGAGTTAATAATATATTTAGTTGTATTTAATACACGATTTGCATACATAGGTAGGTATCTGAATTAGTTCAGGTCAGTGGGCCGAACTTTATGTAGCTCTTGTGAATAAATGTGAGCAAAACTGTCACACACAAGCACAGGAAATTTATTACGGTACAGAACTTGGTACATGTCAAATCAAATCAAATCAAATCAAATCATTTATTTTTGCTGAATACACTGTTACAATGGTGTTATAAGAATTACATGTCTCAAGTGATTCTACCGTAAGGCATGCAAAAAATTTATATAGTCATAGTTATTCATAAATTAATAAAAATCGACATTGAAATAAATAAAATTGGATGAAATAAGCACGATATAGTTATAATAAGTTAAGGTCTTAATAGAGAATAAATTATTCATTAAATAATAAAAATATTTAGATTATTTCAATGTCAATGTCAAAATTAGTTATAAAGAGATACATGCATAATTCCTTGAATAATTGATTTTACTTGATGTCACTGTGAGGTCTATAATTTGGCAAAATTGTCATTGAGGAAGTCATTCAAGTTGTAGTAGCATTTATTAACCAGATTTTTTTTTAGATTTTTCTTAAATAGGGCCGTATTCATTGCCCTTATTTCTTTAGGTAATTTATTGAAGATTACAGGAGCCATATGGAACACACTCTTGTACATTAAAGAGGTACATGTTCGGGGTACATAGAGGCGTAGTGCGTCCCGTTGTTGCCTATTATTTATTTCTGATGCTAATTTAAATAGGTTTTTATTAGTTTTCACAAATAATGAGACCTCATAGATATACAGACTTGGGAGAGTCAGAATCTTATACTCCTGGAAAAACGGTTTACAGGTTTCGACCATTTGAAGCCCAAACATAGCCCTTAAGCACCGTTTTTGTGCTTTAAAAATTATCTCAATATCTGTCGAATTTCCCCAGAAAATTACACCATACCTCAGTACTGAAGCAACTAGACCATGATAAGCAGCTAACAACGTATTTATATTTGAGACCTTTCTAAGTTCATGTAGGGCATATACTGATTTATTTAATCTTTTGCACAATGTTTCAATCTGGGTTTTCCAATTTAACTTATTATCCAGAGTAAGCCCAAGAAATTTTGTTAATAGGACTTCAGCTACAGTGCATGTCCGGTTTCAATTATGTCCTTATAAATTCTGTCTGGAGCCAACTTTGTAGTACCAACACTAGGATACTTACAAGCCTTGTTAAGTTTTATCCCAGCTCTCAGTCCTGTCCCACATCTTTTATAATAAAGCCTTTGAGCTAGAACACACATGTCTAGAGAATTATTTTGTACAAAGTGAAGCAACGGCTTTTAGTGAGAAGCTAAGCTTGCGCTGTATCCGACCATAAAGTTGCGCCCTTTCACCGCTTTTGTCTATGTCTCTTCAGTCTGCACTCAAAGGCTTGCCTTTGAAGTAGTCTCTGTCGGTCGGCAGACCAATTGCGTGACACACTTGCAAAGCTTATATTTTGATAAACGTCTCACATTATTCGTATATTTTTAAAATCCACCGCCTTTCTCACTAAAGCCAATAAATATCAATCAATTGTCAAAAAGTACGTGTTTTCGTTTCACAATAAAGTTGAGGGTCAGTTTTAGACAAAAACAAAAGACTGAAAAGCCATAAATCTGTTCATAATCTGGCAAATGTACAACTTCATGTGATGATAATATTGTAAGTATGGTATGCTTCCAGTTTTACGTAAATAGGTTTGAATTTCGGCTCTCGTCCAAAACAATACTTGTT
The DNA here is from genome assembly GCA_964057025.1 of Standfussiana lucernea. Taxonomy (NCBI): domain Eukaryota; kingdom Metazoa; phylum Arthropoda; class Insecta; order Lepidoptera; family Noctuidae; genus Standfussiana; species Standfussiana lucernea. The sequence goes on from OZ059789.1 coordinate 10,703,152, forward strand.
GCGATATATATTAAATTCAGTAGGTACTTTCGATATAATAGTGTTGCAGATTTCTAGATGGAGACTCACACTTTAAATAAGGACTATTCGTTTAGCAATTCTGCTACAATAACTAAGAAAATAATTATTGTTGAGAATCTCTCTGAAACTTAAACTATTTAATGTTAATTTGAACGCTGGATTCTCGTTCGCTACTCAAAGCCTTATTCTATCACAGCGGGGCTACTTCGCGTCTTACCTCTGAGGTGCGAGGTTCGAGTTAATAGCGTTTCCTTTTCAAAAATTAATATCAAAATGAAGGTGAAACGAGCTTAATGCTAAGAACTTTTTACAAGCTCATAACATTAAATTTTAACGGGCTTTTTATTTTAGCTTGAACTGAAACACTGAAGATTTTATGCATTTAGGTTGGTCAGGATTCAAAGTAAATTCTAAGGTAACCTTATCTTAAGATCAATCTATCTATTGTAAGATAAACTACCAAGAGACCATTCAAGCCAATTCTTGGACCAGAAAGTTCATCTAGTTATTCAACTTCCTAACTTGTGCCATTCATTCTACCCTGAGAATGATCCCGTCTGAAGATTTAAGTGGATTAACCGCATATACACACAAAGTGCCTCTTATCGTGATCAAAGCTGACCGCGCTGATTACATAAGTCGTAGAAAGCAGTGCATCTCACGCGGCTTAGAATAAAGAAAATATCGCGAGAACATTAGGTACACTCTGAAACTGTTATAAGGAATTATACCTTCCTGCTTTTTGGGTTTCTTTTTGCTCTTGAATAATGCACTTAAATGTGACGCTCGAAGAACTTACAGGGTATATAGCACATCTTTGCATTCCCTTCACGTTCCTATAATATTTTACTTTTGTATGAATTATGCAAAGCCCTTTCGTTATGTACTTCGCCTTTAGGATAAAGTTTTACTTAGGAAAAGATACGTGACCACTGAAATTTATACCCCACAGCGTTTATGATGAATAAAAGATAGCCTTTGCCTTAAGTATGGACGGTTTGGTAATCAATCTAATTACCTAAGACGATTTTAGTAAATATATTGGAGAAAAGCCTTGTTTTTCCTCTGTTGGAATAAGTTTTAATTTATGTAAAAAAAAATATGAATTCACTTTTTGTTTTGAGTGTCGAATGTCGAGGTAAAGTGTAAAGTTTTTAAAACAGATGTCATTGGTTTCGCGAATCGACATAGACGGAATGATTCCTTTAGAAGCTTGATTACGTGTCCAATAAAATTTGTAGCAAATCTAAAGAAAGCCAAAACTAAGCATTTATTTCTTGTTAAAATGAATACGATAAAAACAGAGTAGGGTTTGTGGTTGATTTACTTACATATTCATTAAACGTATTTGGGATATGAGCCGTGTGTGTGAGCTTAGTGGGCTACTCACGCGAGTACCTACCCACGTTTTAATTCACTTACCTGCACCACCCACTTCAGGCCCGCTTTACGACTTTACGCCTGCCTTGTTAGAAGTACTACAATATATTCAATTGTCTTGCCGTATCCAGGCCTCCCAAGTTACCCCACTCAGTTTAATGTGTTTACTTATTTTCATTAATTTTATTCCACCAGAAAGTTACCAGAGGCAATAAAATGTAGGTAATTTAACGTCAGGAGAATTAACTTTGGAGATCGTAAATTGTTGGTTTTGTCTAACGTCAATAGATGGGCGTTTCACAAAAAAGCTTAGTCTAGAAAGTAACTTAGACTGTTTAAGTTATAAAGGGTCTGCGAAAGTTATTGACAGTTTGTTCTGGTAAAGTTGTTTATTCTGTTGGAAAAATAGTAATATCTTAGAGGCAAAGAGCGGTTAAGCTGGAAAGTATCATCAATCAAGTGAGGGTGCATTGTCTTTTGTTTAATGGCGCTTATAAACTTGCTGTTGTATAATTACATCAAGATGTGAGTTTTAAGTTGCTTTTTATTCGTCTTGAGGACCTATAGCTAGCTTGATTCTCATGCTTCTTGACTTACGATTATATGATTTTGGCTCTAGAATTCTAAATACAACTTTTCTTTTGATGAAATAGGTAGGCTTATTTTTTAGCAATTCTGGTACAAAATTTAGTCGTAAATGTAACCCCAATTGTACGGTATTGCTACTGGTGAGTAACCCAAGGAGATTGGATTCACTCAATCGCGATTATTTGCTTGACCAAATCAGATAAATTCGTGATTTGTAGGGCAAGCTACCTCCCACCATACCTATTATGCTGAAGGCCAACATATTTATCGGAATTTGTAAGTCATTTGTCAAAGCACCCAACGCTGTCTTCACTTGTTAAAACTGCCGATTTTTATGAAAAGCGCTTTGCGAATTCTTGGCAAGTAAAGTGTACACAAAGTGAAGTGCTTCCCCTATCGCCGAGTTTCTGTACCAAGTGCAATATACGTTTACTATTATATGGAGATGATGTCAAAACAGTTGGTTGCCAAATGATTATGATGGAGTTTTTAGATTTTGAAACAATTGACTCTAGTCACAATCGTAAACATAGAGTTCAAACAATATAATTATTTCCGTTACAATGAGTAATCAACTCGCAATTAGTGATACATAAATCTCAGGTACGCGTATTAAGTGCGACAGTGCGTGAATGTTCAAAGATGCGGTTTAGGACACGACGACATATTTGAAACTCTGCCACGAGCTATTCTCGTCCTCGGTCCCGCGTAAACACCGACACGCCGACGATATTAGATATTATTAAAATCTTGCATTAATAATAAACTAATGGACAATATTATAATCTTAACAGGAATTTAAAAAGAGAAGCGCGATTTAGAAGGTTAGATATAGAACAGTTGACCAGTCGAGTACCAATGCCGATTTAAAGTGACTTTCAGTTCTTTGTTCACCCAATCTGCAGCTTTTTCAAAGTTGAAACTTCCTATGTAACTTTCGCAAACTTATTAAGGGCTTTATACTAGGTGGAACATTTCAAAGGAAATTGATAATCAGCACAATTAAAACATTTTAAACTAGATTCAAATAATAGAGTAAGATAAGCACAAAAGTTGTGACTCTCATTTTCTAATTTCAATTTGCGAGTTGGGAATATTTGGTGCTATTGAATACTGGAGTTTCCAATTAATCTAAAACTATCAAACAATCTATGAAGCACTTTGATGAAACTCCTGTAGTTAATAAACTTCAAGATGTGGCTTACATTGCAAACTGATACAACTTTTAGTTCGGGTCGAACCTGAAACGTAAGCTTTCATGCGTAAGCAAAACTCTGCTTACTAACTACAAAGGAATTTCAGAAAAATATGACATAAGTGATTCTGTAAATATATTACACCGATCACACAATGAAAAGCAATGATTAATTTTGGGAAATAGAAAAACATTTTCAACGGAATTTTTGTCGCTTAGCTCATGAGTCATAAGTATCAACGACAGTGAGTTATATGGTCTATATTTTTGAGAAAAACGTTGTAAGTGAGGCAGGTACATGTCATCGGCATCGCGACAATGTGCTGGTCGTAGAGTAAAGTGGCGCTTGGATGTAAGATGTGACGGTTTACGCGCCAAGACGCACGCGCAGTCCACACCACGCCTCGACCAATATAAACGTCGATCGAAATTAAAACATAACGAGAAAGTATGCGCGGGACTTTATCTTATTACAGATGAGTGTTCCAAACATCTGAATTTGCGCATTTCGTTGTTGACCTCGTGGAGTGAGTGCACTTTGTGAACACATGTGACGTGAAACTGTGATCGTGATAATTATTGTCTGTCATAATGATAATGCGGTGATAGAAAAGTATTTTGTGATAATAATTATGGTAACGTAGCAAAACAATTACTTATGGTAACGTAGCAAAACAATCTTTGGCAACTCTCGAGTGGGAATATTTATTTATTTCTGTAATTCAAGAATGTATTTCAATGACATTAATTGACTCTTTGCGATAGAAATACTTTGAACTATTTCAAATTTGAATTAATTTATATTTACTCAATTCTAATTTTAAATAGTTCCTAAAATACGTACCTATTAATATTGCTGGGCAATTAATTGCAAAATGTTTTTGAATATACGAATATAACCTCAATTAACACGAAATTCTTCTTGGTTGTGTTGATGATTCCCTTTATTAGAGTCAAATGAGCTTCGAACCGAAATCTGCCACCTCGACAGCGTTGCTGGTGGCTTCGAGCTTCTTTTTCTTATTCGAAATTAGGTCCGAAATAGGGACGCATGAATGGAATACTTAGAATATTATTGATACAATACCCAAGACACGCACCTCTGATTTTTCGGAATTATGTGCGTATTGTACCTATAATTATCACTTGCTACGGTGATGGAAAACATCGTGAGGAAACCAGCATGCCTGAGAGATATTTCTCGACGGCATTTAAAAGCCAAGTCAGAGGCCCTTGGGCGGCATAAAAACTCTGACACCAGCTTAGGCACTAACCACACGATAAAGAAGAAGATTATTGATACACTTTTACTTCTTACTTTTTGATGGCCACCTTATTGATCTTCAACTTTACCTATTCCAGAACACGGGTATGGGCATAAAGGCTATTATTTACGCAAGTCCACGTGGCCTTGAGCCCATAACAAAGAAAGGTGATAGCGAATGCCAACCTTTATGGCACAATTCTGTTTTATCTGTTTTTCTCCAGAACCTTGACAAACACTTTCTTTTATAAACTTGGTAGTAAATTATCATTTCTTTATGCACTTTTTTATGTTGTAAAGTTTTAGCTTTGACAGTTGAATAATACAATAATGTCTAATTCTGTTGTCTGAAAAGTTATGTAGAAAACATTTTTTTTACACTAAATGGGGATTCTTAAACATTTAAGGTCGATATTACATAAGCAAATATGTAGTGTTCCACATTCGGTCAAAAATATTTTTAAAACGATGTCAACTTGGATGACTAACTTCACCTTTAAAAAGGCAATAAAAACACATGGTATTCAGTTATAATACTTCGAACAAAGGCGTATGAAAATTGCCTCGATTTTTCGCAGTGAAAACAATGGTAGGAAAATGCTTGCCAATTTATTAAACGAAATCTACTGATTGAAAAAGTTTAACGTGAGTGGACATACATTTAATTTTGAGGTAAGTAATTCTGAAATACCCATTATCCGAAAATGGACATAGATCACTATGCCCCAAACGATGGGGAAAATTGTCATGCTCACGACCATAAACAGAGTGGTCGCTGACAGCAGCTCGTTATCATTATCAGACAAAGGGATCCTACCCTGACCTTGGCTTGTCCCTGAAACTAAATCCCTTACGTATCACTTGAGTGACACCTACTCGAGGCGAGAAGGAGTCATCTTTTATGCTGCGAATATCCGTAAATTAAAAAAAAAATAACTAATATTTTTGATTAATTTTGATAAGTTTGTTTACATAATATTTACATACATACAACAAATTTTGACAGCTGGGTATTGGGTATACTACATACCTTCATAATGGAGCCTATCACCGGTACCGCGTTATAATACCGAAATACCTAATTTCGACTACTGCTGAAATTATCATTTAAATTTGACAGGCAATTTACTGTATAGCGAATAATGATATTGCGATCGTTAATATAATCAGGCTCTATAGCCCGGCCATAGCCCAGCTCTCCATATATCAGCGGAACAACGGATAATTTATTAGTAGCTTAGTCTAGGAAACAATAGACGCTATAACTAGTGGGTAATTAGAGAGGCGTAAGTAGTTTCTAGGAAAACAACCAAATAAAATATAACATCCAAACTAAGAGAATCAAATTGACCATTGTTGTGTGGAAACCCTTTTTGTAAGCGAAAACAACTATTCTTTCTTTATTTGCAAGGATTAAAATCGTAAGATTTGCCTTATCGCGTCAAAAAATTCGCGTTACTCATGACATTTTAATAGTAATGTCTCGCTCACTCATACAGAACCCCGAATCCACGTAACACTGGTCAGTTTCTCTCACTCGTCAATTTATTTAATTCGACAGTTTCGTTGGTTCATCAGATTCACTGATTGGACTGTTCTGTGAATTCGACAGTTGCGTCAATTTGACAGTTTTCATAATTTGCCAGTTTCGTCGATTCGTCAGTTAGGTACAATAGAGGAAAAAATATAATACACAATTAATGTGGATATTTTAACCTATTGTAAGGAATCCCTATCCTAAATTAAATCAAACTTCAATATGTATTTTAAAGCACATTATATTACTATGAAAAAGAACCTAACTTCTTACTTAGGTACTTGAAAACTTACCTAACTGTAATTGAAATATGAAATCATACAAAATGTTGTTTGTATTGTATGGAAACTGAAATTATGGGAAACTATTGAGTCAGAGAAACTGATCAGAATACCGTATCTATCGTTCCATGTGGAATGTGCCAGTCCAATTTTTGTCCTAAACAAGTAATAGTTTGATAAAGTAATCATTGTTTACCGTACTGTCAGGCAGAACTGTCTATTCTTGAGATACTACTGACAGTAAATTAACAACACAATTAAAAATACAACTGGAAATGTTACTTAAACTTCTAAGACTTATAAGATACTACCGTGTTCACTGACGGTCGACCACTTTTCAACCTTATTAGTATTACTTAAAACAAAAGGGTGAGGTCGACCGTCAGTAAACTCGGCTGTACCCACTGAACTAATGTCTGTTATTGAGAAGAAAGGCTACATTTTTATCTCCTCATACTGGGGATATAAAAGTAACGAAAAAATTTACCAGAAAGTTTAAATTAAAAAGTAAAAACATAAGTGGAAACTAAGTTGGATAATAATGGCCTGGAACAAGACTTAAATGTCTATATTCTAGTTTTCACACATTTACTGACGAAACGATTGTCATCACAAAAACAATTTTAGAGAACTGCAATGAGGTCTTTGCCTGTAAATTAATCCCACCCTCAGAAAATCTTTACATAAACTAATCATAATTTCTTCAGTTAAAATATTTGTATCCACAAACAATTTAAACAGGCTTTCTAGGTCATATTTCTGAATACCGGTGCCAAAAATTCCAGCTGTTTTTATACAAAATACCTCTGTGAAATGGAATTCGTTATAATAATTCAAGAATAACCCGTAAATGCTTAACCCGTTTATTGATAAAGTAGTCCCACTTTCCAGAGAAAATATTTGTACAAGTCTTGGTAGACGTTGATGAAAACATGCCACTTGAAAGATGCTAAACACCTTCCAATCACTACTACTTATCTACCCACTCCTGAAAACAAGGAATGAACATGACTATACTGATCTCCATGCTAGGCCATCATAACCAGTTTTATTATGACAATGCTAGATGCTTATTTTGCTAATTTTATAATGCTTAACAGGATTCAAGATAAACCTAGAGTTAGGTATATACATAGTTGGATGGCTGAAGTTTAGCCCATTAAATATTTTATTAAAGTTATAGGTATTTTTTTTAATATTAATCATTGCAATCATTAAATTTTTTTGCACAAAATAAAACCGACTTCAAAACAACACCACAAAGTAAAAATAGTACATTCTGATAAAAGTGGGGAAACTTTGGAAATGTTAATTAGTTAATAAAAGCTAATTTATATTTTATCTTTAATATTTTATTAATAAAATGTTTATTTATGAGGTTCTGTTCATAAACACAATTAAAATTTTCATTCAATTTCAAGGCCTTATAAACATGCGCCTTTTTGCTGAAATTAAAAGAAAAACAATCACCGCCGACTTGAAGGGTAATTCGTCAACTCGTCCCACATGCCTGCGGCCCATTTGGGACGACTTGGTGAAAATCAAAATAAATATTATTTTCATTCTGCAACTCGTCGCAAGTTAGTATCCAAATAAGAAAAGGTACAATCAGTAGCAAGAGTGTTAGTGTGAAAATACTCCCTCACCCCAAGTCACGCACGTGTGCAAACATAAGTAGTTTTATTGCTTTATTGATATTGAAATAAAACGATTTGTTGTATTTTCATTCTATTCACAGGTCTGTCCTGTCCGTAACTTGCCCGTGTTACTACCAATCTTACTACCAGTAGTCATCAACATCAGCCTACAACAGTTTACTGCTAGACATAGGCTTCCTCAATCGCACGCCACTCAACTCGATTTTTAGCCACCCTGCGAAGATCGTCGCTTCACCGAGCCTGAGGGCGTTCCACCTTACGCTTGCCGATTCGCAGTCTTTACTCAAGAACACGTCTACCCCAACAGTCATCGGTTCTACGGCTAAAATTGTCGGCCCATTGTCACTTCAGCTTACCTATTCTGTAACCTATGTCGACAACTCTGGTTCTCTGTCAGATCATCTCATTCCGGATGCGGTCCCTCAGAGAGACTCCAAGCATAGCCCGTTCCATGGCTCGGTGAGTGACCTTGAATTTATAGACCAGCCGTCATTACAGGCAGAACGCACTGGTTAAAGACCTTGGTCTTTAGGTTCTGTGGAATTCGAGACGAGAAAACCCGACAAAGTTTCCCAAATGCTGCCGAGCCCAGCTGAATTCTTCTGTTAGTGGGCTCTCAAAGTTGTTTTTTTTACTAAACTGCTGAGTTTGCCCACGGTAAACATATTCTCGAACAACCTCGACAGAAAAAAAAGTAGAAAAGTACAAGACTAACATAAATTAGAGAAGGTAATTCAATCATAGTATCAACACACATCTACTTACCTACCCAGAACAATTAATATACATACCACCTTAAACTTATGCCATTCTAGTTCTTTGCTGGGATAAATTAATGCATTAGGCACTATAACGTAGTAGCACAAGCTTGGTATCTGCTAGTATTGAATAACCGATGATCAAAACGAGAGTAAAAACTAAAATTCTTAAAAAAATATGTTATATCTTGTCTCACTAACTGTACGAAACGTTGTTAGAGTTTAAAGTTCAATACTAAAAAAACGTGGGACGAGTTGCAAAATGAAAATATAATTTTCAAAGATTACCTGAGAAATCGCACCCAGCTGGTAAAGATTGGCTCTAGCTACAGTGATGAAGAGGTTGTGCTGTATGGTGTCCCCCAAGGCAGCATCCTAGGCCCCACACTTTTTCAAATCTACATAGATGACCTTTGTAGAATGTCAATACCTGCTTGTAAGATCTATGCATATGCAGATGACACAGCGATTCTGGTTGATGGGCCCTCCTGGGAAGATGTGAAACGAAAGGCGGAATTTGCACTGTCCTCAATGATGAACTGGCTTGATCTAAACTTGCTCACTTTAAATCTAAAAAAAACCTACTACTTACCTTTTGCAATCCGGTGCAACTCCAAACCTACAAATAGTTTCACGATAACGGCTCACTCATGTCGGAATCAGTTAATGTCGTGCTCATGCCCTTCTATTGCTAGAGCTGTTAGTGTAAAATACTTGGGAGTGCATATAGACGATGGACTAAAATGGGACAAACAGCTCGATACACTAACTACTCGAACACTACGTCTAATCCACATCTTCAAATCTCTCCGAGAATCCGCCAGTGTTGACATTCTCAAAATGGTGTACTACACATTATGCCAATCGATTATTGGCTACTGTATAACTGTATGGGGTGGAGCAGCAAAGACTTATCTTTTGCGCGCAGAAAGGTCTCAAAGGGCTGTACTTAAAGTTATGTTAAGGAAACCCTACCGATACCCTACAGCGCAACTTTACGCTGATTGCAAAGTATTGACGGTTCGACAGCTCTTTATTCTTCAGTCTGTCCTGAGGATACATGCCCGATTACCTCCATCTGATCCAAGGAAGCGCACATATGTTCCCCCTGGTGTACAGTACAAAACCTCATTTGCAAGACGTCAATTCTATGTCTTAAGCCATCAAGTTTTTAAAAAAATACAGAAAGAACTAGACATAATAGACCTAAATAAATTTAATGTCAAATTAAAAACCTCTAACTGGCTGATACTGCAGGACTATATCAAAACAGAATCCTTGCTATCAAACATCGCTTGACACAATAAACATCTTCTTAAACCAATAACACCACAAATACTCCTACACACACACACACACACATACATACACAATTACACATACATACATCGATACATACTCCCACTCCCTTCACACACACACACTCATATTACACACATCTACACTCACACATATTTGATTAATACTAATATGAATTTAAAATGGTACATCGACACACTTTCACTCTTGTAAACTTCAGTTTTCATCACTGTCTCTTAAGATACAGGTCTCCTAGTTTAAGAGACAGGGTTCATTATTATTTTTGTATGCATAGACTTTTTTGTAGACACACATCTTTAAAAAAAAAAAAAAAAAAAATATTTTCATTCCAATTTTTTCACCAAGTCGTCCCAAATCGGACATGGGCATGTGGGACGAGTTGACGAATTACCCGAATTGAACATTTGTTTATTGGTATATGTGGAAAAATAAAACACTGGCTGTTGACATAAATGAAAAGAATCCACGAGTGTGAAATACATTGCATGTTGAACCTAATCGTAGTGAAATAAGACCCAGTTTTCGAGGAAGTGTATTGAAAATAACTTTACCCTCAGAAGTCGGTGACTTTTGTTTTTTTTCTTCAGTTTTTTTTTGCCACAGACTTCTGAATTTTAACTTATGCAAAACAAAAATTTGTATAGGATATAACAACTAAAAATGGAGAAATAAAAACTATTTTGTAAAACATAAAAACGACTTAAAAAAACACCAAAAAGTGAAAAATACCTTCAAAAGTTTTAATTTTACCTTCTAGTTTCTTTTTGTTTTATTCAGTTTTTTTGCCATCTACTTAAATGCTTAAATGAAACTTAAACATAACTGACGATATTTGGGTGTACATAATATACCCTTTCAAAGCATACAGGCGTAATGTTGTGTTTTGGAATTGCAGCATATTCTTCGAAGATCAAATCAGATCAGCCCCTATATTCACGCTTCGATTCGATTTCAAATCGAAATCGAATCGAAGCGTGAATATCGGGTAGTCGTATGTCTATCTTTTTTTGACAATACGAAAACGAGCGAGATAGACATATGACTTTCCGAAATCGAAATCGAATCGAAGCGTTGTGAATACAGGGGCAGATCAGATCTTCAACAAATCTAAACGGGACCACCGCAGAATAATACTCTTCCAAACAAAAAATAATCATCGAAATTTCACAATCGGCGAAGATATCGCTGAACATAATAATAGGTACACAAAAAATACATTCAGTGGAAAAATTCGGTTAGTAAAGAGAACAACCAACGAGAGAGTACCGATACTAAGTATAGTGATACTTACATACAGTGCCTACATACCTAGTAAGTTGGATGGTTATATTGATCATAGACAATAGTTTCTCTGTATACCTATTGACCAACGTATACATATTGCCATCTCATTGTAATCTTAACCTTGGAGACAAACAAAATGTAGGTGGGGTTTATACCAAGGCTGAAAATAGTTTATGAACTACATAATGTTTTTGTTTTCCTTTCAGTCAGCGGTTACCTCCAATTTCATAAATACGAAATGAAATTGTTTTCTTTTGAATAATTTATGAATTCCGTTACTGTGATTCGAATTTTCCATTCAAAACTACTCGATTACCTGCAGCCCTACTATGACCTCCTAATGCAGGATTTTTTTAGTTCTATATAATAAAAAAAATAGTAACCCCTTGATCTGGGTTTATATTAAAATATAAATTGTACTTTGTCTTGTAGGGAACTGGGCAGGTAAGGCTGGGCAAAATACATGCTTTGCTTTAATTGATATACAAATTACAAAATACTATCCCATAAGTATGTATTTACAACTATTTTAGCTATTTTTATTTGAAATACAATACTATTAAGGATAAAAACTAATCCAGCCCAGCATGGGCTAAAAAGCAGAGTAAAAGAAAATTCATCAGTAAAACCAAAGTTTCCTTTCATGAACACTAGATTTTTAAATATACTGTCAGACAAACAGCCTCTCGTTGGAGAATGAATAAAACCTGCTAAAGAAAATAATCTTTCTACAGGTCCTGATGAGCACAAACTTGTGTTAAATTGTATGAACACATTTTTTATATTTGGATATTTGATTTTTATTTCATTTTTTGGTTAAATGTATTGTTAAAATGTATTTTGAAGCCATTAGTATTCAAAAAACTGACTACAAAATACCTCGGCGTCAGGTGTTTGAAATACGAATTACAAATTACATTTTAATCAAGTGATTGAAATACAAATACCAAATACGTTTTTGTATTTCGATTACGTATTTTAATTACAAGTACATTATACAAATACTGCCCAACCCTGTGGGTAGGTACCTTATCTACTGTAAATTACGACCTGTAGATTTGACCTTTGATTTTCAACTGGCATTAGTATATTCAGGTCGCTAGGCTTTAAGACCTAGAGCCTATTTTACCAACCCTAAATAAGTTTTGGTTTGATTTTTTTCATTTTATACTTTAGCTAGGCGTTCAACGGGGGTTATTAAATAGGAGCTCAATGGCAAACATCCCTCAGGAATTATTTGCTCTTTAAAGAGGAGGAATAATGAACACAATGATTCTGTAAGTCTGAACGGACTGCAAGTAATACTTAGTACCATCGCACACAAAGGATTTACGACCAGAATATATTTGTCATACAAAACTTCATAACGGTTGAAAGTATTATGCAGAATTTTAGTAGTTTATTATTTTCTAGGTATGATTTACTATCTATGTATGTTGTCGTAATTAGGTTTTTAGACCATACCTACTAAAATGACAACAAAGGCTCTAAAACTAATGTATTTCATGTGGCAACGAAAATTTTCGGAAAATTAATGTTGTTTTTAGAGCATTAAGTATCAGAACAACATTTTTATCTGACACAGCTGTCATTACCTAAATGTATTTTGGTCATTGCTGCCAAATTACTTTTTTCATTCATACCTAATTTTAACGTCGGTCAATGACTTTTCAGAGGTTAAATAGTAATGAATGGCATTTCAGATATTTAACTAAACTGAGATTATTGAGCATGGCCCAAGGGGTTTAGCCACGTGACTGTTACTAAATTACCCTAGCCTGATAAAAAATATAGTCTTTCCTAAATCATGTAAATATTAGTATTAATTAAGGTCGATTTTCCCCGAAGTCCCTTAGTTTAAAGTACGTATTTCACTTTTTTTATTTTATAAGTAGGTAACGATGTTTTAGTTCCATTTAAGAAAAACCAGATGAAAAACTCAATAATACTTTTTCGTCCTGGCAATCACTTCACTTCCCTACTGGCGAAATGTAGTTTTACTATTCATGCCTTAGTATTAAGTGAATACAAGTGTGATGTTATGTTTAAATTTAGATATAATTACTTGTGTTACTACATGTACCTAGGTAGGTACTTGCCTACTGCGTGGTAGAATGCACGCAGGTGTGCCAATAATAACAACACGCTACAGTAAAGACGTTTGCCAAGTGTTGTAAACGTGGCTCTTTAAGGGCTGTTCATCGTACGAACAAAAGTCCCCTTTTCATTAGGTAGTGGTACTTTTATCAGCAGTGGTAGCCCGCAGTGGTGACGGCCCGGACTAACGACATGTAGGTCATGTGTTCAAACCTAGGCTGCTAGGCCTATTTATTCATCATCATCACGGTCATCCACATCCCGACTTCACCCATTGCTTAGTATAGGCCTTTCTTTGCTTGTGCCAAGCTCCACGTTCTTGTGCCAGCCTCATTACATTGTGGAATTTATATCATCACTCTTGAAACGGCGAAGGAAAACATCGCGAGGAAATCGACATGTCCTAAAACCAAAAAATTCGAAGACATGTGGCATCTACCAACCGCGTGGTGGAGTACAGCCCGCTCCCTCTCATTTACCTCTCATTCTCCCGTGTCCCAGCTGTGAGAACATTAAAGGCTAATTATGTTAAAGGAGTAAAATGCATGAGTTGTGGGTTCAAATCCGGGCCAGTACCAATTTGACTTTTTCAAATCATATGTACTTTTATAAGTTTATCTTGGACATCACAGACATCGGTGAAGGAAAACATCGTGAGGAAACCTGGACTTATAATTAATATAAGTATGAAATCGCCAACCCGTCTTGAGCAAGCGTGGTGATCAATGCTCGTGCCTTTTCTGTATGAGAAGAGGCCTTTGCCCAGCAGTGGGACAGTTACAGGCTGGTGTTCTATGTTAAAGGTACTTATAATTCTGTTTCTCAAGATTAATTTCTGGATTCAACCCCTTGTGAACCTGACTTATATAATTGAGATAGACAGAAGACTAAAGTATACTAGGCCACACTAGGTACAGTCACGAGCACCAATATGTAAATACTTAGTTACTTTTATAACTGATTTTATCCTACTGTTCTGATCAAAATTTCATGTTGTTACGAATGTAGCATTTTGGAACTCGTATTTTTATGAAATAGATTTATTTATTTATTAAAACTTCATGCACAAGTAAAAACTGTACAAAGGCGGATTTAATGCCTTGGGCATTTTCTACCAGTCTACGAGTACCTTAGGGTGATGCAGAGACAATACACAGTAGGTGCAATAACAAAAAGAAAATACTAGAAAATATAGATCCTATCTCCAAGTTACAATTACTACGTTATTTCTCGCGAAAATTGCTTTTAAATTTCGAAAAGTGTATACATGTTGGTGTTCGTGACTGTACACCAATCTCAAATAAATTGAGATAAAGTCAGACGGATACTATGACCTAGCAAAAGTTAGGACGATCCTTTTGTAAAGCCGCTTAAACTCTGTCAATATATCGAGGTATAAAGTACCTACCTAAATCTTTATCCTCAAGCTAGGAACACGTTTCCCAATAATGCTACACTTTGTCTTTATCTTTTAGTTTACAATAGCAAATATTTAGATGTATGTACTTAAAGAACCCGTAGCTAATCTATTCACGTACAAATATGAACTATAAACGGGTGAAGAACAATCTAGCATTTGTTGATCAATAAATAATTTGGCACCAAATGAATTAATGAAACACCCAGGAACAACTAAACAATAACTAAAATAACAAAATAGCTACTTGCTACGCGACGGTCTCGTGGTCTTAAGCGCGACTGCTGAGCGTAAGGTGTTCGAATCCCGGGTCTGAAACAAACTGTTATTTGATTTTTCATAAGGAATTTCTAGAAACCTAGAACCCAACTACACTTTGCCCGACCTTTTTTTTTTATTTCGGATGGGAAGTCATCAAATGACTTCTCCCGCTCTGGGCTGAGCGGGAGGGAGTGTCAGACTTTTACTGACTAAAACCCACCCATGTTCCTTCATCGCCCTTTGTGTTCCGGGGCCGCGGTATCTCTTTCGCGACCCCTAGAGCAACAACGCTGGACTATTATTACAGCTACCTATCGTAATGCCCGTTTCCCTTCGATGATAACAGATACTAGGTTAACATAGAGGGTAGTTACTCCTGTGTTCGGTTATAAAAGAATATTTAGGTAGATACAAAAAAATCATAAAAAAAAAATTATAAATGTTGCTTTCGACTATTAAGTAAGTAAATACTACGTCATTTTCCTAGTTTTTTCTGCTGACGTACGATTTGTCCAAAAATACTCTTTTTGTATTTGTTCAGTGTAAAATGTACCTAACCATAATATAACAATAGTTTGTTTACAAAGTCGGGTTTATGTCTCGTTCCGAAGTGAAACGACCTCTCTTGGGGTACCAACTGAAATGTATTGGGACCTATTTCTCGTTACGATTTTCCTGTAATCAAAGACTGCGTATTTTAATATTCAAATAAACATAAGACAATGAATATTAATTTTGTTTATATACCTCGGAGAGTACTAAATAGTAAAAGAGATACCTTTTTGTTATAATAATTTTGTAATGTAGATGGCAATATTTTCAGCTAAAAGCAAAAGCAACAACGCAATTAATTTTCTGGTTTTCAAGAAAATCTACTTAAACACTATTTCGTTGAAAATTTTACACAGTTGTTATACTTTGGCAAAAGTTGCTAAATTAATTTGACCATAATATTATAATTTTTTGGGACACTAAGTAAACGGTGTCGAAATTAATGAAATTAAGAAGTTTTGGCATTTTGTACAGTTATTTTCAAGGTTTCATCTAAGTTCTACTTACTTTCGAATCTTACGGTCAACGTTGTATTTATTTTTTTAATGTAATTCTTTTTATCCTTGAATTCCATTTTTTACCAACAAAGACGTTATTTTGCCACTGATTAAGTTACCACAAACTACTTTTCTCATATCAAAGTTTCTTGCAAGACGAGTGACAATATGTAACGCAATTTAAAACAGCGACATCTAGACTTCAGTGCCAACACCTTCTGCCCTCGAAACGAAACAAGGGACTATGTTGCCAATCGCAGAGACGGGCGATGGCGCCACCGCGCTAATATCGATGAACGCGCGCCACAGACGAACCCGCGACCGCGTCGTCACAGCTGAAATGCGCGCCGTACGTCGCCGGCGGGGTTGGACCGTAGTGGGCTCGGAAACTAGGTAAGTGCGAGCTCTTCCACCAGATGACGCTTTTAACAACTATACCATTTATGAGAAAATTATTGTGGTGGAAAGTGTTTATCTCTGAGTCTAGGTACCTACTACGTATGATTATGTCGGACAGCTAAAATTATTAAAGGCATTAATTAGATTATAATTTGCGAACAAAAAAATAATTGTTACAACAAAGATACACAACAACTAACAGGGAAAACACCCGCAAGCTACATTTTCAATTAACTTTTTAGTTGTTTACAATTAATAATAAGGCTAGCTTATTATAAAACAGGGCGTGAGATAAATAGGTTCATCGTTTTATTTATCAACGACGGACTTTATCTAGAAGCAACTTTGGGTGGCGCCGTAATTGGCAATTAGTTGGACATGGGCCATGTTGAGTACACTAGGTACAGCAGCTGCATCCGCTAAATGTTTATTTTAAAAAAAAATCTTGTGAATCGAGCCTGGATCTTAAATGTTAAGGGCCTGCTTATAAATGGGCTACGTATAATCGTGTTCTTTTTTTCCTGTTTATACTTCTCTGATACTTTACGCTTAGAATTAGGTATACGATTTGGAAACTTCCTTTTTGTACGGGGTCAATATTTTATCGGTTTTCCATAAACAAGGGGTACCCAAATTCTGTTCGTAAGGACTGTTGTTCTCAGCTTGTGTTCATTTGTTTTCATTATCTTTAGTGTTTGCCATAACAGTCTGACTCCTCAAGGTTCAACGTAGTTTGCTAAGGGCAATACACACGTTTCTGCAAAGATTATTAAGGTTAATAATATGTAAGGGTAAAGGACCTGGTTGTTTGCCGTGGGATATTCTACATTTTCAATGAATTTGCATCGCTCTATGATAATGGAGCTATGAAATGAAAATAGGGGTTTTAGTGTTTCATTTAATCATGTGAGAGAAAATGTGGGTTTAGTTTGTTTTTCATAGCATTGAATTCGTTAAAATTTTGATATTAAAATCCGTATTATTCTATTTGAAAAATCTTTTCTTTTTACTATTTATTTATCAGACTTGGTATTAGTCTCTCAAAAACTCGGCCAGACCTTTTTATTATATCATTTCATAGAATCCTATCAAAAATCTCACACAGGCCGAAGTTATTCAAGATTCTTTATTTGCATGAAATATGGTTTACTACACGCATTACTACACATAATCTCAAAGGATTTGGAAAAGATTTCTCAGCCACAAAGTCTTAAGTTCACTGGCGCCTGTCTAATACAAATGTGAATGTATTGAACTTGAAACATGTTATTTATTTTAATAGGCTAATAGACTAACATAGGCTAAAGGTATCTAGATTAAAAAAACATGAAGTTTCTTAGGTCAATTTACCTATATGAGGTCGGCGCATTATGTCTTCTTTTTTGATACCACTCTATTGGACGCCATCTCAGTAGTCTTCTTAACCATTTATATCTATCCCACTGTTCCTGCATATTGGCTACTCTAAGCATAAGCATGAATAGCTAGCCTAGTGGAATAATATTGGAAAATGATGTTCATGAGAACGTGATGAAATATGAATTTGGCTTTGAAATTTTGAAACAGTCTGATAAAAATAGATAGGTATTTGTTTTGATGACAAGTTCGATAAGTAGGCCTCTGTTTATGTGCATATTTTACCTATTTCTAACCCATTATATAACTAAATTGAAATAAAATACTAAGTAATACAATGAACTGTGGTTACAAGGAAACGTATTTCTGCTAAAACAAAGAGAATTTAAAATCACTCGAGAGAATCGAATTGAATAGGTTTGGAAAGAAGTTTTGTTAAACCAAGTAGATACTTTTGAAACAAAAGCAGGTCTTGTGGGAATTTCAATGTCTAAACTTTAAAACTAGAAGATTTTGTAAGAAAACCTTTATTTGACCTGTGGTAGAGAGTTGTAATAGAATCGTATAGTTCGATAACCTGCTGATACCAATACTTAGGTATGAGACAGATTAATTGTATTACTTAAATCTCATCTCTAAACATTTAGTTACTAAAATTCAAAGGGCTAGAGGCTATTGAATGTTCAATTTTTCATTCGAAATACCATCCAATTTAGGTATAAAATCAACTGTATTAAAAAAGTTATTAATGTTTGCAATTTTGTTATAAATTGGTGGCAAGATTAGCAACTTAATTAATTACAGCATCAGAATCTTAATTATTATCAATACCAGTTACGACATTAAATACCAATGAAAAACAAGCTATAGGTACAAACATCATCAGCATCATATCTCTGCCCTTACCCCATCTTACTTGAGGTCAGATCACCACGTATCTCTTTTCTATACCGCTCTGTCAACTGTCACCATATCATTCACTTATTTTTCTTTCAGGAATGAGGTATGACACCTCACGCAATCATGTGTACTCACATAAAGAACTAACTAAAAATAAATGCCTTGCAGAACAAAATTCAGGCACGAACTCCAACTTTTTCAAAATACAATTCAATAAGTCGGATGACCCTCGAAAGGAATATAATGGCGTCTCGAGGGAACCATTATTTGTTAAAACGTTCCATTCAATTGCTTGGAACATTTTTCTTGTATTTTCTACAAAATGTTTAATTTCAACTGTAAAAGTAAAAACGTTTTTATTGTTGGTTAGTTGCTTATGCGATACTACGATTAGGTATGTAAAATCAAACAAATGAAAATGTAAACAATAAAACTTAATTTTTCAAAACCTACCGACCTATTAAGCTTTTTGATTCAACACCAGCTGGCTCTTGGATTAAAACTCTTGAGTAAGCCCGCAAGTGAAATAATGATTTTGTCAAAATCATAGTCACAGTAATCTATATGTATAAAGGTCAATGTCCGGACAAAGTAAATTGATTAACAATTGATCAATCAACTCAACCCAGATTTCATTTAAGGGTATTCAATTAAAACTGTTTTCAAATCTTTTGTCAAGAGATTCGATTGGCTATTGTTATTTAGATCAAACAAACTCAACATCAAACATGATATTATTATTAACAATTTGACGGCAGATTTTCTGATGAGAGACTTGAGACTTGCTTGCTCTTTCAGGAACCGGAAATGAGTCTGTTGTCAGTAACATACACATTATTATCTTTGAAGTACTTAAATTATCGAATTTGAGCCCTGTAACAAAAATATTCAAATGGTGGTAGTATAAATGGTATCTCCTGCTGAACTAAGTTTTCTTTACGATAAAAATTGCCTCACTGGATGGAAAGTCTTTCGTGAAAATGTCTGACTTATGGTAATCTTATAAATGTCTGCAGCGTCCAAAAACTGCAAGCTATTTATTATGCTACCACCCACAAAGTTAATTGGCAAGTTTCTACTTACAAATATATATAACAGGTTGGTACTTCGTATTCAATTTAGTTTTACCATTCTATTTTTACGTAAAATTTTTATCATATTGTAGAGAATAAATAAATAGTCACGCGTAGCAGGCCTACGCGGCGTAGCAAGCCACAAGTGCTTATATGAACTTTCATTTACGATTTAGGTATTTCTCCTGGAACGTGGGTGCGTTTACAATAATTTAAAATCACATACACAAACAGCCAGACCCGGAACAAATACCTGTAGGCCATTCAAGTATTTGTTTCGTACGGGAATCGAACCCGTAACACGCAGCTCAACAGCCAATCGCTCAGCCACTGAGCCAGCCGTATCGTCCAATAGCGTGATTAAACTTTTATTCTCCGCTTGTGGCATTTTTCACATACATAGTTTCTTTTTTGCACACATTGGTAGTGCATTAAAGGTTCATCGTACCAGGACTAAACATTCTCCGTCTAACAAAGATTATGCTCTAAGCTGCGGAGCAAACAAATAGTAAAGATAAACTTGTCCGTCAGAAAGTACACAAACCGTAAACAAGACTATGTTAACGAGGCACTTAATCATTTCACTGAAACAATGTTTCTACAATGCAAGTTAATTTAGTCACACTCTATATTTAGATTACTTAATCGGTTCCTGTGTTGAGTAGGGCTACCATGATCTCTTAATGCAGGAATGTTGCAAGAGATGGCGCTAGACAGTTGTCTAGCGACAGTTGTCTTTCCCACTCTCGAAATAGAACTAAAACATTTTTATATTAAGAGGTCATGGTAGGCCCCTAGGTCACAATTTCAATTCAGGAATTTTTCCCGTAATCTGGGTACGTTTCGAAACACTGCTTCGGAGCAACTACTCCTAAACTTTAAAAATAATATGTTCTGTGCAGGAACCGAACATTGCTTTAACTTAGTTTATCTTTCTGCTGACGCACATACTTCCCTGTTATTATTACGTGTTTTAGTTCTAGTTAATTAGGTTTACTATATCAAATAATTCTAATTTTATTACTATTATAATGTTAAATATTGTGTTAAAAAATCTGTTGTACTACAAGTGTTATATTATTAGAGCTCCTTCCGCCTGTGATACAGGATTATCCTAGTACAGGCATCGAACATTGTGACACGTAGATTGCTTATTTAAGACTATTTTAGTATTTTACCTATTTTTGGTTCTGAATAAAGATTTATTTATTTTATATTATTTTATTGCAAACTTTAGCTGTTTGAATAGATGTCAATCTATATTTGCGTAGAGATCAAACACGGAAAATAAGAAAGAATCACTATCTCTCACTTGTTCACCATTATTTTGTGTCTTTTATACACATCGTAGAGCACAGTCTTAACAAATAAAATCATGTCATAGTGATACCGAAGAAATTACGTAACGAAATAACAGCCCGTTCACTCGAGGACGATTCGTTTTTTTGACGGCGGCAATGCTTTTTAAATGCCCGTATTCACACGCATCACGAATTGATAAAAATGACGGACACAACTTAAATCACGTATCGTCTTTTAAAAATCACGTATGTCAAAAAACACGAATCGTAAATTTTTTGTGACGGATTCGCTGATGCGCTCGCCCCGGAAAAATCACGAAACTAATGTGAACATCAATTCATTTTTTGCCAGATCGTGATAAAACACGATTCCGTATGCAATGTGAACGTCCATCCGTCATGAAGTATCGTGTTTTATGACGGATCGTCAATGATGGAAGCCGTGTGAATGAGCCCTAACTTAATATTTTTGTAACAGGATCCTTTATAATCCTGCTGATTTTAACGTAGTCATAAAATACACCCACATCGCTTCGCACGAGTAAACTGTTTATTTTGTAAATAATTCCAGCATATAATTTTTAAAACCAACACGATTGCGACTGATTCCCGGTCCGATGAATTATTTTAATTTACCTACTTTACATGAAACGAGTAAATAAATATGTAAATTAAAATGCGGTGGTGAAAATGTTTTCCAGCTAAAATATAACTACCGGATAATATCTCTCGCACGAACTCCAAAATTAAACAGCATTTCCATTACAATATGGTTTAAGTTACAGTTAGAGTGGATTATCTGCAGTATAATTTTTCCCACCCGCACCTGATTGCCACATTTGCAGGAGATTTTCGTTTCGTAAATTGAACTTTTGCTCTTCGAATAACCTCGAGATGACCTGAGAAAAAGTACCGTTGAGTTTTTATTTAGGAGATTTTATTTCGATTCGGTATTTTATATTCGTTTTTCCTTCACATGTGGTCTCATTAATGTAAGGTTACACCTTTTCACTCGTATGAACAGGAATATCTCCGGTTTTGGATTTATTATTCTCAACAGAATGAAATACGTAGCTTTACAATATTGATCATTCTTACCTACCTATCGACATAATGCAACATTAAAATACTGCTTTCATCACTTAAGTAAAATATCTTGGAAATACCTTGTAAATGATAAATCATTCAGCAGATTTGTCTTTAGAATACGGAGTTCAAAAAACAAGCTAGAAAACTCTGCAAGTAGAGGATAAGCAGTTCGTTTGTCGGTCAAAGGTCGGGTTGATACTCAACAAAAAGGTCATTCAATTTTCGTTAGTGCTTGACATCAAAGCAAAGCTGTTTACAAACAAGACAAAATACATGCGCAAGTGTGTCGAATCCGTCGGATCATACGGGAATGTTCCATTTCTTTATATTCAGTGCCATTTGGGAAAATTGAAGGCTATAAAGTATTCGCGCCGAAGTAAAACCCTACTCGATCAACAGCTGCAAATTTTCCCTGCAATGTTTTATCTTGTGAATATTACCAACGGTTCACTGACTTTGTTTTCCTTGAACGATAATCTTTTGTTTTAGTTTTTTTTTTAAGATTTGTTGGCGGAATATGCAGAGGTCAACAGTTCAATTCTTACTGTGGGCCTTTCGATTTCTAATATTGCATTCGTACTTTATACATGTTCACCTAAATTTTGGTTGACCTGAGCATCAAACCCGAGTAGGCCCAAGTTTTTCACTTTCGTGAACCACACCAATAAGGAGAAATGGATATTTTTTAGACCAAGGTCGTTATAAAAGTATATTTAGGTATACTTTTAGTTAGGCTTTACTGTTTTCCGAAATATACACCCTGTATTTGTCGAACCGGATTAAAAGATTTATTTATTGCGCCGATGGGATTTTGGGATTATATAGGATGCCCGTTTTATGGACTTTTACCATACCGTTTGTATTGTGATATTTGGGTTCTGTTTTGTTTATTTTGAAAGATAAAACTGACGAATCTGATACAGTTTATTCATTCACTTTCCTCCATAGAGTACGTAGAATAGCAACAAAACTCATCGCGTATTTCGACCTTAACAGTAGATACCGACATTTTGACTTCTTCATTCATACATATTTGAATACACACGCATACCTACGCATGACTCGTAACGTTACATATGAATCAACCTTTAATAAAGTTCTATGTTCACTTACTAATACATAAATACTCATAGGTAGTTATTTCCAATATCTAGCGCCTCTTTCTCATAAAATAAAATCTTAACAAATCCCCTCCGTCTACCCCCAAACACAGATTACTCAGCCACCAAACATAACTACTTCAAATTCTGACTCAAACTCGGAGACATTCGCATTGTCATACCTGACGCGTTTCCCCGATTCGTCAGCACATGCTTCAGTAGTTCAGGTGACGGACGATAAGCAAGTGCCCCGGGGCTTTGGCACCGTGCCCTCACGGATATAGACGGAGACATAATTACCTCGTATGCCGTCCGTAGCGCATGCTCGCTTTGAACTGATGGTATAGTGATGAGAGACGCGATCAAGGATTAGAAGGAGCGGTTATTTAGATGCAAAATGAATTTTACTGTAAAAAGGAGCAAACATCGTGATCAAACCGGCTTGTTTTAGGACCATCAATTCCTATTAGGCTCACCCCGACTCGCAGAGAGAAGCATGTGTCACATCAATGGGAACATTATTTATGGGCTGATTGCCATACACAAACTGTACGAGTATGTTTTGTGGGCTACAACGACTAATCTAAATTACCGAGAATCACTCGATCGTTGTTAGGTCGTTCTTTTGATATTTCAAAACAAACTTCATAGTTTGTTCAATTTATTTTTTTCTGGCTGTCTTCAACGATGGACTGCAATCTTATTCTACCTCGGAACTATTGTTCTCGTTTGCTGTGTGTATCTGCTCAATCAATCGCTGTCGCTTCTTGTTGCCTACATCTGTCAGTTGTCAGATCGAACTTCGTAGACGGGTGCACTGCTTGCAGTTAATGAAGGTTGTCTACAAGAAAAGCTAACTCGTCAATTGTTCTGAAATCTCGAGGATGATTCTGACTTTGTCATCCAAATTACACATATTAATATTCAATTTATGTGCTCACTGAATTTTCCCTTTATGGCAATGAATCCCCGAGAGAACTTCGAGGCTAACGGTTCAAAGACACAAACGACACATTAATATTGCAGTCTTTGAATTGAACCGAGAATTCATTGCTTCTAGTACTTCAGCGTAATTTGTACATTTCAGATACCAATTTCAGTGGATACAATTATTATTTCAAACACGACGTTAATTCCGCAGACTACTATACTAAAACGACTCATCTAATGTGTGATATCGAATACGCACTATCGGATAGCTTTTGTCCAAATTGTCTCGGTGGACGTCGCCAAATTGGCAGTGACTCACTACCTACTGCTGAAAAACCGCGCAAAAGTACAGTCAATACTAAAACGCAGTCATCCGAAAAATTGGCATTCTGTCTGACACTATAAGGGCGCTTTCAATATTGTCGAGCCGCATTGACGATTGGCTGTGGTGCTGTCGTGTTGCTGTCTAGCGGTTTCCGCGTGGTGCATTCTATTTTCCAATTTGAAAGCACAAAGTAAAAAGAGCTCTATTGTAATTACATTCTTTCCTACATTGTCTCAGCACCAACGCAGTACATAGAACAAATACTTGCTAAATTACTCCGTGCCTCAGTAAACAAAGTGTTCATCAACATTAATGAGGCGGTGACGAGCTCAATTAGTAACAAGCTAAGGCTAATTCGACTATTAGTATTGTTGCGAGATGATAATGATAAGACGAACTATTTGGCAACTAAACTATTATCTACATGTACATATGCGCGCCATATTGGAAGCGAACGCGGACATGTTAGATTGCCGCAGACTTACTGCATGCAAATGATATGTGCTAATGTATTTTCGAGACAAGATTTACTGGCTCGAGTCACCACATCGTCTGTTTCGGAAACATTTCAAAATTTGAAGAAAACAAGCCGAATTCTCCGGGCGTTAACAAGATTTGGGCGGACTGACGCGACGGGCTGATGTCGTAATTGTTTCAGCACTTAATTTATTGGGAAATCAATCATTTTCGTTTTATTTTGATTGAAAACTTTTTTTATTTTATGTAGGCCACTGATAGTTGGTATCCTGAACATTTTTACTTCATGGTAGGTACTACTTGGATAGTTCCTATGTCAAATTTGCTATTCAGCCAACTTTTACCTTTTACATCTGAAATACCTCGTTGGCCACGTCTACTTTGAACGTATTGAACTTTGTATCACTCCATTGCTCCTTTACCGAGTAAGAGACCTATTTGGAAAGTGCAAGGCGTGCACTTTCAGCTGCTTCAAAGAGATCAAAGCGGAAATCTAGAATTAAGGTGCTTTTACAAGGAGCTTCACAACTAACTACACTGACCACGTCTACATAACCGAACCGAACATGAATTCAAAACTAGCAATATTATTATCTACGAACTGTTTACCAACAAGATATTTCATGTACACCAATATTATAAAGAGGTAAAAAAAACGTTCCCGTAGAATTTCCGACCATACCGCGAGCAAAGCTGCCGGTAAAAATTAGAGCCATAAAATTTCACAAACACATTTGACTCACATATTACAGCGTATAGTTTGACCAGTAAATCCATCAGTCAACTGCTGAAGATAGGCCTCTACCAAGTTACATAACAACCTCTAAGAACTAAATAAGACACTATTGACGTTGATGTAATGGTCGGAGAACATTATCTAATAAACAATTACACGCGTACGGGCGTGCTACGTCATCACTTGGGCAACACGCTGTGAATACGCATTACATGAATTAACATCATACTGTAGACTACTCCTTGTTCCGCATTCCATGCCAATATTACCTGCAACAGTAATACTGCTGTTTATTTTTAAAGGGTGGTAGTAGTAACGCTTATTGAAAACATTGGTTATTGTATTGTTGTGAAACATCGCAAAAATATTCTGTTTTTAATCTACCTACGAAGGCATTTAAATTTACTTACGATAGCCGGGCGAACAAAATTGTGCATTATACTAGCTATAAGGAACTACTCTCTGTCGGTAACATCGAAACGTATCAAATTATTAAGTTTGTATTGTATTTCTATGACATTTCTTCTGATAGTCTCTCATAGTATCTTAAGTCTCTTTGAAGGCTTAATCACTAGCAATGGAAATTGCGAATGATACATATTTGTTTTTTCCGAATCATTCAATAAAATTACCTACAAATTAAAATACATGTGTATTAATTCGAAAAATACAAAATTTCGTTCTAATGAAAAGAAAACAAAACAGTCCGGTAAATACTTGAATGTAATAAGTTTTATACAAAATCCTCCAACCAATGAGGCAGTATTTTATTTTATTAAACAATTCATGTTTAAAACATATGTATTTTTCGTATTTTACATATTTGATGCTAAAAATTAATTCTACACGGCTTTTGAATAATAGCGTATTTTATTGAAAAAACGTTCATCTTTCGTGCATTTTTTCAACATTATTAATCACCTACCCCACTGGAACGATGGATGCTTATATAAACTATGTTTTGGAAATATCCAAATACTTTAACTGCTCAAAACAGGACCGAAGCATTAAAATAATCCCTTTTTCGTGCTACAAATAGACAGATTACTGTACATACAGGCACAGATTGGTACAGAGAGCTAGATAACAAGCATCATAGTATACACTCGTGATAGCCACGCACGATTGTCAGCTGTCCACCGCAAGCTGATAGTGAAACATTGTTAGCGGGAGGTTTTATATGCAGGTATTTCCACTCTGTTAAAGCTATGCCAATTCATTGTTTGGGTGCTTTGTTAATTGATGTGGTCTGTTATGTCTTAACAACTATAACCAAAGCCCGTAATTTGCTTGCTGTTTGGTAAAAAAATAAGCGGATTTAAATAATCGATTTAACACGCACGATAGAAAATTAGATAACACCGTCGAAAATAATACGTATTCACTATAAAACTGATTCGATTGAAAGCCTTTTTGGAACCCAAAAAAGCCACATGTAACTTAAGTAATACAAGTACTAATCCTATTTAAAGCTACTCGGTAAATGTAACCAATTAATCATTTCTTTTATAATATTTTCCAAATCATCATCAGAGCCACAGCTTAACATGAAAAACTGAATATAAAATGAGCTTGCAAATAAAAAAGCATTTCACTCACAAATTAGTTAAAGGGATGGCTGCAAGAGGGTAGAATTTAACGATAGGGCTGTCCGACACAGGCTATTCGAAATCAGCCCCAGGGAGCGCACCAATTCTACTCCTATTTACATACCAAAGTCTGAAAACGTAAATTATTGTGCTCATCAACACTGAATTTTTATTTGAAGAACTAGACGATAGTCGTAAAGAATTTACATTTGGAAAAGCTCGCTAAATGGCTTTGAATAAATTATTACATCTCAAGGAAAATTATAAGAAGAAACAACTCTGTCTGGTACGTAAATTGCTAAAGTAGACTGTGACTGACAAAATTAATTGTATCTTATTCTAAATATGTTCTCCTAAATTGGCAGTTACTATATACACGGGAATTGACACTTCTTTAGATTTATTGTAATAATTGTTTAAATTAACAATACCTTATCTTTTCGAGTTCAGTGAATCCACTTTTGGTTACATCACATGGAATCAGAGTTCTGGGGTCGGTATCGGCCTTTGTAAATGTGAATTTAGATAGCCAATCTCCTCATGAAAGACAAAACCGCTGAGAAAAGGTATCATAACGAATTTTATCTGACCCTTATAAATTGCTCAAAGTTTGAAGCAACAAAAATTCCGCTCATATTTCCAATAACTTTAGTGACCTACATCTGTGACATGCGAGCAGCTGGGCAGACCCGGGAACCGCCGGGCATTTGTTACGATAATGCCCAGGTGTCGGAAAATTCATATAAAAGCGATATTCGAGGCCTGCTGCTATTTTCAGAGTTTTTCTAACGCAATATTAAAAGGAATGTAACAATTTTACAGTGAAATATAAAAGTTAGATTCGATAGATTGGGTACCGTGATGATCAATTTATTTTTAATCAAAACAATGTGATGCTCGTGCCGCCCTAAGGTTTAATAAACCAAGGTTTGGGGATAGCTGTTCATAACTGATAACAAAACAATAGGTACTATTTCATAATACTGTGGCAATATATCGCTTACTTATATAATAATACATATATTTACATAATTTAATAAAGGTTTAATTCATTATCAAAATAATATCTGGAACACTAGACAGTCACGAATATTTCCACTGTCTCCCATTTTATCAACTTTACAAAATAATTCTATGAAAAAACTTAGAAAGCTTTTACGGAATGTTTAATTTGTTAGCAATAAAACGAGTTTTCACAGTTAATACTGCTGGGAACTGGGAATTGTACGAAATTTTAATACATACGGCCCTCCACTCTCGGGGGATCAACCCACTTATATAGATTCGGTATTTACCTAAGCTGAATGACTAGTTCGAAAACTTTCAAGTTGGTTTTCTTGCGATAACGGGCCGGCCATTTGTTCTTTAGAAATGCGGAATTAAATACCTATTGAGTGATTTTGATCATAGCGGCATAAAGTAGATTTATTATTTTGTTATTAGTTAATTAGGTTGTTGTTTCAACAATGTTTTTATACTCCAGGTACATATATTCCATAATGACAATAAGTAAGTTGCACAAACGGGAGCGCTAGAGGCATCCTGAAGAGGTGCTTTCTTCCTATAAAGTTGCATTTATTGTGCTAATTGTTAGTCGCCTAAGAACCTTTAAATTGTACTGTTTCCTCTACTTAATCCCACAATTGCTTCCAGTAAAGGAAGCGACGGCTAAGTACTGCAGCATCCTTCTTGACATTTTACGACTGCTATCTCATAGATAATGTCCATGCGGCATAGTCTTGCCTCTTATGAGGGACTGATTTACCATGCATCAAAATCTCATCAACCTTGCGATGAGCCCTTTCCAACCCGAAAGGTTGTGCAGTTAGAATAGAATAGAATAGAATATACTTTATTGTACACCAAAATTCAGTTAGTAGTTATTCAGTTGTGTAGTTGCAGTACTACGATTTGAGATTTTTTAAATTTATAACCTACCATTTAAATTTTTCCGTGATTTCTTTTGTTTATCAAATCATGTAATGTTCTCATTTCCAGCATAAATAAAAATTAATTACTCGCCAGTAAAAAAAAACACTACAAAAGCTCAATCAGAAATTCATTTTTCGCAATAACCTGATGAAAAGCGCACGGTAATCGATTTTTCGCTGGCCAGGTCTTTTCACTGTTCATGCTCAAGCCTTTTATAATGGAAGCTACAATGCCTGTTCGAAAATCGCAAAATAAGCAAAATATGTAGATTATTACCCAAGATTTTTCAACCTTGAATCCATAAAAACAAGATTGATTAAACCACGAAGAGGATTCTCTATATTAGTCTTGGGAAAATTACATTCTAAGCAAATGTAATGTTTCCATTTTCCAGGTACGATGTCTTGACGTCATGCCTGAATGATTATGGCTAATTTTAGCTTGACCTATGATTATGGCTTATACAATAATATTCGATTTACGAATCACAATTAGATTGAAAGGAAATTGATGAAATGATCGACGAAAGCTGTTGTTGCTCTATAAGGTAATCCTGAATTACTTATTGATCAATCGAATGAGGTAGACAGACAATTTGTCTTTTTTGTAAACCGTTTACCAGTGACAGGGTTTTGGCAGTCAGTTAGAAAGTGGCTTCATGTAAAATATTGACATTCTACTACATCTGGCTAGACTGAAAGTCGACCCGAACATGGTTGGGAACAAACGAAAAAAAAAAACAAATAAATTCGGTTCATCCGTTCAGGAGCTACGAGTATGATGCCACTGACAGGCACACAGATACACTGACACACAGACACAGATGCACACTTCAAACTTAGGTATAACACCCCCTTTTTTCGGACGGGGGTTAAAAAGAAGGCAGAAGATGGACTATTTGGAACCTGCAACGACAAACAACCAAGTTCTGCCACAATCGATGGTCAAAGATTAGACGGTGAAGTTCTCCATTACTACTAAACCACTAGGTCATCTAAGTTTAAGATAGACAACAACACGATTAAAGTATAGTTAGTTCTCTCACTATTACGGTTCATAGACTCGGCGAAGTTAGTTCAAACCATAGAGTTTTACATTCAGCTTCGTCCTATGTCGTCTCACTAACTCCTGCGGAGTTTAAACTACTAACTATCTTAACTACTGTATTAACTACCTCGGGATTTCTCTAAATATTGTTGTCTAAGTTATCATTATGCGTGTTCTAATAATGATATTATACGCATAACATTTGACAATACAAGCTGTGTAGTGTTCAGAATACCTAGAGAATAATTTTAGTGCAATATGGTTTTTTTCTTTTTTCTCCGCAGTTTGGATTTGTGCCCGGCTGTTGGCAATAGGCTCGTCCCCAATTACATGGGACTTAAACAACTGGTGAAATTTAGGTGTACTGTAGTTGCACATCTGCCTAAACCTTAGGGATTTACAGGCGCGATATGTATTTTACGTCAAATACATTAAGAATCATCTTGACCGTCTGAACCAAACATTAGAAATTCAGAATGATGGACACAACCTTTATAACTCAGTAAAGGCTAGCGCAGATTAGAGCGGCCCGCTCCGCAACGCAATGCAATGAAAAATCCTCCAACATTAATACGTGCATTTTGTATGAACTATCGTACAATACAGGCGGGCTGCACTGCGCTTTATGTATTGAAATGTTAAACGCTGCGTCTCGCTGCGGCAGTAATGTGCGCTTAGCTTTATCGGGTATGTATTGTTTGATGCAAAAATCTGTTATGTTCATTTCTTGAGTCCATTGCACTTTGTTTTATTTAGCTTGTAAAGCTGCCAAGAGATTTTGGTAAAGATGCATACAGAATCTTTTAGAACAAACACTCCCAATTTTTACAAGTGAATGAAATGTTTTAAGGAACATAATGAAGAAACAGTTACACACTTTCAGTTACTTAGATATTTTGGTTAGACAAAGTTGTTTTCTTTTAATGTTTACAAAGAAACAGATCCCATCTGCCAGTCTTCTCACGTAAAACACAAATTGAAGAGGAAGAGCTTTTCAAGTTGAAAGGGAACCATTAATTGAAAAGGTACAGACACCTGCATTAATTGGGTTTCCTTGGCTTTCATTAAAATATCTAAAACGAAGAACCAAATATCTTAAATGCAGCCGTCGTACCAAAGTATAATTAAATGGCAATTAGGTCGAATTTCTTTTAATAATTCACTTTCCAAGTTCCTGAAAATCGCTGTATCTGTCACTGCATTAATCCATTTGCGATTGTCCAACCTCATTTTAAAGTGACTTTTTATTTGATTTTCAAAACATTTTTTTTTTCTTGGAAAAATCCACCTTCCCATCTGTTTCTTACTTGTCTATCTTTTGAACATTTACAGAACAACCTAACGTTATGTTTTAAACGTTTTCATAATGTGTGTCGTATTACTGCCAACAGGCAACATCATCGAGGGTTACATTTATTATTGTATGTACTCGTATACCTTATAAAAAAGACCTATTAAAGCGAAAGATATGTAGGTACGGTAGAGAAATAACTATTTATACTAAAAACTAGAAACTGAGATACGATACCAAAACTTTGATACTTATGTGTAAACTTCAAGTAACAACACCACATAATGACCATTTACATAAGCTCAGGTGGAAAACTGTTTCCATTATAATCTTATCAGTGTTATTTATTACTGTTTTTCTAATATCGTGATAACGGGCGGTAGGTACAAATACTTAAATAACAGTTGTTTATCGATGTTCGGCTGTTATCTGTCTCTGCTACTGCTTATTTGAACGTAAGCTTGTGTAAATGATAAAATCTGAATCACCGATTTGAATATTTGTTTTATTTAATTTGTTTGTAAACATGATTCGTTTTGTGATTGTGAGGATGTAATGTTGTGTTGTTATTTTCGTTAAATGAATATAATTTATCATTAACCTGATTACAGGTTAATGATAAATTATATTTCGAGACATTAATTATAACGAGATAACCGTTAATATTCAATTAATTGATCAGCTTTACGATGCGCGCATAGGATAGATATTTGTGCCCCAATGCAACCCAACCAAATTTAGTCAGGAATTTGTTTTCCCATAATACAAAGTAACCGCAAAACTAAATTAGCCAAAATAGTTAGCAACAACAAACCGCAATCTAACTAATAATTTACCTTAACGTCAGGCTAAAACGGGTCAACTGTATAAAGAGAATGAGAGGTTAACCCACCCATTTATTTTTAAGAGGATCCCGAAAATATGGCATTGTTATACCTCTTTGATGATTTAATAATATGGATAAGTAATAGGCCTTTTAACAAGGAATTAAAGAACTTTTTGCTGTCCCTAAATTACGTCCATAGCGAATATTTTATGTTCTCTTGTTGCTTTAAAACAGCAAACTGTAAATTTTTGATTCAAATGAAAAAAAATTGAACATTATTCTCATGTTATATTATAACGTCTTAATTATAATTAAAAGAGACCTTGATATTAATGATGAGATTTTCTTGGCAGTGAGATAGAAAATACCAGCGAATGTATTGTTGTGGGTACTTAAAATTCATTCACAATTTAAATAAATTATTACGGCATATACTTCAAGTTTTGAAATCCATGACGGATAATTATCACGATTATTAAAATATTTTTTCCCTTTTATTCATTGCGTAATCGAGTGTAACAAAGGCAGATACTTCACGGGCATGAAACAAAAGCAATTTAGAGTAATATCTAAAGGAAGGAAGCGTTTCTTCGTCATTTTTCTTGTAAATCTTTTGCTGTTAAAAGCTTTTTCTTATGTGTCAAAAGTGCGATGTACTTTTAATGTTGTTCAATAAAGTAAATATTAACCTACAGTTTATTAGACAGAGCCATATATAATTTTCTTCCAGAAAATAAAAACAGATCAGTTCCTGAGATCAACATCAATAATTTATTCAGCAATTTACACGAGCAATTTTTATACGTTTTCAGTAGCTTAAATTCTGCGGAATTCCCTAAACCACCATCCATGCTTATTTTGGCTATTCAGACGTCAATTTTGTATTCTCTCTGTACAAGAGTGAATAAGAGTCTATACAAGGTGGAAGGGAAACCGACGCTAAAACGGTCCCCCCACATAGAAATTTCCATGGAACATTTAAAAAAAACTGAATAGGTGGGAACCGTTTGCGTGGCACCCTGTATATCTAACATGAGCTTTATGTAATCAAATGCTGTAAGTTATTTTAAACAAATTAAATTAAGTAAAACACAGCCTTTGGATCCTTCAACGAGAAAGTTCATGTTGCTGAAAGTTCAATTTCTTGATCCAGTTACGAGTATAAAGTTCAAAGAACTTTGCGGGAGGCAACATATTCTGTTTCATACAAATTTTTAAATGAAAAGGAACATTATGAAAGCTTCACTTCAGAAGCAGGTTTTATAAAAGTGAACGTAAGCTTGAATAATATTCAAAGCTGAAACATCAGACTTACAAATAATTATCAAGTGTATACTCCAGTTTACAAACCTCTTAAAAAAGATATACTGTTATATTGAACAACTATTTATAAAAAAATATGGTTGACATTCAACCTTCAACTGCAAATCTTAATTCAAATGATAACTTACTAGTCATGAGGCATGTATCGAACTACTTACCAGTTGGCCACAAGTTTCACGCTCAAGCCACAAATGTGTTGCAACAGGTCAACAGTGACTGGAGGGAAAACAAAAGAAAGAAGTAGTTTATACCATACCCCGTGTCGTAGTGACGCGACTTGTGGAAGCCACTTGTCATAGTGACGCGACTAGTGGATGTCATGTGTAATAGTGACGCGACTTGTGGATGCCACGTGTCATTCCGACGCGACTAGTGGATGTCATGCGTAACAGTGACGTGACTTGTGTAGTGAGACTTGTGACGTACCTACGCGAAAAAAACAAGTGACGATCTTGATTTACATTTGTCGTAAGTCACATAATTCTAGACCGTGAAGCTAACCCTACCTCTACAAAATGCATATGGGCCGTAATGTCTTTATTTGACCGCTCTCGCCAAATAGTTAATTATAATTAAGTGACGCTGTTCCTCATCCCACACTTAACTTGGTCCTTGACCTTTGAAGCCTGAAATGTAAATTATTTTCCGCTATGAAAACCTGTATTTTTTTTGTTGGCAGAGCTCTCACTAGCGCATAGCGGTGACTAGGTAAAGTCAAGTAAATGAATTATTAAGCAACTACGTAAATAGTCCATATATACATGAATCAGAATTCTCTTTCTTTTTAAGTTGTATGTATTGGCTGTAATACGGTGACTCGACGTAGGGTGTCAATTTGCGATTGGCTGAGTGTGGATGATCGTTTTTCGATGTCACAATAAATTATACGGTTGTACAGTCAGTCTTCCTCGCATACCGGCTTTTATATACATTATCGTACAAAAATGACAGCGTAACATAAGCCAAATAAAAAGCAACAAGTACAGGATCAACATAATCGAGTTCCGGAAGCCTTCTCCAACCAAACGTATCTATTAATATAATATTTCCATCACAGTGTATCCTTGTGTCTCGCATACCCCAGGCAGTTTACTGAAAGGTTTTTTCTTTAGTTTTATTGTTATTAGGATTTTTATCGATAACTACTTTGAAATCCAGTCTACACTAACCTCATGTTGTAGTTATAAGAGTGACTGGTCCAACTTAGAAAACTACCCATCAAAGAACATCATTAGAAAAGAGAAACATCCTCAACTTCAGCTTGTTATTTGCCATATAGTAAATGATCTAAAAATGAACAAGTATCTTCCTACAAAATGTCACCTAAATATAGCAGTACTCCCACAACCAATCTAAAAAAAGGAAATATAGTAAATATCTAAGACCCACACAATCAACACCTTTACGCTACCCAGAAAATCACCTTTATGTACCTAACATCACGCCTGTAATCAACGAAGGGTTAGGCAGAGGTGTACCTATTAGAACACCCACATTTTGCCAGTTGTGTTTAAGAGGGGGCGAGCCTCTTGCCATCAACCAGGCATAAATCCAGACTCCGCGGCTGCTATTTATGAATTACAGATGGAAAAACCCAATAATGATTTGCCCGACCAGGGAATCGAGTCGCGATCGCGACCACTAGACTAAATAGGCAGTCATATCTTTACACATCCAAGAAAAACGATCACAAAAGTAATATACAATATAATGTAAAAAAAAAGTAAAATAAAATAAAAATATAAAAAAGCCAAATACAATAAATGCGATCTGCTTTCCCATTTCCAAAGTTGTTACGGAAAACGTTTGTTTCGTGAATTATCCGTGTGAGAAGACCTCATTGTACTCGAGACAGTAAATCTTAGTTTATCAGGACGAGGTTACCTGGAGGATCTGACACGTACAACCTAGCTGAGTTATTGTGATTGTAAATAACTTATTTCTCTTCACATATGTACATTCAATATAGTTTTAAAAGGGCTAATCTGCTAATCTATATATTGTAACAGGCCAATGTCTGTACATTGGAGATATTAAAAAAAAACATATGGGGGGTCTTTAGCAACAGAAGCCAAAACAACAGTTTTTAGAAATTTTGTCTGACTGTCTTTCTGTCTGTGTGTTTGTACGCGCATCACGCAAAAACTACTGCGTGGATTTGAACGCAGTTTTCACCGCTCTACTGCTAGATGCCTAATTTAAAATATAGGCTACATTTTATTTTATTCTAAGTACCACACGTACGAAGTCGCGGGCAAAAGCTAGTAGATAATAAGTACGTGTTACCTGTCTCCCGTGCTCAGATAGTTTTCAACACGGTTTCGCTGGATATAAGAAAGTCTTTCTAGATACGTAATCTATGCTAAAACATCCGTTTTGATAGATTGATTGATTCTATCTTTATACGTTTACGTGGCAAAACTTGGATTCCGATCATGCGTAAAATATGCCAATCAGAAAAATCTATGCGTGTAGATGTCAGCTTACCTTGCCGACGTACCAATACTACGAAAATCTGAAAAGTTTCATATGCGATATACTAAAAAACCATCAGATCTGTCTATAAATATGTTAATTTTCTTTTTTCAGGTAAGTACCAGATTGCGGTAGTTAATCTTCGGCGCTTCACAATCAATTACTGCACGTGACATAAGGGGGCGCTTCATTGAGGTAAGCTCGTAATTTACAGAATGTCTCATAAATCACAATATGTCTTAGGCCTATATTCAGCTGTGATAGAATCGATGCTAACGTCAATCAAAGTCCCGGAGACGGCGATGTGTATCTGCTACTTATTGCGTTTGAATGTGAATTTTACGATTCATTGCCGTAATAAAACATACCGTAAATCGAATTCCTATAACGGTTCAATTTCTTTGCCTTTTTTAAGACTCACTTTACATGTCACCAAATGACGTTTCGTCATGTTCTAGAGCTTTATTCATTTCCGTCGGTTTGTTCCAAACTGCGTATCCACGTTCAATTTGTCACCTGATTAAATAAGTTTTCAAGGAAAACGGTTTTTACTCTGAAAACCAGGCCCAATGACGCGGCACGGTGAAAAATGATAATGGCTTTGGGGAGTTTCCGCGGCACAAAAAAAAAATGTTACATCGAAAGCTTTGGTTTTGTACATTTCCAACACGTAGGTAAATCTTTAACGTTACGTATTGAAACAATT
Organism: Standfussiana lucernea; assembly: GCA_964057025.1. Classification (NCBI taxonomy): domain Eukaryota; kingdom Metazoa; phylum Arthropoda; class Insecta; order Lepidoptera; family Noctuidae; genus Standfussiana; species Standfussiana lucernea. The sequence goes on from OZ059789.1 coordinate 10,740,137, forward strand.
CACTTATTTGACCTTGTTGTAACGAAAAATTCTTAAGTATTCGTGGAATTTCTATTGGGCCATTTCCTTTGTTGTGGTAGACGGCTATAAAAGTTGGTCTCATTTATGAGATTATTTCACTTCATATGCGCCTGTGTTCAACGCAAATTGCTCGTAAATTCAAAACGTTAACCCTAAGATTGTGCTAATTAGTTAGCAAAGCTTTGCCTCTGTCTGCGTATGGAAATGTCGTAATAACGAACTTGTCACGCAGTAATGTTCCAAATTATATACGAAAATTTATTCGGCCTTGTATTATTTTCTTTACTCTTTCTTACGTCTACCACTGTGATTAGTGAGGCTGACCTTTCCGTGTTGTCGTTTGAGATTATCTTATTTGGTTGGATTCTCTCTTTGGTAATGACAACGTGCGACTTGATCGAAAATTGCCAAAAATTACGATGTACGTATTATGGTTTTGTATTTTGTTTGTGTCGTCGTTTTTTATCTATTCAACATTTAAACAAACAACGTAGGTCACTTAGTCCACTGTTAGAAAAACTTAGTTACTCTAAAAATAAAGGTACTCTTTCATAATCAAAAGAAGCAAAAGGGAAACAAAAGTTTCCAAGAGAGAAGCAAATGTGAAATAATTGTATTATTCATATAAAGAATAACTACTACGCAAAAGACTGACTCTATTAGAATAAATGTTTTCACATTTCACTGTAATACGATCAGTGTTTCTGAACCATAACATGTTTCACATGCAGGTTTTGTGTGACGTCAGGCTTTCATATGTAAACATATCTTCAAGCGTATATGAAATTGTAAAATACATCGGTTTTATGTTAAAATATTGCATTGTCGCTGATTGAATTTTCGTAGAAGATACTGCAGCTACCAATTTTGTGAAATTGTTACAAACACCGTTGTCCTGAAATGCTGAATAATTTATTAACTATTTCAGTTTACTATGTAGGTACCTACTGCGATCAGAACATCGTTCACCAATTTTGATCGTTCAAGCGGTGTTAAACCTCTGAAGTATGACGTTTTGGGAAGGCCCATGCTCATGTTCATGCCCATTTTGAGCTTGCCAAATGTGATCGCAACGAAACCAAAATGGGCAGAACCATGTTCTAAATTAACATTTTGACAATTAATTAGCTCGCCTGCTCCTACTCATTGTCTTCTAATGCCTTTGTAACCTTAAGTGCCTCAAGGAGGAAACTTTCGTACTTAAACCTATTTAGGAACCAGGCAAAATTTTGAGGAAAACCACCAACACTTTTTTGTGGAAAGTTTCATGACGTAGGAACATCCCTCTAGAAAATACAGTTACAACTCTATACAAGGTGTTTCTTTTGCATCCTCGTCAAATTCAAGGAGGTAACTATGGTAATTAGTCTCGACCCGAATCAATAATAAAATGGGTAGGTATTTTTTATAGTTTTTCTTAATATCGGAAATCGATAAGTGCACACCACCCGTATTAAAACGCAGCCCGTCTAATACTAGCCCTATAACCGCGTTTTCAGACAAACAAACAAATGCAGATGTTTATTCGATAAACGGTGATTCTCCTCTTATGAAAAGGGCTTCATTCTGAAATAGTGTCAAATTAAAACAACTAAAAAGCAGCGTTTATTATTATTGACCAGGTACCGTAATTTATATTGATTATTTACGTCTTCTATGACAACCTCCTGAATTTTGACGAGGTTGCAAAACTACACCTTGTATATATAACTATAAGAAACATTCTGCTGCTGTATTTGTAAATCGTTATTTTTCCTTGATTCCCTTTTGTACCGGAATCAGTACTATCGGTCTTTTGTGGGGATTTCAATATACCACAAATTCAGTCGAACTCTATGCTTCGTTCGCAAATACAGGGTCGAACATAACGTACATTTATGTTACCACCCCAACAGCAGCTGTATATGTCAAGGGTACACGTTTTACATAGAACGAATTTGTACTTTTGCTTTGTTTGTTTCCTACATAAGAATATTAATAACTTAAGACAATATCATGTGAACAAATACACCAAAAATATGCTCGTAGTTTTACTTTAAGTTGTTCACTTATTTGTTCTAGGTTTACGATACATATACTCGTATTATGTCTAATCATGTTATAATGCACTATAATATCAGCCTATATGTATACAGCCTATATGTATACAGCCTATATGTGTTAAGATATAAGGCAAATGCTTTTATCACAGAAGAAAGGGACGAGCATTAATCACCGCGCTTGCTCATTGCGTGTTGACAATTACTTCACAGATAAGATTTATACCCATATTCTAAATCAAAACCTTATGATTTCCTCGATATGACTCAACCTCACTTATCTCAAACAGTTTCCTCAGTCGAGATGTGAGTTGAGGAACCAACTGTCAAATATAAGGTACGTGACGCGAGGTAGTTAACAAGGGACTTTGACTTTTTTATCAGCATATTTTTTGCCCAGGACGTGGTTTTTAGTTCAAGTGTATGAATTATTAGGGTTTTTAATTATTAGGGGTTGGTTTATTTATGTTCTACTTTCATTTGAGAAATGTTGACAACGACCCCATACCACAGATAACGCGCTCACAGACTGCTCTCAAAATAAGAAAGAATATTCCTCCAAATAATGACGTATTCGTTACGTATCACCTCGACTAACACTCATTCGAGGGACCTCATAATTTCCTTAATCGGACGACTATGAATACCGATTTTGAGGATCTTTCGAGGCACGCCTTATTGTCTCCTCGACAGAGTTTGAGTCGAGTAGTTTTCGAGGTTACAATTTTGAATATGGGGGTTAATGCCGTACGACATTTTTCCTGGGGGTAAACTGTCCCACTATTTTTGTTGTAAATATTGTCTCATCAAGATAATACCTTGTTGTGAAAGCCGAGTGTTTCGTTTTACTTTTTTTACCTCGAGGTGTTCAACAACGTGTTGGTAACTTTTAAGATTGACATTTTATAGTTACTATTTATTATTTACATCATAAATGATTTCTACAATCTTAAAAGAACAATTACTCTCAGATTATAATAGGTAGGCTATGGTAACCTGAGAGCAATTAATATATAAAATTACGTTAATAATTACTCCGAGATTACAATTAAAAACTTGTCGGCCGACTGATGTTTCACCGAATATGTACTCAACCAAATACGCCCTCAACTTGTTAAGTACACACTAAGCCATTTGGCTTAAAATGGGCATTAAAGCGCTTGATGCTTGTCGGTAAGTTGCCACCACTTCAGCATATGACAGTTGTTGAGCCATTTACGTCTCTAATATCCTCAAAGGGGTTCATGGTCAAAGTGGCTTATTAGCCAACCCACATTATTGGTACGCATACCTAGGTTTACGATAACAAGTTCTAAGATATCCGATACAATGATAAAAGGTTACCGAATTCACAGACAATGGTTTCAGGTTAAAATTGACGCGATGTACTTTCAGTTGGAAATAGTTTATCTCCTTTTATAACAGTACGCCTACATTCTATTATAGGATGATCTCTCTTATTACTAAACGTGTTATATCGATAGTACAAATATATACTCGCACCTTTTTCCAGTGAGGGTAGGAACTACAGAATGCCAACTATTGCGATCCTTACATACTTCTTCTGTTTCGTCACTTGTTGATGGACTTTGTTATATGCCACTTACACTAGCCTCTAATACAGAACTATCTATTAACTTGTCGCCACTGTAACCGTCCCTAATCTTACTGAAAATTTCCTTGAAAAATCGGTTGAAGTAAACGTACAGTGGCCTCCAAAATTTACGTGTTTTTTTTTTCACTTCTATTGTAATGTCACATTTTCGTGTAAAATTCTATTGGCAAATGTTTGAGCGATATGCTATAGTAAAGTTATTATTGAATAAAAATTAACAATAATAAGGGATTTATTAAAATATTATTTTTAACCGACTTAAACGAGAAAGGTACAAAAACAAATCTACACCCCCTACGGACTAATTGATAACTTACGTTTTTTTTCTGGCGTATGTCAGCTCGTTAAGTTATTAAGTGGTTATTTAAGACATTAAAGTCCCTTCTTTTCGTAGTGCCATAAAATATAGTATATCCGTAGAAATTCATGAATTTTGCTAATAAAACCGGTTGTCAAATAAATAAAAAAGGTAATCCCTTATCATAAATAATTAGATTAGATAATAACAAAGCCATAGTGTACAGTTCAAACAATCAAAACTATGATTTTAGACGACTTTCGATAAAACATCTGAAGTGAAAAAAATCAACTGTCTTTTAGAGGCAACTGTAGGTACGTCGTACGCAGACGCAATACAGCCTGCAGCAAAAGCTGGTTGCACAGTAAACCAGTAACACGCCTCCCTAATGATTTATGTATGCATGTGTAGGTGGAACCATGTTCCTGTGTGCGTTCATTCGTAAGGCACACTGCTCACTGACTCTGGCAAGCATCCCTTATTCAATTTCTCTATCTAAGTGAATATTTCAGGGTTCTTGATGCCTATATTTAGTGTTGGGGAACCTCTGACAATTTTGTCACGTTTCTCTTTATGGTTGGGACCTTAGATGATCGATGGGACGGGCCTCTACACGTGTAAGAAATGTTTGGTGTTGCCACAATGTGGTTGATATTGTTAACATAACTTCACGGATGTAGTTCCCTATGGGTTAAGCAGAGGTGTACATACAGTACACCCACCTTTCACCAGTTACATTTTTACTCTCATTTACGAGTAATAGGGGCGAGATCATTTTTATCAGCAGAAACTGCTTTTGTTTCATTTTTGCCTCTTTTCTTATAACCAACACTCATTTGTTTAGAAGCAATATTTAAAAAATACCTTCATAGTTTTGGTTGAGGAACACGTGCCCATCGCTTGACGTCTAAACTAACAATTAATAGAAAGAAACTAACATTTAAAAGAAAAAAGAACACCAATTATCTTCACCTGCGATATCAAAGTAAAAAATTAAGCTCCTTTAAAGGAAGTTTTTATTAGTCACGTCAAATATCTGCATGTATGTTTTATATTATGTTAACTGTTCATTACCTTACCAAGCAATGTTGTATATAATTCAGGAAACTTCATAAGCCAACAGTTTGCGAAGATTACGTAATTCGTATCAAAGGTTAAAGTACATCGTACATTATTAAACACCCGTAACTTAAACACAGATGAGGGATTTTAATAAATAAACAAAAATGGAAACTCTGAACTGTTACACGTGTTATATTTCGATTTGAATAAAAAAATAATAATAGAACAATAATAAAATGAAGTTAGAACTCTCTATTAGAGTTCACGGGTATTTTTCTTATGCTCATCACACTTTTCTGAATACGAATGCTCAAAAACAAATCCGGATATCAATCAGGATCAGGATAGTATTCAGAATTCACTCAAAATATCCGCCCAATTTCATAAACTTTTCGAAAATGTGTTTTGACGAACGTGCCTCATATAAATTCGAAATAAACCCTTCACTAGGTATGCGCAAAGTCAGATAGCTTATTACTTACTTAATGTGAAAAGTTCTTACACATGTCAATATGAGAACTGTATGACAGAAAATATTCGTATTATTGAAAGCAAATATTCATATTATTTGCTTTCGTTTAGGAAAAGGGGAACAAAAAAATGGAAACGGTCTACGGGGGAAAGAGACATGTGAAGTCGATTGCCAAGAATCGATACCATGGGTTAATCATGAACAAGTAAAAGAAAATATAATGTTTCATTTTTTAATTAATGTAAGCTTCAATTTTCTTTATTAATTCTGATATAATTAATTGAACCGACACTTTTTGTTCAACAAATTAATCATTTACTCGTATTTCAATGAGGTAAAGTAAATTGAAAGATCTGTGAGGAATTTGTTTATTCATCGAATTTGTTTGATTGAGTGAGACTTGTCTACAGCCGTTGAAAGTTGGATACAAACCAATCCAATCCTTTAATTTTAATCAAAACAATCAAAACCACTTAGAGTTCGTTTTCCTTTCGAAATATCCACATTGTTGAATCCAATCTTAAGGAAATCGCGATCAAGATAATCAAGAAGCTCTCGAGTATTTGCGTCTGGTTAACATTTAATTTTAATTATAGCAGCGACAACAAAAGCAAACATTTATAAACGTGGTGTCTTTTTGTTGCCGCAAAAATGTCGCGGATCGTAGCCCGGAAGTACGCCGCGCTGGCGTATCTGGCATTCGATTAAAAATATCTCAAATTGAGTTTAATTTAATCGAGTGATTCTTATTGAAGATAATTCATGGCATTTAAGTCGTTATCGTTGGAAGTGCATAGTGGTGGCGCGACCGATAAGCGCAGGCCGGGCGAAGCGATGGTGGCTATGCTGCGGCGGCGGCGGCAGTCACAGTCGGTTGGCACGCGCGGCCACACGCGCCTTCCGCCGCGGGCCAAGCCCCCGCACCCCCCCGCTCCGCGTCGCACACAGGTAAACAAACAGTGGACCTCCTCAACACACTACATCCCTAGTACATCCTAACTCTCCTCCAAACCGAACCCCGAACCCAGTTCTAGTGCTCGAACTTTGTCTCCACAAAAATAAATAACATCTTATCTATTTTAAGTGCCAGTTGCAGGTTTGGATTGTTAACAAAAAATTTCAGTGCTTTGTTTTCAATGATTTATTTTTGTAGTGCCAACTGATAGACGTGTATGACATAATCGACATCTACGAATAATTCAAGAAGATGGCTCAACTTTAGTGAGTTCCGACAATGGTTTGCTTTGTGACTTGTTATATACCAAAGAAACACGAGGCACAGTATCTACGTAGAAGACTAGACATGGATGTTCAGTTAGAAGTTGGTCATAACTTATTAAAGATAACAAGACATCACGAAATGGATCATACATTTGAAAAAACGAGATAAAAAGATACAGCCATCCCCAAAATGGCTAATAGGAAAAGAGACATACCGTAAAAGGATAAATTTCTTCGTAACTACATGACAAAGGTTGAAGTTAAGTGGATTTAGTTTTGTCACAAGACTAAACAACCCTCTTATCGGTTCGGAGGCCTTGAGATGAGCCTGAATCCCACCTGCTTATCAAGATTAACGAGATGTTACGTTGCGATAACAACACACACATAAAAACGTTTCAAACAAATGGCGTAATTAACAATGTACAGAGAATATTCAATTGTCACTCTGCATGTATGTATTTACATGCAACGTTCTAAAGAAAACTACAGCAAGCTGAACACAAGAAGTGTCAATGGAAAGCAATCATGTGACACTGATCCGTCGATACGTCGTGACTGAGGAATTGACAATGCCTACAGGCCAGAGCCTAGTACATAAAAATATGCAGTAATGATAAGAATCAAAAGTGCTGACAATTGGCGGAAGGTTCACATATCAAACTCAAATATCTTGTTACTGAAAGGGACAGGTTCAATGTCGAAAACATCGTCACATCGAAAGGGTTCTCACTCAAAAGTGGATCGGTTTTCGTGAGGTAATTTGAATACGTATCGAAACTACCGCCGCCGCCGGCTGGAATCCTCCACACAAACTTTGCGCTTCAAATGCTCCAATACATCAAATGGCTGAAGGATTTCATATTTGCAATGGTGAGAGATAATGACATTTCATCAGGCTTATTCGTTTATTAAGTGTTCTCAACTGTTCTCTTTGTTTGACTCCTCCAGGGACTAACGTTCGGAATTGCGTCCGTTTTGTCTGTTAAGTAGGTCAAAGATAATAACTCATAAATTCGGGGCTTAAAATTTTACCTTATAAGCCTAAAACGGCTTTGGGATTAAAGACAAATGAGAGTAGATTTTTCTTTTCCAAACATATCTTGGATAAAGGATTGAATGTAAATCTGTTGTTTACTTGTACGTTTGATCTTGTTTATCAATGTTATGAAACATACTGACACGAACGCCAATGAGAATAAGAGCTGATAGCATCGATTGAATTCACATTAACACTAGTTTACAGTCAGTATTAACATTCTTGTATTAACATAGTTATACAAGGTTACCGGACAATACACTGATAAAATCATTATGACAGTGCGATAGATGGGCTATCGTTTAGTACTTTAGCTCCTATTAATATTCCCAAAAAGCGATTGGTTCTTCCTAAACGCAGGCAGGACGTGGTTGATTTATTGATCGTAAATTCATATTGCTGGTAGTGTTAACATCGTAAATTTTATTATTGATAGGTGAGGCGGTTGACGCGTTAACCTTTGTATAACTACAGCTAGACATAGCTGGATCAAACGATAACACGTTGACTTTGACACAGTGTTGGTTCACTCTATTCTGTTGTGATTCTTATCTGCATCTGTCATAACCTTTTCTCAATTTAAAACGTCAGGGAAAATAGACTGGCAGTTAGTCAGCTGAATAGGTACTAGTATTGTACATGGAGCGATTGCCTGTCTGGTCTCCACAACCTACAACTGAGTAACACGTTACCTCCTGTTAGTACTAGTTTTGTCAGGCTCCCGGGTTTCTGACTACCCGCATCGACATTCAAAGATCTATAATGACAGCCGGGATTATATATTGGATTTAACAAACCCAAACCAACACACATAAAAATACTGCGTTCATTTACCTGCTGTAACTACAGCCTTACCATATAAAATTTAAAAAAAAAAACTTTAAAATCAATGAAAACGTAGTCTTACCAAAGTATTACAATATTTGACAGTTAGCCATGGCGGCTCGTGAAATAAAAACAGCTGTTCGACCTTGGCACGACACACTCATCTTCCATAATTCTTAAATTTTTGGCCGCGATACACAGTGAATTTAATTTTTAACGAACATTTTAGATAAAATTGTAATTTTTAAACGAACATAATTGTATGCTGCTTGAAATAAACGGAAAACACTAAATTTCCTTAACCCCCTTTTAAATTTTAATTGGGTTAATTTTGCATAATTTTGCCTAACAGTGAACGATATAAATTACACAGGAGTGAAATTAATTGTTTCCACTTATCATGTCTTTTGAGTTTCCTCTTTTTAAGCCAGCTCCTCCATAATCAACACATATCAAGCATATACATAAAAATATAATATATCACGCCTGTAATCCCCGAAGGATTGGGCAGAGGTGTATACACATAGTACACCCACTTAATGACAGATACCGAATAATAGTATAAATATGGGGTATCAGCTTACAGTGCAATATTATTGCGAAGACGAAAATTAATAAATAATAATATATTATAATATAATATAATATAATTTTAATAAATATTTTATTTTTTTGTGAAAATAACATAAAACAAACAGATATTGGATTTCAATACCTTTTGTACATTATTTCTTTTGATTTCGCAAAAAAACTAAACATATTGGCATGAGGACAAACAAGGTCGTGTTAACATCTATCCAATTACTAGCTATATTTAGTAAAGGTTACAAAAACTCTCATTACAAAGTTTTATTGTATCTTGCTTAACGTAAAACAAAAACATTAAACGTTATCTTGAATAAAGTTATTTAAATACAAAATTAAAGTTCTAATGAAAATAAGTATTTATCAAGCGACTATGTTGAAATCAATTTGTCTTAGACAGACTTTGAACAGTAACTTTTCAATTTATACATACAAAACCAGACATTTTTTACTTAGAATCCAAAGTAAAAAATAATCTAGGTATAGTTTTGCCCTTGCGCAAAGAATCTCATTATATTCGCAATATTACGTTATTTAACTCTCTTTTTTCACAAGAGAATCTAGCATGGCGTCTTCAAGGCCTTCGCAAGGATAATCACTTAGCTTTGCTTATTCACTCGCCTGTTAAATACAAAGAGAAATGCACCCCTTTCTACCAAGGCCCAGTTGCACTACTCATCACTTAATGCGTTTAACGTTAAACGGACTTCAAACGACAGTTCTGTCAAAGTTTTGAAGATGATAGAGACAGGATGTTGTTTTAAATATGTTTAGCGTCCAACGCATTTAATGAGGTGTGATGCAAGCTGGCCTAAATCTATCGATAAACTAACTTAATAAATGATTTTATTTAAACCACTAATCTAACCAATATGCAGTTATGTTGATGCAAATCTTATACAATATCGATGGTTAATATCAAATTAGTTCGATTTCTATGTGCAATGAATGATAAATATTGAGTGTTTTACAGTATGGATATACTCATTACATTTATCGCTATCGGCATTACGTGTGCAAATTTAGATTTTACTTACTTTACGGTTGCGAAATTTTGATAAAATATGATAGATGCCTGAGTCACTTTTTACGACTGTCCCTTTGACCTAACAGATGTCAGATATCACAAATGTTTCTGCCTTTTCAATAAAAAAAATATATTATGGTTCGAATTTTAGTTTATTGGGCACTGTAAGACCGTTCTGCCTGAAATTTCGTATCGTTTACCAAACCGTACCTAATGTACTTACTACCAATGAGCCTTTGCTATTCCATTATATATAATTCACTATGTATTATATAGGGAATTACTATGTAATTACATAGGGAATTTCACGAAAAAGCTTTGAATCTCATACTGAGTAAAATATTCTATAAATAAGTAATCATTTTTTACTCAACGTGAATTACTCGATCGTTATCGCAATCGTAGAGAGCGCGTGACATGAGCTATTTCTTGACATAATCCTGTGTCTTCAGGTCCTTCGTTTATCACAGTTATCGGACTTGTCTTCTCATCTAATGTAAGGATTATTCGCATTAAAACGTGTTTAAAAACGTTTTCGGTTTTTCTGGCGCAAAAAAGAAACACGAAAATTGTTGGTAATTTTAAGTATGTAGGCACATTTGTATAAGTATTTCTTCTATGGTAGAAGTAATTAATGCCAAATCTAACAAAATATATAGAGAAATAGCTCCTACTTGGAGCTATTCCTCAGTTTCACTAAATCTTATCTCACAATTTTCTTCAGCTCAATCTAATAAGTTCTCCTAATACAACTCCCACACATATTGAAAAAGTTTTCTCAGCATTCTCAAAGGAGAATGCCATCACAATCGCACGCAGACCGCATTTGTGGCAAAACAAACAATAGGATCGCTCATTTTTCGCATTGCCCGATAGTTGAGAAGTTATTTACGAGAGCCTATTATACTTTGATAAACCGTAAACGTGATGGTATGTACATATGTGTATGTGTGTAGGTAGCTTTCACATAACCATCCGTAGGTTTTTCAGGATCCGATTATCTGTAGGTATACAATTTCAGGTGAGTGTATCACGGCGTATTCGTAAATCCGTACATTTCCCTCAGCCACGTTATTTTTCTTTATCTCTTGAATGATTTTTTCCATTCATTCTTTTATCGCTGTCTAAATTATCGTGATCGTTATCTCTGAATTATTACGCCAATATTTACGTGACATTTCCCGCGTGTCAAAGTACGATACATATTCGTGATTGTATGTATTTTGTGTCGTAGGGAACAAGAGATGGAAAGCAATCCCCAGATAAGTCTTCACCTGGGAGATTGGTTTCTGTGCCTTTAATGGAATGTCTATTACATTTTTTCCTTCTTATAGCCCCAGATTACTATTCACCTTATATATTAATCATTGTAATATAAACAGTAACAAGAGTTTTCGTCTTTTCTCGACCACTTAAAAGAAATAATCTTAAATATATTACAAATCAAACTCCCGAACATTCCCAATGTAATTTCTTCTACAAGTGCCAACCTAACTTTTTGTGTTAACGATTCTCGAAAGCGAAGCTGAATAGGTCGTATTTTAATTCATTTATTTTCGATAGGTAGCAAAATTAATCTAATAACCTTATATAAAAGTGTTTGACATTTGACAAAGTAGGCATTTGTGTTTTTTCATTTTGGCTATTATTAATTTACTATATAAATTAAAGTGTTTAAATTTGATTGCCACTAAACGTACGAATATAAAACGCATGATGTAGCTTTGAACAGTTGCATTGTCTTTATATTTTTATAACTCGAAAATCTCTGCCAAACAATATAAAACAAAAACTATAAGAATGTAGGTACTTATCACTGAAAATATCGTGTTACAAAAATCCTTTTGTCATCGTCCCAGCATTTGTCTCAGTTGCTTTCAAGTGTTATTCATGAAAATATACCGCTGAAATAACCTTGTGAATTAAATACTTAAAACTCATTCATTCCGCTGTGTCTAATTGGCGTAGAAACGTTTAATTTATTCTGTCTAAAATGTTATGCTAGATCTAGAGTTTAGCCTGAATTTGTCTCATGCTGACAGCTGCAACTTCGGTGATAAAATTATTTACTCTACGTAAGATCTTTTATCCACTAAAATTCTCGATATCATAGAATTTTAAACAGAAATTCTGACAACACTGTAATGTGGATAATACTTATGTATTTATATTTTACCGCTGGCAATCCTGACAAACACATGTAAATGAGGCTGGTTACCAACAATAACTGTATGTTTTTCATTACTGCGAGTGTACAAAGAGCTTGTTAGTTTGTATGGGGACTTTAATGATATTCATTTTCACGTGGTTTTGTCGCTCGCTAACCAAACCGCCAAAGAAAAGGGTACATTAACAACAAATCACCGCCGGATCGGTTTCGTTATGAGGTGAATTGTAGGATTTCATCAGACTTTATTTAACGTTATAAGAAATTCGCTTTGTGAGCTGTAAAAAAGATTCCGATCCCACATATTGGGAATTCCTTTTGTCATCTAGGTTTTGAAAAATATATTTCTCATTTTACGTCCATTTGGACATCAGGGCCAGTATTGACACGGTCGTACATTTTACCACTTTCCTTTTCCGGTCAATTTCCTTTAATACTACTAACACACATCACAGAATGTGGACGCTCCCCGAATAGTTTACGTTTTCTGTTCTTCGGGCTTGAACGATGAGTCATCGAGTACAAAGTTTCTTATTCAACAAAAGCATGTAACTAGTGTGAGGTAAGATTTTTACAGGTGTTATAAAACCTCACCTGTTCATACATATGCTGACCTTAGTACTTGGAGCAAGATAGTAACATGACGATAAAAACTTGGTTGTTTAATATAGGTTGGTTGGCCATGGTGAATGTTAGCCACCTTTATTTTATGCGCATATGTTAATGAGTGACACGGAACGCTCATCGCTATTCAATGCAAATCACGAGAATATCGGTATTCTATAATTCAGTTAATTGTGACAGTGGACGCTTTTTGTCCGCTTCATTACTCGTAGATAGTTAATACTCGTACATTCGCAAATTACCGTCACAGCGGCAGTTAACGAGATTGCTTTTGACGTGTGTCAAGGGACAATCGAACTGCAAAACAGTACTTATAGGTATTGTATTTAATAAAACAATAGGTCCATTGAGCGTAGGTACCCTGTACTTGCTAACCATTAAATGAAGACGTCTACAACTGATCGGCTATGGCTTATCCATAAGAAGTACTTAGCTATTCGAAAGTACACGATAAGTGTCCGAGGTAGACACAATAGTTAAACAATCGCTATGCAAATCTATGCACTGGACGGTAAAGGTATTAATAATTATAATAAATGTTGATAACACAGCGCGCTTTCTAATTACCAAAACACAACAATCCTAAATATAGGCATAAAATTCTTGTTTGTTCGTATGACTTGGCTACTTACCTCTGCCCTTAAACAAAAGACAATCAAGACTCCAGCTAAGACTATAAACATTGCTCAGTAACTACCTTTCAGACAGAAGTACCCAATCTATGTAATTAAACATTCATGAGCACATCAGTATTAAAGTACACAGAAAGAATCTAGTATACATCAGAGCATTAATGAACTATTTCGCAGAGATAGGTAAAAGTTTCACCTTTGACCTCGTAAATAGTATATGATTTGAGAAAATCTTGTCGACTCAGAGAGCGAAATATCAAATGAAACTTCCATTTTCCACCTCGAGCTCGCAATTTGTTTAATGGCACTGACGAATTTTCGCCAAATTCATCGATTGAGTCATCTGATATTTGTTTTCGATTGTAAACATACGTAGTGTACAGCTGCTACATTTCAGTTAATTGTAAAAATAAATTTTCTTCAGCTGTCGGTACTGTAATTTATAAGACAGGTGGCTTAAGACTTTTAAAGGTGATTTTTCGGTATTTCTTAAGTAATTCCCCTAATTTATTGGATTCACGTACTTGTAAAAACACGTGTAAAGATGCTCGTATCTTACATAAATTGTGATAAATCCTAAAACATTTTAATTTAGCGAGTCTGGAGCTCCCATCTCAAAATACCTAACACATATTAGTTAAACTATTCTACAGTATTTATGCCGCTCCTCAGATATTAAATTCTCCGTCTTAGCATATTTCTCGGCTGCTCGAAGGGATTAATTATTTTTTACGACGGACCGTGTATGTAGGTAGATGTCTACAGGTTCCATATTGTGCCACAGATTCACATTTTCAACCCTTTCTCACCGTATCTCGATTATTTCCCGAGAGAATTTTGCTACTTTATGCATATTGTAAATTGACTTTCCTGGATAAGATTCTAAAGATAGCTTACATATTTTCGGAAAAAAATCATGACTATACCTAAATTAAAGATCTTGTTTAGAATTTTATGATTGAAGAAAAACCATAAATACTCCATATTACCATTTGGGACATTTATCTCTTTTTAGTAGAATACATGGTAGATTTAAATTTATGATGTAGACCTATATAAGCTTACCTACAACTACATGGATAATCAAATATGCCATTATGGCCGACGAAAAGAGTGTGTACTTGTAACAACAGCAAAATGTGCGTCTACGACAAACAGAAATTATCCGAAAACTGTGATGTTACACAGCGCAATCTAGTTATCAAAATTGGTAAACAGTAAGTAGAAGAAAATTTTCAGGTAAATAAAGACGTTTCGTGTTCTACAAATTAACGAGAACAGACATAATATTTAAATGATAGATACAGTATTTTCCCATGCCAATGTTAACGGAATTATTTGGTTCATTGTCAAGCACTGTCGTTGGGCCAATTTAGTTTGCGTTCGATTCTGAAAATAGCTGTAGGTACCACTATTACAATTATTGGCAGATTTTCATTAACACGTTAAAGATGAAAACGTAAATTTTAAAAATGGTACCTTGTTATTTTCAAAAGCTAATAAAATAACCTATTTCTTAGTGTGAATAGTCTTCATCTTGATAAACGTAAAAAGTTTTTGGAATGTTTACTACAAATAATAATAACATATCACTAAAAAAAAAGTATTTGAAAAATAATTATTTCAAAATAACCTTAATCAAAGTCGTAACATTCTAGTGAACCTAAAATCTGGGTATCCTATTAATAATTCGACACTGCACTAGCTTTACGACGAATTTCCCGCAGCAATGCAAAGCAAAAGCAGCAATGGTATGGCCATTGGAAGTTAATTTAAAGATCAACATGCATTCATGGCAACTTCGTCCATTCGATTATCTCGGCCACTAGATCAAATTTCTCAAGAGGCGTCGTAAACCTTAACGTGAAATATCTGGTATTAAAGCTACCTCACCCAAACTAGGCAAGTACTTACCTACGCGACGTAAATGTTGACGGCCGGTAACGAATTTCCTATATGTACCATATCTACACCATGTTCCATGAAAATTTCAGGTCTCGTTATTTTAGTGCAATCGATAGATGATCCAGACAATTTTTGGTGACGTACTATGTATGCTGTATTCGAGAGGAGCTCGTGGCTAAATAATAACAGCCGCTCGGGTCGATCGTCGGGTTAAGCCGCGCTTGCCTAGGTTGGTCCGTGGACGGGTGACCACCCATACATACCGAGTTTCCTCCGTGCCACGGAAAACACGTTAAGGCGTTGGTCCCGGCTGTCAATTGAAGATCTTTGACAGTCGTTACAGGTAATCAGTGACCCGAAAGTCTGACAACCAGTCTTACCAAGGGGTATCGTATTACCCAGTACTAACTGGGTTGTGGAGGTCAGATGGGCAGTCGCTCCATGTAAAATACTGGTATTCAGCTGCATCCAGTTAGACTGGAAGCCGACCCCAACATAGTTGGGAAAAGGCTAGGCAGATGATGACTATGTATGCTGGATTAATTCGCGTCGAAAGATCGTACCAATACTACTGACAGAAATAAACGATGTCAACGGTACAAAAACTATATTAAACCGCTGTCAGCATACCTCTTCTACCAATTTGTTCCTGCTTTTTATGTCATCCTTAGCTACTTACGCCAAAGCAAGTATTTCATACATTGAAATATGTATTACATAGTAAATGGTAAAGTGTCTCACGAACTAGCTCTCAGTGCTTAGAGCAGACTAAATGCCGAACATTACTTACGAGTATCACCTAATTGAAACTGCACACCTTAAAAAAAGCTTAACAGAATTTCCGAATCCTTAATGCTGTGTCTAAACAAAACAACCAAATAAAGACTAATTGAAAAACAAGAACCCAATAGGAAAATACGATCACTTAAGTAAGACTAGCAATGTGTTTTCTAAAAGCAATCAGCTCTTCGCTAAAGCAAAACAAATAGAAAACCACGTAAATAAATTGTATTCACGACTATTTTCTTACAATTGCCTAGAAAGTAGAATAACTTAAACATCTTGCTCCTATTAGACAGAGTTCAAGAAAACTGTTTCAGCTAAATTATGTACTGTAATAAAGTTGAGTTAATAACTTATTGTAGCTAAATACATCCATAAAATTATTAAAGTTACGTTATATCCTCCATTAGCACAGTCTTATAGCCATGTTAACGGTTGACAGCGAGCTAAGTGCCCTTTAGTGTTTAGTTTTAATTTTCTACATCACAAACTGTGATCCCAAACTAAAACAGCCTTCTTCCAGATTTTCCTAGCTACCACTTATGTAGTACTAACCCTTATTTTTGGTGATAATATATAATAATACTTTAATAACACGGGTTCGGCTCCCAGTCAAAACAATGCCGCCCAGTGTACGTCTTATAATCTTTTACAGATGTGTGAATCCTGTGTCCTCGAACAATACGATCTCGTGCCAAGCCTATTTTAAGCTCCAACAAATAAGGCATCGAGGAGGGCTAATGTCCGTTTTCCCTAAGGGTGCTGTATTGTATTTACTGTTTTATCGTCCCATACAGAAACTGTGGGAAGATTACACCCGCACCGATTGGTACTATGATCCTTTCCGACTCGTCCATCCACTTGGTAATTTTAGGCCCCCTGGGAACCGGTGCCCGGGGGCTTAAAAAGGTCACTAATCGAATTATAATACATAACTGGATATGTATGTGTGTATGCATGAATCACGTCACAATTCGTAAAATGGTAACGTGATTCATTTCATTTTCTAGTTATTATTCTATTAAAGCGGCTTTTTAGGGTCCCCTGGTCTTTATGAAAGCATCCAAACACTATTGACCTAGCGTTATTGAAAACGAAACCTCAGCAGAATATTATTTTCTTGTAAAGTAAGTCGGGTCGAAAAAAACGTTGCATCAAATCACATTTTTTTCGACGGATCAAAACAAATTTTGAAACAAAACGCTATATTAATCAATTATTTACACATCATGTTATGTCTTACGTTAGTCTTAAAGGGAACTGATATGCACACGTTATGATTGTGACGTCAATGTTCGCCAAACCACGGTAACCACGTCTGCTTTGATGATTTATGTAAATGTACTAGCAACACTGCATATTGACGTTGTATGACGACCTACTTACTTCATGGCCTTACTAAACGGTGGACCACAATATTGATGAAACTCCCAGCTATTGTTTGAATATACCAATATAGAGCTGTCGGAATATTCTAGAGTCTAGAATATGTTTTGATAGGTCCTATGAAAATATTATCCAAAGCAGTATAACTTTGATTTATGTATCAACAGACGCCTGCTTGAATCAGTTAACCCTCTCCCTAATAAAGTAATTGAAGGTATGAGGTGGGTACCCAAGGAACGTATTTGACTGTTTGCACACTAGGTTACATATTTTGTTTGAACTTATCATTATGTGCAATTAATTAACAAAAATACACACTGCCTCGTTGGAAGCTTCTGTGTTGTCTAGTCTCATAATTTACTATATACTCACTTATCTATTTTCACATTCTTTACCCCCTTGGAAGGGAGATTTCAATAAAATAAAACAGCTTCCGACTATGAAGCCTCTATTAGATTGTTAAAACTAATCCTACCAGGTAGGCGGATTGCGGTACGGTTTGCACGACCACATAGAAACGTTCAGAAACGTTATTAAGATAATTATTATAACAAAGCTTTATCACTGGCTAGACTATGTTGATTCTATATATAACTGTGTTTGCCGATGCAATAATGGATATCATTCCATTACTATCGTAATTACTTATTACGTATACAGTAATAACTGATCTTGATCCCTGACACGCGCAGACTCTACAATCTCATTCGTATAATATTCTGATATACCTACTAAATTAATCTTTGATTACCTATATACCTTCCTATGTAAATATTCTACTGATAACAATTCATCCGTAGCCATCGTACTGTTTTACACACGCTACTTCCAAATCGATAGGAAACTCATTTGTCAAAATCAGAACTGTTGTGTTCCTTGATAGATTAGTAGCATATAGAGAACTTAATGTACTGTCCTTTCAACCTATTACCTCTCGCTAGTAGGTGGGATAAGCAGAGTTTATGTAAAAAAATGTTCCACCCAATCATAAAAACCTCAGTTTTAGCCAACTTAATTACTAGCGGGTTGTGCTGGGGCGGCTGCTGCTGGCGCTGAAAACTTCAAACGACGCAAATACAATAACTTAATTGGTAGTTTATGTTTGAGCTGTTTGGGTTTGTAACACTGGGGCCATCTGGGGAGTTCGAGTACCCAGCTGGTATTTCACACAGACGAACTTTCTGACGTCCTTTCATTGTTTTCTACTTTTGATACATGTACATATATTTATTGTTATTTTAGGTCTATATAGTTAGTAAATAACGCATATACTTGTATTGTAAAAATACACTGATAAACCTACTGATGCTATACAAATTGTAAAAGGACTGTAGGCACTTTCCCACTTGCATACATTAAATAGATAGCTTGCATTTCATTTGAGCAGTGCCATGAATAAAAAAAAAAACTAGAAGTCCGTATTTTTTTTTTAATCTGGGTGTAGAGACGCGAGCATTCTCATCTGTGAAACTTCACGGCACTGTTGACACAGGTTGGAGCCTTCATTTGCCACGAGTTATAAAGTAAAGTTTCTCACCGTTTCTTTTAAAATATTTGATTCGTTCTAGGCTTTGTGATTTCGCATAAAAGCCAGACGAAGTAACAACTTTCGAACTAAGTGTGGAACTTTTCTGAATGAAGGTCTTAATAACTAAGCATAAAGTTGTAAGTTCTGATTTAACATGGAAAGTTTTACTAATGCCTAATAAACTAGTTTTGATTCGTTACTATGCCAAACGCATAGTGCGTTCAATATAAATTTCAAGATGCCTTCGTCTTGTATAATTGAAGGAAATTGAATTGACTGAAGATTTTCCTTGTGGCTGATAGAAAACATGTTATATAATGTAGGTAAAATGATATTAAAATATTTTCCGTAAAGAACCAACATCTGAAAAGAAATTCTGTGAGACAGTTTTAATTTCGTGACTAATATCGACACTTCTTCGTCACTTAATTGATATCGTGAATGAATCAAAGCTTAAATGAGACACAGAAATTAATTCATGTCCGCAGTTTGCAAGGCAACGGACTCTTAATTAATCAAATTGAGTAGCTTCATTAATTATAATTTATTCAGTGACACTTGGAATGAGACTGAAATTTTTGAATAAATATTATAATTTGTTGATACATACTGTGATTACAACGGGAACATGGCAACTCGATATCATCAATTATAAGTACCAATAAGTAGTAGCAGCTAAAAACCCATCTGGAATTTCGGAGTAGCAACCGGGATTTGTTCCCGGTTAATTACAATAGACTCGCCCCTACATTTTACATAGCACTTAAAAAAATGTGTGTATAATATGTACTTACACCTCTGCCCAACCCCTTGGGAAAACAGGCGTTGTGTTGTGTAAGTTACAAGTACAGGTAAACGAAAATATTGTATCCGGGTGTATCCTACCCCGAAGTTTGTTTGAGTTCGGCTTCTTGTAATTTGCTTGCGGGTTAAAACCAATATTTAAACATGGACTGGCAGCCATCTGATCCCTACAACCTTATTACTGGCCAATATCGATAAATGTTTTGCCAGGAATATTTATACTGATGGAAACTTCACGCGAAAATATGCGTATCACATTCACAGCGTTAACGTAATACAGATATTCCTGTGACAACGGAAACCGACAATTAAATTGCTCTCAGAAGCGCAAAGATAATATTGCTATCCTTTTATGTGCAGAATTCTCAGTTTAATGTAATAAATAAAAATATAATTTAATGTAGCGAGTCGGTCTGGTGGCCTACCACGACGTCTTAAAGCAGGAATGTTTTAGTATTATTCCAGTACGGGAGAGAGATGGCGCTAGACATCCTGTATAGCTCTGTCTCTTTCCCACACTGGAATGCCCTACTGGTAGGCCACCTGGACGCGTACAGCGAGGGCTGGTTCGAGGAGGCACGGGAAAAGAGCTCATGGAATGAATTGGGGGAGGGCTTTGCTCAGCAGTAGGACAGTACAGGATAATAAAAAATGTAACGGTTGTATAACCAACCACTCCTGGACTCGCGGCCATCGCAGTTTTATAGTGCAAATCGTTTGATTCCAAATGTTGTTCTCCAAAAGCTTCTCCATGCACCGAAATACTATGACAATAAAACTACCAAAATAATACGGAAATGCAAGTCAAATTATTAACTAGGTAAATTACCATTACCAGTTACCGTGGATCGTAACTATTGTAATATGTTTGCGCCCACACGCATTGTTCGCGTTCTAGCTGTAAATCAACCTGCAGCCATTTTGGATGTAAAGGAAATGTTTGATCACACGTATTGTTTACCGTTTAGAAATAATCTACCTGCCCGACAGCAACGTAGATCTTGTGGTCGCACATGTTTCCATAAAGCGATTTTTAATTCAGCCAAAAAGTGTTGTCAGGATCTTCTCAGTAGCTGCCCGGGATGTGGATTTGTGCCGGTTTGGTGGCAATAGGCTCGCCCCATATTACATGGGACTAACATTATCTGGCGGAATGTTAGTTTACTATAGGCTCTGCCTAGCCCTTAGGGGATTACAGGCGTGGTGACGAAGATTCATCATCCCATGTCTCAGTTCTCAAGAGCAAAGCAATTTTCTCGTCCAAAAACTTTAGATTTTTGAAAGATTGATTTTATTATCTGTTTCCCTCACTTGCCTCCGAAAGTCTGAAAGCTTTTGCTGAATCTTAAGCAGCTAAAATATTTTTTCCAGACCACTCATAGTTCCATTTCGTCTTCAAACTTATATTTTAAAAGAAACTCCATGTAAAGGTAGATCTAACTTTGTAGGTTTAGACTAAGACGTTTTATTTTAATTAATAACATAACTTTACTAGAGTCCAGTTTTGTAAGAAAACAGCATTTTATGAACAATACATATAGTGTTCATTTAATTAAAATGATGCTGCATTTTGCAACAGAATAGTGAAGTAAAGAACGGTCACAATAAGATTAATGAATTTCACAGTATGGAATTCAAAAGATCGTTTCATACTCTACCATCCATTTGACGTATTTAATTTGAGTATAAATATAATTAATAATAAAAAAAATTACAAAATATATAGTTTAAGGTTTTCTTTTCTCTACATAATGGTAACAGAATCCCTCCTATACATGGGACTTAAATTTGGTTATATATACTATACTATTGGAAATAAAAATATTGTCAAAATAAATGGAGTAGGTAACAAAATCATGAAACTCTAAATTAGAGCTAGTGATGTAAATATATAATAATAGCTTTTAATAGTGCAAGACGATTGCTAATATTCCTAGTATAAGTTCGTAGAAATAATAGTTAATATTACTTGACTGAAACCAATAAACTAACGTGTAATAATAGACAGGTTTCTGTTACTAGAATTCTGTAAGGAGAGCTCGTCTAAAGCAGAACATTTTAGCTAATTGAAATAACTTTATCCCAAGAGATAGTTACTTGATGCGGCTGCATATCTCGAGGAAAACGCTGGCTGGTCGATTGCATTTTGACTTAGCAGGGAATAATAAATTAATATCGTAGTCGATACCTATCAAATGCAGGAAAGTATTCGTTATTTTTTTACCTTTGCCTATAAAGGAGGCTGCCATGTCTTGTAGTATAATGATCATAGAGTATCAAAGCATATCTATACTAATATTATAAAGAGGTATGTTCGTAAGTTTGTATGTATAGGTAATCCCGGGAACTAATGATACAATTAAAAAAAACATTATTCGTGAAAGACGTGGCCCAACAAACTTCCCAGCAACACATTTGTCACGTCGTATACATGTAGGAACTATCAATACTACGAACACAGCTGCTGCACACCCTAATGAATGAGATCGCTTACTCATTATTGAAGGGCAGACCAAAAAGGTTTCTACGTGAGACGTGAGAAATAAATAGGGCTACCCAATACCAGACCGTTTTTTCTTGAAAGCAAAATTTTACTACAGAATAAAAAGGTTAGAATTTTTATATTGAAAATGAACTGAATAATTAAATTTTCTTTGCTTTGGTAGTACTTCACGTCTGTTTAAATCCCTTTTAGCGTCACGATCGCTTAGTGGGCTTGGCTGATCTGACTGTTATAACTGTCTATATTAGATACACGACACTGGCACTTAGATATCGTACTTAAAACACATATTCAAAGTGCCAGACGTGCGAAATTGGCTATCAATTCCCACTAACACCACTTATTTGGCAAACCTAACAGTGAAGCCATCTGTTCAGCACATAAAGATTACTGTAGAGTGAAAACGTGTAACATTATTGCATCATCACGAACTCTATAGACTTGCTTTTTCAGTATCTACGATCTAAATACCAGTGTGTACCAGTCACGGACGCTTTTACGTCGTAAAGAGAGACTGTACTATTCTGTCTTACTATTCTTGCCGTCACTGCAGTTGCAGCATGTTTGCTCTCAAAGCTTTGCCTTGGTTGGCATGACTTTCAATCAAGCCTTAGTCTTGTGCTACAGGGATATTGCTACACAAACCAATATCCCTGTAGCATAAGATCTCATGTGATATGTGTGTATATGTAAATGAATTAGAGGCCCGATGTTTGGGCATGCTCCTTTGAAATTGGGAGTACAAAATATAACCTTACAAATTCGCTTCGTAACCTTTTTTTATATAAATTGGTTGGTGTAAGAATTATTTCTCTTTAAAATGATGTTCTTCACTTCGCGTTTTGAGTTCGACCTATAATGTCAATTCGAAATAACTTCCGCTAAAATAATGACAAATACCTAGGTATGTATTTCATAAAATATAGGCAATGTCATTGTTAATCCAATGAATAAATACAGCACTCTCAATAATATTTTGCAAAGGGTTTGGAATCTATTTGGTATTTATAATCCCAACACTGCACTTCTGATCATCGGCACTCAATCCGATTAGTTTGAAAACGATGTATATCGGTTCAAGTGTACAGCTTATCCTATACAGGGTGGAAAACCGAACTCTTTAAAAAGAAACAATATTTAGTATGTGGCCTTGCTGGTCGCAAGTGCGACTGCTGAACATGAGGTGCCGGGTTCGATTCCCGGGTCGAGCAAAGTGTTATTGGGTATTCCCATCAGGAATTTCTCAGCAGCAGCTACTAAGTCTGGATACAAATCTTTTGTGCTCGGTTGATGGCAATAGGCTCGCCCCCTATTACATGGGACTTAAATATACTTAACTGGCGAAATGTGTGTGTACAATTAGGTACACCTCTGCTTAACCCTTCGGGGACTTTGTGATGTTGTTTGGTGATGTTATTATACTTTCTTAGAAATGTACATAACAGAACCTGCCTACCCAGAAATGGGGAAAAACTGCTTTTATAAGCTGGGTTTTCGTTGGTATGCCACTCGCACGACTCGATAAAGCCGAGTTGGGATGTGATGATAAAATATATTTTCTACGGCAGAAACAAACGCCACGTAGAGCCTGTATCAGAAACGCATGGTCCTATTTATTAAGATAAGGATGTGGATTGGGCCATCAATCTGAGCAATAGTAAATGTACAGTCTTACACCGTACACGTTTTGCTGACGCGGTGCCCTGCATCAGATGCATTTAATTCCTTTTTATTTTGTTACTATAAAACAACATTAATCACAACAACAACAACAACAATTCAACAACACATACATTTCAACATTTTCAACATTACATTTAACGAGTGAGTGCAATTACTGCTACGCGGTGACCTACATTAGAGAAACGAATCGTCAACAGTTATACATACGTATAATTTATACTTAATAAATCTAGTGTGAACCAAGTGATCTTTTCTCTACGCACTTCGACCTCAACAATAACTCTGCAAGTGTAGGCACCGTACAGTAAAAAAGGCGGTCTTATAGATTTGAATCGAGTATGTATGTATTTAACTTTTGTATGGGACAACTATTGATTTTTTCGCGATTACGATATTCGTATCATGGATGAAGTTGTTCATTTTGATGATCACACGTTTTTAATACACGCTGTAGAGCAAAATACATGGGGTTTGCTTCTGTACCCTGTATAATTTTAATTGGATGCTATATGGCCGGCGAAGCGATTGGCTGAGTTCGGACCTCGTTAATCGATATTTAATAGATTTACCATTAATCGAACAGCTGATAAGGAAGTGTTTCGAATTTAGGTCTCGCGCCATAATGGAAATATGAAACCAAAAATAGCTTAAGGCGCTGAGTATATTTTGATACTGAAAAGTTTTTTACAGTTTAAGAACATATTGTGCTATCTTTGAGCTCAGGAGCTTTAAGTTACTGCTACCTGGTGGGTTACCATTGGTTTTAGTATTATTCCGAGATTAGGTAAGAGATGGCGCTAAACAGCTGTCTAGCGCTGTCACTTTCCCACTCTCGGAATAGTCCTAAAACATTCCTGCCATAACAGATCACGGTAACCCTCCTGATCAAACCTTTTAGTTCACTGACCCAAAAAAATATAAACACAAAAAAAACAACGAAGCAATGTTTACCCAAATACCCACTGACCTTTCTAATAGTTATCCACTACTAGAAACTCTTATTACATTGGTCAAAACAAACGGACAGTGATAACAGGGTGGTAACACAAACACGCAAGTTTCGCCCACTGATTTATGAACAAACTTGGATAGACAATCAACCCTCATGCCTGACAAAGGCTTCGACAATTTAGAAGTCTCACAAACCGAAACCGCTTCGTTCTTAGATGTTATCCGTTAATAAATCTTCGAAGATTTATTGGGGACGATCGAGAAGGTAATTTTCTTAGGAAGGTATATGAGTAAGAGTTACAGCCTGATGCGTCAACACTATCCTCTTGGCCATAAGCTACACGTGTCTTGGGACAGCGTATGCATGGAAAAGTAATTATATAAGCATAGACAACGCCACAGGTCACTGCGACGCGACGGTACTCATGCAAGGAAAACAAAAGACGCGCGTGCGGGTCTCTTGACAAAATTCGTATCCTCCGGGGCCGTGATCGGGGCCTATAGCTAAAATTAATCTTAACCTTTCCGCTAAATCCAATTTGCCCAGACCAGGTTCAAACTCAAAGACATGTGGGGTAAACCACAAGAAATTAGAAGCAACAACTAGAAACAATATCGGGGTACGTAAACCGTGAAATAGGTTGGCTGTACGCTCGGCTAAATATTGTTATAAGCAGCTATAGCTATAGGCACCGCTTTAGCTTTTAGCGGTAACATATGGTGCTTGTAGGTACAGTGTGCAACGAACCTAAATGAAACCACAGAATTAGGGTTCGCACATACCATTCGCTAAGGTAGAATTAACATAACAATAAAAATGCCACTACCTTTGCAGTGGATGTACCTCATGCTGCCAGTTACGACTGTTTTAAAAGTGGTCTACTCGGGAGACTGTTCATTTAATTTAGTTTTTCGATCATTCGGTAGACGAGTCAAAAGTGAAATACAACCGTACGTTGAATCGAGTCCCTAATGATTTCATGTTTGGTTAATTTTGAGTTCAGACATTTTACTCCTAGTAAAAGATGCTGAACGAAATACAAAAATAAACGAAAAGAAAACCGTATGATATCAGATTTACGTCAATAGACTCGTCCCTATTACGTGGGAGGTATAATAGCTAGTCTAGAATAACATCTATATTGCATTGTGAATGTGTATAAAGCTCATATTTGAATGAAACAGTTACTTATAGCCTCCTTGGTCCCACTTGGAATACTAACGTCCTTATCTTTGTCTGAGTCCATGAAACATTTCTGTCATTCTTGCGGTTATTTTTCACACATTTATTATTTCAATGGACGTGTTGGTTTTACGTTTATATCACTGTATTTTGTAAAAGAGATATTTTTAGTACAAAATCGGGTCCTTTCTTCTCGAAATTATTATATGTAGGTAATAATATTGCAGGCCCGCTTTAAGAGATTTCTAATTGAAATAAGCGGTACCTTTGTGCTCTTTTGTCCGTATGTTTTTTTTCCTGTAATGTGTTTTGTGTGTACAAAAAGAAATAAATATAATTATTATATTTACCATCCTTACAATAATTTATTTTAAGCGTCCATGTATAACAAAATCTTTACGCCCTAATTCATGTAAACATGGCGTCCACCTCTCGAATGGCTTATTCTAAATAGTTCCGGTATTTGAATAGCCCCACGTATGACTGGGGTCTAAAGTGGCCTATTCAAGAACCATGGCCTACAAAACAAAGTTAAGGCCTCGAAGGCCGCTCGATATTTATAATGCTTTCGAAGTTCTCCTTACCTGAATATAGGGTAGTCATTATACGGAAAAGGCAGGGTTGTTAAAATGTTGTTTCTACACCTAGAATAAACTAGCTTACTTGTCTATAGCTAGCTATAGCCATGCAATAACCTAGCCAGCATTATAGGAGCCTATTAAGAGTATATTGCACATGATGAAGGGTAAGTAGAGACCTACTTACCTAGCTCATATACTTAGTGAATGTTGGAAACGGTCAATTAAAATCTCTTTGAGCGCTACTCAATGTTGTAACAGCAGTTCTAAATAGTGCAAAAGCTTTCTCAGCATTATTTGTTAACCTCGTTGAAAGTAGTTGGTTTATTTTATTTGTTTAAGTGTATAAGTAATTAAACATTCGAAAACAAGTAGTTATTTTTTTAAGAAAACATTTTGTACCCTGTCACAATGTTGTCCTATTTAACCCAAAGGTTGAGTGGTAGAGAATGCCTTGTGGCATTAAGTCCGCCTATGTAACACTATTGTACCTACATGAACTGTAAGTAAATAAAGTAACTAACAATTTTCTTTCGAACACATTTTTCAACTCGGTTCTCACTGTAATTTACATACTTGTGGCGTAAAATGACCCCTTATACGTACAATTACACAAAGCTAAGTCTAATTGATAGGCTATAGGTAAGCTGGGGCCAAGTTCAGGCGCGCGGCATCCATCAAAATGTCGCGCGTTGTTATCGCGCGAACCTTCGCCCCTGTGATTTGTGGCTGTACATTTCACTGCTAATGTATAACCTGCCATTCTAAATGGCATACATACAATTAAGCCATATAATGAGGTGAGGTTTACCCTAGCACATTATGTTAAGTCGTTATTTTTTAATTTTGTTGCACGAGAGTATAAAACTCTTTGAGTTAGGTTTTCAGTCTGTTTTACGCTGATAATTTACATCTTTCTATAAACTTAACCAACTTATATAAAAGGTTTTAACAAGTATTACGTTATAGTTAAGTAGGTAAAATCATATTAAATGGTCCGCCTTCTTAACTTTCTTAGCTTTCTCTATGTGGGAGACTCAAACTGATGTCTTATGTTTTTCTAAAACCTTTGTGACTTAAGAAAGTCCCCGGACACTTTATTGAGATAATGATCGATGATTTCAAGATTGTGACACTAAAAGTGATTTATAGACAGTATTTTTGTCTCAGATCACATCTCGACATGCACAGAGCTTCCTTTCATTAATCTTAGAGATCTTGGTTGAAGTTGAAAATGAAAAATGCATAAATTTCACTTAGCACGTACTTCAGCTTAGCGCTATTCCTGTCAATGTCGCACAACTGTCAAACTAATAAAGCAAGATAGAGACAAGAACATTTTTAAGTCAAAGCACGAGCAAGTAACGCTTATAGATCTCGGCCTAACGTCGACAATTTAAATAGAGGAAGAAGATTTCAAGTAAAAGCTTTCAACAACCCATCGCTCTCTCGCTTGTCATGTGAATAAAATGAAATAAAAGGAACCTACATAATTCCGATATACGGAAGTAGGCCAGTATCCCACTGTTAAATTCGCCTTGATATTACAACAGACAGCAGCTGACGTATCGACAAGCATCGGATAGACCGAGTGTGACGGAATTAAACCGATTTTGTTCGACAACCGAACAATGTTTATTTGTTTTGTTCGATTCTCTAACACCTTGTACAAACTGAACAAAGTAAATGTAAATAGAGATTACATTTTGTTCCATTTGCTATTGAAACCAAGTTATTTAAGTGATTTCGACATGAGAATAGACTTCAAGTACTACATTATCTGATGTGCTGAAAAAACAACACTTAATTATTATCTGCTCTTGTTTTAAAATGAAGCTTAGTTTTTTTTTTAAGCTGATATATCACGTAGCAATTAAATCAACATACACTTTACTGGCCATTAATCACGCTGAATTACACAACCCAGATACACGCACGCAAGCTTCGTAACAAGCGCGTCATTATCGCGATAATAACCATCCTTTTAATAATAAGATACATATAGTTAACACCGACTCCAGGTTTTCACAAGGAAGGGTTCCTTAAGTATGGAACAAGGTATGGTTCCTTGAGGTAGGGTATAAACTTCATCATCTGCCTAGCCTTTTCTCAACTATGTTGGGGTCGGATTCCAGTCTAACCGGATGCAGCTGAATACCAGTACCTATTTTACATGGAGCTACTGCCTATCTGACCTCAACAACCCAGTTAGTACAGGGTAATACGATACCCCTTGGTAAGACTGGTTGTCAGACTTCCGGGTCACTGACTACCTGTAACGACTGTCACAGATCTTAAACTGACAGCCGGGACCAACGGCTTAACGTGATTTCCGAGGCACGGAGGAAACTCGGTAGGTATTGTTGGTCACCCATCCACGGACCAACCCAGGCAAGCGCGGCATAACCTGACGGTCGACCTGAGTAGCTGTTATTATTTAGCCACGAGCTAAAAGATACAAACTTAATTTATTTAATACTCTTTCTTTTCCAATATCAAAGTTCTGAAGTGTCTGATCCAAAGAAGAGATTATCTAGATGCTCTAGAAAGGAAAGGTTTCTTGTGCGTGCTACACCCGTTAATTGAAAACGCTTAGCTGTGTTCTTTCTTAGACCGCTGAAGGCTACAAAGATTCTGAACGGAAAGTTGGTAGCAAAAAGAAAAGAAAAAATATAAAAAGGGAAATTACACAAGTATTTTTTCGAGGCAACCGCAAATCAACATCGGATATTAAACATTTGAGGCTCATGAAGCTGTATATTTTGGACGTGTTTCTACTGAAAACTGAAACTAACTGTCGGGAAAACTAAACGGAAAAAAATAAACGTTAAAAAAAGAACCAACTCGTCGGGTAGCGGTTTATTTATTAAACTTAAGTTATAATTAAGTTGTTTGCGTGCATCGGGCAGCTTTATTTTCCTAAGAGTATTGAGCGTATTAGGCGGAGTATAATCGTAAAAAGTATTTTGTATCGTCATGACAAGGCGACAGGAAATGGACTGGGCTCATAAACAAAGTCCGGGGAATGTCCGGCAGGTCAAATTAGCGAGAAGCAAATTGTGTTGTCATCGTCTAGGAATAATGGATGTTTATGTTTCTTGTTTAACGAAACTGCAAGACTAAACCTGTATTAGTGAACAAAAACAAGAACATAATTATGTAGACGTTGAGCAGTGACTGCATATGCATACGATGTTTTGTGACTACCAAACTCGATGGCAAAAAGTTGAACGAATTTCTTGCGTTGCAGGAACGTATGAGTTATACTAAATGTTCAACCGGTTTGCTACTATACACTTTTGCATTTAATTAATTATTGAATGTAGTTTTACTCGGAAAACACAATTGGATGAAGGACGCACGTAACTGAGAATTTTGGCAGAAGCAACGCAAGAAGGGGATTAAGCCTTTACCCAGTCGTGGGTGATTCTGGACTTATACGATAATGACTATAATGACGATTTTACTCACGAGTTTCGCAAAGAAATTTGTTCTTGTGTTTTTGTCGAACGTTTTAAAAAAAACATTATCGTAAATGTATATTGAGTAGGACCCAAAGTTCTATTTGTATGTAGTGGTCCTGAATATCTATGAATCTCGAGGGACCGATGATGCATTACCGGCCTTATATTAGTCGCTTCATTATTTATTCAATTTAATGATGTAGCCAACTTCACCAGACATGATACAACGTCGTTGTGCCATGATGTTTATTTGGGATTATCAATTTGTTGTTTTTACACACATTGTAAACTTAAAACTATTAAATATTCCGCTTACAATAAAAGCTCTATAATATTTAAACAAAACGTACGACGGAGTTTTGTTTCGTTTTCAATATTTTTATTTCAGAAGTTTGAAACAATTTAGGATGAATTATTAAATTCTCTTCACTACTGTGTGGATTATATTTCCACTTCATTTTCTACATAACTCTATTATAAGCTTCAGCGAATGCTCACTTTACACTGTAAACGAAATAAATGAAAATCCTTTGTTTCCACGTGGTTTCGAATTATATCGAAACCATAGAATGTTTCATTATAATCACTTATTTACCCTAATTAATCCGGTATTCGAGCTTCACTGTTTGCAATTAACATTAAACTTTTCACTTAAATAAATGCTAGGTACAAATTACGAATTATTCGTATCGGTAATGTTATAGACTTCGGAAAAGGATTACTTGCTAATATGTTCCATGAATTTGATGACATTATCTTTACTCAGGTCATTTATGGTCATGAAGTAATTAATAGCTCAGTGAAAGATTTTTTGAAATCGGATGAGCAGTTTTGGAGATTAAATCCTACATTAGTGCAAATTACGTATGCAGGTACCTGTAACACAAAAAGGATCGTCTTCATCTATACTATATATATATAATTTATAAATGTGAAAGTTTGGATGAATGGATGTTTGTTACTCAATCACGCCAAAACGGCTGAACGGATCTGGATGAAATTTGACACAGAGATAGATTATATTTTGGAATAGCACATAGGCTACTTTTCATCCCGGTAGGACGATCCCGTGGGTCAATTATCGAACTTTGAAGCCGCTGGCATAAGCTAGTATTAAATAATACTAAATAATATCAGTAAAAAATAAAGCGTCTATGTGAAGCTTCTAATCAGTGAACAAATTCAGCCCTGCATTTTAGGAAACTCTTTACATAATTATGTACATTTATGAGTACGCATATAAAAGCTATCTAGCTCTCTTGTGTATTCCTCTAGTCGGTAGTCCCTCATACACTTAATGACCCAAATCTTTTTCATACTTGAATTAGCAATATGAGTAGAAACCTACACGCAAGCAATATTGGTAAAAGCATTATACATCATGGCAGAAATCTCGGGAATGTTAGGGTAGTATTGCCCTGCGCTCTTTGTGTTGGAAATAATACCCACCTATCTTTCATATCCGAAATACCCACCTCAGACGGATGGTATAACCGACGGCTTAATATTTGTTTTGTAGGATTGCGAGAGCTTCCATGACGTCAATCCTCCCAATTTAGGAAAACGCCCTCTCAAAAGCACTCCTTTATACTTCGAGATTAAGCAGATTCGAGATTGTATGTGTAAAACACGCATACTAAAATCTAATTTGGGCATCTCGGCTGTCGCATTCTCGTTTACGTATATCGAAATATCTGTCGCGACAAAAAGTCCAACACGAGCTCGCTATGTGCGTCGCGAGTCCGCTCAAATAAGAAAAGTTAAGAAGAGGAATGGTGCCGGTAAAAACTGTAATGTTATTATTAAATCTGATTACGCGTCTGTAAGCATCACATGTAGGTACGTATTTTCAAGTTAACATTAAGCTCCATCTGGGTAAATACTGTTACAGGTTTCCCAAGTTCTAAGTGATATTTCTAACTCGAAAACACTGGGGAATTGCCTGTTTATATTTAACAGTAATGGATACTTTTCTCAAGATACAGATACAAGGGCAAATTAAATGCTGTTTGCCGCATTAAAAAATAGGAAAAAAGTTCACGTACACGTGCACGTACTGATCTAAACCAAATTCCATGAGTACAAGAAACTCACAAGAAACATGCTTAACAAAATATTTTTTTCATTTAATTACAGCTACAAATAAATATTAAATGACATTCGATAAAACTAATAAATACTTATTTGCATTAGCTGTAACAAATAACTGTCGTGCGTGTACAAAGGTCAGCATTAGGTTACGAAAATCTGAAAAATTACAGAACACATTATTTCTTTGCAACTTCGTCAGAAAGTTCGATCGTGATGTTTTAACCTCCAAATTGTGCTTGGCATGCTACATTTCACCTTGAAATGTGATTTTTATCGATACGTAGGTGATCGATACATAAATAAACTAGATCAAGCAAGATTATTTTGTAGATACGGTAAGTGTCTACAAAATATTCTGCAACTAGATAAATCCGTAAAAAATATCCAATTTTACTGGTTTTCGAGAGCACGACTCTCGAAGCGAGTGCGGCGTGAAAACTGAACAAGCTGGTACATCCCAGATTTTAAAAACTAGCTCCTTCGTCCGAGCGCTCTATTCAAATTTCATTTTCAGTTCCAAATTAAGCTGCGATCTTGCGAATTCCGACTACGAACAGTAATCTAGAATATTCTAGTCGTTCAGGGGGCAATTGTTGAGCAAATGGGCCTCGTTTTCGAACACGGCCGTGAAAATGTTCCGTTTTGCATGGTGAAGATAGGGAATGAATAGACACGCACGGTGGAGTCACCCGTTACGTGTAGGTAAGGGGTGGAGGTCGGTGGAATTAGGTGGTAGATAGGCATCGAGGGACGGAAGCAGCCACCTTCGCGTGCCTGCATTGTTACGCTGCACTACGGTCTTAACATTTTCTACTTTCGTAAAGGTCTCGACGCAGCAAAGGTCACGTTCCATAAATACATCACAGTTAAAGATACGGCTTACAGTACTAACTGTAATACCTATCGCTGTAAATAAGAATTGTATGTATTTTAATTTTGTAAGTTTTTTAACTTATTTTCTTGTGCCGGTTTTTTTGCAAACTTTGGGTTATATTCCGTAAAAAGTTTTAATGAAATGCTAATGAAGAGATAGATACTTGAATGAGACTTTCCGGTAATTTTTTTGTGCCAGTTCGCGTGTAACTTGCTTCCACAGTGCAACATCGATAATAATCAATTTACGTGGGTATTTTATGTGATTAGTAAATTCGCCTTATTGTTGTGTTTATTTTATGCGTTTTAGTCTACTCCGTAAAGGTGAAGCTTCCGATGAGTTTAATTTCATTAAATATCTTATCAGTCCTTCCATCATTTTGTAAAAGACAAACAACCATGATCTTATCATAGGAGATCGGAATAACACTTTTTTTTACTAAATGTTAATGGTAGGTTAGGGCCATAGGTCAACACTTATGGGATTTGATGTTTTATTAACGTATGTAAACTAGTTATTACGGACTGCCGGCCCGACTATTAATATCTGATATCAGATTACAACAGCTCCCTAATGTTTGTTAGATAATTCAGTTATGACGGCGAAATATTACGTTACTCATTTGTTTTTAGTGTTTTCTTTTTTTTTATTTGAATACTTAATGACGCATGAAGTCATGACATAAACCCATGGCCCACTAAGGGGCAGATCCCATAATTTTTTTAGAAGACAATTCGCATTCTGTTTTAGCAAAAACTTTGCAACTTTTGACATTGATTGTAACCAGAAAATGAGATTGTGACTGAAATTTGTACGGTTTTTTAATTAAGAAAACTTTATTTTACTTACTTATCACTATTGCAACTCCAAAGGAACAGAGGGCCTAAAATGGCTACTTTAGCAGAGCATAAGAGGATAATAATATGAATCACATTAAAACCCTTAAAATGGTCTCAGACAGTTAATATGTTGAATTATCAGTTTGTGACTTTTTTACGAATTGTTACGTAATTCATATTATGTTCCGCTAAAGTGGCCATTTTAGACCCCCTGAACTATATCTAGTCCGAACTACTTTGACAAAACCAAAGGAAATATTATTTATTCTAAAAAAAGTTAAAAATTTTCAACTTAAAATTTAACTTCTGTTACTTGCAAACTTAAACTAAAACAAGTTTGAACTTAAACAAACTTGTTTACTAAAACGTTTGCAAGTTCTCTGAAAGTTTATGTGGAGAGAAAGGCATCGAAGTTTTCCTCCCTTTAGCCGTACAAATTATATGCTTTGTTTAGTTATATGGATTGATTTTTATATGAAATCGATTATTTTGGTTTATTTTTCACCTCTTGCCGGATGCAGCTGAATTTTGATAATATCTTAC
The DNA here is from genome assembly GCA_964057025.1 of Standfussiana lucernea. Classification (NCBI taxonomy): domain Eukaryota; kingdom Metazoa; phylum Arthropoda; class Insecta; order Lepidoptera; family Noctuidae; genus Standfussiana; species Standfussiana lucernea. Next base: position 10,774,879 of record OZ059789.1, read on the forward strand.
ATGAAGCCTGATGGATGGTCAACCATCGATAGACCGACCAGCGTAGGCAAGCGTGGTTTAACCCTGGTCTACCTGTGTTTCATGTTCAGTTTTGCATGTTATTTGTTCAGTCAACAAGGCATGAAAACTGACAAATTATAGAACAGAATTACAATTGAATTTATAAAATAAGTATGGATTTTTGTGCCTGCAAACGATATAAGAAAATTGATAGTAAACAGTTGTTCTAAAGCGATAAGAATCAGTAAGGTGTAAAACAAATAAATACAAAACCATTACCTACGTGTTTTGATATCAAGTAACAAATTTTAATCTTGAAATTGTATCTGATATCTCTTGAAATAGAGCAACACTTGACTGACACTTCATTCACGGTTAAACTTGAAACAGATATCTTGTTAAACGAAGTACAACTGTACTGTTATAAAGGAAAATTACTTTTTAATTTTATTTCATATATTTTTTTCCTTTACCAGATATGGATAAAAGTTTTAAACTTGACAGTTTCCACACTGTCAAACGTATTTTTTTATCTGACCATTGAAAAAATCAGCCCTTAGTCAATCAAGGTGAATCCTAATCAAAATCTAATAGCTATTTATCCCTATTTAACTTTCGACGTGCCTCAGACAATTGCAGAGCCGTCCGTAAACAACGGAAACGATTTCACGTGGAGTCGGAACCAGCAACATTTCACAAAAACTGACCCCAAATTAGTTGGGAAAAGGCTAGGCAGATGCTGATTTAACAAATGTTCAAGAGGCAAAAAGATCCTTGAAGCAATCTAGTGATCATAGTAATTTAAACCAATTTAATATTAATTTAATAAGTCTCGAGTTCGAACCCAAGACACGCACCTCTGATTTTTCGAATTCATATGCATATTGTAAATTATCACTTGCTTCGGTGAAGGAAACATCGTGAGGAAACCAGCACGCCTGAGAGATGTTTCTCGAAGGCATGTAAAGCAAAGTCATGGGCGGCATAAAACTCTGACACAAGGTTAGGCACTAACCACACGATAAAGAAGAAGAGTAATTTAAACTGTAAACCTTGAATATAATGAGTTAAATTATTCCTTCAGTATTAGGGACAAGAATGCCTGCATATTGGCTTTGCTCGTATCAGAGTACCGGTAAGGCAAACGCGAATTTACTTGGCCGACGGGTAACGGAGTAAATGACAGCTGGCTTTGAATTCTCCAGTCTGTTACTAAACGCTTTGTAATCTCCTAAGTGGATTAGAAAGTTCGACAGTAAGACAGCCGATGTAGATACATGTAATGTGGTTACTTGTACAGTCACGACCAATGAAATGTATGCACTAATCAAAATTTTCTCATGAAATAACGGTTTGTACTTTGAAATAAGACCTATTTCATAATAGTATAGCTTCCAAATATTATGTTCGTGAAAACGTTAAATGTTAATAAATACAGTATGAGAATATCGCATTAGAATTTTGTTAAGTGTCAATATTTAATTGCTAGTGACTGTACATTATTTAAACAACTTACCAGCTGAAGTTTCACCTTGCATACTCACGACTTTTTCCTGTGGGGTAGGCAGAAATGGCAGAACACCACTTGTTATGATCCTTACATACACATTTTGGTTTGACCACGTTCATATCTAGTCAAACACGCAGTCTGAGTTTTGAAGCATATTACGAGTATGTTGCGTTTTGAACAGATTGGAAACTGGTCAGACCTTAACTTACCCAATAAAATTAAACTTTAGACATTTATTTAGTGGTAGCATGAACTATATCCTATGAATTATCTTAACCTAAACGTGCCCCAACTAGCAATAACGCCAACAGCAAGAATTGTCTAAGAAAATATGATGATGAGATTCCTAAAGACATGCGCGTTCCAGAACTGTCAAATTATGAACTTTCAAATATTAATCTTAAACTTCTATATTTTACGAGCTTTTATTATTCAGTTTAATGGTTATTATCTTTAGTTCTAGCTCTTGGGAAATATAAATTACATCCTCGTTAACGGCATCAATTCGTAATGGTTCATAAACACTGCTTAGAGCTCGAGGCATGTGATGTGTCAAAAGTGATTTAAAATATAAGAAAGTGACTTGTCATTAATAATCCTAAAATATTTTATGTCATTCCCACTTACATCTCTTTTAGTGTGCAGTCAAACAAAATAAAATTATTTTTCTTTCTTAAATAACTTTTTGGAGTGCTTTTATACAATAAAGGATTTTTTCCCGACGTATTTCGAGAAGTTATAAATAATTCATTTTTAAAATGCCTATTCTGCTCAATTTTTTAAATATTCGCGAAACGACAAATGACTACTGATATTATGCATTTAACTGGAGTGGTGGAGTGGGCGTTGTCTCTAAGCTTTCTATTCATTACAGATCAACTAAAAAGCCAACAGTGATTAGAATTTCTGAGAATTTCACTTTGAAATGATTTTCTATTGATACTTTGATCAAAGCTCATGGACGTAGGTACCAGATAGGTACGTATACATATATGCTATTTAAAAGATCTACATTATATATAGTTAAAATACCAATTCGATGACAAAAGTTTTTATTTAGCGGTGACCAAACAAATACTGACACAATGCGTTAAAAATACCAACCCGAGTCGTCATGAGTTTATCCGTAAACAATGATTTCAGCGAATTCTTGTTTTCCATATATTTTCCAGAATTCGTGGGTTTTTGATTCGCGGTGCAGCAGTGATAAACTTAGTCAGAGGAAGCTTTGCCAATCATTATTCATAACGCCGTATGTTTATCGCGCTTTCCAACGTTTGGAGTCATCGCTCGCGAGTCTCCTTCTCCTGACGCATAATGGCTATTTTTGGCAGACGTCGGCAGTGCGGCTTTCGTGGATTGGCGTAATTAATCTCGCAAAAATGTTTAATTTTGACAGATACGAGTCATTAATTCAGTCTAGACACTTCAAATGACTATCCGGGAACTATCCGAGCGTCCTTGGCTATTAGGAAGTGTGTGCACTTCTTTATATGAATTGACATACATGATAGACAAACGAACTTATGAGTTATAAATATTCACATGAATCACAATATTTCTTGTCAAAATTAATTAACAAATGGTTAATTTGCCAAGACAGATGTAGTGTATTATTTCGGCCAAAGTTTTGGGCGAGCGGCGCAGACGCAGTGCCACGTAGCGGCCGCCCGCCCACGCGGACTTGCGCGTACGCAACAAAGCGCGACGCGGGATCTCCCGCCACTCAGTTCACTTGCGAGCTTGCGCAAGGAAACAACTCCAGAATATCCCAGTATCTAAACTCACAGTGTTGCACCACATTATTGGAATTTATTAACATTCTACACTTTAAAAGGTATTTATTTTGTGTCTGTGAGCGTTGTGTTTCGTGTTTCAAAAGCTTTTCAATATTTGTTTAAATCTGAATAGTGATTGTTGTACCTTATTTTTTTTATTTTACCTGAAAAATACAGAACAACCGTTTGGTATATTAATTTACGCTAACATTTTCTGAATTTTATGTAGCTTTTCGAAAGTCATTTGAAACTCCGTGTGCTTTTTTAGTTTTTGAATAGATATGTGCTTAAACTTTACAAAGACTTGACCTGAATCTAGATTTTTGATTAGAAGATAAACAATAAACTTTTTTCTTAATCAAATACAATTAAATTCAAATATTTTAAACTTTAAACTCTCCATGACAACAGTCACAGAAAAATGTGGAATCCAGAGACGCAATATAGGTCAAGTAAACTCACACAGGTATTCGCAAGTTTTTAATAGACACGAATTCCATTGTCGTGTAGCTGCCCGGCCGGTGAGACAAGACAAGGACGGGTTGACTCAAATGACACGAAAGAAAGACATTCCTTTGTTAAATTGACTCGAAATTAATGTAACCAACCAGGGACACTGATTTGCTAATTTTATTAACGAAACTCCACAACGCTACAATATTTATTTGGTTTTTCGAAAGTGTTGTATTAGGGGTTAGACAAGTATGTACGTGTCGAATTTGAATATTTTCTTCGTTAAGGTTTATCAAACCGTACAACAGTACTTTGACTGATACTTCGGCATTATCTGTTGTTGTCCAGAGTCTGGAGCCGTGCCTGCAGTTTGCCAGTAGTGGTTTCACCGAACCTTTAGATGGTACATTCTTGATGGTTCACAAAGTTTGTAGGAGTCCAGTAAGGTTTCATATTCCGATAGACTTTCTAGTTCGGGAATCTTCCAGAACATTCCAGAAAGTGATTACTTTGTTTATATCTGCGATAACCAAGTAAATAACAGAAAAATATGACTCATAAAAAAACTACGAGACTTTCAATAGACACTTTTACGAAATTGTTTCCGCATACTTCTGTGAACTTCAGGTCTATATTGTTCAGGCCAGAATTGCGCTTTGTCTTCTTTCCCTCGGAGTTTCATCTATATTCTGCATTATTTTACGACCAGGGTTCACATTCCACTGATTGTTATTGTAAGAAAAATATAACAGTAGTCTGCTGTAACGAAGTCATACCTAGAAATTCTCTAACAACGTAAATTTAAATGCGGTCCAAACATTCCATCTGGCACCACGCCAGCCAACGCTATCAATTTCTATCAAACTGAGCTTTCTGGATTTACATGCACATTGATAAACAGTTTTACATTTCTTTTGTCTTTTTACGTTTTCCAAAACAACATTAAACCGTTTATTTTATAGATTTTATGAGAACTAATTTTGTAAACACGCAAACAATAACAAGAAACCAATGAGTCAGGAGCTTAATTAGGATTAGGAAACCTAACCTCAGTTGGAACACAACACAATAACATTGAATTTTCCAATAATTGTAGATCATACTATCAAGATGTCTGAGAGCAAGCAACTAGCAGCCGGTCAGCAGCTCGTCAAGAAGACCATGGATGAGCTGATCCAACAGAAACAGACCACTGAGAAAGTGACCATTCAAGCGAGACAGGAGTTCCGTGAACAATACCAAGAGAGCTACGAGGAGGAGTTCGAGGAGGAAACCTTCACCGATCAGTACGGAAACGAGACCACAAACAGGGTGGAGTCGAGCAGCGAGAGCAAAGAACACTCGAAGAGCGCGGACGTACAAGTGAAAGCCACCGGACTGAACGCCGCGCAAGTGAAGGCCCTGACTGACTGCGCGAACGAGGCGGGACAACTGGCGCTCGACTCCAAGGCTGCTAACTGAATGTAATTAGAGTAAATCCCTACATTAGCTGGCGCTATTAACAACATGCCTATAATCATATCAATTTTCAACATTCTAATTTAACCAACTTTGCAGCCAAATGGTGTTATCGATCTATCCTTAATTACAGCAGTTTCTTACTAATGTTCGAGCAACACGAATCCCTAACTCTTTTTCCGTCCTTCCTTTTACCCCACAATTACCAACACATCCTTTATATTGGCATCGTTTGTGTGAAAGCAGTATAATTCATGTAAACGTTTTGTTCCAGGTGTCTGCCTTATCCCGCGTGTGTGGTGGTCTCAAATAGTGATAAAGACTGTGTCCAGTGTTCCTTATTAAGTATTTTATTTTATCTATTTATGTAAGAGAAAATTTGATAAGTATGCAATAAATATATTTAAATGCATAAATGGTGTATTGAATAGTGTTGTGTTCGATTTACATGTGATAGTGAGGTTTTATAGGAAAAGGTTTTAAAAATGGAGGAGGAAGATGATGAAAGAAAGAGCCGACGGCCTAATCTCGCAGCTTTCAGCTCGCTGAACGCACGAGTGGTCCACGCCTCGCTTGAGGAGGGCTACGTGCGGCAACAAGTGTCGTCAGAATCCGGCGATGCAAATACTTCCAGCATTTCGGCAGCTCAGTATAGTGATAGAAGTTTTGCATCGAAAACGAGTACTTTCTCCCGGAGTGGTACTTCAAGTTCGAGCCAAGAAGAATGTGAGGTAGCACACACAACTATTACTAGCGGCCAGTATCTGGTCGCAGCGCGGGTGGAAAGCGCCCGCTCTATGGAGAGTCTCCGTCCAAGCAAGGATACGTCGCCGGCGCGCCCCTCTAGCTCCTGCACAACCGTTCGCACACATCGGAGCTCGTTCCTGACGGCCAGCGAACGGGATGTGCGGGAGACGCGAGGTGCGCCGGCGCGCCGTGCTTTGTCCGGGGAGGACATGGGGTGCTCTGCGGAAAAACGACGGGGATTGTTCGCGAGCACAGAGCGACGTGCCTTGCAACAACTCAGCCTGCCTCCCCCCGAGCGGCGCCTCACAATACTCAGTCCCCACAGCCCCATGGCTATCACGGAGTTGCAGTGGCCTTCACCTTCCGGTATACGCGGGAGGCGAAAGAAAGGCATGGTGCTACCAAAACTTATATTGCCTCGTAGCGACTCGGATGCCTCGGAGGTGTTTTTAGAAAGGTGCCCATTTTTATTAATAATTCATATTTACTGTTTTAAATTTTAGTTTATCTCCAACATATACAAACATTTATTTTGAAACAATCATGAATCAACATTATATTTTCCACTCTAACATTTTTGTTGAACACTGTCAGACCATTAAAATTGTATAAACAAAAGTACCTTTTAATGTTTTTACATATGGAGCGTATCGTCACCACTCAAAGTCTCTACCAGCGAACATTCTCATTCTTTACCGATGCTGATTTTATTATTAATGTCTAGTTCACTTGTAAAACTCAAACATGAAAGTACCTACTTAAATAAATGAAGCCAAAAATTGGAATACACAGAAGATTGTATTTGCCAAGAGAAATACATTTATAACGACTTGCGTCAGTGGCGAGGTAAAAGTAAAACTCTTTACAACTGCTCACTGTTTATACGACTTTTTGAAAGAACCTGTTTTATTTGTATTAAAAGCTTGTTGAAAGTTAATTACAAACACAGTGAATTATTATTTTGTTAGGCGTACTGCGTACCGACGTAGGTATTTACTATGTTTTTTTTTGAGGCTCAAGTTGTTATTTTATATTTTCTACAAAAGAAGTCAACGGACAGTCTTGATTGTACTAAACTATTTTCGTACTTGTAACAAGGGGTACCTAGCGTAACACACAATATTTCACCCAACATTCCTGACATGTCTACGACACAAACGTTTCATGGTGGCCATGTTTTATTTCCATCACCTTTTATTTTATGTTATTCTCCTAGTTTTTTCCGTTATAAAATATTCAGTAGCATGTAACAGCATGTAATATTCACGTAGACGTAGATAACACGTGTCTATCAGACTCAAATATCAAAGATATAATAACTGTATTTTGACACGATATTCTTTTAGATATAACTGATAAATATACTTGTAATTTGAAATACGTGAAGCTTCTAACTTGTATACTGTATCTACAACGCCTAGTTATCGTGAGATAGATTGCTGAAGAGCATGATTGTGACTGTATGTACTTCAAAAATGTATTTTTAACTAAAGGTCAATTACGATATCAACTTCACAGTCTGACATTGAATGACAAGAATTAGGTGATTCAGAAAAAAATAAGAGAGATCTTCAGAAATAAACAATTTAATGCTGATATACCTACCCTGCAACGAATATGATGAGCGAGACATGGAGATGACACCTTACTTGTGAAACTGTCATAAGTTCAAAACTTTTGAATAAGCTATCAGAAAATTAAATCCATAGCAAATTAATCGTGATATTACTGAACAGGGTATAGACCAGGGTGTAGGGACATCGACGCACAAACGACTACCATGTATGTATTTGGTACAGCAGTCCGAACCCCCCGACACAAAAATTTTCATCGGCAATTTAAAAAATTATCTGCTTTTTCCTACAAAATTGCAATACCTACACGTCAAAATGATGAAAAATTTCTGTGTATTCGTTTGTGCGTCGTGCGGCATTCGTATGTCGCTTCCACCTATATACATATATGGTATATCTAATATGTACAGGACTGCGTAAGCTCCTTATTCCAAGAGGTTGGCAAAAACTATCCATACGCCAGGTTTTACAATCCTTTCCCATACACCTACACTTTTTGCTTCGTCGTGTTCTCATCTTGCATAGATATTACATGACTTACTTTTCATAAGTATCTGTGTAGACATTTTCTTATAATACATACATATTGTATACCTAAACGTATGAACAAAGAAGTACTTAGGTAGGAACGCTCACAAAATCAATTTTTAACCGAATGGACTAACCAAATACGTACATGCCGTTGTATGGTATAATTCACTTTACTGTGTTATTTCAGTGTGTCCAAACAATGATGTTGACCCGGTGGCTTTCCACAAATTCTAACGTCAAATGTAAAAATCAGCTGCAAGTGTAAGCAAGCAACATGCCAAAGCTTTGTTTTAGAAATGTTAACAGGTATATAAAAGCAGTAAAATATTCTGTATAAATCAAGTTATATGATGATTTGACTGCCTCGTTGGTTTAGTATGTATTAGTCCTCGATTCGATTCCCGGGTCGGGCAAATTGTAATTGGATTTTTTCTTCAGGAATTTCTCAGTAGCAGCCACGGAATCTGGATTTGTACCCGGTTGATGGCAATAGGCTCGCCCCCTATTACATGGGACTTAAAGATAACTAGCGAAATGTGGGCGTACCATTAGGTACGCCTCTGCCTAACCCTTCGACGATTACAGGCGTGATGTTATGTGATGTGATGTTAAATGATGATGGTGTTTTATCCAATGTAACAGAGGGTAAACAAGTAAAGTTAACGTAAGTTACGGACAAACCACAACACCGAACACTGGCAGATAAAGAAGAAACTTCTTCATAAATCAATGTCAAGTCAAAGATGTGTCGGGAACCGCGGCCGCGATTTTCCCTTACTGCTGGGGCCGAAGCTTTACTGAGCAGAAAAAAAACAGAAAATCTCATATTCTTAACATAAAAATAACTTCACACCTGTAATCCCAGAAGGGTTAGGGAGAGGTGTACCTAATTGTCCACCCAAAAAATCTCAAATTCCGTTTCTATAAACTCGCACTCAAAGTAAGAAACTCAAGCACGTGTAAGTTGCATTTAAGAACAGCAAACCAATGAAAATTAAACTTCATCCTATAAATTAAATATGAAAGAACACCTTCTTTTATCATGAAGCTCGTTTCTTTTTCTCCGTCTCAAGTTTCCTCACAACAAAAGAAAGATTAGGAACAAAACTGTTTTCTCAATGGCGTTAACTCTAACATACGAACTTATTTACAGCGTGTTGAAAAGAAAATATTACAATGTAATGTATTCTTGAATCTATTGTTATGTTCAACTAAATCGACACATGTATAGACAGTTGGAAAACATCCAGAGCATTCTACAGTGTCCTTAGTAATGATTAAATGCTGATTCTCGACAGGTGCGCTATCAGAAAAATAGTTCTAGAGAGAACAACAAAGTCATTAAACACTGCTGTCAAAATGGTTGCAATGTACATACCTACATACATATATCATCGTCATTGTGTCAGTCACGAGACCCTCCCTAAACATCTTTCACTACTCAAAACTTGGAGCAACTAGCACATACCATTCACCACATCGTCAATCTCTCAAAGGGGAGTGTGGGCTCTAAATCATTCGTAATATCACACAGTTTACAGCAACTATTCACAGATGCAAAATTACTGGTTGGCTAATCATAGATGACCTTATCTTAAACAACGTTTAAAAAAGAATAGGATTTGTCTAAATAAAACTAGGAATATATCTCAAGACGAGATGAATGGGACTCTATTTGTTTCTTCTGTTTAAACCCCCGAAGCTGAAGCTCCCAACTGTATACAATGTAGACTATTACAATAAAACAATTGTCTACAAACTAGCACTAATATCCTTGAATGGATAATTTGTACGAATGTTAAATTAAACAAAAAGGTAGTGAGTGTAGCGCTATTGGGAAGATTGTGTGCGAAAATGGTTTAAAAAGCTACACAAACCACTCGCTGTTTCATTAATTAAATAATTACTTCGGTAAAATCAATCGTAAATTCCCATCATAATTTAATTGACATTTCAAAATCCGATATTAAACACATTCTCGCAAACCAAATTATTGCAAACATTTCTGCTGCAAATTGATTTATAACACTAACAAAGATATTTAATGATAAGCTGATAAGTTATCGAAGTTGTAATTGATATGGTTATGAAACGATGTTACTCAGCATCTACTTATCTGTTTCGCGATAACCCGTTCAAACTAGGTTGGAAACTACCTGATTATGCTCGTACAAAATTGTACTGGATTATCTCTGTATCTGCAATAGATAAGAGTGTGTACTAATAATTACGCCTGTCCATGTAATTAACACGTAGATATGAAACACCGATACAAAACAACATTTTATTTAATAGTGCTTGTGCCTCCATTCACTATGGAAAACGAAATCAAGTTTTTTCGTTTGACATATTTGACTTTCAGTATTGATATTCGAATTGATGGCCCGAGTGCAACTCGCAATCCATTCAATAAGACTACAGTAAATCAATTGATTGATTCTGAACATTGAAGCACCTAGCACATGTGCAGCTCAGGTGTTAGTCAAATAAGGACAAACGTGGCGAGGTTTACGACACGGTGGTTGACACAATCTATTTGCATCCACACTTCCTTTACCAAGTTAACTTACTGAAAACACCGAAAATGTTTTGTTATCTGTAAGAGCCGTAAAAGATAAAAATACACATTTGGATAAAGTCGACCGTTTTGAAGGAATTTGAGCCAAGAGATCGCGAGGCATGCGTCAATGATATTTGGAATAAGCGCCACAGTGTACGTCACTTACGAAACTTATGAATCACGTTTTCGTGACTAATGCGCACGAAAATGTATAGTTATTTACGTTTGATTTTACTTTCAGGTTTCAAAGCGTTTTCTTGTAGCTCTGTCTGTTTTGAAAGGACGTTGTTGTCAGACTAAATATTTAGAATTGTAGACGTCTGTGCAACATTGCGTAAGGTTATGCCATTGTTGCCTATTCATGTTTATGAATAGGCAATTCCTGTATCATCTTGAAAGCAATTAATATTTGGATTGCGTTAGATTACAAAGCTTCCGTGTTCTCATTTCAAGGTAGGGCATAGACAAACGTATTCACAGATTCATAAGCCAGATTAGATTAGTAATGTTATTAGATTCTATATCTCCTTATATATTCCTATGTTTAGCTGTTATATAGCATTATGTCTAAAGTTAGAAGTTAGTATTAAAAGCTAAAAAATACTGTAGTTTCGGCTACAGGTAAAACTGATATTTGGGCTTTTTTGGCAGTCTCATACTACTTAAGTATAGCAAGAAGTTACATAACATCACACCTGTTTTTCCTCATAGGGTGAAGCAGAGGTGCAACTAAATTCATTGTGTAAGCGGACCCTTCATGAAGGCGTCAACCAAGCATTATGTACATCATAATAATTCAGACAACTCGATGTAGCAAAGGGATGCACCTATTGCCATCAATCGGGCATAAATCCAAGGGCCTCAGAATTTAATCCACGACCTCATAAACAGAATTAGCACTTACGACCACTACACCAACACGGTTGTCATCAATAAGCATCAAACAAATGCAAATGTAAAAGAATCCTATTTTCACAGCGCTAAATTGAGTTTTAAAAGAACACCAATATTACCACGGTCACACCCATTTGCAATCGCAAATCCCCTATTAACTTTTGTCTCCGTGATCAAGCCATACTGTCGAGTTGCACCTACCTAGCATTAACTGTGGTCTACGGCTTAGCGTGCTCAACCAACCGTGCTGGGGAGTAATTATCCTTAATCCTTCTGGTTTTGTCTGTACTTTAGTACCTTTGGAAGAACGTCTTGGAATAATAAATAAACAGGTTAACAACTGTAAACGTAAATACATGTAAGTACTAGTATTGTGAGTTCAACCAGAATTTCAATTTGTTGATTTAAGCTGGCTGTGGATACTCACAGTTGGTAGATATATTTACATAGGTACTGTTATGAGCATATTGTGGGAACTTAGTAAAAACAAAGATTTTCGCAAAGTTTTGATCGAAATTTTGAGGTACTGTGCTGACAGAATAATTTATGAAAAAATATTATATAATATAATTTATATAAAAGCTTGGGTATTATCAGCCATTTGTGTCCCACTGCAGGGCAAAGGCCTCCCTTCCCTCCCTCCACATTTTCTTTCACCTCCAGAAAAAAAAAGAATAAAAAGAGAAAAGGAAAAAAAAAATAAAAGTGAAAAGAGTCGAGGAGGGTTATATAAATTATATCAACAATTTATTTATGAATCGAAACTCTACGGGAAAATCACTTGGATTTTGCGAAGTGCTTCATATTAATTTATAATCGTTACTGTACATGTTTAGTTTTCCTATATCTAATATTGAGCAGGACACAAACAACATATCAATGCTTTTATTAACTACTCCACTGAAAGAAAGCTGTCGTCATAAATTAAGGGACAAATTAACACCCCATAAAAACTTAATTTTTGGCATGCGTGTCGTAAATGTCGTTTGAAGCAAAAATATGGCGGCTTAGAGATATCAGGGCGTGAACTGGCTATCTCTACTAATTTATACCGACTCCTACGTAAGCCTAGTATATTTATACATCTATTGCAAACACTGTCGCAATCGTGTTGTGAGTGTTCAGCGTGACGTCACATGATGTCATGAACAAGCTGACCAATCAGCTAAACATAATTCTAGATACAATCCATACATTGGCTACAATACGCAATACTGATTCCTTCTAAGAGAGAAGAACATTTTTTTATACAAAGTGCAACATTATAAATGAAATGAACAACTTTTATTCTAAGAGATCTTGAAATTCGCAAAAAAAAAGCAGACTTTCTAAGCAACAGAAGTTGTTTAGTTTCACACCCGTATCTATAGTCAAGTTAAAGTAATAACTTGAGCTTAAGTAATTACTTGTGCATTTTTTTAATGCAATAGACAAGAATTTAAACGAAGTAAGAACCGTCAAAGAAAACAAAGCTAAGAATTCTATCTTTTTACAGTTGTAACTTTAAGTAAATACTAAACTTACATAATAAATATCGTATCTTAAAAAATGACATTTACTCAAGTAAACACTTTGATTTGTTTATCGATACGTATGTCAGTGCTAGTTATACCCCGTATACATTTGCAAGATTATATAATTTAATGTCATCACTAAGTTAAGGTTAATACAACATTTTTACACTTTTTTTCTTAAGCTAGATGAGGTTGCTGTTTTCTTTCTGAAAAAACAACAAAACGGACGCTCTTATAAAGTGCAGACTCCATCTTGGTCAGGGACTGCCACCTCTCAGCTGTATTATTATTTAATCTTACTTCAGAGTGGAACAAAGACGGAGATATAAAGTCATGTATAGTATAATACTGGTAAATGAGGTGGTTGGTGGCCCCCAGAACCTGTGAGAACAATTTATGAGGAGTGGGCATCCTTTTACGGTCCCTACACAACAACATAATTACATAACATCTCGGCTGTTGTCCCCGAACTGTTAGCTGAGGTGGACTTAATAGTATAGGTACCCACATTTCGCCTTGTACACGGCAATAAGGTTGATTTTCCCTTGGAATCACTCTGAATAAAAATTCGTGTGGACTGTTTGACGTTTTATTTCTCACTAACTAATTTAAAGCAATGTGGACTGTAAATACATGCATAGGTACATTATGAATAGCTATGTATAGGCTACCAACACTAACATTTCGCTGTTGCGCTTGGACAACCTGTTATGTTTAAATCCCATGTAATAGGGGGCGAGCCTATTGCCATCAACCGGGTACACCCTACCAGTCCCAGTGGTGTCTCTTACAGTCTACACCAATTTCCAACTCTAAAAACCCGATAACACATTGCCCTACATATAAACTAATTATAATAACCATGTTCACGACAAGTACACCAATAATACACCAGTTGTGATATCTTACAGTTATGGTACAGCAACAGAAAAAATTCATACATTTATTTTATGAGCTTCGGCATTCGAGAGACGAAGAAAATGCGAGAAACATACGAGACACATTTGTTTCGTACGAAACCTCACGGATAGTGATATAAGAGAGGAATTACATATGTCTCTACAGCAAAGGTCACGCTATTTTAAGACCGTACATTCTAGATTTAATCTATTGCGATCTGCTTCAAGATATCATATTTTTCCCGATAGCAACACTTGAATTTTACAAAGCAGGCGAAATAATGAGCACTTTTCTTACAATAGCCGACTGAAACAAAGTGAAATGATGCCCCACAAAGTAAAATAATCCTAAGCACTTAAGTTTCTGAGAACAATGGAGATTTATTTAAAAGTATTCTGTGGAATAAGCGGCATCAGAAAGATTAGTTCCAGACAAAATAATTGCTTATTGAAACTGAAAAGGGACAGTGCGCTCATTCGAAGGCGATGGCAACCGAAAACCGTGCGACTGCAAACCGTGCGACCGCAAATGCAAGTCGTGTCGCTGCGGTCTGTCATTGTGCTTGGGCTGTAAAGCTGCTGGTTTTGCAGTTGCAGTTAAAGAGTACCTTCACTGATCTGAAACCTTAAAAGAATACTCTTGTAAATCATTATCATCACCATCTGCCTATCCTTTTCCCAACTATGTTGGGGTCCGCTTCCAGTCCTGACTGGATGCAGCTGAAAACCAGTATTTTAGTAGTGCTAGGCAAGTGGGCTTATCCCAGTTGTAAACATCCCATTGTGTCTTGCTCGTCTTGTTCTGTTCTGTCTCCAGCTGATATGAAGGGAAGTGGAAATTATATTTTTCCTACTCCTCCGCTATTCTTTTCTGATTAAATTCGTTGCGGGATCATTGTCTTCATTGTCTGCCTTCATTGTCTCGGCGCTTTTCTGATGGTCGCCGCTGTTGATTCTGGCTTTCAGTAGTTGCAGAGGTTTGGGAATAGGGTGGCCGGCTTGTCCCAAAAAAAAAAACGGTTTTTCTGCAAAATAAATATTATATGTGCATATTTATGAGAATTTTGTTTACGATTCAATTGTCTCGAGAACTCAAGGTGACAATTTCATATTAAATATTTATAATCCTCTTTATTTGCAAAGGAATCAATTTGATTTGCAAGTATAATAAAAGACGGAATACATTACTTTGTTTTGTTTACTGTTGTTTCAATATTTGACTGACCCTTTTGAAAAAAGAAAATCGGTCATTGCTCGAACATGTTCGCCATGTTTTTATCAGAATATTTTGATGATGATACACTTCACGCGTCATAAAATGTGCACTGTGCTTGGACGGATATTTAGTGATTTTTGAACTTTTAGACAATTTCATGAATTTCGTGTAAGCCAATTGACCTCAAATAAAATCGCACACTTATGCATCGTATGAGCGAAAGCGAAAAATACGAACAAAACAGAAAATAAACAGCGGAAGTCATGAAAGTAAATACAAATAAAAAACGCTCAGAATGATTTAAAGCGACGTTTTTAAAAACTGCCGTTCTAAACTCCAGACTTTTGCATTCAATCCTGAATTTTACGAGCATAGAATTAAAATTCAAATCCCACATCAGCTTTTACCTGGTTGCACCATTACAAAAATTTGTTTTCATAAATTACACACTGCACAATAACAGGCACGTTGTTGCGTCGTTTGTTTTCCAGATTATAAAGTATGCCATGAGTTTTTTCAACTTGAAAATTAAAAAACTTGTTCCTATTTCTACGTATTGAAAACAATTAACAAACATTTTAGCTAGTTTGTCAGATCTGTGCCCAACAGGTTCATCAAAAATGTCAATGTTGAATGACACCCTGTCTTTCAGCGTTGACATTTAAAATTCACTGCCGGGCACTGAGATAAATCTCTGTTAGTGGCAATTATTGAGCTATCGTTGACATTTACACGACATAAAATCACAACTGCAAAAAAATACGTCTGTCACTTCTCCACTCAGCAAACAGTATAAAAATCTTTACATTACAATATCCTGGAAAGCGAACAGAAATACTTTTTACAATCCATTAATTTCTTGTCCAAATACTTTGGTACGTAAATGAAACGTTGGGATTACTTTCGCTCAAACAAAATCACAGCGAAACCTTTGTATTAAACGTATTTGAATTTTCAATATGGCGTGGTGCAAGCCATTCCGTGACATGGGTGGGTATGCGTGGCGTACATGGACCGGATAAGCTCTCCATCAGATTCAAAGCCAGGCTTCACAATCCCCCTTTGTGCCTTCCTAATGCACCCGGTATTAATTAGCTCAGTTCACTCTATCTATTGTAGCTTATAGGAGCCCAACACCTATTGTAGTTTTCGAAAGCAGGGTTATGGCATTTGTAGGAAGACTATTGGATATTATTCACGATCATTTGTGCTGTGCGCTCCTTAGCTATAAGAGAACCTGTTCCTACCCTCTTTTCATCGCAGGTGTGTTATTATGAAACTGGGGGAAAAGCCGTTTATTTCTATGCGAGGATCTGATTTTGCACAGGTAGCCAACATTTGGCGGTTGTTGCCCGCTGTAGTTTGAATTCCATTTAACAGGCATCACTAAGATAAAATACACAAATATCAAAGCGGGATTTCGAACTAGAATGTTTTTAGAGATTGTTCTACTTCTGTGACACGAAATTCAATAACGCTGTTAAAAATGGGCTCCCCATCTACGATCTAGTTTCAAGCAGTTTGTATTAAAACTCCAATGAAGAATTACTCAGAAGGAGCTAGCTATTCCGAAGATTTTATCATTCGAAACCTTGTACATTACAGCCTGTCATTGTTCAGAGGGGTCATGACAGATAATGCCCTTATTTACATTCTGTATGTTGGTTCTTCTACTTCAACTTTTGGCCACCCAATGCTGAGTAAGCCTCTTCCAAATCTTTCCACTTCTGGCGGTTTTGTGACATGGCTATCCAGTTTCTTCCGAATATTGGTTGAAACTATCCAATTACAGCTTTTTTCAAGGCTTTAAAACGTACCAGAAAGCAGAGTTTAAAGTGGAAATACGTGTTATCTAATTGCTACCTATTTTCAGTTTATTTATTGTGTCATTGGACTTTGGTTATTTTCGTCGAAAACGTCCTAACACAAATTAAGCTAGCCGAATTACAACATCACAGTTTTCAATATAAATTCTAATTCTGATGGAAAGTCGAGCCCTATTTTTCTTGAAGATTAAAAGTTTTCGTTCAAATGGCAATTAACCTTCAATGACTAGGCGGATTGAAAGCTTTTTGTCGTACGTAATCGGGATTAGAGTTTAATTTCCTGTGTAATGGTAGTAAAAATGAAAATCATTGACGTTAATTTGTTTTTTTTTTATATGATGTGATTATCATACATATTTTTTGAGTATCGATATTTTCTGACCATATAAATGACAAATCTCGAATACCTAACAAAAAATTTCCTTTAGAAACTGATCGAACAAACTATTGATCTTCGATTCGATATTCTGTAGATAGTCAAGATAAAGGGAATTAACGATATTTTGTAAAGTGAACTTTACAAAATTAAAATAAAATTATCCTAAAATGCAAAACGGGCTGGCCTTGTCAAAGTTTACTACAATTAATAGCAGCTGCACTTTTAACCATGGATATAATCGTCGACTAAGCTGGGATAACGCGGCATTAGTTAAAGCTGGCGTCAACCATTCGCTGAACGGCCGCCGCTCCTGAATATTTTAGAGCTCGTTTTACACTGCCACCCGGACGCGAAGCTGTGTAAACAGAGGCCTTAGGCGAACGCGACGTAATCAACAGCCTATCGTAAACCACTGCTGAACGTAACACTCCCATTCTGCGTCACGACCCTTTCATCCATTTTCCGCATCCAGTCTGGCTCAGCCATCTTTTTAAGGTCCTTGTTTGCTCCATCGATGATTGGTTCATCGATAGACATGATCAGTCCACTGCAACTTTATGTTACTCACTCTTCAAGCTATGTAGGTAACTCCACGTCTTTTCAGAACAGACCCATAGCATTTGGGTTTAAATTAATTAGCATATAATCTTATTGTATTTATTAGCTATTACCGCCGAATATTATCGATGACCCTATAATTTGCACACTTTCCAATAATCGACATCGTATGTCCGTACCGATGGGTTGTGTGAGGAATGATATGAAAGAGAAAGGGGTAAATGATGCCGTGAAGTCTGACAGGGGAGAATGGAAGAAGAAAACGTGTTGCGCCGACCCCAAGTAGACTGGGACAAGGGCAGGAACATAATGATGACGTCCGTACCGATGTGGCACAAAGGGAAAAGTAGATATTATGTGTGAAACAAAAATTTTCAATTTTCAAAATATTCGATTTCTCGTTACGTTCACTCCGCGCGTTCGTGCTAGGCCCATTCATAAAGTTAGAGGAAAATGTTAGAGAGTTGGGATTTTCTTGAATCTTACCGAGAATGTAACAAAGTGACTAGTTTTTGTAGTTTTTTTTTTATGTGAGTACCATGTAGTGATGTACCTTATCCTAATCGGTAAAATTCAATTGTCTTTTTTTTCTATTTCTACATTGTGGTCACATTAGAAGCATCAATATTGTACCCAGGACTATGTAATATGTGACTTGATTTGAAAAGAGTGTCCACGGAGTTTCTTGCACATTCTTCTCCATGAGATCTACGATTTTCGAATGGGCAACAACAGTCCTTTCACATTTATTATGCCTGTGGCTGGAATGTAAGTAGCTTATTTTTGACTATGCAAAAGTGTGCATTTGAAATAAATGCTTTGAGTTTGAGTGATTTTCGCAGAATCTTGATGTGTATAATTCAAAGCAAAGTCGACGCATTCTTTGAACTACCGACGATGCTAAATATTTTACCGCACTCTGAGTACTGAGTATTTTGTGAGAGCAGATGAAAGTGCCATCTTGAAGATCTAAGATTTTCTTAGAAACTAGTATAGTGACATAAGACTTTCCTTTGTCCTACCGTGAGGAAGGAAGTCTTATGTCTCTATACTAGTTTCTGCCAAAGCGCATACAAAACCGGGTACGTGAAAAAACATATGCACCAACAGATAAATATGACCATTATAAGAAAAGCAGTTTATTCGGTGTCGATGTGCTAAAGAGACAAACACCCGTATCTATAAACAAGTCAAAGTGTTAACTTGCGTAAATTTATTTTTTTAAGATACGATTTTTATTATGTAGTTTAGTAATTGCTTGAAGTTAAAACTGTAAAAGTTAGAATTCTTAGCTTTGCTTTCTTTGACGGTTCTTACTTCATTTAAATTATTGTCTATTGCATAAAAAAATTACTTAAGCTCAAGTAATTACTTTAACTTGACTATAGATACGGGTGTAAGACTTTATGTATCTCGAATTTTTGGACATATTTAAAGGTATAACCCCTACTCTTAATCACATTTTTATGTTGAACAGGTTTTATGTAGTACCAGGCACGACCATTCCTTAACAAAATCAGATCATATAGGTTTTTATTCAAAATTAAATCCTAAATTCCAGCCTTTCTAGGGGGTATTTGTACCCTGTGTAAGCACACGAACTACACAAAGCGCCCGCGGCTGGACCGTTACAAGGCACTGTTTGACTACCCCTACCTCCCGTTTAAGAGCTCAAACATAGCCCAGATTGACGTCGAAACTGAGCTACCTTCGTCTACCTTGATATTACCATATTTAGCGTTTCGGTATTATAAATATATTTAAAGTTTTAGCCTACTTTATATTACGACCGTTACAAATTTTACGTAGGCTATTTTATGAGGGTAAATTTAGACAGCTGTGGACAAGACAGATGCCAGTTTTTATTGTACTGTAAACATACATTTACTTCATTGAACTAGCCATGCAGACCTCTGGCAATGGACCAATTGGTCGACTGAACTTGATAAAATGAAGCTCGATTCCCATTTTAACCTTGAATCGATCGCAACGATATAGGATGAGTTGGCCCAACACGTGTGCCAAATGTTGCTGATACATGCACATCTATAACAGCCCCAAGAGCCTTTCGAAGGAGCCTTTTATAAATAAATATTGGCAGTCATGCTCACAGAAAGGTTCAAGGTTCACCAAATTAAGTGCGGAGTAATGTTGAATAAAAAAATCAATAGATTTTTCTCGTTTAACTTACACATCTCATCATTACTCATCAGATGAATGTGGCTTTAACAATAAATTCGAGGATTCTCATTCTGAATTTGAAAGCTTAATTGCTATAATTTATGATTTTGTAACGCTTGTTTAATTAGGGTTTGTTTAAATTGTACGAGTAACTTGTATAATGGATGTTGTCAAAATTGTTTGTATTTTGCTCTCAATCAATATGTGACTGTTAAAAAATATGCGTACCGACATTTACTTCTTACAAAATAGGTTCTGTTGCCATGAATTTACCGAGCGATATTGAATTTCTTAAATATGATCCACTCACCTTACTTCAGAAAGAACAAATTATCCTGCCTTAATATTACCGTGAAGACGTAATAAATAAAAAATTCACAATCTCAAATGACGTGTGTGAAATGTCAAGGATATAAAAACTTTTGTATTGTATTTACCGTCTTATCTGAGACAAAGCAACATAATTTACAACTCTAAATCCAGGTTTATATGCAACTATTTTAGCTCTTGGCTGTATGAAAGTGGACTTTTATGAGTTCAAACCATCCGACCAGATCGTTTTAATGTCCGATAGTAAATGCACAATTTATTGTACAGCGTCCAGATAATATTTAACATTATTTAGTTTACTGCTAATGTCGTTATTTCATGAATATGTATACTATACATCATCAAACCATCCATAAAGATTATTAGGTCACGGCCTTTAATACCCTGCAATATTCATATCATAGAATTTGAATAGGCATTAAAAATTGAACAAGCTTATTGAATGCAAACTGATACTGTTTGCATTCAATAAGCTTATTTGAGGTATTAAATTAAGTCTAATTGGGCACTATTTGACAAATAAATGTTGTGTCAAATCAGCGAAGCATAATTTAAATTATATTGTATGTTTTAAATCAGACGCGAAATAATTAATCTCATAGCCTAAGCGGCCCAATTTTAACGTTCCCAGAGTGTCCACGGCTAATTAGCAATTACGGCGAGGCAGATTAAATTCTGACATAAGTAATGCATTATAACACCCCTAAGGGAAATACGGAATACAGAAACAGCCAGTAAAATGTTTTAGAAAATCTTGCGTAAAGCCCGGACTACATATGCTAGCAGTGTCTCGTTGGCCATCGAAATAAACCAATATAGGAACAAATTGTCGACGTATGCCACACTCAGATACCGAATGTGTTAGTGAAATGTCAGCTTAACGTCTGAGAAAAATCTGTGTGGAAGGTAAGGTACGTTGTTGAGTGAGTAAGATCACGTTGAAATAATGGATATAAAAGTTGAAAGGTCACGTTCACAAGTGGATATAAAAGTCTTTACTTTGCCTTTTGATAAACCGAAACCTTATCCACGAGAAAGATAAAATGCTAAATGCGCATAAAATACACTAAACATTTACACTAAACTCTTACCAACAACTATTATATTTAATATTATACGACCTATATACTAGTAACAAAGCAACAAAATACCAATGTTTTCTTTATCATTTATTAATAACTTAGTACGGTTAAGAACTCCCCCTCTACGCCGTAGCACGTTGCAGCAACTTGCTACGTCCAGACAAGAATATTGTATTACAAAATAAATCAACCATTAGGAGACATGTTTCGAGACAAAATAAAGATCATTATCTTCTAGTCCAATTGAAGCCAAAACTAAGGGTATTGTGTACGTAGTAATCAGTGATTTCGGATAACCGTTCTGTTCACCTTGTTACCTCTATATAGATTTCCTGGTTTCGGCTCGTCCCGACATTTTATCGAATATGGACATTTCGGTCGGCTGTTGTTCGCTACTTTCCTTTTACTAGCGATATGTTACGACTGATTTGAGCCCTTATGAAACCACAGTTTGTATGGACTTTCTTACATCACTTTTAGTCCTTTTGTGACATGTCAAAAAATCAGACAATAGGTTTCCCATTTGGTCTTATTTCTTTTTATTTATTTCATTCAGGATCTCTAAATATTTTATTTCACACAAGCCTACATAGGCACTTAAAAAACGTCGAGAAAAGGTGCACGGAAACAACAGATAAACACAAAACATTACATATAGAAAATTACATTTTTGATTATTCATCATATTGCATATCAGCTGTTCATATATCTACCTAACCCAACTAAAATATTCATTGAACACTATCTCCTATGAGCACCTACGATGTAAAGTTGCAGTATCTAATATGTACAGATAGCAAGCTGAAGCTTCGCTGCTGTCTGAATCGCTAGTCCATTGTCTGTTCAACGATGAAGCTAGTCAGTTTTCCTTTACATACTACTGATACGCTGCTCTTAGATTATGATCGACATACGAAATACCGTAACATCGGTTTTGGATATGCTACAAGAATAAACTTCACAGAATATGTAATCACTAGCTTATGCCCACGGCTTTGCGTGGAAGTTGAAAACTGTCCCACGAGAACGAAGCACCGGGATAAATTCGTAGTGAATAATCTAGGTTATAAACTAACTAGATCGCAATCAGCGATAAGAGCACCATTGTAACCACGGAATTAGCAATATTGTAAAACCGTTGTGCTTTAAATTTAGCATATATTAAAGTATTCTATTGTATTCTATCTGTGTGCCAATTTTAATTTAAAACCAGTCAGGCATTTTTGCGTGATTGAGTAACAAACATCCAAACGTACAAATTGTCACATTAATAATATGGAGTAACCTACTCTATATATACATTACTTAATTATATATTATAGAGTAGGTTTATATGAAGAAACAGTATAATTTTATATGACATCTGTTTTACGCCGCGCTGGCACCGAACCGCGATCGTCCTCTTATCGTAATAACATGTTAATGTATGTAATTAGACCACATAGTACGTTATGGCTTACATAACCCCACAACCATAAGTTCCAAGGGACTTTATGCAAAATAGTTTTACATAACAACGTAACTTCAACATGTCTAGAACGTACTGTTTTATGTACTAATTTACATAAAACGCGCTAAGATATTATCAGAACTCGTACCAGAGTAAAATAGCTTTCAGATAAATGTTTATTTCCTTTTCTTCGTGTCGCTAGTACGACAGTCGGCCCTAAACTTTGTCACTTCGGCGACGTCGTCGGCAGTAACATAGAGGTCGCTTTGGCTGCATTTTTTTGTCGCTGAAGTTTTTTTATGGCATACATATCAATGATGACAAAAATCTTCCTGGATGTCACTTTTACAGATATTCCTACATTCACTTCGTGTCTTCAGTAACAAAACGAACTTTGTGGCAAAAAAATACACATACTTATTTATCGATATGTTTCTGTGTGCTATTTACTCCCGCGAGATCAATTATAATTTTCACAATCAAAAAGATAAAAACTATCCATGATTGGTAAACACTTTTAACGTCGCCGCAGATACGATATTAATGAACATTTTGCGCTCAGCGAATTACGTGATTTGCAGAAAATTTGACGCTTTCCGATCTCGATTAATTAACGCTCAATTATTGTGGTTCCCATCTGTTAAATATGAATACTTTGGTGACGGTAATAAACGGCATCTATCATCAATGTAAATGAAAAACATTACCTACCTTTACAGAAAGATGTGGACATATTTGCAAATGCGGTGCAGAGCATTAAACTGATCAACTTTGTCTATGGGAACAACATCGATATCGCGAAAACAAAATCTGCTGTACCATACATTTAGGTCGAGTAGATATTGACATTTTGAACATTTGGAACATTATTATTATAACATATTGATATTGACATTTGAAACAGCTAAATATGTTTTTTTTCGATTACGATGATGTTTCTATAGAGAATATTGTTAAGTTTCGTGGTCTGTACCAAACCCTGAAACATAACCACACCGTTGAAAGCTTGGTTGGCATTCTCTTGGTGCCAACCAGCTAATTGATGGATACTGATAAATAGTTCCGTCCTCCTGTTAAATCCTTAGAGTATTATTATAGGCGAAGTACACATACATAGTTATTTAGTAGTTATATCCCATGTAAAATGGGGGTCACGTTTTTATTGGTTCACGGAGCAGCACGTTCCAATTGTAGCACGGACAGTGTCCGCATGCCTACCCCGTAAACGTGCTCGCTTACCGTGTAGTCTGGCTTTAACGACGAAATGTTGATTACACCTAACAAGAGAGCAACTATTTGTCTTTCTTTCGAATATCATTTAGAGGCTAGTGGTATAGGTGTCAGAGAGCAGAGTTTAGATTTGGTCATGTACATCAAGCTACAACAATCTGTCAAAATTATAATTATTGTATTTTCAACTTTATCTTTAAAGAATTAGGTTCAATGTTGATTGGGAAAATTTGACAGTTTCGGGTAGCTTGATTTGCTGGCGTCGGTACCTTCTAGTGTAAACCCAGACGTCACGAGAAACCCACTTTTTCTATTACGGCAGGCTAAATTCCTTACAAAACTTTAGCACGATGAAACAATGCCAGGAAATACCAAGTTATCAAGTAATGACTCTATTATCATAATAAGATAGGCAGGTACCTATTCGTCATCGAACATCGGAATACCCACCTGTCAAATTTAAACAAGTTACGTATGCTAAATAATTTTGCAATGGGGAATTCATTAGTACAGTAATTATCATTTGTTTTCTTACGTTTTACCTGTCCAATTCTTCTTAGGCAAGTATAACGTCGTATAAAATAAATACTTTTTGATTAATTCCATCAAGGGCCGACACACTTCCACCATTTCTTTCCATCCGTTCATGGAGCTGGACCACTGTGTTGCCCGATTTCGCACAGGTCATGTTACGTTAATTTTAAATAATTTACGGTCTTTTGTGCGTCACATTATTATTATTATAAGATTGACACGCAAGTATTCGAGTTTTCATGAAACATTAATTTTACGTAGGTAGATAGAATATGTAGGTTAAAAACAGTTCTATTGCATTGCACAGTTGTTGTTCATTATTAAACGAGACACGATTACAAAATCCTTCAATCAGTTGTATCATCTTTTAATAACTTATTATTGAAACTGATAAAGCAACACACGCCAATGAAAAAGTAGGTATAATCGGCCTAAAACATGGATAATCGGTTCCTCGATTTTTGTTTTATAATCTTCTTAATTCCTTACATTTATCACAATAATAAGATGGCCCGATAAATCTGAATAAAACAAATTGAGAATTTCGCGGAATGACAGGCAGCGATCGTTTGTCATAACACGCCCTGTTGCTGGCTTTGTTCAAGAGCCGCTTCAACTTTTGAACAATCAAGAATGGTTAAGCCTCATTTTAAATACAATTTAAAATTTTATCACGAACATTTTCAGGAAATAAACGTCAGGCAGAAACACGTTTAGGTGTAATCTTCTTAGAGAGCCGACGGCGCCGGCCGGGTGCAGATAACTGCGCAGAAATTATTACTTAATATGTGAGGTAGAAAGACTTTCCTGACGACGCTGATGATGCGAATTTTTCACTTAAGTGAAGTTGCAATTTGAAATTTCCTTTAGTAATGTTTGACTTTATTACTTTCTTAGCATTAGAATAGAATAGAATATACTTTATTGTACACCAAAATTGATACAGAACGATTTTACAAAAACTTCTGAAACTTTGACCATAGATAGGTCCATTTTGCAATATGGATAGGAGTGAAACATACTCACGCATTTTCCACATAGGGCTCCATGTGTCCATGGCAGGAACTACAGAACACCACCGACTACGATCCTTACATGCTCACTTTCACTTCGTCCGAACTGGCCATACACGTACAATGGATGTAAGTAGGTACAAGCACTACTGCTACAAAAGTAGGGGTACTAATTAAAAGAATTAAAAACCGGACGAAATGCAAATAAGGAAACAGAAAAGATTGAAAGGGTTTTACGCTGAAACATTTTATGAGGGCTGCGCTGTAGGTAATCTTATGGGAATTTAGGAACAATTTACATTTAAAAAAGAAAAAACGAATCCTCGTACTTTTAGTTTTCTTTCTAACAAATAAGATATGGTTCCCCTGTCAAAAGTTCTGGATAGGTTTCCTATGAAAATAAAAATTGACAAGCCTTTTATTTATAGCAACACAAGAACAAATACAGCACACAAAAAACAATACGGTAGTATGAGTGCATAACAAACACTTATCTCTTGCTCCACAATAACTTAACCACGCTGGGGTTACCATTCTACATTGGTATCAGAGTGCATTGCTAAAGTAATCTAGGCTTAGAAGCCTGAATGCAACTGTTTTTGCAAGTCTATATTAATTAATCTTATGTACGTCCGACTTTCTTCTCCCTGAAATTATATCAAAAACATGAAATGAAAAGTACTTTAATAGAGCGAAAAATATAGAGTTTTCCGTTAAAATGAGACTCAATAAACTTGCTTGTGATGTCATCAAAAAGAAACGTAATTAAACAGCTGTTTTCGCAACAAGCATAATTTTCAATACATATGTACGTAGTTACCAAATTTAATTGTAAATAAGTTTGGCAATGGCAACAATTTGTGACCAGAAATGCGTTATGCCTAAATTATTACCTACCTACGTAAGTACATAAGTACACACACTAATTTACACTTTGCTGATAATAAATACTACCTATACGAACCATGTGCTCGCACGTAAATAAACGTCAAAATGATTTCCTCTTTCGCGACTGTCGCTCTTACATAAGAACTGGTAAACCGTAATAACTACCTGTCTTAATTTCATTAAACATATTACTTATGACGCGAGTATACCGTATTACCCAGTACTAATTGGGTTGAGGAGGTCAGATAGGCAGTAGATCCATGTAAAATACTGGCACTCAGCTGCATCCGGTTAGACTGGAAGCCGACCCCAACATAGTTGGGAAAAGGCTAATGATGATAATATGACTTATGACACAAGTGTTTTACGGACTGATTTTGCAAAAAAACACGTATGGGAAAACACGTGGGTTCACCTTTTATTTTTTAATAGTACTGAAAGTTCTCAAATCAACATTATTTACATTATATAGTTTTACATCATCTTTAAAGAGAAATAAACATCAATTAGAAATAAAGATTTGATTAGACAATAGTTTCGTTATTTTTTTGTAAATTACGTACTTACGTGTCGATGGTCAGCAGCCGTCTTCTAATCAACATGCATAATTTATTGACATTGATTATAGAAACTATCTCAGATACCAAGTTCCTATAAACTATCCTTCGATTCCTCAGGTTAAGTCAAGTCCCCAGAGACAGAAATTAGAAATTGATGGACCAAAATTGTGTGTCTAACTTCTCGGTCCCCAGGACAATATGTCAAGATAAAACACGTTCCCCCCGCGGTGTTTATCTCCGGACGTACATTTATATTCATTCTCAAAGGCCTACCAATCCTGAGGGCGAAATATGCCACATCGTAACCCCTTTTGCGATGTTAACGTGGAGGTACATGTGTGGACATTACAGGTTGTAAAGTGACAAAAATATGATGCTGTGACTTGCTTTAAAAGAGTCTCGCTTAATGAAGGTCTGCCGTCTGACTTGTATTTTTCTGTACATTCTGAAAATATTTTGACACGACATAAGGTGCTGAATTTACTAACTCAACTACCCATTTCTTTGCGAAGCTTCTATGAATCACAACTTTCTAGAAAGTATTCTGACTCAACACAAACGGATTTCATCACACAACTTCGTGTTTTCATCGTGAGAAAGTATTTTTATTACACGTTCAGACTTCAAACGAAAGTCGACAATAAATAAACTACGACAACATTCTTTGACAAGCTTCATAATGGAATGAAATCAAAGCACATAGCTGTGAAAAATAGAGAGAGAAAATATATGCGGTGACCATTCAAAGACATTGTCCTCTATCAAGTAATAGAATACCCGGTAGAAACAAAAACAAAATCTTTTTGTAAAAATGTTAAATAGAAGCATACAAAATGTGCATTCTAAAGAGACACGGTATTCTCCATTTAGAGGCAGGGATAGGAAAGAAAGACGAAAGTTTTGTTTTTCGTATTAACTTTCTTATTGTTTAGTTCAGCACTATCATTGACTAATTAAATCTAAACTTACATATGTGGTTATTTTCTCAAAAGTCCACCTCACACACTACTCTTCATGAGCCTCGTGTGATGTGACCTAGATGAAAACATGGATTTCAAAAGAGACTGTGGACCACTGAGTTTATTTCAATGTTTCTCCTACTATTATATACTCATATGTTGGTTAGAAAACGTCGTCTAATTTTAAAATATTATTGTTTTATTTTTATAATATTTTTTACTGTCAATTTTACATAATTAAATATCATTTAAGAATAAAGCCAATAGTCCTGAAGCCTATTCAGTCATTAGTTGTGCAGTATTGATCGATTCTACTTATCACCGTTTCCTGGTCATTTATAATTATCCGAGTTCACCGTTATATGCATTGCATTCGTACTAGAAATTCGTTAAGATAGGGCAGCAGAGCAATGCTTATTTATTAAAATAGTTATCGTAATCATTTGCTTAAAAAAAATACAGATTGAGCTAAGTGACTAATTAATAGCTTTTTTAAAACTTAGTTGGGGAATTCAATTTCATTTAAAGAAAGAATTTGCCTCAACATCAGATATTGGCGCGCCAATTCTCCGTTTCAATAATTTTATTGTTGAGAAAACAAAACCAAGACAAACGCGAAAGTTATATAAAATCTAGCGTCTCTCGAATTGGATTTATTGGCACAAGCTTTCACTTTATCTGAAGGGTGCTCAACCAATCGGACGCTGCCGATGCTCTTCCAATAATATAGAGCCCTCATTTTGCTGTTCGACTTCAATTTTAAATTAAAGTTATTGCCCATTGAATAAGTGAAATAAATAAGTTTTTAATGTGGTTACGTAATGGCTGCCCCACTGTTATAAAGAAATGTATCTTTCCCTGTAGCCTTTCATTTTAACGGTCGATAAAGAACTCCCATGCTGAGCAATGCCTACCTACACGTAGATTGTGTTTGTTAAACAAAGTTGATTGAATAAACTGACACTAAAGTGAGCAAAGCTTAACATGAGGTCGGATTTTATAAATGAAATCAATCAAGTATAATATAAAACGAATTATCATTATAACAGTAAGCAACAATACAATAACTGTTTTAAGCTTTCACGGTTTATAACTGAACTTACACTATCACTTACGGGTTATCTTCCGCGATTAATGTTTATATTGAGCTCCCAGTTTTTTTTTGTATTATCGTAAGTTCAACAATACAATAATATCGTAATTTATGAAATATTTCTGCAAAAAATCTACTTTTATCCAGCTCCAAAATTTTGACACGCAAACAAGGTACATTTTACCTGCACAGAACAAGTTTAAACTTCATCGTTACTTGCACACGAAACAGTACATTTTCGGAAGTTCGCCACAGACTGGCAGTTACCGCTTGTTACCGTCGCTAACGATATGTGTTTTTTGTTCTAGGTAAGTTCAGAACCGGCTGGATGTACGAGTTACTTCCCGTGAATGAGTTAATGCACCAGGTATTTGGCTTTCGACGCCCAATCTAACTTTGTTACGTTATAAAACAATGAACGCTAAATAGAAATAGGTTCGAGAGAAAGTACTGAAAGGCACCGAATATTGTGCCTATTGTACAGTTAGGTAAATGTATTTGCATTTTACCAGACTGGCACACTACATTTTACCGTGTTATAGCCATTTTATGCGACATAAAGAACGGCAATTATATTTAGAATAGACAAACAGCTTGAATTTATAGCAAACTCTACTAAACAATCCATTTTCTTGTCTGTACATACATATTAAAATATTCTCGGTAAACAACCCCTTGCAACGGCACGGCATATGTATGCATTTCTCATTAAACTACTATTAATTATACACGAGACAATGGAATTCACATTCGGCTTTGCAAACTAATCGAGTAGTCAGCCTCTGTTGCATTAATTTAGTTCGATTTGGGAAATGGGTTTGAAGTTGCCTTGATACAATGACGTTAATACAATAATATAAATAGTACGCCTCGGATACTTAAATAAATAGTTTACGATTTTAACTTGAGTAAATTGTACTTATAAGTAAACATGATCTATGTATTTAAAACCAAAAGAAAAAAAGGTTTATAAGTGTTGAGTACCGAATGGAAATGCATAAAGTATAACACCACTATTCAAAAAATTCTACTCTCTGTGAACTCTGGTATAAAACGAACCGCCTCTACATTGAAGCCGGCTTATAGAACCCAGCTAATAGGCACTATCAATGGGATGGGCTATGGATAAGTTCGTTATCATTGAAATCGCTGTTCGGCTCAAAGCTATCGGATTTTTGAATATTTCATAGCGCTTCACGAATCGATCAAATTGATCATGTAGGATTTGACCTGTCATATAGATTGTGTAGATACCTTTACTACATATAGCAACTCTCACGATATACATAGTTTACATATAGTTATTTATACGTTCTACCAATTGAAATTGTTTATTTTGAATACTAATGCACAATCGAAAAGGAAAATTAAGTTTTGAAAAATAATCAAAAGTTCTGACAACAATCTTGAAGTAAAATAATAAGTTACGAAAATACTTAAGTCTCCGGTGAATAATCAGGAGCACAATGCATCAACAACTGAGTTGTTAGAAAGAAATTAAAAGAAAAAGCTTACTTATATTTCATTCGAATCGATACTTTATTGTGTACTTAAATAAACTTTAATAAAAATAAGGTTTGGTTTTGGTTTGGTTTGGTTTTTTGGTTTGTTTTTGGATTGGTTTGAGGAGCTCGTGGCTAAATAATGACAGCCGCTCGGGTCGATCGTCAGGTAAAACCACGCTTGCCTGGGTTGGTCCGTGGATGGATGACCACCCATTATATACCGAGTTTCCTCCGTGCCTCGGAAAGCACGCTAAGCCGTTGGTCCCGGCTGTCATTTGTAGATCTTGGACAATCGGTACAGGTAGTCATTGGCCCGAAAGTCTGACAATCAGTTTTACCAAGGGGTACCGTATTACCTAGTACTAACTGGGTTGTGTAGGCCAGATAGGCAGTCACTCCATATAAAATACTGGTATTCAGCTACATCCGGTAAGACTGGAAGCCGACCCCAATAAATTTGGGAAAAAAGCTAGGATGATGAAAATGAGGTTTGACCAACTAAACAACATAATAGTTGATTCAAAGGTTCAATATTTAATATGTAGTCTCTAATTTACATGTTGAATGATCTTTATTTGAATGAAGTTAGGCCAAGTACTTACTTAATCAACAATTACAGTTTGTTAAGATACCAAAACTACAACAACAAGTAAATAAACAGAAGAAGCAAAGTACTTAAACCACTAATTTACTGGCCTAATATTAGATCTACAAAGATCTACAGTGGATTAGACCGTAAATTGAATAATTTATT
Organism: Standfussiana lucernea; assembly: GCA_964057025.1. Taxonomy (NCBI): domain Eukaryota; kingdom Metazoa; phylum Arthropoda; class Insecta; order Lepidoptera; family Noctuidae; genus Standfussiana; species Standfussiana lucernea. The sequence continues at coordinate 10,806,355 of OZ059789.1, forward strand.
GCCACAAGTCGCTAGAATAAACAAAACTCAATGTTCTTGGCGTCTCGGGTATTCCACAAAGTACAATTGTTTATAAGACAAATACTTACCTAATTCATACTTTTAAACCGACTTCAAAAAAGGAGGAGGTTCTCAATTCGGTTGTATTTTTTTTTGTGTTTTTCGATTCGAAAAATTCTCCTTTTATCTGAAAAGATATACTTTCCGATTGGTCCCATTGAAATTTCATCAAAATCTGTTCAGTAGTTTGATTTTTAAATCAAAATAGTTGGAAAAAATATGTCATCCAAGTAACATAAATTGCGAAATTGATACTTGACAAGGATTTGTGTGTGATATGATAACTAAAAAGGGTAAAATAAAAACTTTTTTGCGAAAAATAATAATACCCTTTTTAGTTATCGTATCACAAACAAAAAAGTTTTGTTTCAAGTGATATGCAAGAAAATCGCATAAGTTATTAGCGGAAACTTTTGAGGAACTTCCGATTGAAATGGGATACCAACCTTGTGTAACAACGTTGCTTACTTTCTGCTTATTTGCTCACTAAATACTTCTATTGTTTAAAAATATAACCAGATAAATAAGCCTAGTTCATACATGCACTCAGTTTTACATTAATAGAAAAATATGTTTCTCTTTAGTGTATTTATTACAAACGACATTCTCGCTGGCATTACCGAAATTCATTACTTTATTTTTGTTGAACAAACACAACGGGGAATAATAAATGCGTTGTTCTAAATTCAATATCAATTGTGGAAAAACTCGATTTTGCTTTTAGTGCTATAAAAACAAGCTTTTTCATTTACATCATAATTAAAACCTTTTGTATATTCATTCGTAAAATATGAAGCTGATATAGGTTAATGTATGTATGGAAAGTTATGAACAGTAGTTTTAATAGAACATTTTCCGAACAAAAAGCTAGCAATCCCTGAAATTCAACCGACCACCCCGTTCTTGTTCTTGATTTACAGAATTCACTGGAAATTCTATGTTGCCTCTAACTTCTTAAAGACTGTATTTGAGAAGTACTAGCACAATCCCACCAGTACGTCGTGATTCTAACATTTCTATTTTCCAGTAGCAAAAGTTGGAAATAAAAGTTACTCGAAAACACGCTATTCGGTCATCTGCCTTCAAAATCGTTTACAGAACTGTATTTATGAACTTGAAACGTATTTAAGAAACGGAATTTCAGAAGCAGAACGAAATGTAATGCAAGTTTTCAGTTGCAATAGAAAACGAAAAATTCAAAGGCAGTAAAATTTTCAGCAACTCATTTTCTCGCAAGTATATTTTTTAAAGTTGTTTCTTTCTATGTTTTGGGTAGCTGCCTAAAGGAAACAGATACATATATGTAGATTACCCCTTGGTACCCCTATCAGTCCTACAAAAACGCTTGAACTTTACACAGCTTCTCTTTCTAAACAACAATGGTCCTTCAGGCTTTGTTACTGTGTGAACTTAAGTGGCTTACTTTAAAGCTTTGGTATCCTATTTCCGTTATAAGTCGGAAATACATGAGTTTGTATAACAGTGAACTGTATTTTTTAAATACTTTTATTTAAACTTTAAAGGTTCTGTAAAGTGTTAATGGGATTTAAGCCCAGATGAAGGCCATAAGCTCGCCCCTTATTTTATGACTAGTGAAATGTGGTTTTGTACTATTAGGGTACACCTCTGCCTAGTCCTGCGACGATTACAGGTGTGGTGTTATGATACTAGGGTTTAAATGTTATTTCAAGGCTCTAAACTGCATATTTTAAAAAGCGTTTAAGTTAAGCTTTCGGGCATTGGGCAATTAACCCAGTAAAGCCTAAGAAAGTTCGTGCCCAATTTGCGATTCGAATCTCGCGGGGCTCTTGAAGGACGGTGCCAAGGCGTTTGCCCACTTCGACGTTTTTGCATAAGCCTTGACTAGACCTCGAATATTTTCGAGAAGGTTCTTTATTTTAACGAGAAAAATTTCGATTGTACGTAAATTTTATTATTTGAAATAATTGTTTCGGACAACGATATATGTGGGATTCTAAACAAAAACGTTCATCTTGAATTGTTCATAGTTTTTTAAATACTTCATATAATTATAGATTTGCTGCCCTAAAACCGCATGTTAAACAACGGCTCATCTGGTTTTGCAGATCAAAACCGATTAGTGTCATTGGCAGATTAATCTTATGGTAAAAAGTTCATCACCGAAAACATGGTGATTTATTTGTATAAATAACTAACTAGGAGTGCACATGTAACGATACAAAGTTACAGAGCTACCTAAATTCAAAATAAATCAGGCGTAGCGCCTACGCGAGCGTAGCAGAACTTGGGCTACGCCGTAGCACATTGTGCTACGGAGTCCGGACGACTGTGTACGCAGCGGCTTAACTATTCGATTTTGGTTTCAAATTCCAACTACCTAACACTCAGCTTGTTTCGAAATGTACCTATTTTTTATTTACGTCTTTAAAGTATATCGTATGATCACTACACATACTTATTTTAAAGGTTATATAGGTTTATAACTATATACAATGAAGAATTTATTTAAATAGCATGTTCCTTAGGTAGTTATTAAAATAACTTTTATAGAGTTATCCCAGTAAGTTCGGTCAAACGTAACAAGTTTTGAATGGCAAGTTTCGACACGCTTAGTTGCCTTTCGACGTCTATTATTGTTGGATCTACTGAGTTCTATGCTTAAGTGCACCTGCCAGCCGGTCATTGTATAAACTTTCTATCTTTTGTTTTAGTTACGTCTAAACTAATTTTTTCTCAACATGACAATTGCTATAAGCTATGACAGAGCCGGCAAAATTCACTAATAATCTAATAGTAAGTTTGAAGCCTGAAGTAAGTTCTTTGGTAAGAAGACTGCGGTAACGATAGTTTTAAATACATTGAAAGAAAAAGGCCAGAGATAAAAAAAATCGTACTTAATTATTACAAAACTTTAATTTTACTAAAAATAAAAAGATTTAATATACTAATTTAATACACTTCTGGTAAGTTCTTCATCTGCAAAGTGCTTAAACTTTCGAGCTTCCAAGTATCCTTTCAGCAATAGAACAAGCGTGTTTTTGTTCTTTATTTTTAGCTGAAGCCAAAATGTAACAATAAAAGAATTTCGGGCGCCGTGGAAACGCACACTACATTTAAAAAATACTTGCCAGATAGAACAAATCGAAGAGTCGAACTTTTAATCTGCTGGGGGTGACTAAACTAGGATAATAGAAACACTGGAAATACCTTTGTTAATACCTTATTTATTATGTCAGTAGCTTCCTTTTACTTTAAATATTAAATTACTAATTTGAGATTATCATTATTGTTGCATCTTTATGTGAAGAAAGTAAATTAAGTTTGGGCCAGATGTCTGGCTAAAAAAAAATGTTAAATTAGACCTCAAGATTTCGGCGTCGAAGGTGAGAGAATCCAGAATCCATGAAATGGAAAATTATAATTACGTGCTATCATATTCAGTGGATTTTTGACCTGAAAGGTTAAATATAATTATGACCAAGCTTATCAGTGATGGATATTTTTGAGCTCCGGGTTTTATACATAATGTGACTTCTTCAATGATAACGTAATTTATATTTCGTCTTGTTACTTTGGTCACTTATAGATAGAACACACTTTATTGTTCTACAAAATTGTTACACATCTATTTTAGAATATGAAGGTATAAAATTTTTATGAATTCATATTCACGCCTTTTTCTATATGGGTAAGCAGAAACTACAGAACGCTGCCTGCTACAAACCTAAATCGTACATTACATTATGCTTTTGCTTTGTCCATGTTGATACATCATAATATATGATTTAAGGGTTTGGTACCTGTTATAAAAGACTTCATCATAACACATCACAGCCCGTTTAAGGAAACTTTAAATCATTAACACATAACTCATATAAACATTAACCTGAATCATGTAACAGATTCCATAGTTCAAATTTTAATAGGTACCTCAAGTATTTCTCGTATTCTAAGCAATTACATTTCCCTAATTAAAACAAATACCGCTGACCCAGTTGCGTTTAAAGACTGGACAAAGAAATGTTTTACAAACGATATTCCTTTTCAAAGCGGGCTGTTAATTCTGCATTAAAAATTCAGATAAAAGATTGTTAACTGTTCTCACGGGGTGTTTCAGACGTCCTGTAACATTCACCCCTCAGATTAATGGAAACAACATGATAAACGATAGCTCTTTAAGTACATAAGAACCTTTTTTCATTAATATTTTTTCGGCTGTAATAAAAAAAAAACAAGGTAAACGTGTTCCCAAATTAAAATTATTCGGTTCACGTCTTTCATTGTGTCAGTCATGTGTTGTTTGCATAACCGGCCTTTTAGGCGTTCCTGAAAATATTAATTTAGTTGACCCTCGTTCTCTTTTTATGTGTCGATGTATGTGTATATAAATTGGGCTCACTAAGACTTTTTAACCGTCAAAATAAAATAAAAGACCGTCTCCTAAAACGCTCACCCTTCGCCACTTCCTGGTACCTGTGAGGAAGGTGTATGTCTTTCTTTTCCATTTTTATCATCATCATTACCAAAACCTTATCTTACAGTGGGTTGCCGAAAGCCCAAGATGATGGTACAATGAAGATAATCCTTCCAGTCTTTTTAAAAACAGACTTTATCCAACTTAAATAAATTGAAGCTGAATACCAATTCACATACATCGACTTAAACCCAAATCCCTGTTAAATAAACCAATTTTCTCCAGACTAACTCAGATTGAAACACATTAATACTTTGAAAAGGTCTTGTGCGGTCTCACAAAGGATTTTAAAGCTGTCTGTGATCTAGATAAAGGCTTGTTCGTGCGCTACTATCTGCCGTCAGCCTGGGTAGCACTTGTGTCAAGCGAGGCGGTTGAATTTTCTTTTAAAATTAGCAGCTTGAAGCAGTAATTCTCTTGTGAAATAGTGATTGATAAGCGACATGCTATCAGTTTGGTACTTAAGATATGGAAGGGACTTTCTTTGGTTTGCAGGTATAGGTACATTTATTATGAGGTGAACAACCTAACGTGATTCAGAACAACAATAGGTCACTTTGAAATCAAGCCAAGTTTAAAATCCCAAAACCACTGCTTTATCTACGTGAGATTTTGACACTGGAGTCAACAGCCGACTTTATAAGCACAAGTTCCATTCAATTAATTCAAAATTACCTGCTTCAAACAATTACTCCTTTAAGAATTCCCTAAGGGCAATCACCCTCAGGTTGATCAGCACAACGTTTCACTTAATGCAATTAGAACCATTATAATTAAACGTCATTCCATCACTGGTAACTTCAAACGTTTAATTGAAATACCAATGATGTTATCTACATAATAAACATATAAAAATATGTGTTTGTCTTTGTGTCGGCGTTGATTTTGATGCGGTCTTCATCACCATTCATCACCTACCTAGCCTTTTCCAAACTTATTATGGTCTATGCCATCATTAAGAGAACTTATTCCAAAAAGTTCATGTGTACAATTCATTAATATGTTTTTAACCTAATATTATTTTGTCATATTATAAAAACCGTAGGAAGCAGGGGTGTCTAGTTATTAGAATATTAAACTTAAACAGAGGTATATTTGGTAAAAAACAATGCACACACGTTGCTTATTTCTCCACGTTTTCAACAGCTGACAATAAAAATAGTTTTATATGAGTATTTGCTATCGCACGGCTAAAGGGATTGCCGAAGGATCCCACTTTATCCTATCAGAGTCACACTTGAACCCTCGGGTAAGTAGATCTTGAGTGTGATAATATGTACGCATGGTTTCCATGGAGTTATTTTGCTTTGCAGTAGAGTTAATGTTATACCTTCCGTATTCGAATAATTCCTATTTTATGATTCGTTTTCTATACTTAGACATATTAACAAGCCATCAGAATTTTATACCTAAAACTAAAAATAGACGACCAGGAAACAGACGATCAGGAACAGGGTCCAAATTATGCTGAGTTGGTGCTACACAAACAGGAACCTCCTCCTGTATCCAGAATTACAGATTTTTGATTTATGCTTAATCTATTAATAGTATTGACCTAAAAGTACCATCATCATCAGTAAAGAACTGCTTTCTGTATCAAACCTACATTACACCTACCTATAGTTAAAGAAGCCATGTGTCAAAGTACCGGCTCCTTAGGGCTCGTATAAACACTTTATTCTACACTAAAACAAAAGAAACTTGGCATCGGGCGGCAATCCTACGTGCTGTGCCTATAGACAAATTTTATTTTTATTGCACACATCCAGCTTGGCTATGGCCGTAAATCCCCCGCTAACGCAATTGGCTCTGCAGCCTGACTAAAGTTATCTGCTCAGGTAATTGGTTTCTAATTGACTCTCTGGGAAAACGTATTTTATCAATGCGTTATTATTACGTTAACTTTGCATGTGTCTTGGTTTAATTTTAAAACAAGGATAGGGTAATAAAATACTTAATCTAGTTATAAGTTCACTACAGAACTTTGATGATAGTTTATTAGCAATAATGATGGTGGAAAAGTCAAATATTCAATCTTGTTGATAGTTGTTGTGTAGGCTTATTTCAATCTTGTTGATAGTTGTGGTGTAGGCTTATTTCAATCTTGTCGATAGTTGTTTTATAGGCTTATTTCAATCTTGTTGATAGTTGTTGTGTAGGCTTATTTCAATCTTGTCGATAGTTGTTTTGTAGGCTTATTTCAATCTTGTTGATAGTTGTGGTGTAGGCTTAGTTCAATCTTGTTGATAGTTGTTTTGTAGGCTTATTTCAATTTTGTTGATAGTTGTTTTGTAGGCTTATTTCAATCTTGTTAATAGTTGTTGTGTAGGCTTATTTCAATCTTGTTGATAGTTGTTGTGTAGGTTTATTTCACTCTTGTTGATAGTTGTTGTGTAGGCTTATTGCAATCTTGTTGATAGTTGTTGTGTAGGCTTATTTCACTCTTGTTGATAGTTGTTGTGTAGGCTTATTTCAATCTTGTTGATAGTTTTTGTGTAGGCTTATTACAATCTTGTTGATAGTCGTTGTGTAGGTAGTAGGATATTTTGACATACATGAAATGACGCCGGTTATCCGAGCTAACCCTCCGGGAATTAAATTCTTGATGTTATGTATGTTTTAAAAGAGCTGCACCTAATAGTACAACCACATTTGGCACTGCTGTCATAATTTAAAATATCAAGCAAATCAATGAATGTATGAAGCGTATGTATTGTAGTAGTGTGTAGTAGTTGGTACACTTACATATATTTTATTAATCTTACCGCCCACAAATCATATCTGTTCCAAGCCAGTCTTATTAAATCAATATTTGTTCAGTTCAACAATTACAGCAAAGGTAAATATTTACCGTATTTAAATAGGGGTCGGAAAGTAGGTCGTAAGTAGGAGCTTCAAGTAATTGTGTTCACTGCTTTGTGAGCGGCGGATCTGTGAATATTATAATAATACAGTGTTGAAGCCTTGCTATAGTACCCACACACACTGATGTGATTAATGGTATACTTACAGACATTAAAATTTAATGTTCTACTTAACTACTTTATCTTTATTAATGAGCACCATAGTCCTCCTAACGATTTTTATATAGGTAGGTGGGGATAGGTAAATGTTTAAAACATTGTCATAATTTCAGCCCTGAAACGTCCTCTGCCATGCAAACGCCTACATAACAACCTAGACAGGGTGGTAAAAACATCGATCCCCCGATCATTCCGAACCCCCCATATACAACATTAGTTTTAGTATATACGAAACCTGAAACACGTGTCTTGTATTTTATGTAAAGAATCTATGTACAAAATTTCAAAACTGTATCAAGAATATTCACAAAGTTATAAGCTTGTTATGTTACCTGGTTGTCCGTACAAAAACATACTCTCCACGCGGCGCCCCACTGTGCGCCCGCGCCTAATGCCTGTGTTGTGCGCGTATGATTGCGGATAGGTACTAAGTGTCGCTTGGTGTCCAACTCGTAACCTTTTTAAATATTTTTGGGACAAAATATAACATGATATAAAAATTATTGGAATCGATTCAGTTACTCTGAACAAACTATATTCTGGTTTCGCAAATGCTAAAAATAATGTTGTAGATATTTTCATCGGTCTGATGGACTGAATGGTTCGGAATGATGTACTGAATCCGTGGTGATCGTTTGTGCGTCGATGTCCCATCCACACTGTATTGGGGATGATATGAAACAGTGACGATACACTATAATATGGTATAACATGAGTACCAACACGTTTCGCACCCTATGTACGAGTTTATTTATTTCAGTTAACTTTAAAAACTTCTACAGTATATAATCTTACACAGAGGCCTCCTTTTAAGTATGATAAATACCTGTGCTATGAGTATTTAACTATAATAATCATTGAGTTACAACTATAGACATGGTAAGCGCCGCCAAAATAAATATTCTCGATTCTAAAATAGGAAAGTACATTACTTTATATCAATAGCAATAGCTTATATTTTTATCTCAATTATCATATTAAAGGCCTCCCTACACTTCTTCTATTTCTACCTGTCACCAAAAAGTGACAAATCATTTTCATAAACAAATGTTCGGTCTAAACAGTCCCCTAAAATGACCTACAGTCTATATGCCCCGCTAACCTACGGGCATCGAAACGTCACCTAAATAGACGACGTCCCCCAAAAGCCCTCGTTTAAATGACACGCGCCATTTAGCGTGAAAAGCAGATAGATTGAAACCTTGTAAAGTGCGGTTAAAAGTTCAAACTTTAAAGCTGGAGTGATAATAACACAATAGGAACTGGCAAGTACCAGCTACACGATTTTCCCAGCACTGGGAGTAGCCCTTTCAAAGACTTCTTCAGAAAGAATTTTTAGAGAAATTCTTTATTTTGAGAGCATTCCATTTAGGTACGTACGTAGTGTGGTTTCACTTCCACACCATTATAATACCACTTTTCACGACTTAAGTTTTTAAACTGGCATGGTCACTAACATTACCATTTACACTTGAAACGGTATATTTACCATGTTTGTTATTTATATTGAGTTCGCGGTATTTCGGCGCTGTTGCTAAGGCCATGATCACGGATACTCAGTTAATCCGTAATTATGGCGTTTGTCGTGTTAACGATAAGTTTTCACGAATGTTCGTCACGATGTGTTCCCTTTCATATTTGTAAATGGCATTCCATAAAAACATAATATATTCCTCAAGAAATATCCAAGAACAACATGGATTTTTAATGATTTCAACATGTACAATATACAAAAAAATACGCCGGCATTTTCCGACAAACTCCGGGAAATCACGACAGGAAAGCTATGAAAAAATAAAATGCACTTTTTATCTGTGTGCCCTAACGACCTATACAACCACCGCTAGGTACTATTCGCAGCTCGGATATAAATCGTACAAACAAGTTCGCGTGAGCTAACACCTATAATTGCAACGATAAGTAAAAATAGAAACGGTGCAAAAACAAGCAAGTTCTGTACATTCTGTGGTGTTATGATGTGGTATGGAAAGCAAAACGCAATATGCGTTTATTATAGTAAACGTTTAGATCTAGACGTTTGCATCAAGTAAACGTTATGGAATTCTGAGGCCCGGAGAAGCCTGGTAAACGCGGCATAGTCCACACTTTTCATACAGACCTAGTCTGTCACTGTTTACTCGCACTGCGACCCAAATGACGCATTGAATCTGACTACTTTGTGGCAGACGTGCGCTCAACACACTTTCGGCGCTTTTCACGAATTTTGTCTCTATACGCTGTCGCCGCCTCTGTGCTCTGTACAAATAAAATACACCCCTAGCATAAAAATCCAGCACATTTTTCCTGATTGTAGTCCCTTTTATCGTGTTACCATCAACATTACTCGACATACCCAGTAATTACCTATTGACAAATCCATGGGGATATCGTAAAACATATAACAATATCGTGATGGATTAGAAATATCCAATTTTCGTGCTAGGAAATGTGTTAGGGTGTACGAACCAACACGGCTCGTTACTGCCTGCGGTTAGATCTAGCACTGAATAGCTCCTGCACAGTGTAACCGCTACCTACAACCCAAATGTTACAGCACCATGCTGAGATAGGGGCCTTTTGTCCTCGTACGGGACCACTTTAATGAGTCTTATTTTAATTTATTCTTGTGTTTGTTTTTTTTACAATCTTGTTTTATTGTTAAGTTAACTATTTTGTTTTGTCCAGTGCCAGACTAATAAATACTATTTCTTTCTTTCTTTCTAAACCACAAGGGATATTCGAGCCGGCAGGAAATAGCATACCCTTTACGAATCGCCGAATAAATCTCGGAATTAATTTGAATAAAACCGTGCTTACCCGTAATATTCATCTGGGACTTTATCAGCCGAATGGACAGTAGCATTAACATAATTGTGTATACTAATAACACACAAATACTCGGGTTCCCCAATCAACATGCGAATTGCTGCGATTATAGTATTAAGCTTCACAGAATGGTTTCCTCGAATAACGTACTGCAACCGACGACCATTGGCTATAATTTAGTTGGCTAGTCATTCATTGAACTCGCATGATTTGATAATCTAGGCTAAGTAGCTAGCTTAACGCCTCCGTCAAATCAGAATAGATGAATATAGGAGGCATTTACATTAACATTGCGAGATTAACCACTGTTGTTGTTTAGAGCGCCTTCACATATTGCAATAGTTAACGTAGATGTAACGTGAGTATAATCTGCTAGCAAAGCATTAGCGTGACATTATTGGAAAAACATCGCGTATATATGCGACGTTTTCGGTATACGTCCGCCGAAAACGCTGCGGTTGATGGCTTCAGCCCTTAGGGCTGTCCTAGGTAAAATACGATTAAGCCCAGCGCCCGATTTTCTTTTTCCAATTTATGTCGCACGGTCGTTATCTAGAGAAAAAATTGCTCCACTGCACGCCCGTAATCACATACAATACATAGCGAGCACAAAGTCCATAATTTCCCCGCGATTACATCCACATGTTCGACAATTACAATTTTACAACCCAAACAAACATTTTTTTCTTCCACACAACACATGTCTACATGACCACCTGACCCCACAATTAACAATAATAAACAAATACACGATAGCGATAACCGCAGTTACTATAAAGTAGTAAATTAACAGTTCCAAACATTTGTACATTGCAGTAAAAGTTAATGAAACCAGTGTGGTTAAAGTTGGTATTATAACGCTATACGCACGGAGAATTTATAATTGTACATGAAAATTGGCACTAGTATTACAGTGCAATAATCCTTATTAAGTTAAACCAGACAATGGGTGTTCTGTACTAAAATATTCCGACCGTATTTGCCTGTTCTACGACACAATTTTTACGTCTTTGGAAGCAAATATCTAATCAACCATTGACTTAAGAAAAAAAAGTGTTTTACGAACCTCGATATCATTTTTAAGAGCTGTCCATAGACACCACACAGTTATATGTAGGCATTGATTTATTTTTTCAAAACTCAGTTACATTTGTATAGAGAGTCCCTTATTTTTTTTCATAATTTTACATCACTTTTGTGTAGCGGTTTAGAGAAGACACCTACTCTCCAAATTTCAACTGTTTGGTACCAACAGTCTAGGAGTAAAATGGTTGTGACATTCGGACGGACAGACAGACAGACAGAGCGAATCTATAAAGCTTCCGTTTTTAGCATTTGGCAACGGAACCCTAAAAAGTAATTTCTCCATACTAAGTGTAATTCCTACCCAGTCAATTTTAGCCTTTGGGATTCCAGAACCATTCGCTAAATCCATGGTATAAACTTTCGTTACACTATGTTTCCAACGAGTATTATAAAATTAACAAAAGAAAAATAGGCAAACAAAAAAATACAAGATAAGCCTTCATAGCTGTTAAGTACATAAAACAGAAACAGTTTAACAAAGCTGTATTTTGTTACTCGGTTCCCGAACAGAGAAATTATTCTGCAGAGAATAATAAACCAACTGAAACTTAATTGACTGCATATTGTATTCAATTATTTTCCCTAAACGTTTCAATAAAAAGGCGAAAGGGTTTTTTTTGGAAGAGAAGTTCCCATTCAGGGGGGTTACGATGATCTGTTAGTGCATTAATGTTTTAGGACTATTCCGAGAGTGGGAAAGTGACAGCGCTAGACAGCTGTCTAGCGCCATCTCTTACCCACTCTCGGAATAATACTAAAACATTCCTGAACTGACAGATCATGGTAACCCACCAGGATAATTTATTTATTTGAAGTTAAATTGTTGATTCGATCTTTATCATATGTATATTTGGTTATAATGCAATGGAACAGGTGTTTTTTTTTGTACAGTCTAATCACTGAACAAAGAAAAATGTCTGGTTTCTGAGGCGTTTTGATGATGGCTTCAAGTATTTGTAAACATAATACGATTCATTTGAAAAATATTAAACTCATTTATTAAAACTGCTTCTTGTCGAACTACATGTTTTCGTAAAAACGCGGAGACTCGAAAACAGGATTATTGTTACTTTTAAAGAGACGAAGCAAACTAATAAAGTGCACGGCAATATTGCAATTTCAGCCTTGCAGTTTGAGTCCCTTCATTTTATTTATTGCTTTCACGAGCTTAACCGTTGCAATTTAAAACGGTTTTCAGAAAATCCTTACTGAACATTTTCAGCCATACGTCATGCATTTTTCATTTCAACGTGTGTATCCGACAACCATCGGTAGAGGATCATAAATTTCTCATCGGAACTTATTTAATCCATTCGTTATGAATCGAATAATAATTGGGTTCATTTTAACCATAAAATAACGCATTTATTCTTTTGTCTGAGGTATTCTTACATGAAAAAGCTCGTTAACAGTTTCTCTAGCTGATGTGACTGTTCCTAAATTACCCTAGGCTGATAAAATTTTCGTTTTTCCTAATTCATGGTAATATTAGTATGAAAGTCGGTTTCCCTGAGGGGGAAAGGGACACGCCCCGCCATCCGCGCGCCCCTGTGAGATTCGTCCCAAACTGGATGTCTCTCCACCGGTATAAGAAATGAATCCCTTAACATGTAGAAGTCCAATGCCTCGTATCATCATAAGAACGAGGAAAGGATTGAAAGATATAGTAAATCAGACTAGGGAATTCATAGCTATTGAAATATATTGAAAGTGGTTTCAAAAGTGTAAAATAAAACTGGGGAAGCCAATTATATTTATATTGCAACCAATATAGTTCTCGTAAGTAACCCTTACGCTAACGTAATAGGTAATAGGTCAATCGTGACTCACACGATACCTTGCATCTACACCTGGAGCACTCAAAGCTACACTTCCATAAGTGACGTAAGCGGCTTTTCAGCGGCAATGCGTCCACATCATGCTCCTAGTGAACACTGTCCCTAGCAGCTCTTTCGAACTGGTGTACGTGACAAGGCGGCTTTTCAGCGGCAGAAGGTCAATCATCATGCTAATCAATAGACATGGTCCCTAACAGTCCTTAGACTGGTTATAAAATAGATGTGGTATCAAACCATTCCAATCCCTCCCCATGGAAAGTGCACTTTTCGTACAACTATCGTATATGCAAGACATGTGTTCATGTCAGCCTGACCGAATCATTTGTGTAAGATACAGCATAGATTATTCTAGAATCGCTATATGGTTGGTCATAATAAGGTTGAGAATCAAAACTCAAAAGCAATGGCTGGATTGTTAGTTAGAGCTAATGAATACATAATTCAAGAATTACCAGATATTAGAGTTGATAATCAGAACTCAAGAATCATTTTTCAATAGAGTTGGAGATCAACTCTATTGAAACCCTATAGACAGCCCCAAAAGCGCCCACCCTTCACCACTTCCTAGTGTTGGAGCTGGGGAGAAGAAGTGGCGCAACAAACTCCCCAGCAACACGTTTCTGTCTGATTAGTTTTAAGAACTTTGATAAATCCATCAGCCTAGGATAATTATTGTAATAAAGGACTCACCCAGCCGCTCACAAACAAACACACACACATACTAGATTTGTCTAAACAAGGCTTTTAATCCAGCTATATTTAACTTATTCAATCACTATCGCACTATTGCGATAACCCACTTGGACATAGGCATCGCTATCTGCCGAGTCACCTAACTTAACTTCATTATCTTATTTCGTCCGGACCCTATAGCGGTGTAAGACCGACTGCCACGAGCTCCCTTTCTTCATCCCCAAACCTTCTAAAAATACCACGCTCGCCTAACGCTCTTTTTTGCCATTGTTTTAAAGGTTCACTTCGGTCCAGCCCATAACGTGGTACCCAGATGTGCACTAATATTGAAGAATGCACTTACAAACCGAATATTTTTTATCGTTTCTTAGGAATTTGTGGAAATATTAGTTTTGACCTGTCAGCCCGGCATTCATCCCTAACTCGCTTCCCATTAAATAGAGAATTTATGCGCTTACGAGTGGCTAATATTATTTTACAATTCTAAGAAGGGACGGAACGTTTTGTTAATAATTACGGTAACTTGTCAGGCCGTCAAGCCAAATGTGTTTGTAAGTGTCCCGATAAGGTGTGATGATGTTGAAATAAATATGGATATTTGCTTAATAATTAAGAGAACGTGACAGACAGTCACATTCCCCCCTCTGAAAATCAGACGCGTGACGCAGTACAGCGGATGAGCTTTCACAATAGGATAATCTGTGCCTTTCCATGACATTACTAGAGAGTTTGAATGTTCATATATTTGTTATGTTCACCCAATAAGAACATTATAACCGTTCTAACTGGACCATTAATCTAATAAGATGCATCATCTGCTTATAATTTTGCTTAGTTTCGCAGAAGTATCTTCAATCGTTATATAATTGCTCTATTTGAACTTATTCTCCTTCAAAATATTTTTGTCATTTACAATGTTTCAGGTAATTTCAGAAGACCTGTGCATGCTTATAATTTTAGTTTTACATACCAGAGTCTCTTCTAAGAATATATGTGCTAGCGAGCGATGCTACCTACGCTGCTCCATCGTTCTTAACTCAGCCTACCGCAGTTGCCGCTGGACAGAGGCCTTTCCCATTGCACCTCAACGCTGAGTTAGCTGCTCGCAGCTGTATTCAGGAACAGCTGAAATAGTCGGCATATAGACATATTAGACTTTATTCCAAATAGTCGCCCCCCTCCGATTCGAAGAGGAGAGAGCAGTTCTGAAATCCAACTATAGTTGGAAAGCTGTATAATGTTATGCAATTTGAGATAACGCTCACTTGTACATTTATATATAGAATAAGGGCTTATCCAACATTAAAATCATAAAGTATCTTGTGAACCTTCATTGAGTAAATAGAATCTTGACCTCGGTCTTTACTTTGAATTGTAGACACCCTAGGTTATCCAAACAATTATTAGCTTATATTAGGACAAGGGGTTATAACTTTCTCACTTGGAAATTAAAATATTGGTAAGAATTTAACCTTACGTTGAATATTGGAACTGATTAGGTAGATTTATATAGCTCAAAACAAAATATAATTATTGTTGAGTCAACAAAGTCATTCCACGTGACTACGGGAAACAATAAATAGAGTTCAATAAGAGTGGAACTTAGCTTCGTTACTGTAACAGCGTTACGGCTGCCGCAGGAATCAGCCCATATCAGCTGAATTTGATGGAACTTTGACCCAAGCGCCACGCACAACCCAAAGGTTTAGACAGCCAAGCGAAGTTTGAAATATCCTGGAATTCGAAATAAGGCCACACGAGTATCTATGCATTTATTTGACACACGCTACTACAGCGTCGGGAAGTTTCAGGTTAACTTCCAATGATAATAGTTTAATGAATCTCTTAGTTAACTAATCGACTAAGATCTAAGTACTAATAATATAAAGTTTACCCATAGTTGAGGGCGTGTCTTATTTCTATGTTCACTCTGTCACGCACTCATACTCGTACAAATACAAACCGTGCAATTGCAAACATATGTCAAAATCTTGCTGTGTACTATCAAACACGAAACTTTCATCTATAGGGAATCGAACCCATCATTTAAGGTGCACTGAAACACAAGCAACCATCTTACAAACTGTTATTCACTAAAGAGTACCTATACGTATAACGTGCGGGAATCGAACCCACTTTAACTAGTATCGGAACCAAAGCCTTTTAAACCAATAGAACGTGTAGTAATCGAACCCAAAAACCGTGACACAGGAATCTAATTACTTATCAACTATTGCGTCAGACGGGAATCGAACCCAAAATGCATGATAATGGAATAATAATTAACAATTTTTATTTCAAAAAGTCAAGTACAATCTGTCCATCTCAATCAAAACATATTAAAACGCCATTACATGAAGTACAACATATGCATTATTAAATGGAAATATATCAACTGATAAATCATGCGGGATTTGAACCCGCTACCAGTGGTTGAAGAATTCATTCACGATAACCAAACCGTTATCTAATTCAAAATATGTTATTTTAGCCGTTGTAACTAGCCATCTCTCACAATTCCTAGAGCCATATAATTACGTTGTGTTGTTATTGTAGTAACCCATAAATTGTCCTTTCTCGTTGCACTGAAGTGAATCAGTACATTTAATGACGAGAATCCTGGTCACGGCACCACATGTGACTGTTCCTAAATTACCCTAGGCTGATAAAATTTTCGTTTTTCCTAATTCATGGTAATATTAGTATGAAAGTCGGTTTCCCTGAGGGGGAAAGGGACACGCCCCGCCATCCGCGCGCCCCTGTGAGATTCGTCCCAAACTGGATGTCTCTCCACCGGTATAAGAAATGAATCCCTTAACATGTAGAAGTCCAATGCCTCGTATCATCATAAGAACGAGGAAAGGATTGAAAGATATAGTAAATCAGACTAGGGAATTCATAGCTATTGAAATATATTGAAAGTGGTTTCAAAAGTGTAAAATAAAACTGGGGAAGCCAATTATATTTATATTGCAACCAATATAGTTCTCGTAAGTAACCCTTACGCTAACGTAATAGGTAATAGGTCAATCGTGACTCACACGATACCTTGCATCTACACCTGGAGCACTCAAAGCTACACTTCCATAAGTGACGTAAGCGGCTTTTCAGCGGCAATGCGTCCACATCATGCTCCTAGTGAACACTGTCCCTAGCAGCTCTTTCGAACTGGTGTACGTGACAAGGCGGCTTTTCAGCGGCAGAAGGTCAATCATCATGCTAATCAATAGACATGGTCCCTAACAGTCCTTAGACTGGTTATAAAATAGATGTGGTATCAAACCATTCCAATCCCTCCCCATGGAAAGTGCACTTTTCGTACAACTATCGTATATGCAAGACATGTGTTCATGTCAGCCTGACCGAATCATTTGTGTAAGATACAGCATAGATTATTCTAGAATCGCTATATGGTTGGTCATAATAAGGTTGAGAATCAAAACTCAAAAGCAATGGCTGGATTGTTAGTTAGAGCTAATGAATACATAATTCAAGAATTACCAGATATTAGAGTTGATAATCAGAACTCAAGAATCATTTTTCAATAGAGTTGGAGATCAACTCTATTGAAACCCTATAGACAGCCCCAAAAGCGCCCACCCTTCACCACTTCCTAGTGTTGGAGCTGGGGAGAAGAAGTGGCGCAACAAACTCCCCAGCAACACGTTTCTGTCTGATTAGTTTTAAGAACTTTGATAAAACCATCAGCCTAGGATAATTATTGTAATAAAGGACTCACCCAGCCGCTCACAAACAAACACACACACATACTAGATTTGTCTAAACAAGGCTTTTAATCCAGCTATATTTAACTTATTCAATCACTATCGCACTATTGCGATAACCCACTTGGACATAGGCATCGCTATCTGCCGAGTCACCTAACTTAACTTCATTATCTTATTTCGTCCGGACCCTATAGCGGTGTAAGACCGACTGCCACGAGCTCCCTTTCTTCATCCCCAAACCTTCTAAAAATACCACGCTCGCCTAACGCTCTTTTTTGCCATTGTTTTAAAGGTTCACTTCGGTCCAGCCCATAACGTGGTACCCAGATGTGCACTAATATTGAAGAATGCACTTACAAACCGAATATTTTTTATCGTTTCTTAGGAATTTGTGGAAATATTAGTTTTGACCTGTCAGCCCGGCATTCATCCCTAACTCGCTTCCCATTAAATAGAGAATTTATGCGCTTACGAGTGGCTAATATTATTTTACAATTCTAAGAAGGGACGGAACGTTTTGTTAATAATTACGGTAACTTGTCAGGCCGTCAAGCCAAATGTGTTTGTAAGTGTCCCGATAAGGTGTGATGATGTTGAAATAAATATGGATATTTGCTTAATAATTAAGAGAACGTGACAGACAGTCACACTGAGATCTTAAAAACTGTTCAGTTGCTAAAATAAAGTTTATACAAAAGAACGTTTTGATCTAAAATTCATATCTCAAAACAATCAACAATGTTAAAACAGAGATATTTACTGTCACTGTGTACTGTTATACCATTATATTTTATTAAAATTGTTAAAAAAAAAAAACATTACAAAAGTGTTAATTAAATTGTGTGTTTATCCTAAACACACAATTTCACTGCTACTTCTAAAAAAAACTTTCCTTGTTCTGAACCTAGCCAATTCCAATGGAAGAGAGACAACTAGCGCCACCTTGCTGGTTCAGCATAATCTAACAGCACCTTAGGTCCCTCTAGGTTCTATCCTAGGTTGAATATTTGCTTTCCTTGTCTTACTTTTGCAACGGTCAACAGAGCGCCATCTATGAACGCGACAGGGAGTTGGCGCCAACAACTACGTTTTCCTCGAGTTCCACGCTGAAAATTTTCCGACCGCGAGTGGCAAACGTCCAAGTTCCCGTTACTGCTCCTAGATGGCGCTGTAACCGGTACCGTGGTTTGGGTCATAGCCGCTAAGGATACCGCAAGTAGAATATGTATTAAAATAATAATACGGCTACTAGGTTTACCTTAATTTGTACAAAAGCAAATACAACTCCTAATATCTTATGAATAAATCTCGGCAGGCTGTGTTTCAAGGCCCACCTTTGCGTAGGATATTGGCCAATAGGGTAGATTATGAACTCCGTCGTTACGTCAAAGCTTAGAGCTACACAAAGGTATTAAGGGTTTAAGGTCACACATAATCTTAATGGTTATTGGCATGATATTTGTACTTATTTGCACGTACGCAACTAATCATTGTGTTAATTGTCGATTGTTTATAGTACAATTTGTCTACCTGTAATCAATTATTTACCTAAAGCAAAGTGAAAAAGCAATTGTTTATTTTCTCTTATTTTAGCTTCTCGTTATACTTAGAATGCATTATCAGCATAGAAATAGTTAAAATTGACCGCTTATACGACCGATCAGTAAGTTAACGTTAACTATTTCCAAATAATCAACTTGTACTGACTCCATCCATGACTTCTAAAAGATATTCTTGAAGTCAAGCTCGATATCTGCCGGCGATACATGTTCAACAGCGATTTTAAACTCTATTCATTAAGTTTAAGTCTCTGTTTTGAATGTAAGCTCGGTGGTTTGCATTTTACGGACTTGGCTGGAGAGTTTGGGTCGTCGGCCGCATGCGCCCCGCCCCCAGCTCTGACGTCGCACGTGTGACGTCTGCAGCCCACCTGCTTCCGCGCCTCACACCCTCCACCCCGGCCGGGGAATATCCGGGGACCTGGGCCCTACAGCAAAATGATTTAATCAGGATTTTGAAGTAACGAAATATAAAATTTGATTTTTAATGTACACTTACGTAGGGTTTCAATTTATTCGTTGCTATGCTCGTTATTAAAGTGTATGAAGGCTTTTACTGCGTTACCTTTCAGTAATGAGATATTATACGATGTTTTATTTGGCTCCTTATAAATTCTTAGTATATGAAAATTATGAGCTCATACTTAGCTTGGACTCTTTGTATTCTTTTCCTATTTGAATGCAGAACTTTGAAAGCATAGTTTACAACACAACACAACACATGACAACTGATTAACGTCACTCATGCTCATCGCATCCACACGAAGCTGAAACGTTCGTTGAAAATTCACAAAGAGATGAGAGATTGGGAACTGCAAACGCGCTCCTAAAAGTGCTATCGTAAGTTACAACGTCGAACACACCTCCATCCCACCTCATTTTACATATGTAAGTCGCATTAAACTTTAAACTTGTACGAGTATGGAAGTTTCAAAATAGAGTTTACGTAAGATTAACATAAGAATAGCAGCGTCGCATGGCTGGGTTAGGGATGCGCGGAAGAGCAAACAAAAGATTTCCGGGGAGATCGCTTATTTTACTTCTTCGGTTATATTTGCGGAGAACTGGACCTCATTGACTGTTTTTTTTTAACTTGCCTTGTTGGTAAGTTAGTGTGTATTGGTCAAATCTATCAACTGAATTTCAAACCAATTAAGCTGAAATTTGGCGCACACCTTTAGTTCTGGTGACAATACATTTTATGACAGACATGCCTTGATCCTGCAGCCAGGATCGCCTCCTTTCTAGAGACCTCCTCGACGGTTAATATCACGGACACAACCCTTTGTATAAGTGTTCAATGTTTATAAGTGTTCCTTTTTTTATTTTGAACAAAAGCTTTTGGGTTTAAAATAAAAGTTTAATTTATTTACATTCTGTAAATTCTTGCTACCGAACTTATTTTTACATCTACAGTAAAATACAATTGTCACATTGGCTCTCGCTGACGGGCTCTTACAAGTATTTATCTTTATTTAGTTGTACATAGTCAGGGTGTGTCTTGTTTCGGAGCTCATTATCGTACTGACATGCCAATGCCCTCAGGTAGCGACATTATTATAAAGTGATCGCGTCCAGTTGCTTCGCTAATTAACGGTCACGGACATCATTACACCATGTTAATTATCGGTCACAATATACTCTTAGCCGAAATTATCAGCACACTACCTTTGAGTTAAAATAATATAATTGATAATATCATCAATATAATTTAGGTTATCCAATATTCCTTCTAATAAAGTACCATCTTCGTTCTTCTAATAAAATTGAGGTAATCGAAATTGCTAATGAACCCAATATCCATAAAATTATTATGCTTAACTTTTTTCTCTTCGCGTTCTAAAAAATAACCACCTGACCTCATTTTTGCTGACGGCAACGAGCAGATCTCCCAATGCATAATTAGAACTGGCGTGATATATTGCATACATAAATAACATGTTTGTACTTTAATATATTAAAAAGAATAAAGATACTTTTTCACATGAAGAAATTCTGGATTTGATAGGGCTATTTCCATCAGGAACTTCTCAATAACATCCCGAGTCTCGATTTAGGCCTGGTTGATAGCAATTGGCTCGCCCCTATTGTATGGAACTTTGTCATGACTGGCAGAAAGAGCTTTTACTGTAAGCACACCTTTACCTTGTCCTCCGGGGAAATACAGACGTGATGTTATATTCTTAAAAACTAAATCAAAATGAGTTCATCTGTTAAAATTAAAAAATATATATATACACACAAATTGCAATATATAGCTTATTCACAACGGCGAACTTAATCCAGAATTGGATTTTCTTGCAGCAAACCTTACTTCAATTGGGAGATTTGCAAAAGAGGATATACCTATGGACGTAATTGTAGAATTGAACAACATCTAGGTAGGAGATGCTGAAACCAGTGATATTATGCTTCCTTGCCAAAATTGTAAAAACATTGAGAATGAGAAACGTGCCGGTGATCTATCAATTTATTCTGGCTAAAGTGACATAATTGACATCACGACAAACCCGTGTGGATTTTGGATGCTTTCTGAAAGTAATAATATTGTGTAGGTACTACCGAGTTTACTGACGATCGACGTCTTTTCACCCTTATGCCCTGAATCATAAGGTTGAAAAGTGGTCGACCGACAAAAAACGACAACATAGCACCATTTAAGGAAGCATTTTCATAGACTTACGTAGAAGCAAGTAGTGTTGCTGCGGTTTCTCATCTGCATATGCGGTTCGGGGCTTCGGGCGGCTTTGCTGCTGCTGTTAGCTGTTGCGGTCGGAATTGTATTTTCATGGTGGTTCCCGTGGTTACATGATATTCTAATAATGAATACGGCTAATGATTTTAAATTATCCTGTTTAGGATACAAAAACCAAGATGTTCTATTACGATGGCTACTCTGAAGAAATTCGCTAGCTCCATATGTCCTCTTCATATATGTGAATACGAAGATATTATGTTAAACAGCTTACCATGAAGAATTTTATGGAGCTAATATTGCAGAAAACCAGAAGAATTTAATGTTAAACAACTTGTTTATTAGTTTATCTTACGAATAGTTAAACCGGACAGAAATTAACTAAATAGTGCGGTTATCACATCGGGTGCTAGCCACTACCAAAGGACGGCCCACTGAAAAGGTACCCGGTATTTTAATAAGCTTATGAACTAATAAGTGTTTCAACCGATTTATCATAAACGTTAAAGAAGTGCCTTTATGCGATTGGATGCACTAAAAAATTAAATTATATTCAATGGAAAAATCTCTTAAATTGATTGAAAAGACAGACTTTCGTAGGTATGCTGGAAGAGATTTCATTAGAAATAAGCATTACCTTTGTACTGTTTTGTGTTCTTTTCTTGATTTTTGTATTTAGTGTGTACATAAATTGTTAAATAAATAAATAAACAAAAGAATAATATCATTTATGCATAAAGTACACAAAGCAAACCTCGAAGCGCTTACATTTGTCTACACGTAGGAATGCGGCCAGGCGGCCTACATGCTACGTGCGTAGCAGCGTAGCCACCGCGTAGCGGCACCCGTAGTGCTACGATGCGTTAATATTAAAAGGCCATTTCGACCTAAATTCGCGTTGTTGTACCATGCGGTACACTTATGCTCTTATTTACTCTTCGTACAACAATTGGAAAACTTCAACTTTTGTTACCCGGCGTTATGGTATCGTAAATCTTAAAATGATAGCCAGTAATACCATAAAATTGACATCAACCCTAAAATCTTATCGACAATAAAGTGTAGTAATTTACTGGAAGAATAATCTTAAGTGCCATATTTCCTACACTCGTGAACTTAATTTTGGGAAAAGACTTTGTTTTTACCCGACTTTAATACAGCTGACTTTGTTTTAACTTATAGTACAACAAAATTGCATCGACCAGGCACAAATTTTTGATGAAATAACTTTGAAATCTGTTTGACCTCCTCCAGCCCTGTGAAATATTGGTTTTCGATAAAAAGGAAACAAAGCTATGCTCGGCTGGTATACCTGAGTAGGCACTCGATTCCGCGAAACTGCAGCTCAAAAATCGATTAAGTCCCAAAGCGGAGTTGAGGTCTCGAGGTGGAGGGCTCTCGTGAAGAGTTTCGGAGAATGCTGGAGGTGGGTGAGGGGCGCATGCGCGGGGCGGGGGCACGCTCTGACGTCACTCGTCGCGCCCGGGGCGGCGCGCCAGTGCCTCTCGCGACCGCGCGATCAGTCACGCGCGACTCCCGCCCTAAATCGTCTAAACACGATCACGAGCTTCCGATGTTAATTCTCTATCATAAACAATCGGTTATTGTTCATAAACTAGCCGCAGCCGGCTGCCGGACGCGCCGCCGCCCGCCGCCACGTGGTGACGTGACGTGACGGCGCTCTGTGCCCCATCCTGCCGCGATACACTTGTTATGGCCATCCGATACAAACCACTTATATTTACATACATGTAGATAGTGTAGCAGTTGATGACGTACACAAAGACGCCTGTATAAATTGAATTACAGGGGAACTGAACTATATAAGTCATGCTCAGAACTCGACAACAGTGAGGCAGTGTGATAGTGATGAATAGTTACTGTTATTAGGCCTGCTTTGCTTTGATAAGCTGCCATATTGCACACACACATACACATTACACAGCGATCACTATTAATACTAGCTTTGCATCTAGACGTTAAATATTTAATGCTACAGTTCGGCCACAGTTTCTTCATCTGTAAGTAAAGTGAAACTATCTTTATTGCTTCATCTTCTACGTGATAATTCTAGTGAAATTCAGTATTTATATATTAAACCAGTAGTCAAAATTAAAGCTAATAGGGTTAATTATACGAGGCAGTGCAAACACTGTAAATAACATGTGCGTATGTTCAACACGCATCAAATACACATGCCTTATTTATCGAAGGGATCTAGGCATACTTACATTACAAGGCCTAACACATCCAGTGAGATGATTTATGGTGCTACTTGCGACTGCTTCTGAATACATATTACACTGTTTATATATAAAAATGTATGCTCATTTTTACCAACAAAATAATGCAAACATTTGTATCTTATATCTGTGAACCTAAGCTTCTGTTACAGTATATATAGAAGTATTATAAGCAAGGATTACGTTTCTGTACGTAATACAATATTCCGAAGATAAGAAAGTATAGAGGTTATATTGAAGGAATAGACCTTACCTCTATGGATATAAGGACTATATTTTTGTACTCGGTTTATCCGTAGTGAACACAAAAGGATCGGCCTGGGTAGATCGTGTCGTGGTAGTAATATCTTAAAGATATTGATGCTGTATTTATACATCTATATTTAAAAATCTTTAGAAATCTTTCCTTTGCACAGGTAAGATTATATTGATTAGCGACTCAATGTACGTACCTATTAGGAAAGGACCACGTAATAAGGATAAAATAGTTTGAAAACAGTTAGTTCAATGACCTCAATGTATCATTAGACACCTATAATGGTTTCAAAATATAGCCTCCGCATGTAGTCTTAAAACAACCAGTAACTAATTCTGGAAATATAGAATTTTATTCAAGGCAAGCCACAGCTGGCCAAGCGCCCGTTCCTAAAATGAGACAATTTATGAGAAGATGCGGCTAAAATAAAGTGGAACAGCTCAGCTTACTCTTCTAAACAATATTTATTGAAGTTACAAACAATCCATTTCTCCATTCTCTCCGCACTACGATGAAGATCACTGCATGACACCACTTTGATAAATTAAACATCTTGTAGCCACAGATCGATTCGCGGGCGTTTCTAAAACTACTGTATTATTCATAGGACAAAGTGTCTTATTTAAATTAGGCTTTTAAGGTATTAGTTATTAAACATTCCTTTACAGTTTACTCGTAGTTTCTCACACGTGCCTTAATTTATCTTGGAATGGGTATAAAGCTCGGCTGTACTTGATAGCTTTATTTTATGTTAGAATCTTAGAATAGTATAATGTTTCCACGTGTAACTCTGTAAGGGTTCTGTATACGGTCGTGATGCAGCAAAGTCTTATGTTAAAATCGAATATAGAGGGATGGCGATTTAATCACCTGCCTTCATCGACGTGGTGATTCTAACCGTCATACTAATTGACTTTCACTGTGAATCTCATAAAGTCCATACCCATACCATTTTTTTTCTTTTAATTTTTATTATAATTTGACCATTAAAAAGCACTTTTGTACGTCTTTGTTGCTTAACAAATACTGCCAAATGGAATGCGTTGACCCAAAACAAATGCGTAGCACCTATGACGACTGAGTACTCAAACTCAATCTAATTTTAAGTTTTCAATAAACCTCATGCAGTACTTTTTACAAAAATATTAATAACATTACAAATACAAGTGTCGCTTAAATATGTAGGAGTTATTCTTTTAATCTTTAAATTACAATACTTGCTTTACCAAACTCGTAAAAATCACAATAGCACCATTTTAATTCAAAGCTCCAGGCTTTTCAAAGTTATTTGACGGGTGGTAGCAGCAACCAAAAAACCACCTTATTGTAACGAAAATAAGGACCACTGTAATAGTGACAGCGATCAAAATTCAGAGGTACCTGTGATAGTAATGTAATGCATGCATCAGTAAAATCACAATTCCAATGTCATGAAATCATTCAATAAACCACCAAGTAATCTACTAATCTCTGACGGAGGTTTTGTGTCAATCCGACAAAACGCTTTATGTGTACCTTTGACGAAAAGACAAACAGAACGATTCGCTTTGTAACTGTTCCCAGAATATTACCCGCTAGTGCACACACTCTGACATCCATCACTCGAACCGTAAATAAGAATTGTACGAGTCAATGGTTCGATGGTCGACAAAGAAAAACAACTCTATTTTTACACTCACACACACAAACACACACACCATCATTGATTCATGAAACTTCACTCTTTTGGTGAATGAATTCTGTGATCGATACATTTAATTGGAGATTGAACAGTTGTAACGTTTTTGTAACTTTGTGTTATTCATCATCATTTAAATACTTTTCAAAAGCGTGTTTGATGGCATCATCATTTTAGCTTGGAGTCACCCTTTGCTAGGCAAATGCCTTATTTCCTTCCTTGTATTTTTCACGGTGCCGTATTTGGAATTACAACTTGTTAATTATAGTTTCATTAATTTGGAGACTGACTAACGATTACAATTATTATCACATACCTTAGAAAATTTCCAATCCAATCTTCATTTAAAAATTCTGAAACTTCCAGTGACATTTTTTTCATAATCATTTTATTTGCGTTCCACAATGAAGGTAAAAGGTGTTACAAAAAGGCTCACAGTTAAGTACAATATTAGGACCCTGTTAGGGCACAGCAATATACATATTTATTTATGCTGTTCATGATAAATAACCATTTATAAGTATTATATAAAATTATAGAGTTATTAGTAACATACGTAGTATAATTAAACGATTACAATTTTAGACATACTATACAACATTTTATAGCGGTTACCACACAAACATACTATTTACAGCCACCAAGAAACTGTAAATTGATACTGTTTATACTTCAACCACACTACAATGTTATTTCGAACTGTTTATATATTTAGTAACATGGAATACATTGTTATCAAGTACATGAAGTCCCCAAGCCCCATCAGTCTGACAGACGTATCTGTAGGGGCTAATGTCAAAACCACTTAACGATTCTTGATGGGGTTATCGCTACTTCCTATGACAATTCTCAAGGGAGTTTCACTCTGATACATTAATAGATTATATAATACAACGGCCCAAGACACGATAATAACAGCCTTCGTTTGAACTGTTGACTGTACAAAACAACAAACCATGTTTGTAAAATGCCTAATTACGATACATCGTTTATGTAATGTCATCATTATATGTTCATGTTACTCCAAGAATTTCATCATTTCCGCTGATAATTCAACTACCTTCTGAATATGTCCTTACATCTGGCACAGAACATTTTATTCAAATCGCAGCAAAACTCCTTTTATAGCTTCAATAAAACATGAATATTTTTCTTGACTGTACGGGAGACGACTTTCGTTTCATCACTCTATCCAATTTCGTTCCTTCCACATTGCCCTTGGGCTTATTACGAGGCTCAAGACGGGTCTATATATATGTTTGTGCGTGCGTAAGCAGAACGAACAGTCTGCCTTTGGCTAACAAATCTAAAACCACCCCTTGACTGTTGGCCTTGCAAATTTCTCACAGGGCACCGACCATACGAGAGTGTCCTCGAGCCTAATTTTGTCTCACGTCTACTTATTATATAATATTTACCCAAAAATTATTCAAGTCACTGCCACTGGTGGACGCTCCGCGCTATTTTCGTGTTAATTAACTTTAATTAATTTCGTGATGTGAATTGATTGCACTACAAAGTAATTAAATTAACCATGATACAAATTGGATTAAATTATTTTGGCTACACGATAGGTTTTTTAAATCTCTCTTGTTTACATTTGTTGTTGTTACTTTACAAGGAAATCTTAAAAAGTCCGGCTACAAAGAATTGTAAGGGTACAAAAAGTTGCGACATCTGTCTGTGAAGTAGGAAAAGTTCGTGTTTCCGTTTCTTACAGTATACACGCTGGTAGACGTAGGTTCTGTCAGAGAGGGACCCTCGACGGTGTACTGTCCTTTGTGTAGATATACACCTAACAAATATGTTTATTCAAATTCCCTTTACGTACGGAATAGTAGCTACATTTTATTATATTTCTATCATGCAAAATTCCTGGTTATAACTGTTTTTTTTTCTCTGGTGTATCTTGTGTATGGAATTGTTGTTTAATCACGGTTTTGTGAGGTACATAAACCTTACTTTTTAACTTATTGAGTCATTACTCATTTTTCTTTGAAATAATATGGCAGTAACAGGAATACCTATATTTAGAAGGTATGTGTGTACTTAAGTATACCAACTTAATGTATCAACATTCTACAACCATAATGATCTAAACATATAGGTACCTGCTTATGTAAGTAAATGTATAAAATATTCACGTTAGTAAATAAGTAAAATATATCATAAATGTATGAGTACTTTCCAAGCAATCGTACTTACGAATACAAAAGATTCGCGATCTATTCTTGATACTTTGATAGGATTTATACTTTTGTAGGAGATCGGATTTATATAAGGACTCGGACACAAGACAGATTTAAGACAATCAAAAGATAACTCCAATGAACATACCTGAACTACAGGACGGGGAATGCCCGCACTGGCATCGTCACAAGACAAAAGTATTTTAATTAAACCAAATTCGTAGCACTTTGTCTTGACGTCAGCGTTTTTACGTCATTTGTGACGTCGTAGTGCATATAAACCGTGGCGCTCTAAGTTTGTATAGAAAGTGAAGACAAAGCTGTCTCTAGCAGCAGCCGCCGAAGCGTCTCCTTGGTCTGTAGAAGGAACCCATGTATTCTAAACATTTGTGTGTTCATAAATTAAAGTTAACTAAGCTCCTTAATTAAGATAATAAAATCTGCAAAGCCGTAGAGTTTCCAAGAAAATATTTATATTGCTTTACGTACAAATGTAAAACAGCGCTCACGAGATCTTTGTTGACTTTGATTTGATTATAAACCCGACCAAAATAAATCATGATATGTCGAAACTCTGCTTGTGAACTAAAACCCTTTTAATTAGACTGTCTTTTATAAAAAACCTTGTGCACAGTCTGAACAAAAGTTGGCAAAATCTTCTAAAAAAGCAACCATCATCATGTATTTTTCTAACTATGCTGGGGTCGACTGCCAGTCTAATCGGAAACAGTTGAATATTATTATTTCACGTGAAGCGACTGCCTATCTGACCTCCGCAGCCCAGTTATTCGTTAACAGTAACTCCTTGCAAGGACTGGTTGACATACTTTCGGGCTTTTGACTACTTGTTACGAATATTAAACGGAGGGGTACACCCAACCAATAAACCAAAACAATTTTGTTTTTAGTCTGTGCACAGGCTTACATTACAGGCTTTCCAGCGGTACTTTGCCTGTCAGTTATCAAATTATCGCTCGGGAAATCAGTACAACTCTATTGTATTCCAGTCTATATCAGATGCGATATTTATCAACTATTTATTCAGTAGCGAATAGGGTATCAAGATTACTTATTGACACGATAACCACCAGAACATAAAAGTAAACAAGATGTGTGATTTTTTTTTATTATAATAAAGAGAACCGCAAATAAAGTCGTTTTTCATAAAACTTATCATAAATTATGTATTATGCCAACCACTCCTGTTGAAATTGCCTAATTATTCGTTTTAATTAGGCAATTTGTATACAACTTCAGAAAAAACATAGATCATTCGATTAGTTTCCAACGCGTTTCTCCGTTAGTACCGCACACCGTAGTATTTAAGAAGTGAACTGCTATATTTTTCAGTGCATTTGATAAACGACACGACGTTGTCGTGGTTAAGTAGTAACAGCCATAGGGTCGATCGAAGGTTAAGCGGCGCGTACCGAGGTCTGTGAATGGGCGGACATCCTTTACATGCCGAGTCACCTCTACGTTAAGCCGTTGATCAGGTAGTCAGAAGACCGCAAGTCTGACTGCCAGTCTTGCCAAATTACCAAGGGGTATCGTGTTACCCAACACTTTGGTCGTGGAAGTCTGATAGCTTACTTATTTGTAAAATACTGGTAAATACCAAGCAAAAGCTAATGCAAACAGTAAGACTGAAAGTCGATTTGTCAACTCGACGATTTCAATTTAAAGTTCTTTCCAAGAAATACCTTTTAGTTGGGAAAAGACTGTGGGCACCGCTCCTGTACGTAACTACAAACTAGGGAATCATTACAATAGCAAAATTCCTACACATTTGTGTTCACTTTACTTACTAAATTTCTTACGAAAGCCAAACAAATGCGGCTTTAAAGGCAACTTTTAACCACAGAAAATCACATAGCGACAGCTCTACTGCGCACTATTCCCAGCACTGCGCACTATGTCAGAAGTATACCTAAAAATAACCTTATTGATTCGACATAAAGACACTTTATATATAACACATCGAGATTTGAATGAGACTGTAACACATTACACCGACTCAAAACCAACGCCTCCACTCAGACTCGACTTACAAAAAGTGTAAAACTCACAGGGAAATGTGAGCTTTCCTGTAAAGCTCACATTTCCCTTACGGTAGAAACTTCTGTGAGTCCAGTCGGAGTGAAGTCGGCGTCGAATCTGTGCAACATGTGAAGACCTTATAAGTAGCACAATCTACGCATCCAAGCCCTAGCGTAAGCAGCTTTTGCAGTACGAGCAAGCATGTGAGAGTATCGATTAATATTCACCATGTACATACTTGGTTAGGGGTGCCAAGTTCCGCACTCATGCTGGGTACACCAAGGTGACTCTAGTACACATACTTGCATGAATTAATTACCCCTTTTCTCAAGCATTCTTAAGCGCCAAGGATGCCAATTATTGCAGGTGTACCATGAGGGGAATTAATTCGAAATAAATTTAACACCCGACGTCATATGGTTTGTTACAGACACTTCATATTATTGGTTAAAGTATGAAATTGCCGATTTATACTGCAAAATTAAAACTAGATTTTTTGCCTAGATGTAACATATTTATTTAATCAAAATATTTACCCTTATTATCTATACATTTATTATTATCCATATATTTATTATCTGCCATCTAATCGGAAGTTCATTTTTGCCTTTGCGATAGAACTCTGGGGATCTAGATTCGACAAACTGTGTGAAAGCATTTTGTATTGTCTCCTGAGAAGATTTTCTTTTACCACTTAGAAAAGTGTTGAAAAAAATGGTAGTCAGTTGGAGCAAGGTCTGGCGAGTACGGAGGATGACGTATGGTTTCTAACTGCAGCTCCTGTAGAGTTACAACGGTGTACTGTGCAGTGCGAGTTCTTGCGTTATCATGGAGCAATAATGGTGAAGATCGATTTCTAGTCGGGGCTGTTTTACTGCCAGTTTTGCCGTCATTGTTCGAAGTTCGGCACAGTAAACATCTGCTGATATTGCCCGATCAGACCTGAGAAAGCTGTAGTGAATAACACCATGACGAGACCACCAAACAGTTACCATTACCTTTTTATTGGTAAGCTTTGCTTTAGGGCACTGTTGCGGCGTTTGACTTGGGGTCAACCATTGCATTTTTCGCTTACGGTTATCATAAAGAATCCACTTTTCGTCACATGTCGCAATTCGATCCAATTTTCCTTCATTTCTGTCGGCTATCGTCTTCCACCATCTCCTTCAATTCAGCGTTATTTACCTGTATGAGCGGTCTTCCACGTGGTTCGTTCTTCGAGTCGAAGTTTCCATTACGAAAGCGTTTAAACTAAAAACGCACGGTGCGTTGATTAGCAGTCTCCTATCCAAACGCAGCATTGATATTGCGAGCCGTTTCTGCCACGTTAGTTCCGCGTCGGAACTCGTATTCAAAAATTACTCGGATTTTCGAAGTATCCCTCTTTTCCGTCTAAGCTGAATAAAAAAAAAAACAATTGAAATTCGAAATCGAATGTTGCACATTTTTTAAAAGAAAAATCTCATAGGTATAATTTAAAAAAAAGTTTCACTCGAATATGTCACTCCATGAAGGTTTAATGTCAATTCAAAGTATCTATTACTATAAAACGGCAATTTACATATATGACATACTTTAACTTCTATTTTAACTGTTAAAGAAGTACAAGTGTATATACATATATCATAAAAAGTTGATAGTAAACCCATTACACGGGACTCCAACATAACTGGCGAAATATGCGTGCACTATAAGCACAACTCTGCATTATATTGTGTTCTATTAAGTTGGTCAAGCTGCTCAATTAATTACCATGACTTGCTTGACAGGCACGTGTTTTAAAACACTACCTAAACAAACCAACTTAAATAATACCTACTTACATTTATGCCTGTCGGCTTATGTTTTTGCGTCGTGACCCTCCGAGCTAAAAATATTTCATCTGAACAAGCACTCGTGTTAAACATTTCCACGTTTCGTATTTCAATATAACCTCGGAAAATTCTGATTTGATTCTGAATATTTTTCGCCACTTGCTTTCGAGGATTCGCATTTTCTTTTACTTCAAACGAGCTACCTGTAAGGTGGCCTACATTCAGAGTCAGCGTAGCATGATCTTGACGATAAATTGTCGATATCTTAAAACTAATTTATTTAATTAATGTTATTTTAATCAAGTACTTATTTTAAGATTACATCTTCACTCTTTTATCACTCTTTTATTTTTATAACAAAGTACTAAACTTCTTTTATCCATTAACTGGGGGTAAATTGTTTTTAGATGAAGTACTTGGAAGTGTTGCAAGTTAATGGAAAAGCTTGGTACGCCCCTGTAATATTAGAAGGAGAACGGTAGGGAGTAAAGTACTGTGGAGCTAGAAGCTACCTCCTCCTGGCTTTCTGAGAGCTAGACATTAAGTAGAACATTAATCAGCGACTCACGATCATACTTTAGTACTCAGCCCAACAATAACAAGTGTTGTTAGCTGTACTGAACAGCTTGACAGCACAGCAGGGTTACTTAGGACTTTTATTCGTTTTTATATTGAAGGTTCGCTTATTGCTCGAAAAGTTCAACAGGGTTAAGTCAGGGGTTAGGTATATGATGTTTACCAATACCGAACAGTCAGTTTGTCAATGTATTAACTATATTCTGGTTTAGGTTTAAAAAAACTTTATTCCCATTAAAGACATAAGTCACTTACTTGAGAAAAATAATACAAAAAACATACATGAATAGATTACAAAAAGTTCGTCATCAGTATTACAAGTTAATAACCCATCCAATGCATTAATTTCTCCAGAAGTGATCGATCCGCAATTATATATATTTTTATGAGTTTATTTTGGGTAACTTGGAGTTTTGACAGTTTTGTTTTTGCAACACTGCCCCAAATTTCGATCAAATTAAGTAGATGCGGCTTTATTAGGGAGTTGTAAATAGTATACCGCAATTTTGGTGGAATACAACAACGAACTATGTTACGCAGTGACCCGGAGAGTGCCGACAGTTTACTCTTTATGTGTTCAATGTGAGCATTCCACGTTCGTGAGCTGTGCATTCTTAGACCTTCACATGTTTTTTGCTGTAGTGGAACATCATTAATTGTTAGAGAGTCATATGGGGGAATTGATTTATTTTTAGCCTTAAATATTATATAACATTCTTTAGAGATATGTATTGTTAGGAGATTGAACTGAAACCAGGCGAATAAAGTATTTAAATATTCTATATAAATATTATGTAACTAAGTGTCTGTGTTGTTCCTCATTCGTATTCACTATAGCTATGTAAATGCAAGTTAATAACCGTTATTAAGTAAACAATTAAACGTAAATTACACGGCACGGTTTCTGCAGTCACGTCACGTCATTAAAGAAGGGTACTTATTCACAGTACCCAACAGCGTCACGATTAAATAAGAATTAAACTCGGAAGCTCGTATTAACACAAAACTAATGAAAAATCTAACACCACAGCACTAAACAAAATCAATTAAAACAATGAAAGTTTGAACGAACAACGATCCTTCAGCGAACTAAGACTACTAAGAACCAGAATGTGATGGTAGACCAGTGTTCCTGTATCAATCGAAGGTTGTGTGTGAAGTATTAAGAATGGAAGGTACGGCGTGAAGCGAGCCCTGGGCGGGGGCGGCTCGCGGCGCGCGCGCTGTGATGCGATGGGCCAGGACTGGTGCTTCAGACGCAAGAGGAAGCGTAGCAGCAGTCAGGAGGACCACCCGCATCACACCCGGTAACTACAACTCAGTAGAATGTAGTATGTTAAGATGGCCCACCTAATTTTGCCACATTATTTAAATATAATTCAGGGTTTGAATGGTTTGTTTACACGTATTTGATCCGGGATACATTTTCTTATTTAAACAGGGTTCTTACTATAGCTATGTATAACAGTGATGATAATTATGAGTATTATGATAAACAAAAATCTACATTT
Source organism: Standfussiana lucernea (assembly GCA_964057025.1). NCBI lineage: Eukaryota > Metazoa > Arthropoda > Insecta > Lepidoptera > Noctuidae > Standfussiana > Standfussiana lucernea. The sequence goes on from OZ059789.1 coordinate 10,840,626, forward strand.
ATTAAACACGTTGGCATGACCTGTGCATAAACTTCTTCCATAAACTGGTTATGTTTAGGTACAGACCTACTTTCATTTTCCCCCGATTTATCTGCAGTTTCAACGTCAAATCAGTAATCTGCTTTCAAATCTTACTTCATCTGAAATTTGATCGATATGATCTCCAAAGTGACCAGAATTCTGGGGGTTTACCATGAGCTGTTAGTACAGGAATGTTTTAGGACTATTCCGTGAGTGGCAAAGTGACAGCGCTAGACAGCTGTCTAACGCCATCTCTTACCCACTCTCGGAATAGTGCTAAAACATTCCTGCACTAACAGATCATGATAACCCACCTGATTATAGTTCCAGAAACCGGGGTACACCGTCCGGGAAATTACGTCGCAATATTAATTTCTATGCCGAGCGATCCTACCGCCATCTGTCGGTTGTAAGCGCCTTTCGGCTACAGGTAGGGTGCTCACTGGCGGCGTTACGTAAAGTTAACGGTAGGGGAAGCTAGATGTCGTTCGCTACCCTCTCTTACATAATTATTTTCAGCTCATGAAAGACTACCGTTTTAAGCTTCATCAAATTAAGTTGGAAAAAACAGAAGGATATAATGGTAAAATATTGCCAACTTAAATCATGAAATAATATGGATGAATATACCGTAATTATGATCATAAAAATTTGCTAATAAAAGTGTTCGACCGAGGCTTTCGGCCGAAGTTGAAGCGGAATGTATAATCTGACGCTAAATAGTGAATAAATTTGGGGTTCCGTACAAAAAGGTTATGATAAAGAACGCGACAGCCCCTATTCAGGGTCAGTCAGGGTAGAAAAAGACCAATCACAAAGCCGACATCCATGCATTTTGCACATTCGCTGGGAAACAACTTTTATTTTTGGTGTAAAAAATTGCTGTTCACGATTCTCCTCTTTTGAAAAGGGCTTCATTCTGAAATATTATCTGATTATTTACGTCTTCTATGACAACCTCCTGAATTTTGACGAGGTTGCGAAACTACACCTTGTATAGTGAAAATTTGACCTAATGTACTGGAAATGTCCAGTATAATAATTATTACAACTACAAAAAGAAGTAGTGCAGACTTTCGGCTTTGTTAAGCGTCGTTTAACATCCATTTATAAAATGGATTTGAGTGGTACGTGACGTATGGACGATTTTTCCGAATAGTTCCGAAGCGACCTTACGAAAAATGTAAAATCCCTCTGACCCGTATCTAGTTTAGTCCGTTTTTATTTTATTTTGCGTTGGTAGGCAAACGTGATCTATAAACCTTTTGCCACGGCAAAAATATACGGCCATATTTGTACAAAAACATGAAACTGCGAGGGTGTCATGTTTTTTTATTTATAGGGTTTTAATTAAGACCTGTTGTAGGCCGAAACCCAACAATGGCATAAAATATTAACGCTTATGTGATAATAATTTGTGTACACAAATTATAGTCTCTTTTGTTGAATTATGGCAGCAAATTCGTATCCTATTGTCAACATCGTTAATAAGTAAATTGTATAACGTGTCACCGATAACTTGTTGGACATACAGAGATTTTGAAGCGACATTTGCGTTCATTTCTTACAAAATAAATGTTTGGTATAAAGTACTTTATGATTATTGTAATCTAAAGAGCCTTCTCTTACATAATCGTCGGGAAAAACCGAGACTCCATAAGTACTTATTCAAAAGACGCAAATAAGGATTTTTAGGGACCATTATCGTCACCATTGCACGTTGGAAACAGATTGACACAAGATAATACTTTAAATGCATAAAATTGCTACTGGCTTTGGAAAACCCTAATACCTAAGTGATCATCGTGAGGAAACCAGCATGCCTAAGAGATATGTCTCGACGGCATGTAAAGCCAAATCAGAGGTTCATTGGTGGCATTAAAACTCTGACACCAGGTTAGGCAGTAACCACACGATAAAGGTGAAGAAGAGTGATTAACATGTGCGACCATCAAATAAGATTTAAAAAAATCTTTTATTTTTAGTAGCTTATCTTTATAACGAAAATTACAAGTCAATATGGTTTCCAGTGATTTTATCACTCACATCATACAAACTTATCCTAGATTGGCAAATAAACTCATTTTTACGATCGAAGTCGATGCTAAAGATCGTCGACGTTTAAAATATCTAGTAAAAATTCTTAAATCCTCAACGACCCATTATTACCAACGGCCCGGTCAAGAGCGTTACTTAGCGCCCAAACTCTTCGGGGTTCAAAGATTTTAACTGCATATTTATGAAAAACTTAAGTATTCCTTCAATAACTTCTACTTTACTTTTCTAAGGAGAAGTTGAAGCACTAATTGATTTGCGTAACACGTTTTTATTTGGCTTTTCTTTAGCTCGTGGTTAAATAATAACAGCCATACGGGACTACAGCATTGAATGGATGACCAATATCATCCTTTACATATTGAGCCTCTCCGTGGCTTGGAAAACCTGGCATTACTAGCTCTTTGAGAGTCGTTACGTATAGTCGGAGGCCTGAAAACCAGGCCTACCTAAAGGTATCGTACTACCCAGTAACTGAGCTCTGTAGGCCATGATAGACAGTCACCCCATGTAAAATTCTGGTACTCATCTGCATCCAGATATACTAGAAGCCGACCTCACACCTCAACAAAATCGGGAAAAGGTTAGGCAGATTGTAAATTGTTTAATTTTAACTAGATAAACCAAAAGCTACATAATTAAAACCGTTAGTCCATGTAAAAGCTCTGACCATTTCAATCCTACACATTAGTCTAATTTGTAAACAATCGCATGTGATGGTAATTGACACAAATCAATGTTTAATTAGGACACCCAGGTACGTTTAAATTACGCTCGAACTATTAATTGACAGATTGTACGAGTAGCTTTATCACTCCTTACAGAGCGTGTTATGTTGTAATTATGTATGCGGCAGCTGATTATTTTTTCGCGATTACGATGCTGGTTCCATGGAGAAAATGGTTCAGTTCAATGACCTGCAACCACTCCTACTATTATACCCTTTTATTAGACGTATACAAGGTGTAGTTTTGCAACCTCGTCAAAATTCAGGAGATTGTCATAGAAGACGTAAATAGTCAATATAAATTACGGTACCTGGTCAATAATAATAAACGCTGCTTTTTTAACCGACTTCAAAAAAGGAGGAGGTTCTCAATTCGGTTGTATGTTTTTTTTTTTTTTTTTGTGTTTGTTACCTCATATCTCCGTCATTTATGAACCGATTTGAAAAATTCTTCTTTTATCTGAATGGATCTACTTCCCGATTGGTCCCATAGAAATTTCATCAAAATCGGTTCAGCAGTTTGGTTTTGAAATCAAAATAGCTGGAAATTTTTGTGTTTGTTACCTCATATCTTCGTCATTTATGAACCGATTTGAAAAATTCTTCTTTTATCTGAATGGATCTACTTCCCGATTGGTCCCATAGAAATTTCATCGAAATCGGTTCCGTAGTTTGGTTTTGAAATCAAAATAGCTGGAAACAATATGTCATCCAAGTAAAAGAAATTGCGAAATTGATACTTGACAAGGATTTGTGTGTGATGCGATAACTAAAAAGGGTAAAATAAAAACTTTTTTGCAAAAAAAAACCGACTTCCAAAAAAACACTAAAAAACTGGGAAATAACTTTACTTTCGGAAGTCGGTGGCAAAAACGTCAATGAAACAAACAATAGTCACCGACTTCCGAAAGTAAAGTTATTTCCCAGTTTTTTAGTGTTTTTTTGGAAGTCGGTTTTTTTTTGCAAAAAAGTTTTTAGTTGTTTTAATTTGACACTATTTCAGGATGAAGCCCTTTTCAAAAGAGGAGAATACTTTTCAACGCAGACGTTTATCGAATAAACGTCAGCGTTTGTTTGTGTGTTTGAAATCCCGGTTATAGGGCTAGTATTAGACGGCCCGCGTTTTAATACGGGTGGAGTACACTTAGCGAGTTCCGATATTAAGAAAAAAATATAAAAAGTTACCTACCCATTTTATCATTGGTTCGGGTCGAGAATCATTAGCATAGTTACCTCCTTGAATTTGACGAGAATGCAAAGCAACACCTTGTATAACCAGCAAAAGCCTATTACGCCTTACACGTGTCGTTTCCCTAGATCTTTAACTATCTTATTAATAATACTAACGACCCGTCCATGCTTTGCACCGTTCCAATCTTGTGGTGTAGTGATGTCGAGATCTTGTGGTATCGAGATGTCTGTACTTTACCTTGGTCAAATATTAATGTATTGGTCACGTAAACCCTTCGTTTATAAATTTTCTACATGATAGTGGCAAACGCATCAAAATCCAATTAGTGGTTTGGAAGGACTAAGCCAACACACAGAAAACCTTTTTTGTGTTTTTTACGTGTGGAAATCCTCGATGGATGTGTGAGGGGTCTATCAGACACACTTCTAACTGAAACTACACGGTGTTCCTCCTCGTCACTTCGGGAGAGGGTGCAGGACACAATTGCATTCTCCACAATCAGAAAACCAACTCTACTCGTATTTCGTTGCAACGTTTGTCATTATCTACGTAAAAACTAAAATCGTCATAGTAATGTTACAAATAGTTCAACAAACGCGTGTTTATTAGTTACATTTTTATACTAAAGCGTATATTTTTGGCTCAGTAAAAATTTAGCTTGACGTACGAAGCATACAGTTATATGTATCTTCGCAATAAATTTGTATGTTTGCATTTAGTCTGTGCAAGCAAAAACGAAACAAGCGCTGGGGATTTCCGACAATGCAGTTTCCGACGTAGTTTTATTTCCAGAAAAGCTAAAAAATATTCTCGTATGCAGTGCCCCTTGCAAAAGCAAATGGATATTCTGAGTAGTAAATTGGGTAAAACGACTTTACCCACTTTTACGTTTTTTCATTAACTAACTTCATGCTTGAATTCTCAGACTCAGTCTTAATACTAATTAGTTTACAGACTATAGAGGTATCTAAAACTAAATGAGGCCCCATATAGAAAGGTTTTGACTAGGCACGTATCTCAAAATTTATTAATTACCTCCTGATAAATTCCGATTAACTTATTTGGCAGATAATTAATTACAATTCTGTTCTCGTTCGAATAATCACTACCTATAGTTTCCAGACATGGTGCTTCATCCACATATAAGCTTTAAGTGTTTACAAAGCCTTGCATTTTATAAATAGTGGCATGACCTTAAGCCTTTTATGAACCTTCGATATAATAGTACTTTTGCACTTTACTGCCGTTGTTTTATTTTTATTAAGATTAAATTCTGCTTCTGACTGCTTCGTTGAGCATAAGGTCCTGGCGTGAGTCCCGGGTCGTGCAAAATATTATTGGACTTTTCCATCAGGAATTTCTCAGCAGCAGCCACGGAGTCTGGATTTGATGGTAATAGGCTTGCCCCCTATTACTTGGGACTAAAACATAACTGGCGAAATGTGGGTGCACTAATGGGTAAACCTCTGCGTAACCCTTCTCGGATTACGCGTGATGTTATGTAAATTCTACTTCTACTACGTAAATAAAGAGAAGGTAACTATTAAGTAAGGAAAATAACTAAATGAACATATTATGTTAAATGAAGGTGCCTACCATTATTGGGTTATTTAGAACAATTAAAGAGTTCTTCGACTTTTCCTGCTAGAAAGGAGGTAGGTAGAAATTAAACTTCTTCCTACTCCACTTGTAATTTGAAAATTCAAGTTCATTTTGGAACAATTTTTTAACAAAAGACTGAACTTCATACAATTTGCAATAGGTACTGAAAAAACTTCTAACAGACTTGTAGAAAGAGGTTATTCCAAATATTCTCATAGTCAAAGTAGTTTAGAAAAAAATGATTAAGTATCTAATATCAATGTTTTCCATATTGATCGATGGGTAAACGTTTCTGGGTTTTATCATAATTTTGCATACACTATCAAAAACTTTAACTGTTTCTCCTACACCTCTTCTATTTTGTAAATCACACTTACATACGCCGAAACTCACCAATTATCATTTACATAAATATTTAATGTTTAGTGTTTCTCGGATTTTTTTAGAATTTGTCAATAGTATAATTTGAAATTAATGAAGTTTAAGGTTCCCATCACGAATTTCTCCAAAAAGAAATGATTGGCAACAGGATTGCCTAAAACTCAAACAGAACCGGCGGAATGTTTATCTACATACACCTCTACCTACCATATCGGAAAATATACGTGTAACATTAGAATAACACATTTACCACTGTCTGACCAAGTCATCTGAACGCGAATATTTTAGTACACTGACTTTTTGTCGAGTCAAGACTACTAGAAACATACCTTTCAACCAAATCCACAGACATCATTACTGTTCATTATTTAATCTCACAAACAACATGTTAACATTGACTGTCATGATTGTAAAGATACCCAAGTACTCGTACTATTTATGCAGTCTAATACTAAATTCAAGAACCACACTACACATCGAGAGAAACATCAGCTAATCATTCTGTTATACCTAACTACCACGAAAGCGACACAGTACACATAGTTTCTAAGCCAATCTAATGGCTGTAAGCAGTTCCCCAGCGGCTTGTGTGATGAACACAGCCTGGTGGCAAGTGGGTAATTGCATCTTAATGGGCTTCGTCGTAGGCAATGTGATTAGCTCCTAACCTCTCATAATACACAATGACTGCTTACTACGATAGTTCGCTGCAGCGCTTTATAACGATGTTATTCAGCAATCGCGTGGAAATCGCTTCATGAACGATCTGTTTTGAACAGATGTTATACAAGCCTTCAGGGATTTTTGTGATGATTTATTTAAAGGCACGGAAAATGGTTGAACATTTTTGACGCTGTCCTAAATTCATGGTACCGTTTGTTTGTTCATGTCCCTTCCATCCAGCATAAACTCACGCTTTCCCATAGGGGTAGAAATAAATAAAACCACTTGCTACGATTCTGCATTATAACACCTCGTTCTTCAAACTTGAAGTTTTTTTTTTAATTTTTTTATTTAAGATGGGTTTGCTCTTGAATCTAGTCTAGGTCAGAGTTGACAGAAACAGAGTCGACAATGGCGCTCCATTGTCGACTCTGTGAGCTCGCTAGCTTACCCAGAAAAAGCCTGTTTATTCTGACTTTGAAGAGATTGGGGTTTAATGCGTTCGGAAACACAGATGCAGGCAGAGAGTTCCACTCCTTTGCTTCCTTTTTTGCTTTGCTTTGCTTTCCTATTTGAGCAACGATTTTAAGAGCACCAATGCTTAGAGTGCTCTAAGCATTGGTCACCATTTGAGCACCCATCAATATTTGAGCAAGTTCTGATAAATATTGATATGTGCTCAAATGGGAATATATTTGGTGCTCTAGGCGTTGGTGCTCTTAAAATCGGTGCTCAAATGGGAATACTTCCTATTAGAACATAAAATAACAAAGAAAAAAGCAGCTCTGTCGAAGAATTTATAATTTTATATAACGATTACGATTTTATAATCGAATTAAGTAGGTACCTATGCCAATCATTCATGTGTCACTTTATATATAAGGAAATGTTAAAAACCGCTACTTATTACCTATAATATAAAGAACTTTTCCTTCCTAACATCTTTAATTGAACAATGGTAAAATCCAAGCTGCGATTGCAGACAATAAACAGGAAAAAACTTTTAACGTTTAGGTACCACATGGATACCGACTTCCTTAAACGATGACAGCATTTTCTTTAACCTAATATAAAGAACTAATTGGAACTTCTTGGTTTTTCGTTCTTCTTCTTTATCGTGTGGTTAGTTGCCTAACCTGGTGTCAGAGTTTTTATGCCGCCCAAGAGCCTCTGACTTGACTTAACTTCTTGACTTGGCGTTGAATATAATAGACACTAACTTTCGTCCAGTTTATTAGTATTATCAGATTATAGCACATAAAAATAGAATACACGCAACTGTTTTATAATATTGCTAATTCTGTGTTTAATATTTTCGAATAAAATAAAATATCGCGTACATTGGATATGTTTCCTCAAGTTAAAGACAGACATAGAGACCTTAACGTAGTCTTTCGCTTGTGTGTTTTTTTCTGATTTACATATTATTAATATGAATTACATACATACATGTTACTATTCTGTCATTTTTTTCTCTGGTTCACATGCTTAGCATTCCGTTTGACAAAAATTTTACTACTGTTAGTAGTCTGATATCTTCTTTTTTGTGTAATTCTCATGGTTTGACATTTATATTTATTCGGTATAAATACAATTTTATACAATTTGTCTTTTAGTTTGGAATTGAATATTATTTGCATGCCGGTGCGACGCGGTAGAATATGGAGGACTATATTATCTAAGAAAACATCCATATACCAATTACCCATGTTTGCAAAGAAATAAATGATTTGATCTGATTTAATTTCAAGATCTAACAAGTTCATAAGTATTTATTACACATAATTATGCCATCAATATACGAGTAATAGAGAAGTATGGAAGAAGACATGCTGCGCTGGCCCCAGATAGCTGACCCCAAATAAGTTGAGATAAGCTAAGGAGAATGACGATGGTGAACATTGCATACATGCTAATTAATATGCTTTATCATATTACGGTTCTACACTATTTCTTTATTAATAAAGTTTCAATAGCAGCTTCTGTAAAAAAAAACCTTTAGAATATAAAACAATTAATTGGTCTCGGCCTACACAGGTTCCAATTACAGGTTAACAACCATACTCAAATACAACTGCTAACATAACAATAGAAACGAGTTGTACTAGAAATTAAGGGGCAATAACGTATGTAATATATATATATATATATATATATATAGGAAGTTATGAATGGAATAAAAAAATATAAAAACAAATATATATGAATTGTAACAAAAATGAAATCAAAAACAAAACTAAATAAATATAAGTAAATATTTCAATAAAAAGTTTACAAAGTTTGCAAGATATACGACTAACTAACTAAGATTAAGCCTAGCTACTCCAAATTAAAGTCAATTACCAACAATACAGTTACATATAACCAGCTTCACCAAGATTCCTCTAAGCTAATTAAATCATTATGCATATTGTATTAAAGCACATTACTGCAGTAGACCACATTCACAATACATAGTACAATCAGGCTCGGACGTACGCCGTAATTGCATCTACGTGCATTCCCACACTAATTATCTATGGCCACAAGCGTAATAATATGTTAGACAGTCCGCCATTACTGGCCAAGGTAACATACTACAATACCGTATTATGCCGACTCACGTGAAATATACACTGTCAATCTTACAACTGTATTTACGAGCAAACGCTTCATGTATTTCTATTACAGGTGTCTTTACTAATGGCGTCTTGTTTTCTCGTATAATTATGTGTTTTCCTCGTTCTACTAAGTATATGGTACGGTATTACGTACTACAGGTGGTTAAGTTGTTTGTTTGGTGTAGCGTTACGATCAGTAAACGTTTTTAGTTTTTTTCCGTATCTATTAATTCCAAAGCCTACGCCGCTACGAGTCTACGGAGCTACGGGTCTACGAGCGTAGCAAAATCCCGTAGAACGATAAAATGATTCCCGTACAATTTTTAAATAGGTTTCTCTTTATTATGCAAAAAGATCAATGCAAAATGATCAACCGGATGTGATGTAGATAGGGTGCACCCGCATGAGGGGCAGTGGCACCGCGGTCAAGTTCAAGGCGGCGACCTACGCGACAAACCAATAAAACATAACTACTTTACACTCTGCCGACTTTTAATTACATTAAGAGTCACCAACCTCTATGATAGCTTCGTATCATACAAGACTTGTATGATACGACGCTTTATCATCGCGATTACATGAAAAATTACGTTTAATTTGTGTAGGTTATAATGACTAAAAAAAATTCGTGAAATCTGGAAGTTTGTGTTAAATTAGAAATTGGGAAAAGTAATGTATGTTTTATTTATTTCATATCTTTGTAACTTTCAGTTTTTTGAAAATTTTATTCCAGTGACATTAGATTTTTCCTTAGAGCTAATTATATATTCAATATTAAATACGGTTTTGAATATTTACTATCAAAGCAATATAGTTTAAATTCTTGAAATCAGGGCAATCGTTATCGCGTCAGGGGTTGATGTGTATCAGTGCCTCGTGGACAGGTAAATCAATGTGAAACGTAACTCTTATCGCTGAAAATGTAATCTGTGAAGCCTTACGAATGTATTAAACCGAATTCAGTGGTTGTGATTCGTAGCAAGCTTCAGTGAAGACGTTAGGTTTTCGCTTGACCTATAAACGAACGCACTTTGCATGGCACGTGAAAGTGGGTCTTAGGTAGGCGGCATAAGCACCACTTCTGCTTGGCGGCGCTGGTGACTTCCGTCATTTCCTACACAAGAGTTGCGTGCCCGGCGTACGCATGCGGCTCGCCCCATTCGACCCCCGGCAAAATGGCGGTGCCAACATGGCCGCCGGGCAGCCGCAGGATGCTCTGTGACGGTGCTCCTGTCCGAAACGACGTCGACACGATTTACCGGCGCACTGCACACCTTGACACGCACATCCGCTCAGACACCACCGTCGGGATCGATTGGACGCTTGCAGCGACACGGCTCGCCTGCCGACTCGGAACGCGCGTGCAACAAGTGATACCGTGTCGAAAACTGTACAAATAAATGGCGCATTGACATTGTTTTCTAGCAGTGATGTAATTGTGGGTCACATATAAATATAGAACGTGCCCTTTCAGTGAGTGGCGGCGCGGGTGAGCCAAGCAGTGAGTGACGTCGGCCGCTCACGTTCCCCGCGCCGCGCAACGTCAACATAGCCGGCCGCGTCACGCCGTCGCGATGCACATCATAATATCTACACGCACGATCGCGCGGTACTATTAGTGACATTCCGTAACGTGTGCTCCATGCGCGATTCCTAGTGTTATTATTGAGACGACCCATTGAGAGGTCGGTGATGTGACAATAACTGCTAACAATTCGCACTTAACCCTGCCACGAAAATGTTTGATAGCTGTTTGTTGTACATATAACGATGTGAACGTGTAGTTGTCAACATAATAACTATCAATAATGACGATAACACAAGTGCATAGTATAGCGCGCGTGTCGGCGGCTCGGCGGCGAGCCCAGTGTAGTGCGAGCCGCGCGGGCGTGTGAAGCGCGCTCCCCCGGCACCGCCGCGCTGCACGTGCGACCCATGTGCTGCCACTGCCATGCTGCTGCCGTCTCTCGGGGCGCAGCGTCAGTGATTGACTGTTTCTGACTCAGATTGTGCGGAGAAATGATAGTGTGAACTCGGACTGATGTTTTGGTTTCTACGTGAGTGTTGTTGGGGTGCGGGCAGGGGTCGAGGGCGGCGCGTGGCTCGATAGGCCGACAATGTTGACATTCGTGTTTGCGGTGTGGTCGGCGGCGCGCGCGCTGGGCTGGGCGTGCGACCCGGCGTGCTCCCCCGAGGCGGAGGAGGCGCCCGTGCTGCCCCGCCTGCGCTCGGCGCGCGCCTCCAGCGACCTGTCCACGCTCAGCATCACCACCACCAGCTCCAGTCAGACCAGCAGTGGCGACAACCCCAAGAGGTCCACGCACGCCTACTGATCAGAGACACTACATGAGATACAACAGTCGTAATGACTTATCAAACAATGAGCTTGCCGTACAATTTCGACAAATATTACTTAAACAGATACCATCGCATTACTTTAAAAACATTAATCATAGGGACACGATAAAATCGTTTGATGAGACTAAGATATGTTGATGCAATTGAGATATAGTTAATTATCTCCAATTACGTTGATTACAATGGTTTTAATCTACAGATACTTATTGGAATGTGCACAATGTAGATACACCGATAGGAGATAATTATTTTATTATGTACATGACGTATTCGTATGTAAAATACCTACGTATACATTGATCGGAGCTAAAGTCCAGTTGTTTCAATTTAGCTTCATAATAATTTTATCTTTGATTATATTTTATGCTACAAGAAGGCAATTATAAAACTAGAAGCTCTGCGTAATAACAAGGGAACATTGTAAAGTACAGTCAGGAAATTATATTTCGAAAGCTATTTCAAAGAGCTGGGACATAGCAATCCAAGCGATTCTTGTTTCTTGAGCGTCGCATGATGCAACCGTACCTTCGTTCCTTTTGTTAAAGAACAATATTTGACGCGAGACCTGGACTTTTTCAACCCCGTTACGCTGTCGGAACAAAATTTACGTAGCGATAAACTTGAGTTTGAACGTAGAAGCAGTCGTGGAAACGTGACAATGGAAATAATGATACATTTAAATTCGTATTCCTACATACCTTCTCTATATTCGTTTGCAGAATTGTCCTCTATCCATCAACATGGGCTCGAAACAAAAGGCCTCATATTCTTTTCATCCAGATGTCTAGCACACTGACCAGCGCTTAGTAGAAAGGTTCAATATGTGACACCCAGTGTAAAAAGAGCCAACGGACCAGAATAACTTGGACGTGGAAGACATTCCTTTTAACTGCTTGACCGTAAACAATTTAATACTATTGTTATAGCTTTCTTTAAAGCTATGTACCTGTGCTCTTTATCAATCAACGGATCTAGATGTCTTATCAAATGTTTTTGTCTTTCCACAATCTGTTTTTCTTTTCAATATTGTATTGATATTTCTGTAGACGGTAGGTGTTGCAATGTCTGAGACGCACACACCTACACACAATTCTATATTCGTGACAAATATTAATACATTCGATCCTCATACTTTGAGTATTTTTATGAGTTTTCCTACGACTGTTGTGTGGCAACGCACGGCTCAATATATTTAATTATAGTGGTTTTGTGGCAGCAGAAAATTATGTACTAATGAATGATAAATTATATTCTAAATATAAAGGAAACTTGGCTAAGAATTACATACACACATCAAAAGTATCTAGGGATCAACATATATTTTTGCAATAACTTTTCTCCTGATTGATATTAATTAAAATTTTCTTTAAGGATTCATCAAATAAAGTGTTTTCGTTTGTCACAGTAACGATAAACCAAGTCACCTTTGCATTAATAAAGAAATTTGCCATTTTCCTAATAAAGGGATTTTTGACATTTGAACCACTAACATTAAAGTTCGAAAAAAAGACTGAAATAACAGTTTTCTTTAAAATTTTATTGGGTAACTTAAACAATTAATAATCCGTGTTTCTACCGCGAACACTAACAACCCAAGAACATCGGTTTGGCATACTCAAAATGAGTTCATCCAAATCACGCTGTGGAATGGCCGCCCATGTTCGTTGCAACAACAAAAAAAGGTCTTCTTGCGACTGGATACCCTCCATATTCGGCAGAGCTCTTCTCTGTAGCATATCCCATGCATGCTCAATCGGGTTCAAGTCTGGCGACTGAGCAGGCCAGGGCAGGACATTGATGTTAGCTGCGGCGAGAGTCTGTCTTACAACTCTTGCGGTGTGCGGTCGTGCATTATCATGCATTAACTGAAATAAGGGACCGATTTGCACTTGTAGAGGAACGATGACGTCTGATACAATCGTCTCAGCATAAATTTGAGCGTTGAGGTTGCCTCTGATCCAAATCAACTCAGTTCTTCCGCCGATCCAAATACCCGCCCATACCATGATGGTTCCACCACTGTAAGGATGGACTTCCTGGCAGGATTTTAATCGCTGTTGGCGTCCAGGGGTTCTCCAGTGTCGTATACGTCTTGTATCCGGTCTCATACCAAAACGAGACTCATCAGAAAAGCACACGAAACGCCATTGTTCTTCTACCCAATTTCTGTGTTCAAGAGCCCATTGATATCGAATCCTACGATTGTGCATTGCTATAGGTGGTACCCGTAGCGGTCTTCGGGAATGAAGGTTCACTTCATGCAAGCGGTTTCTGACTGTTTGGTCGCTAATTAAGTTCCCTGAAGAGTGATGAAGCCTCACGGCTAACATCATGGCGGTTATTGTTGGAGCTCTTCGAGTTAAGATTTGAATGTATCGGTCTTGTCTCCGTGTGGTGCAGCGATACCGTCCTCCATGGCGCTCAGCCACGGTACCAGTGCTTCGGTAACGTGTCCAAAGTCGACTGATAACACTCTGACTTGTATTCAGAGCTAAAGCCACAGTACGTTGCCGGGAACCAGCTTCTATCATTCCCACGGCTCTGAGCATTTCTTCCCTGCTTAAATGACGTCGCCGCTCCATAATAACGTTGGTTTTAATCAGTAGTAGGGAAACAGTAGCACTAATAATGTCTTCAATGCGTTGTATGTTTTTATAGGGATAATATTGACAGCTTATTTTCATCTTTTACTCGAATTTGATTGAGAGTTCCTGATTCAAATTATGAAATGCACCAAAAAGGATCCATATAAATTTATAAAATCATAAATTTATTACAAAGCCACATCTCAATCTCAAGAAATCCGCATAAAAATGCTTGATCCCTAGACACTTTTGATGTGTGTATTTACCGATACATATAACAGTATACAGCATGTGGAAGTTAAATCATAATGTTAATAATTTGATCGTATAACTATAACTAAAATCACAACATGCTTTAAAAATATACGAACTGAAAAGATAATGATGAAAAATGGAAATCGTTTTAATGAAAAAAAAAACCGTTTGAAAGAAAAGTGGAACAAAACATTTTATACATCTCACTTCTTTCAGGAAAATTTAATATTTAGACCTTTCTGACAAAGGCCGACACCGGATTTACTAGCCGATTGTAAATCAAGGCTGACGGAATGTGTAAGGGATCCTTCCTGTAAACTTTTTACCACTACATCCAATTGGTAGATACTACTATTTACTGCTGGCATACACTATAATTCCTACAATATTTGAGTCTACTTTAACTTTTTCTTATGTATCAAACGGAATGTCTAGTAATTTAGTCATCAATAAAACCTGCATTAAAACGTCATACAATTTGTTTTTATCTCGTCACTGAGCACAGCGTTGATAAGAAATAATGTTTTGCACCGTAACATTAAAACACGTGGTTTTAAATCTGCATAGTTATTTTGGCAAGCTCCCAAACCAATAATAAACGAACATTGAAGAAAACTTCGTAAACACCCGTTGAAGTGTGATATGAGCAACAGTTCGATATTCGATGGTACACCTATACTAACCTATTTACAACTAGCTATACATAAAAATCATACCTAGTTCTTAAGTTTAATAAAAAATGCCAACTGGCTGCGAAATTTCGAAGACGAAAAAGGTGAATACGCATAGTCAGCGTAATATACATACGTCAGACACAATGTAATGTTCTCTTTATCGTTTTATTTTGTTTACTGATACCTACCTCCGTCACTGTACTTATTTTAGATCACCACTTAGATAGGATTATGTGTTATCATATCATCAAATCAAACATACCAAAAGTCAAACACATTGAATGGTAGATACCTAGACAAATCAGCAAACATGGAAAAATATCTTTCAGTGTTGCATATTTTTATAAAAAAATATATTCATAGACAGGGTAATTAAGCAGGGTTATTAAATATTAAACACACTATTGACCCAAAAGTACTTCCGAACAAACAAATTCGATTGTTATTTCTAAATATAGACAAACTACTGCCCCGTAATTATACACACATCAAAAGTATCTAGGGATCAACATATATTTTTGCAATAACTTTTCTCCTGATTGATATTAATTAAAATTTTCATTAAGGATTCATCAAATAAAGTGTTTTCGTTTGTCACAGTAACGATAAACCAAGTCACCTTTGCATTAATAAAGAAATTTGCCATTTTCCTAATAAAGGGATTTTTGACATTTGAACCACTAACATTAAAGTTCGAAAAAAAGACTGAAATAACAGTTTTCTTTAAAATTTTATTGGGTAACTTAAACAATTAATAATCCGTGTTTCTACCGCGAACACTAACAACACAAGAACATCGGTTTGGCATACTCAAAATGAGTTCATCCAAATCACGCTGTGGAATGGCCGCCCATGTTCGTTGCAACAACAAAAAAAGGTCTTCTTGCGACTGGATACCCTCCATATTCGGCAGAGCTCTTCTCTGTAGCATATCCCATGCATGCTCAATCGGGTTCAAGTCTGGCGACTGAGCAGGCCAGGGCAGGACATTGATGTTAGCTGCGGCGAGAGTCTGTCTTACAACTCTTGCGGTGTGCGGTCGTGCATTATCATGCATTAACTGAAATAAGGGACCGATTTGCACTTGTAGAGGAACGATGACGTCTGATACAATCGTCTCAGCATAAATTTGAGCGTTGAGGTTGCCTCTGATCCAAATCAACTCAGTTCTTCCGCCGATCCAAATACCCGCCCATACCATGATGGTTCCACCACTATAAGGATGGACTTCCTGGCAGGATTTTAATCGCTGTTGGCGTCCAGGGGTTCTCCAGTGTCGTATACGTCTTGTATCCGGTCTCATACCAAAACGAGACTCATCAGAAAAGCACACGAAACGCTGTTTTGTTCTTCTGCCCAATTTCTGTGTTCAAGAGCCCATTGATATCGAATCCTACGATTGTGCATTGCTATAGGTGGTACCCGTAGCGGTCTTCATGAATGAAGGTTCACTTCATGCAAGCGGTTTCTGACTGTTTGGTCGCTAATTAAGTTCCCTGAAGAGTGATGAAGCCTCACGGCTAACATCATGGCGGTTATTGTTGGAGCTCTTCGAGTTAAGATTTGAATGTATCGGTCTTGTTTCCGTGTGGTGCAGCGATACCGTCCTCCATGGCGCTCAGCCACGGTACCAGTGCTTCGGTAACGTGTCCAAAGTCGACTGATAACACTCTGACTTGTATTCAGAGCTAAAGCCACAGTACGTTGCCGGGAACCAGCTTCTATCATTCCCACGGCTCTGAGCATTTCTTCCCTGCTTAAATGACGTCGCCGCTCCATAATAACGTTGGTTTTAATCAGTAGTAGGGAAACAGTAGCACTAATAATGTCTTCAATGCGTTGTATGTTTTTATAGGGAAAATATTGACAGCTTATTTTCATCTTTTACTCGAATTTGATTGAGAGTTCCTGATTCAAATTATGAAATGCACCAAAAAGGATCCATATAAATTTATAAAATCATAAATTTATTACAAAGCCACATCTCAATCTCAAGAAATCCGCATAAAAATGCTTGATCCCTAGACACTTTTGATGTTGTATTATATTGTCGTGGGTTGCCAGTGTTGTCACGCTCAATAATTAAGTTCTTCCTATTTTCCGAGAACACCGAGCCACTCGGCCTACGTATAGGAAAACAGAGGTTGGGTGAAAGAGCTCCAACATAGTAAACAAACCAGGGAGGCATGGCAGCACACAGGAAAATTTAACTCAATTTAAAAGAGAGTTTTTCTCCCCATAACACTGTTAATGCTACATGGAAAACCCTCAGATAAAAATCTCATTCAAAGCCGATAAAAACATAGCTGATAGGAGGTAATTTTATTAACCTGTTGCCCAGTGACATATACTTTATTCATAATAAAAATGCCATAAATTGTTCAACATTAAATTCTGGATGCTGACAATCCGTTGATGACGACCCTACATCCTTGTCGTAAAAATTGACACCAAATATACAATAATAGCTACCACATTCACTTATTTACAACAAGGATAAAAGACTTCCTTTTGAAATAAGCTGATGGTAACTTTATGTATGGTGATAGTGTCTGGTCTGACTGGCTGGTGGTACTGACGGGTAGGCATGTGGTCAGGTGGAGCGAAGCCCCTCGTCGCTGGAGTGCGAGGGGCGCAACCCGCAGGCCGCTGCGACGGACCCCGGTGTCCTTAAGGAGGCGCACCACCGGCAGGTATAATAATAGCGGGGATATTACTCGTGTGATGCGCCCTTATTTATAGAACATTGATTTTTCTACTCTTTGTCCTTTTTAGGGAACCTTGCTACCTAAGTTTTTTAACGACACGAGGGCACTGAAATTTTAACTGTAGTAATACTTGGTATGGGCATGAGATGCGGTGGAATGCGGAAAGGTTTTGAGGATGAATGCAGTGATGACTATAAGAGTTGAGGAAGAACAAAGAAACGTTGGATGGAATCAGTGAACGATGATATTGCTAAAAAGATGGTGACTGACGGTGAAATGACGCGTACGAAGAAGATATGCTAACCCGATCCCAAATAAATTGGGATAGGGGCAGGAAAATGATAAAAACTTGGTAAAGTTGTAATTAACACTAGATTAAACGATGACATGTGAAATATCACTATTGGAAACAACGTTATAATACTTAAAATCTGTGTAAGATTTGATAAGATTATGTAAATTTTTCCAGAAGCTAGTACTATCACTACAGAACCTTTGGACTGAACCATGTTAGTCTTGATATAATTCCTTTTGAAGTTGCAATTTTCTTTAAACAAATATACGTTGTAATGAAAAATCTGTAGGTATAAAATATACTACCTCATACATTAGAAAAATGCATTTTATTTTCCGCTTTACGTTATGTTCTTCAGCTGGTTATGTAAATGTTATGTTTTTGTACCGTCAACAAAACCACCTAAGAAAATATGTGGTGTTGCTTTAGTCTTCATCATCTGCTTATAGGATTATTGGCATACCAAGCACGGCACTGAATAACTTTTCCGGGCAAAGCAATTTTGCAAAAAAATGGCCGCCAGCGCTTCTGCTGAATATGTGGGCGTAGGTTCGATTTCCAACTCGGACAAGGTGTTTTTGGGTTTTTCATTAGGAATTTCTCAGTAGTAGACCGAGGCTGGATTTCTGGCCAGTTGATGGCAAGGTTCGCCCCCGTTACATTACTGGCGAAATGTATACGCATACCTCTGCTCAACTCTACGGGGATTAAAGACGTAATTTTAGGTTATTTTATGTAAGAAAACGACCGAATTCAAGTTTTCTGTTTGAATGATCGTATAACCCGTAGTTTCCAAATCAAAGACTGAAAAAATGGTGTGTTTTAAATGGTTAATAATAGTCATAAACACACTTTTCACTTTCGTAAGTAGTATGTCATAAGACGTTGGGGGAATACACAAGTCATCATGGATTTGCATTCTTAGAAGGTAACTCAACCAGCACGCACACCAAATACACCTGTCATAAATGTATTGTCTAGAAATGTCATAATAATGACATAGACGTACCAAGTATTCCATTCGTCACTATTATTAAGTCATCACAGAAAACAAATAATTTTCCCCTCCTGGTGTGACATTCCTTTATGACATACGTCATAAATGTATCACTTTAAGAGAGAGATGACATATACAAACATGTCATTGATATGTTCCGTCATTATTAATATGTCATCAAAGAGCAAAACACAACAACATCGGAAGATGTTTCTTTTTCCTGTTAATTAGTATGACATCATACTGTGTAATTGGTGATCTAATGGGAACAGGTGCATAGAACGTTGACTCTTAAAGGAAATATCTGGTGAGGTCATTGGCTTAGCCTTTAACAGCGCAGGTTTTAACTCCCGCATTTTTCTGATAACCCCTGGAGGCTTACCATGATCTATTAGTGCAGGAATGTTTTAGGACCATTGCGAGAGTGGGAAAGTGACTGCGCTAGACAGCTGTCTAGGGACATCTCTTACCTCAACTCTCGGAATAATACTAAAACATTCCTGCACTAACAGATCATGGTAAACCACCTGATCTGTGTTGATGACAAATATGTACGGCCAACTATCGACGAACGTTGTAACCGACTTCTAATAAAGGAAGTCGGTGGCAAAAAAGACGATGAAGCAAAAAACCTAATCGACTTCCGAAAGTAAAAATGATTTGTTTTTTTTTTTGGAATTCGGTTGTTTTTTTCTTATTTCATTAAGACTATGCTTTTTATAGTTTAATTTAATTGGCCCTAATTAATACCCTGCCACAATACACTGTTGAACGTAAGCCTCCTCAATCGCACGCCACTCATCCTACGATTGAGGAGGCCTATTTTCAGCAGTGGACTGCTGTAGACTGATGATGATGATGAATGAATACCCATATTTACACAGCGTAAAATAATGACCGCATAAATACGCATTTATAAAGTCCCTTAAGTTTGGCAGCTGTCATTGTAATCAAGTTAGATTTTATGGAAATAAGTAATAATAAGCCTCATGTAATAGGGGGCAAGCCTATTGCCATCAACCGGGCACAAATCCAGACTCCGTGTCCGCTACTGAGAAACCACTGATGGAAAAACCCAATAACACTTTGCCCAACCCGGGAATCGAACCTATCAGGACCTCATGGTCAGCAGTCGATCTTGCGACCACTAGACCAACAGGGCAGGCATAATAAACTAATATTAAATTAAACAATAAAACTCCTTTTACATTATATATCGATTCTTACTTGGCCTTCTTACTACAACAAATATTAAATAAAATAATAATAAAACTCCTTGTACATAACATATCGATTCTGACAGGTGTAATGTTATGCTGGCATAGTGTATCTATGCCTATGCCACGTATCTACCTGTTTATACGTAGCATTTAGCATACGACAGAACTCCGCGCGCTCGAGCATAAGTCAAGCCTAATTGGAATGACTTCCTACGATGTATTCAGAGCCGGCCCTAGGGCGGTCCGAGCGGTGCGACCGCACCGGGCGCACTTATCGAGGAGGCGCCGAAAACGCCCGAAATCTTGTTCCTAATTAATATATTCATGTCACGATAAATAAAGAACGAAGTTAGACGTTAAGATAACGATAAAGAAAATCTGACATCTCCAGGGCAAGGCAAGGTGCTAAAAATTTTCGAGCTCGCTTCGCTCGCCCTTGTAACTAATTATCTGTTGATTGATCGATCTGAAAATGTAATGCATAAATTGACAAAATCACTTCATCAAAATCAAACAACTCTGAAGCGAGGTCCTCAAAATTTTCGAGCTCGCTTCGCTCGCTCTCATGGCATCCTAGACTGTCTTGATTGTTCTGGAACTTTGAATACCATCTGGTATGAATGGTAAAGCAATATAACATAATTAACCGAGGCGGGTTGAAAAATATACGAGCTCGCTTCATTCGCTCTTGACAAACTTGGGGGCGGCAAATCTTAAAATACCACCAATTTTTAGGTTCGGTGATTGAGGTCGGTTGATTTACAATTTATGATAACTTTGCAATGGTTCTTATTTTGTTTTTGGGGGTAGGCGCCAATATAAGATTTTGCAACGTCTAAAATTTTTGCTAGGGCCGCCTTTGGATGTATTTATGACACTCGCGACCTTTAAAAACCCTCAAGTCTTTATGACATTTCGTGTTATATATTGATTTTAAAGATTTCCCTTTAAAATCAATATATATATAACACGAAATGTCAAGTACACAATATTTGCAAAAAAAAGTTCAGTGGGTAGCACATAGTCTGTTATTACTGATACTATTTTTAAACCGCGGTGAATATCTCATGTCTGGGAAAACTTTGAAAGGTGAACGACCTCGTTATAACAAACAACTTTTGTGCTACGCGTTTTGGAACTAAGAAAACACTTTATTATTGAGCCATGCAAAGCCAGACAACTGCTGCAAATGAGAGGTAGACAGTGGCGTAGGTGCTTTTGAAATGTTTTAAACCCACGGTGGTAGGGACCTCGTGACTCGAACTTTTTCTGTGGATTCAGTACGTGATTCTAAACCGACCAGTATTAAACTTTATCGCCGGGAAATCATTAAAAAAGTCAGCTGTTTCATACAAAAGTACAATACCTACACAATTAAAACGTGTGGAGCAGGTGATATTTTTAATTACTGCCTGTGGGTCGAAAACCTTGTACTGAATCCATGGTAAATGGTGGTTTTCCATCATATACCATGGATATATCTTATTATTATTATCAAAAATATCAAAGCCATAAAGATTAAGTAAAACAAAAAAGACACAAATTATTGCTAAAGACTGTAGTATATTAAATTCCATTATACAAACCAGTAAATAGGATTTAATAGGATTTTCCTAAACGTACTGTCATTTAATTCTGAGGTGCTACAAAGCTGCTACGGATCCGCTACGGAGATTTTACTACCACCGACCACCGTAGGCGTAGCACTCAAAACGTGTGGAAATAACTTTATTATTATATTATTTATTTAAGGAACTTGTTGCTAGTGGTGTGTAAAAGATTTCTTTTCTACGAACATATGAGTATTTTTTGTGTGTAGTTAGTGGGTATACTTACACGTAAACTTAAGGTAATCAATTATTAAGCAAATTAATTGATTGCCAACTTGAATTGCCCGTATTTTCATATCTTTTTGACTGTCATTCTTGGACAGTTGTCTTCAACAACATTATAGCGGCAAATAATATCTCTGGCATCTATCATCTTTGTTTTAAGACGTTTATATAGCATTATAGACTATTTAATAGTCTAAATAACTGTGAAAAATAAATGATGGAATAAATTTAACATATCGCTTAAAATTTGCAATTTCTTAAAAGCAGGTGTAATAACTCCCCATTTGTCAGAAAACCGAGAGGGTTGCGTACACATCTATCAGATTGAGGTAGCGAGATCTTATAATTAAGACAGATTACCGTAATTATACGGGAGTCAGCCTTTTATTTTCGTTAACACAAAGCTTTTATTCGAGTTAACAAGTAAACTGAGGCCATGGGAAGCCAGTTAAATTCATAAATCAAATAAGGTATCAAAAAATTTCACCTCAAATCCTTGATCATCGAAACTGTTAATCGGTCAAAACCATTGTTGACTCATGAGAGTTAAAAGCCTTATTATGTGAAAATGCGATTTCTCGATTAATAATATATTGTCTGAGAACGCTTGAGTTATAATTACTTAAAATGACTACAATACAACGTGTTTAAGAAGGTTACGTCGTGCTACTAGGTTTTCAAGTAAATGTTAGTTTTTGTTCAAATAGTTTTAGCCGGTTTAAAGTGGTTTTGACCGATTAACAGTTCTGATTGTGACATATACATCGAAAAACTATAACTTAATTGTATTGCTATATTTGGTGTAAAGTATTATGAGTTGAAGTTAACATCCAAATTTTGCTAGTTAGAGTAAATTCATATGTACATCCAGAAAAACTTGGAAATGTAGATACATATTACTCATATTCATTGTTTTGTGGTTACAAACTTATACCATACATACCTATTTATAGTAGAAGTAAATAGCTAAATAATAAATAATAACATAATCCAAAGATAGATTTTATTTTCTACAAATACTTTTTAATCAAAATCTAGGCGGGGCGATGTCAGTCTCTTGTGTTGAGCAAGGTTGAGGTGTTGAGTATTATACAGAGACCTCTGGCGGCGACAATTCGTACTATACAACCGACAGCGACACAACAATGTGAAACTTTCCGAGCGCCTGTTGCTCTGATTTTCCTGCAGATGGCTCTGTCGTACTACGCGAAAACATTCCCTTACTTTTCCTCAAACTTCCACGTGTACTTTAATCACTTGGAAAATGGTTTTCCCAAGTAATTGCCTACTTAAATAAAATTAATGAAATTGTAATCGCGTTCTTTAATGAATCATTAAAATTATTAGGAAATCCGGACCTATATAAAATTACATTTATTTACGATATTTTCATAATACCCATTATCGTTTTCTTTGATAATACTAGACACAGAAACTACGTCATACAAATTATCACGACTTGATATCTTCGTGACTCGTAGTGCGTACATTTCACGTATGTTTCTCCAACTGTGCGGTTGTCGTGTGTTTTCCAGGAAAAGCATGCGTAGAAAATTTTGGTTCATTAAATAGTTATAGCGTTCAGACCTTGTAGAAGTTGTGCATACAAATATACAAATGCCAGTGCTATTGGGGTAATTTGCAATTTATATTATTCGAAATTATGATAGATACGAATTCTATTTATAAATCAGTTTACACTTAAGAATTTATCTCTGGCCCACGAGGTGCGACGCGACGAGTTTAAATCGAGTGGCGATTGTCTTATCTGACCTTATCTGCCGATGTACTCGTATGTTCAGAGTTAAGACCTATTCATGACATTGCGTTATATTAATCACTGTGTGCTATTGTTTCAGCTTCGATGTGGAGAATGGGGGTGGTGCGGGAGGCGCGGGGGGCGCGCGCTCTCCCCTGGAGGGGGGCTCGCCGTCCACCGCGCTCGTCCTGCAGGCCATGCCGCAGCGCCGCGAGTCCTTCCTCTACCGCTCAGACTCCGACTTCGAGATGTCGCCCAAGTCGATGTCGCGGAACAGCTCGATCGCCAGCGAAAGGTAAGATTCTCTCAATATACACACCAGATAGATCTGTACCTAGCCCACACAATCGAACTGCGGAACGTATCAAACACGCGCCACGCCCTCACGATACATGCTCTAGACATGACCTGATTGAACGCTGTATTCGAGACTTGATATCACGTATGCACTTAATATAACTTAAATCTTAACAAATCCAGTGGGCGACGTAAGCGCCTTACACTCCACAGCTGGTGCGCGCAGAAACATTTCACCCCGCAGTAAGTGGGATTGCAACGCGCACAGCATCACATACATACTATAGTCGGATGAGATTGCCATTTCAGGCGATCACAATGCATATTTCGCCTCGTCACCCATCACTCTGCAAGCAAATGAAAAGAGCTTTACAATGCTCAAAAAGTCACATGATTGGGCAATTCTGTGATGTGCCAGTGAGGTGGGTCGGAAGAATTTCACTTTATTACAGATTTAATCAAATTGATGGACTCACGATTCACCCTTTTGGTAATATTAAAAACCTTAGAAGGTTTGCCCTTAACAAGTTCGATCTCAAAGGACTGCAGGAACTTATTATACCTTCGTAACGGGCTGACGCGAAGTTGATTGACAAATTGATGAACGGAATTATTTTCAAAATTAGGCGCAACTTAAATTACTTCTTCAGCGTGAACCTCGTTGGCGGATGTTCCTGTAATAGATGTTTTGACTTCGAGGAAGGACCTGTACTTATTATTTATCATGATAAGGCCATTTAAAAGGCAAACTTGTCATAATTTGCTATATAAAGTAGGTAACCTTTATCAGATCCATTCCAACAATCAATTAAAAGTATGTGGTCAAAGTAAATAAACACAATTGTGCCTGAATTATACAAAAAATACATAAATAAACTAAACACTGTTTTTCGAGAGTAACAAACATGGATACAATTAAAACTTCTATCAACAAAGTAATAAAAAACATGAAATCCTACAAGATACCAGCATAGAAGTCATCATCATCTTTATAATGCATATTTTATTCGTTTCCATAAATTGTTCACAAAAAACATGTAATTCACGTAAGGTCAACTTTTAGGTAATTTAATTATAAATATGAAGAAAGCAGACATTTACTCTAAGTGTGAAATGGAGCATTTAATATTTATAATAAATAACTGTGATTTATTTGTCATAAGGTAAATAATTCGATTCGTACATTCCAAAACAAATCTAAATAAACAATGAACTTATCCTTCAAATTCAATTAAAACATTGCCTTTGTGTAAATATTATGTCATTCGTAATTTATTGTTCGTTCATGACTAAAATATATGAAATTAGCCCACTAAGAGGAATTTCAACAATGAAACTTAATTCACATATTTACCAAGATGATTTATCTGTGGTTACATTAAAATTGATTTCGTAAATACGTACGAATGAAACGTATGTACAGCTTGTTTTTCGATCATCTACATATATACAAGGTGTAGTTTTGCAACCTCGTCAAAATTCAGGAGGTTGTCATAGAAGACGTCAATAATCAATATAAATTACGGTACCTGGTCAATAATAATAAACGCTGCTTTTTTTGGTTGTTTTAATTTGACACTATTTCAGAATGAAGCCCTTTTTAAAAGAGGATAATCACCCGTTTATCGAATAAACGTCTGCGTTTATTTGTGTGTGAAAGCGCGGTTATAGAGCTAGTATTAGACGGGCCGTGTTTTAATACGGGTGGTGTACACTTATCGATTTCCGATATTAAGAAAAAAAAATTGTTTACTATTTGTTCGGGTCGAGAATCATTAGCATAGTTACCTCCTTGAATTTGACGAGGATGCAAAGCAACACCTTGTATAAATGGCAATCAAATAGTATCATAAAACAAATTAAGTACTTGTACAAAAGTTAACGATAGTAACACTATTGTTGATAATAAAAAATATGGCAGGTATTGAGAAATTTACAGAGATTACTAATTTAATCAGTGTCAACAAAATACTTGAAACGTCGTTGGCTATCATTTCATATCGCATTAAGTATTGCGATGATTCTAGATAATTTATTTAAAAATACTTAGTAGTGTGTCATGTTTAGCAGATAAAAATCTCTCTTTATGTTTTACACAGTTCATTTACTACGAATGATCATGATGTGACCCCATGACTGTTAGAAAATTATCGAAGCAGGAGCAGCAGTAGCAGTCAGACATACTATTCAATGTAATCTGATTATGTGTAACTAAGACATTACACTTGTCATCAATAAATGTTACTCACCGTAGGTTTTGTCGCCATTCTGATTTGCATGAAACAAAACAATCAACGAAGCCACACAGCTTCGCACACAGGACCAAAGTAAGCTAAACAATCATGTTCTATGTGAAATGTAACCGTATATGTTGTGAACGACTAACAAGTAGCCAGCTTACTCACATGCCGCCGCGTTCGGTGCCCGCATGCGACGTGCGACTGTGCGTGACGTCACGGTCGCCTGTTGCTGTGTTCACACCGTCACAGCACCGTGCACTGCAGGAGCCGCAGCGATGAACACAACATGCTAAGCCACCTCTACAGAGCCTCTCACTACACTACTCTAGCACAAACTTGGTGTGACGCTGATTCCCGCATACTTGTAAACGCGACCTGACCCGCTTAGGTGGCCTAACAATATGTGTCCTCTGATACCTTCGTTCTTTCTTTCTTTTCCTTATTTTTTAATTGCTTGCAGATTCAAGGAGTCCGAGGCGGCACAACTGGACAGAGCGTACGTATACTTACCTACGCACATATAATAGCACCACACCGCTTTATAAACTGTCTCAGATCTCTTAGCTTGCTCTCCATTCTTGCTTTTGTTGTGTTTAGAGCTTTCGTTGTTGGTGTGTGTTGTAGTGCTAAGGTTTGTTCTGACTCTTGATACAGGTGTCAGGAGTTGTTCTTCATGCTAAGTTTTTTATTGGTGGCATTTTGTTGATTCTGGAATTAAGGGCCTATCTTTTAAAGCTGCATATCATTTAGCATTGCGCAAAAAAACTAAACATAATTAAAATACAAAATTACCTATAGGTGTACATAACCACGAACTAAACAGGAGAACAAAACATGTCATCACAAGCTAAAGAATTACTATTCTGGAAAAATAAATAAACGATGGTTCGAAATAAATAAAAACCGATACAATAAACAAAGTCTCATGAGGATACTTTAGGAAATAAGCATGTCGGAGAACATGATATATTCGTACCGTACCACTTCTGTATATATTTTGATATCACTATCGAACTCGAATATTGCATGCTTCTAACTTGATTGCTTCTACATATGATGATCCTATTTGAAAACCAACGAATCAAATTAAGGCATGTTTCACACGAATTTTATTGGATTCGGCTCTGTTTCAGCCATGCGTATTCGATTTCGTTCAAATGATTTTACGTAAATCAACCAGAGAGATGAATATCGATGATACTTTTCTTATTGTGTGAAGACATTCGATGCTTCGATATAATTCGGATTGCAATTTTTGTTGGTTATCCATTTATGTCCCATTGCGGGGCAAAAGCCTTACCCATATCTTTCCAAGTAGTATTTTCGTGCGCCATCTCGAACCAGCCATCGCAGTGCGTCCAGGAGGGCTTCAGCAGAATTGTAATGAAACAGACGCAATTAATATTATGAGTACCTTATGACCATTATACGAATTGTAAAATATCAATTTCAACACAAAATCTATAGTATTGTCGATTCATATTATTTTCGTATTATGATTCTGCTACACTAGACACGGAGATGGCCGATGGAGCAAGGCTTTGACCGAGTGGTGGCCAAGGTTAGGCCAAAGAAGCCAGGGTCGCCCTAAAGCTCGTTGGGTCGACGATATCGTCAATGCAATGAAACACCTGGATAAGGGATGCACAGAACCGGGAAGTGTGGCAGAAAAAAGGGGAGACCTATACCCATTGGGTGATTCTGGGCTGATATAATAATGACGATTCTGCTTTCGTTCTTTATCGTGTGGTTAGTGCCTAACCACACGATAAAGAACGAAAACTCTGACACCAGGTCAGAGTTTTTATGCCGCCCATGGGCCTCTGACTTGGCATAACATGCCGTCGAGAAATATCTTTCAGACGAGCTGGTTTCCTCACGATGTTTCCGAAAACGCACATGATTCCGAAAAATCAGAGGTGCATGTCTTGGGTTCGAACTCGAGACCTATGACTTGGCAGTCCAAATGGTCACACCACTAGGCTATCACTGCTTGAAAGATTCTGTTAAAGCGGTTTTTTAGGCCCCCAGATCATCTCTTTTGGGCCGGCCTCGGCGGCGACGTCCACCCTCAGGCACTATCAACGTTTGCAACCATCAATTCAAAAATATTCTTCGAAAATTCCCTATTATAGATTAAAAGGTATCATGAAAGCCATACTTTCAAGCGGCAATATTGAGAAACTTATAATTGGAGCCATCGATTGCGAAGGTTTTATTGTCGTGTATATTGTCGTTGCACTGATAATAAAATAAACTGGAGTCACAGCCTCTCATTTGTAGTATTATAATATGTACCTACCCCTAGGCCCGTTTATATTGAAAATATCGTCTGAAATGAAATGCCCGTTGTTCTTTACAATTATTTAATTGGAATTTTTCGAATAGCTATACAGCGACAAACAATTGCCCGTATCGAAACTCCATTTTATTTGCAAACCACTTTCAAAAGCAAACATATCTGTATTTTAAATCGCACGAAAATCTGTTAGTAGATTATGTAAATCTGCTATAGAATAATCAGCCCATAGTGTCCCCACAGCTGATACATAGGCCTCTTCTCTGAGAGGTTGCCGTAATTCACCACGCGGACCCAGTGTGGGTTCGTATCCATATCCACTATCATCATCTACCTAGCTTTTTTTCCCAACTATGTTGAGGTCGGCTTCCAATCTAACAGGATGCAGCTGAATACCTGTACTTTACATGAAGCGACTGCCTATCTGACCTCCACAACCCAGTTAGTACTGGTTAATACGATACCCCTTGGTTTGACTGGTTGTCAGACTTTTGGGTCACTGACTACCTGTAACGACTGTCAAATATCTACAAATAACAGCCGGGACCAACGGCTTAACGTGCTTTCCGAGGCACGGAGGAAGCTCGGCATGTAATGGGTAGTCACCCATCCACGGACCATCCTAGGCAAGCACGGCTTAACCTGAAGATATACCCGAGCGGATGTTATTATTTAGCCACTGTACCAGACTGTATTACAGGTAAATACGTTAAAAGGTTTTTGATGAAGCGGTCCTGAGAGAGTCATAATTGATCATTGAGTGAGATACTCGATTGACAACTCCCTAATGAGACTTAATTGAACATCGTTAAAAACAGTTTAGCGATCCCGAATCTTCTAAAGCCGTCTGTTGGATTAAGTTATAAGTACACGTGTACTTAGGTCACTTGACTCTATACAAATTGCTTCCAAATCAAATTAGGTGTGGATATTGTAGGTCATTAATTTTACATTTCAATTAAAACTTGTAAATTAGAAAACGTTACGATATCTATCTAATCACTATTTTTTTAGACATTTGTCTGAAAAGAATGAATAAGAGTATTAAGTGCTATTCAAAATCTGTTAATTAATTTAATCCAACTTCAATCCTGTTAATTAAAATCATATTTAATTATCTTTTGAAACATCTTGTAAAACGATATGTGCTGCATTTTGACACTAATTAATCATTATTTCTGTGCAAAATTAAATATATTTAAATTTAATAAAAATTTGATACTCAACATTTTTTGTTTTTACACAAAAGAATGCCCTTAAAATGATCCGCACTTGATTTGCAATCACATAGAGTAGAAAATTTCTGTCTGTACCTTCTTTATCCACTTCTTTTAATTCAAACTTATCTATAATTTTTCTAAAGTAACGTTTGCTTTAGTAATTGAATGTATTTCCATCACAAAGGAATCAAACAGACTATACCATTCGTAGATGTGAGATGATTTACAACGAATATAAACTTTGAGTACAAATACGAGCCTTGAAGCATTCCCTGCGGCATTATCTAAATAAACGATTATTTATACTATGGAATAATATTGTTAAATTTAACGATAACATTGGTTTTATTCATTGCTATACACAAGGAAACTTCGTGTGCGAATATATTTTCTTAAATCGTTTTTTTAAGGTTCTTATATCTGCAAACTTAATTTATAATGAACTAAAATGGCATATTACTATCGACAGATTTGCTAAACATTCTTTAGGTACTATCCTAGTTTGAGATAGTCTGTTAACAAAGTTAGTCGAGTCTTGCATCCGGTATCTGGAAGGCTAAGTAACTAGTAAACACAATTTCCTGACAGATTTTCAAACTCGCGTCATCAGTTTTCATTAGCTGCTGTAATTGCACTTTGCCAATAAATCTGTATCAGACAACAATATCTGTATCGTCTAGTAATGTTACATAATTAGACTGTCAAAACCTAGAGGGCTCAACACGAAATTGCGTTGTTAACTAAAATAGAAGTTAACTAAAACAAGTCCTCGAAGGTAGTAGCATCACCATCATCAATAATTCACAAATATGAACTTGACATGTAACACATACTACACTTGAAAGCGACTCCCACCTTGGATGTAAAATAATCGATACCGACAGTACGGCGTACCGGGACCGTCATATTTTTCATCTCGGCTGATGTCTCTCTGCCTTACGATAACAAGTACCTACGCGTATATCTGATTTGTCTTTGATATTGATAATACTCTTACTGCCCCTCGATTTCCAAGTCGAACATTGATTACCGGCGCCCACCGTCGCCAGTTTCCATTAGCGCCAAATTTATCGTCGGGCGGCGTCGCGCGCTCTCGGGCCCGCACGAGGCGCTCGCGCGAGGCGAGGCGAGGCGCGGGCGGCCGGGCGGCGGGCGAGCGAGTGGGACGCGCCCGCTGCGCCTCGCGGCTCACGGCTCCATTGATAGTCCGCGCGGGCTGCCGGCGACACGCCACCTCATGCCCAGCGACACGCGATGCACGTAGCTCTGCTTCTGCCGCACTAACCCCTACCGTCACTCAAACCCCAACTAAAATGTGACTTAAAGCGTCGGTGGTATTCAAACGCGAAGTGATCTCCTCTATTATCTCACTGTTCCAAGCCAAAAAACATACCGTGCATTTTATTTACTTGAGTGTTTGAGATTCGCGGTTGAACGGTTGGCCACTGTCGAGGTCGTTCACTGATCTGACAGGTTGGCCCCGCCGAGCGCTGCACGCAATGCTCGAGCATCAGCAACTGCGTTTAAATTCATCGGTGCCAAGGATGAGGCCTAACATAAATGAATACCTTTAGTTTTGAGAACCGACTATCCACTGACTAGTTAAAATTAGAAGCTTACGTGATAATATATTTTATGTTATAAATACACAGGATTCACTTAAATACTGCTATCGATAAGGACAAAGTGATAAAGTTATCTGAACATATGTATGTCGAAGTGTTCAATCCAATAGGAGATTAGGCTGAAACAATTGTTATTTATATATCGACATTGCATGGCTGGGAAGCTACGAGTGTTTATATAATAGCGAGCGGGAGTGTCATCTTACTGAGCTCGACACTAACAACAGTCATTAGTGGGCAGCGGCGCGGGCGCGGCGTAGGAGCCGGTGTGACCGTGTGAGTGGTGACCGGTGCGACGTCACGGCGATGACGATCGGGACGCGATAGGTCAATCAGTCGCGTGTACGCGTGTGGCGGCGTGTTATGCAGTGAGTCAGTGCCAGTGGACACTGTGGACGGCGACACTGCGGCAGTCATGCAGCGGTCAGGGTCCCAGTCGGAGCGGCTGGGCAGCGCGGGCGCCGGCGTCTCGTTCATCGCCAAGAGCTCGGCGTCAGAGCACAGCATGTCCACCGGCGTAGCGGCCGGCAGCAGCGGCGGCACGCTGCCCCGCACGCTCAGCACCAGCGTGCTCAGGATTAAAAACAGATCCACGTTTTGGGAGAAATTCTGGGACGAACGCACCAGGCGCGATGCGTGAGTAAAATTAGCTGTTTTTCTTCAATCTCTCAGGCTTTCAGCTATAGAACACAACATATCACCAACGAAAATCTACGCAATAACACTACATGGCTTATCACGTGGGAAACAGACAGCATGCTCGAATGTTTCACGCATTAGTGAAAATTGGACTATTAAAGGAAAATTCCTATGTGATCAATTACGACTAACTTTACCTAGCAACATCTAATCATTGCGTAGAACTAGATAAGTAACAAAAAATATTGACAAGGGACTTTACACTTCCACAAACGGACTAATTCTGTATAGTATCGTATAGACCACGAAATGTTTGAATTTCCGTTTAACAAGCGCTCTATTTTTAGACAATGTCAAAAACAAAGACCGCAGCCACGAGGTAAAGAAATATAACTATGTAGTTTCGTCTTCCTCATACAAATGTTCTACAATGTAGATCGTTGTTAACTTGTAAATCAATCGCAGTTTACACGATGCCTACTGGTTTGTTGTTACATTGAAAATAGCCTCATAAATCTCATTGTTTTCTTTGCGCGGTAATTGTTTTCGTTGTACCGACTTCTAGCAAGTATATACGAAGTACGTCGGCATTAACCTTATTAGAATTTTCATCAAGATCCTCGGTCCTCGCTGGGTACATTCATCTGGGTTTATGTTTAGAGTAATTGCGCGCTGACTATCTAAACTCTCTGGGGACCGTCAGCCACGTCCCTCCGTGCTCACAACCGTAAAAACAAATCTACATTATTCTTAGCAACAATTAATAACATGAGCGTTGTTTGCGAATTGTTAATTACAATATATTAACTACTTCGTACGTTTATTAATTGTGCCAGGTGTAGCGTCCACCGCTGTTACTCCAAAAGGCGAGCTGACTGTTAATTGGCCTGCCAAAAACATGAAAATTCGCAGTTCGAGGTGCATTAAAAAAGCATCCGTCAATTATCCATTAACGAGACTTAAATGGATGCCTTTTTGGCTGTAAACTATAGTCGGTTATAAATGAGATATTACCTGCTGTGACATTGTTACGAGCAGACATTAAAGTTTGCTAACTGAACATTTTTCATTAAGATGAACGACCAGTAAAACAATTACCTTAATAAATAAAATCACGACGTCATTTTACTTGGCAGTGTACAGAAGGTAGTCGTAAGTACAAACAATAAGAAGGCTCACAAACTGTATTTGCAAAATCTATAAAATCTATTGTTTCTGATCAAATATTCGAGTAACCGGATGAACGGTAGGGTGGCTACAGCCCAGGGTGGGCCCAATACGCCTCAAACCACTCTTGCGTGAAATAAGACAATTAAAGGGATTGTACGATTGTTCAAACTGTTGGTAGAATATATATACCTATATACATATATAACGACGACTAACGACGTCAGCATAAATGGCAAATCTAGAGGTACGTTGTATTCCATGCAACGTGCATATAGAGTAGATAGACGATAGCAATTTGCATTCACCTTCACTGCGGTATTAAGTGTAATAGCGTTGGAGCGGATCTCCGTGCACCTACCTGTCGTGTTATATAGATTACACCCACCAGGCAAGAGCTTTTTCGATAATTGCCAACTAAACTTAGAAATAAGCGCTCATAAGTAGAGGCAACCTACGCGATATTCTCAGATATTGTTCGAAAACACAAAGTACTATACAGATCTTTGAGCAACAAGTCTACCCAAGTATTTGAGTTTGACGTCACAATTTTATGCATCAATATCTAAGCCCTTTAAATCAATTTAAATTTTCAGTGACGGTACATCTGTTCTGCGATTCAATTTATTTGATTTACAGAGCTGAAAGCTGCCCTTTGAGATGTCGCTGGTACCACAGATTTCAAAGGTCGCTTCGATTTTGGCGATAATTCATCCAATTTTGCTAGTAGATTGGGTAAGCATAAATTTCTCCACGTGTACGCAAAAATGCTACAAATGATGTCAATAATAACAGAAAATATTTTAGATAAATTACAAAAACACGTTTCGACAGATAGATATTCGAAAATAATACCAATTTTAGTTGGTAGATATAGTAATAATGTTGCCATTTAGATGCCTACTAAAAATTTACAATACAACAATAAATTAACAGCAAATTCTAGTAGAGGCATTTCAACAATCTGATGGTAAAGGTTAATTTTCATATATGAATACCACTCTAAAATCTGCTAAATATTATCTAACACAACTCAAATATGCCACTATTAGATTGATTCAAGTAATGTACCTGAATATTTTATAATATTTTAGTCTATTTTTATCTTGGTATTTTCTGCATATTCTCATTTTTATTCCCTTTTCGCTGGGCGTGGAAAATAAATTCTGTAAACCTATTTAGCCGGCTGAAAATAGACTTCGTTCGTTGAATGGTATTGAATGGTTTTATAAAATAAAAGCTGAGCTACGTTACCTAGTTAAAAGAGTGGGCTTTAATTGGAAACACGTGGTCGGTGCAACCAGCAGCCTCTAGCTTTAAAATAGAATGAAAGAGATGAAAGCATTCATCTACATTTTGCTAACTAAAGTTCAAAAGTCACTTCAGTTACCGACCTTTGTTTATTTTTATACTCCATTACGGAGTTAATTGATTAAAGCTCATAAGCCATTTTAATTGTGGTCGTTTGGCGATCTACCGCAGATACCTAAGTTCACCTTTCGGGATGAGTGGCTTGTTGAACTCAACTAACAAAAGAGCTGCTTTCGTATCAAAAGCCTTACGTGTAGGGATCCGATTAAACCACGAACATGTAACTTAAAATAGGTTAAAAACCAAGCTTGTGAACGTTAAAATGATAGACGATTTGCTTGCAATCTTCTGGAGTTTTGCCAAGTTTCACAACAATATACCAAACATGTCTGCAGACTTAACAGTAAACAACCACTGACATGACCATGCTTCTTCTAAAACAAAGAAACACCTATATGAGTAGGTATATGTGGAGTAGATGCCGATAAACAGGTACATATATTATGTTATTTCCATAAGATTGGCAAGCTTTAACCTATGCCAACAGATTTGCCATCAACCGTGCCAAACGTTCGATGAAATATAAACGTACTCATAACCCTCATAATAATCAACAAAATTCATTGTATGTATGTTACCATAAGTAGCTATCAATATAGATACGATAAGCGTGTCAATGACAATTTAAATGGAGTCTGCCCAAAATTTGGCGACGAGTTTGGCACTTTCAGTAGCGTCCATCAGCTCCTGTGATGTGCAAGCAATTGGATAGGCAGGACACGATATCAAGTCTCCCATTGTTTGTGGGGCAACACCACATTTACACTCCAGGGCAAAGTCATCGATGAAACTCCACCTGAACAGGTTTTCCTTGCTTCGGCCAACCTTTATCCGGAGTCTATTCAGAGACTCCCAGGTCAGCCATGGCAACTCGTTAAAAAAAACTACTGTTAAACTTATACTGGAATAAGATCTGTAACATTTCCACCCACAACCTTGGTGACCTTTTCATTTTCCGAGAAAAATGAATTGAAGGGCCATAGGTAATATGATAATATTTTAAAAGAAATATGAGATAATGTACAACGTCATTGAGTCAAGTCAGAACTTCGTTCGCAACACGACAATGTTCAGCCGTGTTCTATCTATATTTATCTTCAACAAACCACAAATCAACTGCAGCGCTTCTGGTGTCGACTTTATTGTTATATTACTAAATCCAATTACCACGAAATGTATTAACTATTCCTTTGAACAACTGTATACAATTATACATAAGAACAGGAATCTCTGAACTTTCTTTATCACGTATTGTATGAGAACGTAGCCTCGCCGCCGAAAATGTTCCTTCATTATTAACTTTTACCTGAACTTTATGTGAAGATAACCCCCAAGTGAAGTGCTATAACTTTCGCAGTTTAATATACGAGAATCCTCCGGTAGCATTAATACAGTTGATAGCTACTACAGTGGAAACAAGTTCTTCAGATAGCGAACATATGAGCTCAAGGCCGTAAAGCATGTCAGGGGAAATAATTGTCGCCCTTCAAACTTCATGTTATACAGCGAAGGTACGCACGACGACCTATCAAACTATGCATAGCCAGTATACGCTGATCTCTCATAGTACTGGAAGCTCATACAAAGTGAGGTCAGGTTATGCTAGAAGTATATAGCTTGATGTGTCGCCGTGTGTACTGCAAAGAAAGTTCACAGTGCATAATTGCCTGCATTGGATTTCCCATGAGCTTGAAACAATATAATTGCAATGTCAGGCATTTCGATCTACTTCTAACTTGTTAAACAATTAAAATTTATGAAGGTTCTGGTGTTTATATGTCTGAAATTTGGATATTCTTACTTCAAAATATCTGTCGTTTGGATAGAGTAATTAAGCACCCCAAATGGATGTTTGAGAATATCGTAACTGTCAAGAAAGGAGACATCAGGAAGAGATTTAAGATTAACGTCAACGATAGATCTTGCACAATAGAAAACCCTAGTACTCGAGGAAAATATTAATATCCTCAAAAAATATGATGTTCGGTATCTAGCGGACGTACTTTATATTTAATCCCTATATATTTTTTTTTGTATTTTATCCCTGTTTTCCTGACAACAATACTGTAAGAAGATTGTTTTATGTACAAAAATAGAATGGGACATACGTCTGTGACAGTCGCCGATATCGTATGCCCTTTCCTTTATACCGATCATGTTTCCCTTCGCAGCCATTGTATGAAGAGATGTTATCCGAACGCACGGAACGCAATATATCCTAAGGATAAGTAAACACGGGTAGGTATCCGATACCGAGAGCCATCGTCAATAATATACGAGTTATCGCGATTTGAAATCGATCACTCGGTGTTGCATAATCGTAATTGATTTTATAGCCACTAAGGTGCACCTGGCTGGATGTCAATGGATGCATTTCGGTTATCTATTTATTATTGTAAACCAATAAATATTTTTACTCGCAATTCTGTTTTCACAGTCTCCATAAACATTAAATATTTAAAATCAGTGAAAGTAGAATGATCTGCAATCTTTTAAATCTTTGATGCTGTATAGAAAATAAATAGGATCGATGTTCAATCGTCTCCACATACTCGGAGCTCTTACTTTTATGAAACGAATTCTCTTTTTTTCGATCACGCAGATGAATGAACTTATTCGCCGCAAAATAAATATCTCAAAGACAAAAAATATATGTTTATACTTAAGTAGACGCCACTGTATACGCTATCGTATTGTTTATAGACACGCTATATCTTATTGGCTTCAATTTATCTTGCGTTATATACCCATGCACCTATTTCCATCAATTTCCAAACACAAAAGTTCTTAATCAACATCGTTTATTTATATCGGCATCGCAGTAACTTCTCATTATTAAATTAAGTGACAGAATTCGAACATATTTCGTGGAAATTCTTGCTCTACCCAATTGCCCGATGCAAAACGGACGGGCGAACCTATTAAAAGTTTCCAACAGAGTTGGAAACTCATTGACAAACGATCAAACAAGTCTAGCGCGATAAGGGTACTATACGATACAGGTACTCCGTCGAGGTACATTATTCATGTTTTATTCACTGCATAATTACTGCTTCCAAAGTTATAGGACTCTAAAAATTAAAACTTTTACTCGCATTATAAATCATCTGAAAGTACCATAACATTTCTAACTGGGGGTGAACAAACCATTGACAGTGAGACAAGAATCTGTGTACATTGAGAAAAGCTTCAAAGAAAACAAATAAAAATGAAAGGCAATAAAAACAAAACGTACAATTTGAGTTTTATTGCGTTGTAGTAAAATATGTAAAACTTTTATAGCCAAAGCTCAGTCGTCTACAGATACATAGAAAAAGTTAAGCTTTACAGCGAATTTACATTTTACTTCAATATTCATTAAATATTATTATTCATTAAGTTAAAGGTGAATTTCTCGAAGCACAAAGATCGAAAGAAAAACAAAATTTATGAAGAAAGAAAAGTTTTTGTTGGAACCGATCAATAATTCACCTCTTTGAAAGAATGTATTTGCTGAAAGCTATCGATTTACAGGGAAATATGACGGCGAGTTTTTGGTTTTGTGTTTAGCTTTACAAACAGAACTTTGAATTTAGTATTTGTCGAAGCAATTTACTTTAAAATGTATTTAGATAGCTAATATAGGAAAGAGGGGTACTTATTTCCATTTAGGAAGTTCAGTGAGCAGAGGAAGTCTACGTTATTTCCTCTTCCGTCGGCCACGGGTGGAATCGTAAAACCAATTTTCTCCCTCTAGACAACCTGTTAAGTGCTTTTCAGCGAATAAATCAAAAAGTGGGTTATTGTACAGTAAACAAATATAAACCAGTGCCGAATTACCGCTTCAGATTCTCTCAAATATTTATGAATGTTGTTTTCACGCTGGAATTTACCTAAACCTCTTAAATCTTATTATCAATTAGATTTTATTTTAATTCTTACATTATGGATATCTAAAAAATTCTGTCAAGTATGTATGATTTTTGTTCAAGAAAATAGAAACGTTGTAGCTATACTTATAGGGGTGAAACACGTAACAAAATAAGTAGGCAGTCCATAAAAGCTTAATCTTGTTATTCTGTAAAGAATTCAAAGGTGACCTTTTCAGCCAACGTCACCTTTGAAGCTTAAAGGAATCACACAAAATCTGATCTATAAAAATTCTTGGGCCTGGAAAATTCTTAACGATTTACGAATTTCAATAAATTGTGTCAAGTATTGACCAAAAAATTACAAGGCTTTGAAATAAAAATCCAGGTTTGGTAAAAAAAAATGAAAAAAAAACATTGTTATAAAATGATGGAAGTCGTGATAAAACTGGGAATAATTGTTCACTGGCCCAACACTTGTGATTTATCGTGTAATTCAATTGTTTATCGGCCCAATCCCGTTTATTTTCCGTTCTAATTTATTGCGAAATGCCTGCTAGGAATCATAGCAACGGGTTTTATTTTAGAAGAGTAGGTACCTGTTGGCCATTTTAACGCTCCGCTTCTTAGGATGAAATCGACAAGTCTTGTCAAGATTGTCTTAATTGCTTTCTATATTTCTGTAAATCAATTTTAATCAGAGGAATTATTTGGGGTCGGCGCAGCATGTATTCCATATTTCTCTTCTCTACTTTCCATCTCAGCAGTCAGCTCCTTTCTAGCCATATCATCAATGTATGTAACGTAAAGAGTATAGTAATATATTTAATTTGTTTCGAATTTCTATCATAGACAAAATAGTCGCACAGTCTTCAAA
Source organism: Standfussiana lucernea (assembly GCA_964057025.1). Lineage (NCBI taxonomy): Eukaryota > Metazoa > Arthropoda > Insecta > Lepidoptera > Noctuidae > Standfussiana > Standfussiana lucernea. The sequence continues at coordinate 10,880,136 of OZ059789.1, forward strand.
AAGTTAACCTCAAAATGTACAGAATTTTATCAGTGCAGTGTGAAACAGAATAATCAATATAATAATTATTATAAATTTCTGTAACTATAACATATGAGTACAATTGTGGTGAACCACAATAACCAGAATCAAGATGCAGGATTTGATATTGAGGTAGGTAGAGAAATTGTCTTACAAAATCGCGCAATGTTTATAGAATTTATTTTCACAGCAGCTTTAGTCAATAAACAATGTCAAAATAAATGTTTCTACATAAATACATAGGTACATTTAACTCCAGTTGTAGTATGTAATATCCTTCTAAATCTACAATTAAATACTTTTAGAAAAAGTGTTAACATAACAGGAAAAAAACCCGTATTAGATAAATTCAACTTGAACTCAGCCGGTGTTTGTAAAATAAAACTGAACACACAACCGGATAACGTATGTATATGTGTGGTGTGAACAAATACTTCATTAATGACTTAAGACTTAATTAACTTACAAAAACGTTACTCATGTTGTTATTTGATGAGCATAAACACTCATCGGGTGCCTGTAAATGTAGATAAATCTGTTTACGAAGAGTTTTCACAAACCCATTTTAAAGGGGAGCGTCGGCCTTCAGTGCAGTATTGGCGAATGGACGTAACAATACTAAAATTGTTTACATGTCGAACTGTACGTAACACAATAAGCGGCATCGTAATCTCGGAATGTGGTTTTATACAATTTACCGTCCGTACGTGATTTGGCGCGGGATGTACAGAAAATAGTACTAAAACAGAAATCGTATCGAAACCAATCTGCGGATAAGTACTTATATCGGGGTTGTTAAATGGATTTTTTAAAGTAGGTACTGGACATAAATAAAACTAGGTTTCGGCATTGAAATATAAATATAAGAGGAGACTTCGGTGTATCGATGTAAAATTATTGCATAACAAAATCAGAGAAACAGAAAGTAGCTTGTACCCAAACCTATAAAAAATCTTTACAGAAGATATAAATACACTTCCATAGTGATTGAACATTCATAACTAACAGACAAAGTCTCTACAATTGCTGTACAAGTATTTGTTTAGGCCGTTGTAATTTATTAATTGAGAGCAATTGTCTTTTATCTGCTTCTACAATAGACAGATGGACTGCTGACGCCTCATAGATCAATAAAAAGATACATAGACCAAGCTAAAAGACCTTGAATAATCGTTAGAGCAGAGCCAACAAGATTGTTCCAAAATTTATTGGAGTTCAACGTACCCATTAGATTTGCATTTAGTAAAAATTTTAATATTGAAGATGCTACGAAAAAAAATCCAATTCATTTTATTACTATCGCACATTATATTTCGAATAAAGAACCATTGCAAAACTTCAATTGTAGTAAAAAATCAATAAAGTGTTTGTCTAATAATAGCTATGAAAATTGACTCTGGCTGAATGATTGATATGAAGAAGCGAGACAGCATAAACGTGCATTCAAGGTACTCGTAAATCAATATTATGCCTTGTACGTTATCGTAGCGTTGAGAAAGGTAATCGTTACTTGTTTCATTCATTTCTGTTCTGTTATCGACAGTAACAGTTACGAGTTTCAGTGAAGCTTTTAGTTTAGCTCCAGCTCCCAACAACTGCGAAAACTCCAGCTGAATGACATTTAAACTTGCCGAACACAACTTTCCCGTCCCTTCCGACTGCGGTTATGTCTAAACTAAATAAAACATTCCCAGTTTTGTGACTATGGATGTCACAGAGCCTAAACTTATGACGGTAAATAATATGATTTTGGCATGAAATACTTATAACTACCCTTTGTACCCTTTTGTTACCTTTATTTCCTAAAGTTCCCAAAAAGAAAAAAACATATTTTATCACTTTGGTAGTTGTACTCCTAATCAGTATCGATATAAAACGAATCTATTATCCACTCTATTTAAAACATCACGCTATAATAATGAACAGACCTTTTATGAGTTTTTATATGTGAAGTAATTTTACATCCAATTGTCCAATTAGAGACGCTTAAAAATAACTCCTACAATAAGATATGGCTGGAGCTAAAAATACCAGACGTATAATAAAAGCGAAACGTTTTAATTAATCCTGTGCTATTTGTGAAGCTCAACGTAAATACTCGAGCGGGCTTAATAAGAGAGATGCGTTTGCAGAAAACTCGTGTGGATAGTGTGCTGGGGTGTGTAAGACAAACTCTCCGACAGACCATTACACTAAAAAATACTGAGATTTTCAAAGCAAAGTGAGTAATCCAATTTGTTACCGAGGTTCTTTCAAATTAGTTGAACAGATTGCAACTGAATCCTTCAATAATGAAAACAAAGAAAACATCGCCTTTGTGGGAACTTTGTTCGCAGAAGATAATAATACAAGTTTCAATCGATAGTTCTAAGTTAGGAGTACCTTTTACGTCGATACCGAGGTATAACTTGTCTAACAAATAGAGTTACATCTGTATGAAGCGTGGTAAGCAGTTGAGAGTATTATTGTAGTGTTAGTGTGGAACGAACTTGATGTCTTACAAAGTCCATGACCCCGTTGAGTTCTACAGTTTTTGTAGCTCGTTGTAAGCAAAAATACTAGAGACGTGGGTGGATTTCATTTGTTTGTTCTAAGCAACGAGCTTAGATTTTTTATTGGACATTTTTTATTTCGCTACACTTTGTTGAGCTTATAGTAAAAAATATGTAGTTTATTGATTGCTTCATTTTGCAGAATGCTACCAGTATGTTTTAATTTTATTTCAAATTAGTTTTAACTAAATGTGCTTTGCGGCTCATGCGATCTTGCATCATGCTGATTTCCATGCAGATGGCATGTAAAGTTTTTTATTTATCGAGATAAAAATTATGCTTTTTAAGTAACAAATAGAGTCAAACTTATTTGCCAAGTAGATAAAGATTTATGTATATTTTTCAAATTTAGGTCACTAACTTTGCTACCGACGAAGCTTCAGAGCTAATCACGATCTTTTACGCAGCCATAAAATATAAACAAGCAAAATAGGCATGAAAACTTTCCTCTCGATACTACTCAAAGAACTTTTGCGCTGTTCTCATTTCATACATATATAATGAAAACATATTATACTACCCTCTTTATTAGGAAAAATAATGCCCCGCTTTGTTTATGAAGGTACTTCGTCTAAGTGAATAACGGATTATTACCCACTCACTATTCCCTTCTTGAATACATATGTATACCAATGTTGTTCTGTAGAAATCGAGGTTATGGGCCCTACTTTGTTAAAGCTAATCCAATTCGGACAGACGAAGAAAGTATTTCTACAAGTCCGTTTATCGCGTAAAACAATTTAAGACAATCAAATCTTCCACCCACACGTTTACTTTAACAGCGCTACCGTTTCTCGGGTCGCAGTAAGAGGTTTTCGTACAAAGCTTCGCTTTCATGTTTTCGATTCATATCTGATATGCTCCGTTTGAAATAGTTCCACTGCTATTATTTTATATTCCTTATAATTGAGTTAGTTCTCTCGGGCAGGATGCAGTAAACGAGAAAAGTGGTCTCCCGGCTATGGCCGTTCGTTAAAGTTAATGGACTGCGACTATAGCTAGGACTAGCGGAGAGTTGAGAACTCGTCCAAACGAGGCTCCCTTACAACATACTCGTACGTTAATATTCATGGCATTACGCATTAAGTCCCGCTCGTTCTAAAATGGGGACATTTGAATTTAAAAGGTCCCATGTGATAAACGGTCCAATTTATCGTTCGTACACCCTGAAAATGACTCGAGATTACGCTGCATGAATCGCATTTGTTAGGTTCGTAAGCTTACAATAAATTAAATAAGGGAAACATACCTTTTTACTAAATTAATGTGACACAAACAATACGCTGATAGTACAACGTAATAGATTAGAAACACGATAACCCATCTATTAATAACATTTCATGTCAATAAGGAAAACTAAAAAACATGAAACGAGAGAATGTTAGCTATTAATTATATCAAAATTGTACTACCTACAAACTACATAGGAATACTTCATTCTGTAAATAGAAATGATATTTGAAAACGTAATATTTCCATCGTTACTGTAGTTTTGCTTACTTGTAAGTAATGATCTTACACACGAACACACCTTAAGCACTAAAGCTTAAATCTTATGCACCTGAGAACAAACGATGTATTCCCAGATTTTGGCCCAAAAGCCCTTTTTATATGCAGATTTCCTCCAGTATACTCTCAAAACCGACTGTAAAATTTAATTCAGATCGCGGTGTGACGTGTCGCTTACAAACTGGCAAGTAAACACGATATAAATTATCTACCAGGAATTCACGAAGCACGACTAGTGCACAAATATAGGTAAAATATTCAACCACTAAGATATGTGAGAATGCGCACGTGCGACAGCGAACGGTAGCGTAATTGTCTGAATAAGGTACATTATCAAGGTGTGTCATGATAAGTTGTGTTCCACGGTAACATATATCTCGATGATACAATAATATCGTGCTCACGTACTCCAACTGGCTCGCTAAACCACAGAATTAGGCACGTGACGCCGACTGGGCATGCGTCCAAACTGGTCCGCCAAATACAACGCCATCCTTACCTTCACATGACTGTCAACTCACATGATTCCTACGATTGTAATAGATTTAACACTCAGTTAAACACTTCTTGTACGTAGTGTGTTTGTCATTATTTATTTTAGTGCAAAATTCCATAGTAATTGCACACTGTAGTAATCATCATAATTATGTAGAAAAGAAAAGGACAAAATTAACAATCGAATCGAGAGGTAAAATAGTTTGCGTCAGACACAAAATCTACAGTAATTAATTGCTGAACAATGGGCCTCCGTAAAGCGCTACGATCGATGAAAAATCTAAAAACATCATTATGTCTTTAGTAACCTCTAATAAAATTAACCTGAAGTATAGAAAACAAGAAACATTCTTATTCTGTGTCTCGAGGGCCTGAAAGTACAAAGCTAGTTTTTATGCAACAATTAATATAATTCTAAAGTAGTTTATCTCTTTTTTTTTGTTTTTCAATTTAATTTAAAATAGTACTAGGAAATTGCGAGTGTCTCACGTATATCCTGGGACCTGTAGATAATATTTGTTCTTCCAAGTTTACTGTAAAGGTTTTCCGTCTCTACAAATGAAACTCGGCTAGTATATTGCGTTTTATACAGTTGTCGGGTGATTGTTTACAGGAGACATAAGACCGCAACAGTAAATAATAAATGTTTTTTTTTGTCGTCAGAAAGCATTATATAACAAAACGTCTTCGCTATATCAGCGCAGCGTATACGATGTTACGTAGCGTATGCGTTGGCACGAGTTGCGACGCCAACTTAGCGTTTATGCTACGAGATACGGCGCCTGCGTAGCGTTTAACCTACGTGAAAGCCAAAACACCAGTCTAGCATTTTGCTACGAGGCGCTGCGCCTAGCTTACGCGTATGCGTTTGGATACGAGACTTGACGCCTACGAAACGACCAATACGTTACGAATTCGCAATCTCAAGCAATGTTTATATTATACTTTATAGCTAAAATACATCAATATTTTATGTGCTCCAATTCTCGTCGAAATCATTTTTAACAATTTAATATTTGGGATGTTACCATTTTGTTTACGATGTAAACACAGATACGAGTTAATTCTCGGACGATCCGCCCGCGCGACGCTCAAATGTTGTTTCTTAATATCATCTCACATCTCATCATAACATACTCGCCAATGAAAACAAACTCCCGTGCGCCATCTCCTTTAATACTCGAAAATATCTCTTCATACATATTTTGCCCTCATGAATAAATATCCTATATTCTCCGTATATTTACTACCACAGTCATATTTGAATGTTAAAGCGTCGAAGCTATTATTTTATTAGCCATTCAAAATTGTTTTAAGCGAGACAGCGTTTTATTGACAATCTTAACTTTTGTTTTTCTTTTAAGAGTAATTTCAATATTGAAATTCGGAGGATAAACGTTGGATGATGGTAATTGGTATTTACGAGAAACGGGAGTAGATACCTTGATTATAACCTTGAGGAAAATAATGAAGTGGAAAGATTACATTATACCTTCATTGGGTGTCGTGGAAAAAATGGGGCTCATGAAAGTGGAGAATTTCATTAATTTACACATCAATGAACTGTTGTTTATGGTCGAGTGCTACTGCGCTACCCACCGCAGAGCGCCCGCCACGTCTATAAAAATACCATAAACACGGCCCACGAAATTAACGATCCTATGAAAATGAAAACAAAAGAATGTCAACGGATGACGTTTCCATCTAATTTTCATGATGACTTTGCAAAATCAGGAAAGCGCTACCAAATATTATCTCGCTAAGCAAATAATATTTGGTAGTATGTGGATAGTGGGAAAATACTTACATCCCAAATGAATGTTTCATAAATATTTGATTAATTATATTGCACTTTCAAAGCGTTAGTAACTTGTTCTAGCATGTACCACAAAGCCACTTCTATTAGCGAAGGTAATTTGTGTGCAAAGTAAACTAAGTTTAAAGAGATTAGCTTGTGCGACTACACCTAGGTTATAAGCTCAACGTAAAATCATTGCTGCTGATAACGACACATACCTACCAAGTAATTAATATACCAAAAACCACGTGGAATAATAACACATTTTAGCACAGAATATTTGATTTTAAATCCAATATACAGAGACTCTAAAGGTGGATATAAAGGTGCACTCGCTGACTTATTTTGCATAAAACGTCGCGTTTACGCCACGTTCGTTTTGTCGCGCTGAGCTTTGAGCGCCAACATACAAAATGTATTCACGGAATCTTGCATTGATACAAATTTCAACTATCCTGTCCTACATAATACGATAGGTATTTCTGTAGTTATTTCGTTCGCATGAAAAACTTTACAAACGCCGCTTTTATAACACACGACTAAAATGAATTCCGATTAGAATAGATAGCAGCTACGCAGACATGTATGCAAACGTTCAACATTCGTTTATCATGAAAGTCTCACGCTTACATCTGGCCGGTTTATTGTGTGGGGTGATTAGTCTCGCGAATGAACCTCGACTTGAAACTTGAGTTTTTATCTAGTCTTATTGCATGTCTACAATGATACTTTGTACTCGTCTTAGCGTAGGCAGCTCTTTATGATACATTATGTTTCCTAGTGAATAGGAATGTAAATCTCTTTCTTCTTAAAGCAACTTAATACTACGAATATTTCATACGATAAATATTAATTATGTACCGTGTGCACATTCAATGCATAAACTTTGAAATCCATGATGCTAAATATCAGATATCTCCCGATTGCTAATGAAGCCAATATTGACAATTGTGTAAATAAACAACCCTCATCGTTTATCTAGGTATTATTTGCACAAGCATAAACTTGCTCTGTGCGCCTGAGATGACTTCCTAGTAAAACTTCTCAAGTTAATCTTGTATAACTTTTAACTACGTCCACGCAAAGTTATACTTTTCAAAGGTTTATTAATGAAAATTGAAATGTCTGCATTTCTTTTTTACTTGAAGCTTCCTTGAGAGGTAATGTATTGAACATAAAATGTGAACTTGAGTCTGAAACTGCTTTGAGTATGAACCATCCACTAATGCTAATAGAAACTATAAGACGTCTTCCTAGTTGCGCTCCAGTGAATTTGTCAGGTTTCCCAAGTTCAGGTATTAAACTGTGGGGGTAGGTAGGCATCTTCCCCGTCTTGCGCCCGCACCCTTCTATAAATAACATTGAGGGTAAGCTGGAAAATTATATTCGTAGAAATAATAATTTCGTTTAGGTACATCTAGACTAGAAACATTTTACGGTTCCAGGATAGATTGTCTGCCTGCCAGGGTTGCGGATTTGTTTGAAAGAGTTACCGTGGCCCTTGGCACCTTGGCACAGGCAAGTGAAGGAACACGGGTGGGTTTTTGATGATTTCTCACCCAAAAAAAAGATAGATTGTCTAATAATTTTGCTGTTACTTTGTAATATTGTTGTTATAGTAAGCTTAGCTTACTATACTTAAATAAAAAATAACATATTACATTATGACATATTATAACAGTTGAAGTCATCTGTTGTGAAATGTATGAAAAAATTGTTTTGATTATATTGATTGGTGTTTCAGTTAAGTTAAACGAAATGTACTTAAACAGTCATTGTGAGTAAATAATGGAAGGTACTTCAGACAATTTTCATACATTTCAATTACTACCTTAATGAGCTTACGTTTACTTGATGAATTGTAAAAGAAACCCATATGATATCTGTATGTACATAAGGATATCGGCATACATGTTTGTAAATACTTTATTTTTGAGATTTTCATGCCATTATTTCGGTTTAAATTTTTTGCTTGGCTGGAATTACAATCTACGGGTAAAACTGGTAGCTATCTACGGGCATCCTTTCATTAACACAAGAATACCATGCTTGATGACTTGCCTAAGCCTGGAACACCTGCTTAAGCATAGGTGTGAACATGTAATTTTCAGAAGTTCGTGAAAAAGCCACTGCTTTACATTACTTTATCAATATCAAGAACATTGCTGATTTGTTAGTGTGATAATTCTTACTCTACTATATTTTTGCCATTCCCTGTTGATACTTCAACGTTTCATCTTGTATTCTTAATATAAAAGAGAAAAATCACTATAAAGTTTTATTATGTCCTATAAAACTATCGCAAAACTATAAATAAATTTCTTATTACTATATTCACATTACTTTAAGTACCACTCGGTGTAAAGGTTGTTCCTGAACAAAATATATTATGTATTCCCCTTTTAGACCCACACCGTTTTAAGTACTAACTTACAACAAGAAATCCCATTCAGAAAACAGTGTAAAATATTTAAGAACATTTTATAAACTTTCAACTCGTAAACTTTCATGTTTCAGCCCTCGTCGCCTTTTGCTGAAACAATATTTCAACACTGCGACTCATTTTTAACCTTGGGACCTTGTTAGGCAAGGCTTGTGTTCTGTAGGGCATAGTCTAGGGTCATTATCAGCTCAGAATATGTACGCAGTGATATCAAATTTCCAGCCTCAAAACAGAATCCTTTTGTAAGCCGCCTGTAGCTCCTTTCATTATAGATTTGCCTCGTGATTTGTTTGAGCGTTTGTTATTCGTAACGATTTACATCTTGGGTGTATATTTACAAGGTTTATTTTTGTCCGCAGCCACGGGGAAGACTTGATCGTGACGCCCTTCGCGCAGGTCCTGGCGAGCCTGCGCAGTGTTCGCAACAACTTCTTATGCCTCACCAACGTCCCCGTCGCCAAGTAAGTCATTCTTTTGTTTCTGTTCACGCCTCCACTTGACACGGCGAAATGAAATCTTAAGACCCTTCACTCAAAGTACGAAGTAGATTTCCTAAAAAATGTAGGTACACATATTCTTTTATATTATTGTAAGTGCCAGTAGGTTTCAGAGACACAGACATGAAAAGCTGAACAAACGCTGTTACCTCACATAAAAGCTTGAAGTGCTGAAAACACAAATATTTGCGTTAACGTTACAGACAGGCGCTCTATGTAGACTCATACGAACTTCGGTTTGTCAAAACACAAATAAGTAACACCACTGATACTAAATATTCATTCATTTCAACATAACGAATTAGTTTCGCAGTCCAGCCGCGTTTCGCTTTACAAAAAATTATGTACTGAAGCTGCGAAATTCCGCATAATTAAAATTTTACATTGCACACCGTAGCGGGCTTTGAGCCAGCTTACGTGCATTTGTTGTAAATTGGAAACACTACCTGTCAGGTAAGGAAAGCTAGCATTCTCCTTCCTCATGTGCTACCCAATGGGAAATATAACAATTATTTTGTGCGTAGTTGTACACCGTAATTTGACGCGGTTTTTGGTGAACAAAAACTAAGTACATACAAGTTTTTATCGTTTTGTCCGAGCGGTTTTTGTGGCCACAATAGCAGGATATACGAATATAATTTCCCGTTTGATAAACATACATTAGTTTGGTTTGCCCCTGTGAAGATTAATTGCGTAGTTATAGAAAAACTAAAATATCAATGTACGTAGGACTTTGCCGTTGTCCAACTTACATGCGGTAATATGTATATCCTGCTATCTGTTTTCTGCGATCACATTAATAAACAGTCGATGGTTAAGTTTATTTTTATGTTATTGTCTCGCAAATTTTCTTCCGTTTCCTTATTTCTCTTCGACAAACTGAATGTGCTTTAGGTATAAACACACCCTTAAAGTCTCGCAAAGCTTATTGTTGATCTCATCTTTGGCAAATATTTCTTTGATGCAAAATATGATTTTGATTTATAATGAATATGAATATGAATAATGTATATGAGTTGATTTACAAGTTTTCTAAAGCACGATATTAAAAAGATATCTTCTGCAGATCATATGAATTGAAAAGGTTTATATAAATAATGGCTATCTTTGTCACCTTCCTCAGCCTAGTCTAGCTTTTTTCCAACTATGCAGTATGTCGGATGTAGCTAAATAAGTATTTTACATGGAGTATTTGCTTATCGGACCTCCACAACCTGGGTAAAATTTTTGGGCTTCGGACTGTACATTGTAACAAATCATTTCCTACATGGTCTGCTGAAAAAGGTCCTATTGACTGATTAATACACTGTTTTACTGATTTCCTAAAATTTTGTGGTTTTCGTATAAGTTGGTGGATATATTTGTAATACTTTCATTCCAGTAATTCGTTACCCGAAGTCAATGAATAATACAAAGTATTGTCTATGTTATGATTCATTGTTGTTCAACCAAAATTACCATCGTCGCATTTGTTTGCTCATTAAAAACAATACTACATGTTTGTAAATGCCTACATGAATTCTTGAAATAAATGGTCAGAAAATAACGTTTCATTTGAAAGAACCGGCTCCATTCTGTCCTGGGCCCAGGTGTTAACTTAATCAAATTAAGCTCATTTGAGCGAGGACATAATTACATGTCCTCACTGAAAGTTAGTCGAGTTTGCCAAACTCGACTAACGATCCCGGATCCGAGTTACATGGAATATAATAAAACTGAGTAAAACGAAAGAAAACCCACGAGTCTTGCTTTATCCATGGCCAGCTGGCAGAAACTAAACCCTTATAATTTAAAAAAGTGAAATATGTGATATTTTCTGATACAACTGCAGATGTAAGGACCAACCCATCTGGAATACCGCTCAATAGAGCGGTATCCTCTAAATAATAGGTTGGGGAAAAAGTTTCTTCGCATTTTTTAAGAAAATTCAAAACATTTTTTAATATTAGTTTACATTTAACTAAAGTATGTAGGTACCATTTTGTTCGATAACTTTTTGCCATCTTGTAGGTAGGGACAAGATCCCATTGCTATAGAAATTTTGGGACTTCTGATCAAAATACCGCGACAAGTGGTTTTGGCAGTCCTGTCGTGATGTTAACCTGACACTGCCTTAAGAATTCTGAAGAGACCGAAACAGGTGGAAATCTGAAGGTGCAAGGTCAGGACTATACGGCGGATGCATTAACACCTCCCAGCCAAACCCTCTTAATTTTTGCTGAGTGGCTAAAGATGTGTGAGGTCTAGCGTTATCATGATGAAAAACCACACCCCTTCTGTTGATTAATTCCGGCCGCTTTCTCTCAACTTCTTGCTTTAATCTCATCAGTTGTTCGCAGTAGAGTTCAGAATCGATGGTCCTGCCTGGTGGTAACAGCTCATAATGAATAATGCCCTTCCAATCCCACCACACACACAGCATCACCTTGTTGCGAGTTAACCCGGGTTTCGCCACAGTCAGTGAAGCCTGACCGGCCTTTGACCACGACCTTTGACCACGACCTTTTTCGCACGTTCTTGTCGTACGTGATCCACATTTCATCACCAGTTATCAGCTTCTTCAAAATGGTTCGGTTTTATTACGTCGTAATAAAGAATCACAAATGAGTACACGGTTCATTAGATTTCTTTCAGTGAGCTCGTGAGGTACCCAAATATCGAGCTTTTTTTTTTCAAATGCTCCAATACTGTTTTGTGGTCAATTCCCAGTTCTTCAGCTACGTCGTAACTACTGATATGCCGATCTTGCTCGACTTTTTCAAAAGTGGCATCCATTTTATCCGTAATAGGGCGACCAGAGCGACGTGCATCTTTGACATCAAAATTTCCGGATTGAAAACGCTTAAACCAAATTTGTGCTACTCTCACAGACACTGCACTAGGTCCATAAACATCGCAAATTTTTTTCGCGGCTTGCGTTGCGTTTTTACCTTTTTGTAGTAAAATTTTAAAATGTATCGAATCACTTCATTAGATTCACTCATCTTGACGGTACGAAAAACAAATGAAAATCACACATTTTCCTAATTTTAATTTGGAATTATGTTCTTTAAAATTTAAACTTTCAATGATACCAAAACCAGCCAGATACAAATAGTACCTATAGCCAAAGAGATTTTATTACAAGTTCATACATACTATAATGCGAAAAGACTTTTTCCCCAACCTAATATGTACAAAGGCATTACGGCAATACCTGAAATATTGTAGTTTGTAGGTCACGTCCACCTGGGACAACTCTACGCGTAATTACTCCCGTCATTCACACCATATTGGAAAACCCTATGTCTTTATAATTTCACCTGCATTAGTAGACACCTTGAATGAAAACAATGCGAAAAAGTTGTAGTAAGAGAATATCTCCACAAGGCTATGGAATACCACTACTTTATAAAACCTAGTGTCGTCATCTCCCGCCTGGCCATATAACCTGTCTTAACAATGGAAATCTTGTCACGAGATTACCACAAAAGATCAACCGTTCACGAGTTTGCATTTATCATAAATATCCGCGTAAGTAGTAAGCTGTACGTATATCTCGGCTTCGTCATCGATGTTGATATTATCTTAAGCGCGTGAGCATGTCCAAGGTCTTGCTACTAAGATGTGTGAAGCTATGGATGCGCGGAGTAACTGTGCTCTGATATTCAACGCGTTATATATAATATTTGCTAAGTATATGAGAGGGGGAAGAACGAAAGGGTGGATGAACTGTGTCAAGGTTGATATGATAGAAATGAGGTGACTGCTGAGATATGGCGAGCAATAGTGGAGTCTGGAAGAAGAAAACATGCTGCGCCGACCCAAATAAATAGGGATAAGAGCAGGACAATTATGATGATATTAATATTTGAAACGCAGTACCATAATAAAGTGTTGTAATAATTATCATTAAGTACATACTACCTGTTGTAAATTAACTGATAAGTTTAGCTTATCGCGCCACTCGAAGTGTGATTAAAAGCTTTCGAAAGGTAGACATAGATAGTGTCATGATGTGGGAAAACGCAGTTGTTGTACACAACACAAGAGTCATGTTTGTTGCAAGAGGGTGTGGCATCAACAGCTTAAATAAATACCTACTGTAATATCAAGCCAAACGCGCGTCAGTACATTACTATCATTGATTCATCTTTTTTAAGTGTTAAGTTTCCTTGTTGAAAGCAGTATATTTAGATGATACTTTCTTGACGTAACGGTAACATTACTTGTTGCAAAAAAGTAGGTGCAAGCGCTAGTCATTCTGAAATCACACTTCAACGTAAATCCGTACGGTAGACGTTTTTAATTACTCATCCGTATACATAGTAACAAAAAAATAACGTCACTGTAAAAGCGGCTTCTCCATTTATTATTGGTTCCGATGACGTAGGCTGTGACGTCGGTGTGTCGTCGCGATGACAAGACCGGCTGCTCGGGCGCTCGGCCATGCTCGGCCGCGCTCGGCTAGCACGCGACTGCCGAATCAGGTGCTGCGCGGGTTGACGTCCTCGACTCGTCACTCATGCAGCGTGCCCGACACATAACTAGCCTCATGATAAATCAATGTTTAATAAACATTATATAAATCTAGACCTATTTCTACTCAATGCGACTTCTACACAATATTATTTACAAAGAGATATCTCAAACATTTTAATCTAGCTATAATTTTCAACCCTCAAGAAAACGTTGCAAGAAGATGAAGCATAGAAAGGTTACGCTTGACGTCACTTGCGGGACCCTTAACCTTTACAAATCAATAATAACTTATATAAAAGAGAGTTATGACTATGAGTCAAATTATACACAATTTATCGTCAGCTCTTAAGAATTCATTGTCTTATTAAGTTTTATTTGACGGCTCAAATCTGTGATAACAAAAGATAAATCGATTTTAGACTATACATTTACAACCTAAGTGGTACTTGTTAACCAATCGCGGTACGTATTTGCCTTGAAATATTTATTGGAAAATGAAGCTTTCGCTGTAATTCTAACTGGAAGCCGTTAGTATTTTAATCTTACCGCTCTGCAAGCGTCTACGCAGGCTTTTCAATAACGTTGGTATAGCATTCAGTCTTTCCTATTTAATTATTCAAACAAATTAAGCTGCCAAACGCAAATTAACTTTAATTTACATATTGGCCTTAATAACAGGCCTGTCAAATAAAATTGTTTATTTAAATCCAGCGCTGGTTGTATAATGAACACAATAATGGAAAATGTTTTTGAAAATACAAAACCTACAGCTTCGACTCATCAGTATTATTAACACGTCTGTCCTGATAAATATTTGCTCCAGGATGGAGGACACCCTGGTCTGGCACATTACGTGAATTAAATGGTCAACATCATATCTGAGAGGCAATTAATGTGATGGACGGCACATCATGTTGAATTAGTTCTAGCACCCATTTACAGTAATTACGGGCCTCTGTAATAAGAGCTCGTGGAAATAAATGCTGTATATATAGGCAGTATTCCATTCGCTAATTATTTCGCTTTTCTTTTTTACTGAATTTTGAGAGATCTACCATTCAATACTAATACGTATTTTTGACGATTGGATGCAGATGGCTATTAAGAGTAGAGGACGACCAAAGAAACGATGGATGATATGGCAAGAAAGGAGGTTTCTGATGAGATGACGAGTAATAGAGAAGTTTGAAAGAAAGAAGACATGCTGCGCCGACCTTAAATATTATAAATTGGGATAAGGGCAGATGAAAGAGAGGTGATTTTCTATTTCTGCTGTAAACGAAATAAACAGTTGTAAATCCCATCTGTCGTGTATCGTGCCTTGACATGACCTCCTAACAGTTATCTAACACATGTCTCGTCGCTAAATTTAGATTACAAGCATCGCAGACCAAACAACACTAAACGCTTGCTTTTTCTAATTATAGCTGTGTTATTGTGATATTCTGTTTACGATCCATAATGGATTTACAACCGTACCAGGGTTGCTACAACGTTCATTTAAATTCTTCATCATTCATCTGGTTCATTTTTAAGGTACTATAAAGTTTAAACTGTTGTTTTATTCGTTGGAGAAGTCTAATGATCGTATTTACAGTCTTTGTTTATAAAGGGTGTAAATAGACCCTTAACGAAGTGGAAAGGCAATTGTTCTCCACGTCATTGCAATCATTTTTAACCGACTTCAAAAAAGGAGGAGGTTCTCAATTCGGTTGTATGTTTTTTTTTTTTTTTTTGTTACCTCATATCTCCGTCATTTCTGAACCGATTTGAAAAATTCTTCGTTTATCTGAATGGATCTACTTTTCGATTGGTCCCATAGAAATTTCATCAAAATCGGTTTAGCAGTTTGGTTTTGAAATCAAAATAACTGGAAAAAATGTCATCCAAGTAAAAGAAATTGCGAAATTGATACTTGACAAGGATTTGTGTGTGATACGATAACTAAAAAGGGTAAAATAAAAACTTTTTTGCAAAAAAAAACCGAAATCCAAAAAAAACACAAAAAAAGTGGAAAATAACTTTACTTTCGGAAGTCGGTGGCAAAAAAGTCAATGAAACAAACAATAGTCACCTTTCACCTGGGAACCTTCTAGTTACGGAGATATCGGTGGTCGAAGTTGCAACTTTTTCACAAGTTTTTTTTTTTTAAAGTACTCGTTTTTAATGTTACTTTACTTTAAATAGCTCCATGACCCGTATACTATTCAATGCACCCATCAGCACAATGTTTTCAGTGCGTTACATTGAGTTTTACCGTAAAAGGTGATTTTTAACCCCTAAAAAAAAAGTCGTTTCCCAGCAATAATTTTTGCGCAGAGTTACTTAGTTCGATGTACAGAATGCTTGATAGTTTTTTTACTGTTATACTTTATTTATTTTTTTATGTACACACAAAACACATTACAGGAAAAATACATAAAGACAAAAGAGCACAAAGGTACCGCTTATTTCATTTAGAAATTTCTTCCAGCGGACCTGCGAGAGGTTAAATACTTTGGTATAGTAACAGCCTAAAGTGGCAACCATGTTGGAATTATTAACACAACAGTTGTATCATAATACAAAAGTTTGTAGTAATAACAACAACAACACATCTAAGCTGAGGAATTTTAACATGTTATGTAGCACAATCACAAGAATTGAAACGATAGCGGTCCGATGTATTGACAAAAAAAAAACATTCTTATCACAATAATTCTTAACACTACTAAGTAAACAATATAATCAGTTGAGTTTAGTTTAAACCAGTTAATACCAACAAGTAATTCGGCACATCTCGAGCTCGTGCAACTTTACTTCTAACTATGAAACATGAATAAGCTTTCAAAGGAAAAGCTTCGGACCTGGAGTCCTGGGCCTTTCAATCCGATTTCGAACCGATGCAGAATTTAATATCATTAGTTATTGAGCTCTTTCTCAAAGGAAACGGTCTATCTTACCTAGACTTCAGTTTTAAAGATGTCAATGGTAAGTGTAAAAAAGTATTCCTGCTTTTAGTGCAGTATTGAATATCATGATTCACATTAAATGAGCTCGTGGCTAATTAATAACAGCCACACGGGTCGATCTTCAAGGTTAAGTAGCCGTTATCATGGTCAGTCTGTGAATAGGTGCATCCATTACATACCGAGTTTCCTCCGTGCCTCGGAAAACACGTTAAGCCGTTTGTCCCGGCTATCCCGGTTGATGTAATCAAGATTTTGTAAAAACATATTGATTTAAAAGAGTGTCCATGGAGTTTCTTGCCCATTCTTCTCCATATATGCTTCGAATGGGCAACTACAGTACTTTCACAAGTTATTATGCCCTGTGACTGGGACTGTAGCTTGATTTATTTTTTGTGTTTTGACATTCAAATGTGCCTGTAATGGTCTAGTTGAAAGAAATGCTTTGAGTTTGAGTTTATCATTTATAGATCTTTGACAGGGGTTACATGTAGACAGTGGCCCAAAGGCCCGACAACCAGACTTACCAAGGGATTACGATTACCCAGTACTAACTGGGTTGTGGAGGTCAGGCAGTCGCTCCATGTATTCATCTTCATATCATTTGTATCATTCTTCATGTATTCAGCTGCGTTCTATTAGACTGCAAGCCGACCCCAACATAGTTGGCAAAAGGCTAAATAGATGATGAATGGACTTAAAAAAACAGCGGATCAATCAATGAAGTATATCATGAAGTCATGATATACATAAAAAAAACTTTTTTGCAAAAAAAAACCGACTTCCAATAAAAACACAAAAAAAAAGTGGAAAATAACTTTACTTTCGGAAGTCGGTGACTATTGTTTGTTTCATTGACTTTTTTGCCACCGACTTCCGAAAGTAAAGTTATTTTCCACTTTTTTTTGTGTTTTTATTGGAAGTCGGTTTTTTTTTGCAAAAAAGTTTTTATTTTACCCTTTTTAGTTATCGGATCACACACAAATCCTTGTCAAGTATCAATTTCGCAATTTCTTTTACTTGGATGACATTTTTTCCAGCTATTTTGGTTTCAAAACCAAACTGCTGAACCGAATTGAGAACCTCCTCCTTTTTTTGAAGTCGGTTAAAAATTAGTACATATCTTAACAAATAGTTAGCTTTAGTTCTGATAACTTTTAAAGACACCCTCGTCTCGGACAGACGTAGGTATTATTAAGACCGTCCGTACGTTATTATACATATGTTTACGTATTAACAAATTAGTTTCTGTAGGGTCAGAAAGGGACATGGCTTACATGTAATTTATATTTATACATAGGCACGGTTATATATATCTACTGCTGCTGCAAAGACTGGGAGAACGAGTGCCCTTCGGCTTTGTACATCTATTATGTGACGAACGCCAAGCCGCACTAGGCTTACGACCCGTTCTCAAAATCGCTGGACCTCAAGTGTCCTCCGAAATCCCAGAAGTAGGTCCATTGTAGACTGATGAATGATTGTCTTGATTTATAATACAATTTGTAATGTTTTGTTGTTCTCGTTTCAGATCACGAAGGTCATCGGGCGCAGCATCTGCTGTTACACCACAACCCAAGAATTTAAACCCAGGAGGTGAGCTTGAATTCTTTAATAATACTTTTTATTACACACTGTTTATAAAGGAAGCCAAAAACATACACAAAAACAAGGCTGGCTACATTGGGCTGTCTTACGTAAATTATTTTGTTTTATGTGCCTACTAACCTTTTACATAACAATTTATTATATAATTCATTTGGGATATTTCGAAATCGATGGTGTTAACCAATGCCGTGGTTTTATACATGTCAATGACAATATATAACCTAGACAAACCTTATTTAACCCGTACGACTTGTGTAGACATTAAAGTAATTGACACTAAATCTTTGGCTGCTATATCGTGGTAAAATGATAAATAACGTTATATTGCGTTCATCAGAAATGTACAGCGTAACACTAGAACTGATTTATCAAATTTTCCTCGCAGACAATCCTTGTCAAGGGGTGGGTAGATACTAACATTAGTTTTAGTTTGTGGATAGAACTAAGAGCTGAGCATTTTGATGGAGGGCCCTCTCTACCCTTTTGGGGTGCGTGAAAGCGATTTGCCAAGTCTCCGCTTTAGGAAAACTCATTTAAAGGGACAAACGGCACACCGTCCGTCTTCTGAGCAAATAATAATACCAACACAGAAGTTGTTTTCAGTAACTGTCGTTACGAAACATAGCCCATAGAATATTTATGATAATGGCTACTAAGATTTATAAGTTTTTTCCTCTAATACAGTAATGTTAAAACGCTACCTTAACTTTGATGAAAATCTAAAGTTTAAACTTAGCTGCAGACGTGGGTAAATGCTAATAACCTAAACTGGAATCATTAAGGTTAGAATTTCTATCAGTGGAGCGCTTAATGAATTGTTTGCAACACTAGACAAGTTTTGCTATTTTCAAGAGAAAGCCACTTAATATATATGAAAGTAAAACAAGCCAATGACGTCTTTGAGAGGTATTTTAGTAAAATACGTTGTTCACTTTAAGTGAAGTCAAAGGGGTGTGAACATTTTCGGTCCTTGATGTGGTAAGTCTTTCTAAAGTTGGCTATCGTTCTTGAAGGACATAGTTTTACGCACAATATAATAAACATCACAATCATACTACCTACCGAGCCCCACAATCGAACCTAATGCGTAGTTTTATAATTTGACAGGATTTATGATAGCAATTCGTCGTACTAATCACAAGGGACTCATTTATATCGCATGTCGTGGTTGTCGGCAATGTGACGGTCGTATGAAAATGTAAAACTGTATACAATCTCATATAAATTATTCCCTTGTGATATTGAGGTTTACCGTGTCGTTAGGGCTGCAGTATACGTTTTCTTGCGCCCTGAAACTGTGCCCATTATATAATTAAGTGACAGGCTTATCTTCACTAAGTGTATGTTATTCGTAGTTTTGAAGCCTTTAAATGCGAAAAAAAACAGAACTCAATAATAGTGCTTTCCCCTGGAAAAACACTGATCACGTATCGAAAGTAAAAAGCGTCATTAGATAAAAAATCACCTTATGTCTACGATTCTACGTAGGCATGACATACTAAGTACCTGTTTACCGCGATATCATGTTAATAGCCTCCATAAAACACATACCTACAATCTTGTACATTAATTGTCTTTATAGCTATATAGCTAATCAGAAGTTTTCCACAACATTTTCTTCTATTTATTTAACAATTCTCGTAAAGCTCGCTGTGTCTACAAATTGTCGAACAAATAAATGAATTTTCAAGTAATGGTTTTTTAAATGTTACACAAACATTGACACTATTGCTTTAGACGAATGGATATGTGTTGTGGCAGCCAGTGTAAAGGCAATAGCGTTTGTAAACCAAGTTCTTTGATCAATATTGAATGAAATGATTGCGACGGAGCACTTACTGCGGTGCAACTAAATAGAGACGCGCCGAGAATAGTAAATAGAGTCCGTTGTATTATACTTTACAGGATGTGCCTCTTAAAACCTTTTCACACAGCTTTAATTTAGTGTGCGGAAATGCCCAATGTAGAACGTGAGTTTTTGGACTGAGACATAAATAAAACCAAAATAGTAGTTTCATTTAAAGCAATAACAACTTTGTATTTCTTAGTAAAAGGACTGTAGCTGAATAAAAACAAATCGTTAATAAAACAAGACGGTAAAGTGATTGGCACTTCTAAAAACAAAATAACTAATTTTCTTAAGTAGATTAAGGTCGGAGCGGAAAAAACAAAACACTTTCTTTCATATCCGGTCCGACCGGGAAACGCCCCCATAAACAATGCGTAGCCACGAACTACAGATAGCTATATCTGAGAGTAAACAAACGGCGCAGATATTACACATGCTTTGTTTACAATTTTATCAGCAACGTGATCAATTCCCCGATGCGATATAAAGAGATTACGAAGAACATTATGTCACAAGGTAAACAGACCTGTCACATTCTTAGTAATATTCGTACCAGGAAAAGATTTATAATCTTAAGCTCTAAGTATAATATCATACTCATCCACTCGTAATGATTTGATTGGAAAAAACATTCTGACATTCTAATGACGCAAAACTCTCTTATTGGCTGTATGCAAACAAAAATTCTCGGAAGGATTCTTTACCCTGTTGGTATAGAGTTATTTATTTTGTACCTCGTAACAGGATCCATAATCCTTCGGGATTGGATTGTACGCCACCTTTAGGTGAAGCCAGACACGATAATCCCACGAAATTTTCTTTCCCTTCATTCGATGGTAAAAGAAAAACTCACTTGTATAGTTCCGTGACTTCCATTTGGGAATCCTCGTTATGTGATTGCATGAATCTTGAATATTAAATAGAGTTTTCCTCGTTTATTTTCCGCTGCAGATTACAACGGTTTATTTTCAGGGATTGGTCACGCAAAATTCGCATTTTCTAAGAAACATTTCTTAGTCTCGTGGCCTGAATAATGTCAACAAGCAATCCTATATTAATCTGATAAAACTGTAAAACAAATCGGACAGCTTCCTGATTTAAAAAATGATTGGCACATTTTATAGATAAATGTTTTAAAATAATAAAGATAGTAAACATACAGTTACATACCTACCTAGATATTTTGAGCAAAGCCTCGGGGAAGCTAACTTTGCCGGATTTAATCAAGGCAAAGTTGACACAACCCAGTCACCGTTGAACGTGTTAAAACAATTTGATTGCGGTTTTCATACCATTACAACTAGTATAGCTTGAAATTATACCTATGTGACGAGTTTGTACGTCCGAGTTTGCACTTAATTCCACGTACCTAACTATCAACCTAAGTATGATAATTTTCTATGTCGCTAAAGCATAATATTTTTACAATTTCTTGCATAAAGCAAATGGCTGATTTACATTAAGTCAGCGAGTTTGTATGATCGGCACGTCTGCCTCTGCTCGGTCGGACGTGTGTAGTGCTCAGTCATGTATTTAATATAAATGGGATAGGGATTTAATCGGTAAAAAAAAAGCAATAACGTAACTTTACCTGCATCCTGTGCATGAGATTTCTCCGTTAAAAGTTTGTATACAGTTTTCCCTGTACGTTAATACAGCATACAATAACTTTATCAATTCTATCGAACATCCTCAATGCTGATACCAGCCTAAATCCCTTTAGCCATTACGCTTGGAATTAATAAAATAATAATAACAATAAAATGGAACACTCAGCTTACGCGACAGCCATTGCACATCGAACTTTTGATAAAGGTTCGTCTTTACGTCGACGTCATTCATGTCTGTGTGACGATTTCTAAAACTAAATTGATCGATTTAACATATTGGTACTGTAAGTACCAGATTTTAGGTATTATTGAGATAGGTATGAATTATAAAATACGACCTTGCCCTGCGGCTTCATGACGCATCGCACTTAAGTATATAAAGCTCACAGTGCCCTGTGCAGTCATTACTCCTTTAACCTTTTATGTACACAAACGTTTGTATCAAACACTCCACGAAGTTATAAACAACGACAAGATTGTTTTTTTTGTCAGTCGCCTTTTTCGATTGGAAAATGACCGCAGATCGTGATAAGACAATTGTCACCTTCGACATAGTTGCCACCGTGTTGAAGGCGACGAGGCTTCTGCTACAGTGTTTCGGCAACCATCACTTTGGATTCATACTGTGTATGTTTGTGTTCATATTTAGAAACTACAGTGTTTTAAGGCCACTACCATAGGTATAGATAACCTTTTGAAGTGGTAAAGTGCTTCTAATCAATAACAATGTGACTGCAAAATCTATGTTATATTAACTAATTGTCCTGAGTCTCTGTGATATTAATTAGGTTCAATTATTTACGTACTTGTGGTCGGAGCTTACGCTGAATGTGAGTAGTTACAAGTTAAGTTCAATGCTAAATAAATGTTTCCACCGCAGAGGAAAAATACTCGTTACCGCATTTGGAAAATCCTTTAAAGCAACCTAGATTAAAATATGATTAACAGTTCTATGTAGTCATATTGAAAGTATGAGAAAATGACGTTCAACCACGACGGTATTTCGTCACTATTCAATGAGTGGGTTCCATTCTGTCGTCATTCAACATGTTAGAGGTATAAGTTGAACGTACATATTTACTTGCCACAAAAGGGGTGTGTCATGTAATGTGACACCGTGAATTGCAAATATAATGTTATGGAATAAACTTAACATTGCACATAAAATTCGCAGAATAAATGTAAACCACAAAACGTTAGCATTACCACTTGTCTCTTAAATTGTTGAGTTGAGAGCACGTCCACATGTGAACATCAATAAAAAAACGAAAGTGTTCGTAAAGCTCTCAATTTAAAAATGAGTAAAACGTGCCGCTTCTATTTGGAGCGTGACAGGTACTAATGAGTGCCAATGTTGGCCCGTCATGAATTGGATTCAGGACGCGCGCTGTCACTCGCCGCTCACTGCTTCCAGGAAAAACGTCCGATGTACATGTCGATGTAACCGCTGGTGATCACGCCACGATGAAACACATCCCTTACATCGCCGCGGACTTTATGTCTCTCCACTTATGGCATCTTAATACAAGTGTTGCACTAGGCAATTTTCCGGCACTAACGCGTTCATAATCCGATCAATCGATTATTCACAGGTAAAGTGATTAGAGGGAAAAGTAAAAACTGTTTGTATACCTCGCCCGGGCTGCAAATAACTAGCGATTATTTCAATCAAGCCATGACCAATAATGCGGAAACGATTTTATTTTTGTAACTATGTCACACCAGTCAGATTTTTTTGCCAGCTTTGTTTGAGCTCTGATCCTATTTCCATTGACTTCCAATAAATAAACTATTTTGGTACTTCCAACTATAGGTATGCCGTTCAACAATCGAACTTTGTTGTTGTCAAACGCTCACTTTCGACACCCATTGTGAGTGGAACAGCCAACCCCATTTCACTTTTAAAATGTTATTTCAATTCCGCTAAATTAATATGAAACCTCGAGTCATGAATAAATATTTTGAACAGTGGATCCTTGTAATATGCAAAGTAATGTAAATATATATTTTCATTTATGATTATCTTCTGCACGCTTAAGTTCTTTGACGAAGTGCTGGCTAATTTAGTGTGCTCTAGTTTCCTCGGTGGAGGCCGTAACCATGAGCCGTATATCATTCCGTGCGATACTTCACATTTTTCATCATGTTGCCATTTGTACAGTCGCCATCAGATATATTGTAGCAGACAAGGTGTCTAAATACTTCTGAACAATTTATTAGTTCCTGACACTACAAGTTAACATGAATACTTGAACATTCATTACTTCATTAATATCTGAGCAGATTCTTGACAATAATTTCTATACACACAACTAACCGAAAATATCTGAACACTTACAACGTCAAGTGTGTCTACGCAGACAAACACTGAGCTTAGTTATATAAATAAAATATAAAATAAAGGACGACCAAAAAACAAACACTATCTGTGGTATAAATACTATGAAAAGGAAATAAATATTGTATAGAAAATCATTTGTGTACGATGTAACTGTTATTTTTATGTCAAACTATAGAAAGAAAATAGATTTTGGTTTTTGAAATTAAAAATATTGTAAATTATTTTATTTGTGACAACATAGATAAAATATTAGAATTTTGTGTAACCTCCTTCTGCATTTACTACGTACTGTAACCATTTTCGCATAGAACCAACAACCTTCACCCATAAATTTCGTCCTCTGAATGATTTTCAAACGTTATTTGCACGTCGTTGAGACACACTTGATGTTGTAAATGTTCAGATATTTTTGGTTAGTTGTGTGTATAGAAATTATTGGCAAGCATCTGCTCTGATATTAATGAAGTAATGAATGTTCAAGTATTCATATTACTTAACGTATAGTATTAACTTAACGTATAGTGTCAGGAACTAATAAATTGTTTAGAAGTATTTGGTCACCTTGTCTGTTACAATATATCTGATGGTGACTGTACAGAAAACAATTTTTACCTCCGTCTGTTAAATATTTTTCATGTTGTAACAGTAACAGGTCATTACTGAGATTGTCAAACTTATTGTCAAACAAAATTTGTGTCGTCGTCATTTGTTAATAGTTATCAAGGTTTTTACAGATTTAAAACGGAAGATTTGCTTTCTTATATTTTGTGTGGTTCATTATTTTCACACTTTTCTATAAAGACAAAAGAAAAAACACATTTCTTTGGTGACAAATGCAACAGGGAGAAATTCGTGATTGCTTTTACTTTATCTTAATTATGATCTGTTCAGTACATTATTCGTACCCTAGAGGTCGCGGCCATGACAAAGAAGCCTCTCGGCTCTTCTCATAAACGAAGAGATAGAAAGGTCATTAACCTTATGTTAGATACTTAGGTCCGGAGGTCAATGCTTCCTATTCGCCTTTTAATCTCACATCCTACATGGCCTCATACGTATAACAATTTGCGGTAAAGCTCTTGTGTAATTCGTCTAAGCCAGGCTCATTGCGACGACCACGTAACGACTCCTTGTATTAAACCTATAGTATCTCAGGCAACCCTTAATAAACGTCTTAAACAAACCCGTAGAAATAGTATTTCTTCGTTACCGTTAGTTTAGTTTAATAGGTATATTTCGTATCTACTTTTCCGGATTTACACTGAATTTCAAACAAAACACATACCCGACCTCTTGGTCATGATTTTTTGTTTATGTAATGATAACGCTGATATTATAAACAATAGTGATATGCAAGTCCCAAAACAATCGTGTGAATATAGTGCAGGGGTCATGTTAAAAAGTTGTTTAGTGGCCTACTGCGATATTGTG
The DNA here is from genome assembly GCA_964057025.1 of Standfussiana lucernea. Taxonomy (NCBI): domain Eukaryota; kingdom Metazoa; phylum Arthropoda; class Insecta; order Lepidoptera; family Noctuidae; genus Standfussiana; species Standfussiana lucernea. The sequence continues at coordinate 10,905,699 of OZ059789.1, forward strand.
AAGACATTTATTTTCAAAATGAACCTTAATTTTAATGTCACATAAAAGTCTGAGTTATTCCATCTAATGGGGTATAAACATGGGCTTTTATAGGAAGTCTTTATTGCTCTGTTTACCTGGAAACAGGAAAACAACACCAGTATCCCGACTGCATAAAAAATTACATGCATTGAATTGTACTACAATGGAAATTATCCAGTTGGAATAAATTGTGCTCGGATTTTGCCATTTAATATTTATTATTTTAATACAAAAGGAATACAAGTGGAATCTAAACAATTATAACAGATTGTGATTCTGAAAAGTATTTCTTATTCATCCGAACAAATTAAAAATCTTTCTAGGAATATCAGCGCTACCCAGTAGAGACGTGGACGTCGTATAGTATGATCTTTACTTTATTCTTATATTCAGCCTCAGATACAAAGAAGTTGAATCCAGTTATATTGAGATTACTTTATGTTTGTCTGGCAACCCTCAGAAACTCCTGATTGAATTCTGATTCGGTTTTCACATCATAAATCATTGATAAAGGAAAGGTGAAGTGTTTAGCTGACCTATGACGAGCTCAATCGCCAACACGAGGAAAAATCGCCACACTTAGTCCAACCTCAGCGAATACTCGGTAACATTAATCTGCATATTCCGTTGATCCGGCTACCCCAGCAGACAGCTACTCACTATCAGTATATTTACATTCAAGTAGGTCAAACTGAAGTCAGACCCCACAGTATCTGATGAGAGACTAATACGTGACGCACAGAATCACACGTAAACAGCGTGAAATTAAATCTGTATTATCTGTCCACATCGAATCTTTTAGTAAAATAAATATTAATCGTTATTATGTTTACACAAGGTCTTGAGCAAAATCCCGTAATCATTTGAACATAATTTGTTATGATGAACATTTTATCATCATCATTGACAGTGTAATCAAACGAACGTTTTATCAGTTGTACTTATTACTTCCGAGATCACAGATTTGGTTTTCATGCTGATATTAAAGACCTACTTTATAGTATAATTTAAAATATAAAATCACGATTTAAAGTTCGAGTTGGCTAATCATATCTGTCTGTACCTAACATTTTTACTGTAAATAATTGCAATGGTCAATTCTCACAGTAAGCTATTGTTCTCAAATACAGCATCCCACCCAGACATATCTATTTTTTATTCAAGGTAAGGGCTTTGCACACATGCAATGATGCCGCCCTGGTTAGCTTAACAAAACGTAGACAGTTTTTGTTGCCGACACGGCACACCATCACAGGAACCCGTAGTTGCTGTGTAGCGGAGTGGCTGATTTCATACTGGTTCTATAGAAATCAAATATTCATTGGTAGCTTGTATCCGACACAAAACACAAAAGTGTCCACGTTTGCGCAGCGCCTAACTAAATCTTACCACAATTAGCCTGACATATCTTCCAAATATCTTTTATATGCTTACTAAATTTTCCTTGTTTCAGACGAAGCCTACATGAAGCTAGCCTTAGAAACCGTTGAGGAGCTGGACTGGTGCCTCGACCAGCTCGAGACCATACAAACACACCGCTCCGTGTCCGATATGGCTTCACTCAAGGTCAGTACCGCTGCATGTACAATAATGAACATTGCTTGAAAACGTTTCAACCTTATAACTGAGAACATAAGGGTGAAAAGTGGTCAATCACCGTTGTCCGTAGTACATACGACATTACGACAGATGTACGGATTCACAATGAATACGACATTGAGAGGATATTTTTACATGCACTGATTATATTGACATGAGCTGAAACAGGTGATTGATCTCTACTCAATATTGATACGTCATTGATAAACAACCAGTAAATAAATATTTGTTTTATGACTCAACTCCGTCAATACTGAAACCAGTATGAAATCTTACCCGTTACGCTTGTAATGAGTGAGAAACGAACGAACTTTGTCTCTATTTATTATGTGTTTTCCAACAGAGGCTACCCGGTTTCATAGCTAAAACAAATGGATGTTTTAGAATAGAACGTAATTTTGATATTTATCGACTGAGATCTGTTATAATATTGGTGTTACTCAGAACTAGATTGTCCACCTTGTTAGCTACTTAATCGGGTACCAGGTACGCGCATTTCACAAACGAAATTCAATGATATCAAATACTTAATGAGTTTTTCTTGTCATGAAATTATCTACACCAACAAATAAAACTGCAAATAACAGGAGTTAAAATTGCGGCCTTCTCATTAAATATTTAAATGTAGGTCAATGATAACTATCTACACGTATCTAAGATTACTGCTATTAATAGCATATAGGTTACTATTACAAAAGCAATTTACTAGGGCAGAAGCCTAGAATCTAACCGAACTACGCGTATAATATCACAATCAGTAACGGTTATAAAATAGATAACAATTATCATAACTTTTCTTTTTAAATATGATAGTCTTTGCGAAACTAGAGTACATAATGTATCACACATTGTTAGGTATATAGGTAATAGCCTTGGAATTTAAAAGACAATGTACTTTCATCAGACGCCTTATCATGATTTATGATGATAATTTCACGAGAATTAATGCTACCATTTATTTAGACAGGAAAATACCCGAGTCGTGCCAAACCCTGCTGGCTCATCTTATATTCTTCAGAATACTGTGCATCAGAACACACAACAATTGTCTTTTGTTTCTATTTATAATACACTACGTATTATACAAGAGGAAAACTCCAAACATTCTTTTAGCATCGGTCACTGAAAATGACTGAAACTGTACGCACGAATTGAATGATGAAAATTTCTATAAAAGTCCATTTAGACAATTAATTACTTACATTAAGTTCTAAATGATACTTCAAAGAATCTGGATAAATATCATTATTAGAAAAATGTTAGAAAGAGTAACTCTGAGAAAAACAAATTCTTCGGTGTATTGACACTTAATTACTTAGTAGTTCTCCAATTATAAGTATGATCTATTCACGAGAATTGCAAGTAATCTATCATTAAGATTGCGAAGCCTCATTCACGTACACACATTACAGCGTTGAGACCACGATTGTAACGAGTGCATCTTAAACGTGATAATATCATGAATAACAGAGTAAAACTACCTATAGGGGATAATCCAATATCTATGGAAACTTACTGATAGAATGGTTAGAAGAGAAACATGTGAATTAAACACATAACTTTTACAAATATATTGTCAAGATGACATTTGTTTTCCAAGTGTGTCGCAGTATTTGATGTAGTTATGTTTTATTAGACACGTTAAACAACTATAATACCTTCCGTAATTTCGATGATAGAGATTTTTTTTTGACACAATTACGTTGTAGAAACTATTTAATACTGGCTTTTGCCCGTGGCTTCGCCCGCTTATATGTTGCAAATTACTCCACGGAAACCAACAACCGGGATAAACCACCCTATGTACTGTGCCAGGTGTGCCAAAGCGCTTCGAATTATTTGGCTTGCCTAACTTCCGCCATTTTGTTTTATTTTCATAACAGGGGCCACGCATTAAACTTGTTTTAATCAATAGCTGGCATCAAAACAAACAAGTTTTTTGTATAAGACCAAATCTTCTAATGCGCCACGTTTCCAAGATATATTACTCGTATATATTATACCTAGTCCATTAAAGTTACAATCTTCGCCATCAGCAGAACTTGGAAAGCCTCGAAGATCTTGTCTAATACAATACTTGTTTGTATTGATGCCAGCTACTCATTGATACAGGTTTTATGCCTAGCTAATAAAATTAAAAAGTTGCACTGATTGTGCCATCTGTGAATAGATTCTTACCGCTATTTTGAAAATAAAATAAAATGGCGGAAGTTAGGCAGGCCACACTTCATACAAAAATCTTCCAACCTCTTCCATCGAGTCTTTACAGTCGTTAAGATATGAAAAGGTAACTGACAGACAAAGTTACTATTGCATTTATGATGCACCTATTTGCAACAATAATTTCCATTTAAAGAGTGTCAACATCGCAGTTTTTACTTACCATAGAGTTTTTATTTCATCTTGCCTAAAAAGATGATGCATCGGTAATTCTTAACTGATATGACTACATCGTACAGTGTCATGAATGGGTATTGGGATAAACCTGACCAGCCTCTTCAGAGAACCAGTTTTGTAACGTGACATACCAATAATGAACTAAGATAATAATTAACCATCAAAATAATGGAAACCCCGTTCTAAAGTATTTGTGCAAAGATAGGCGTTCTACGAATACTTTGAAGGTTTATCTTTTAATTTCACTCGTCTGACAAAATCAATACTATTTAAATTGTGGTTAATTTATTTAGAAGCAGTCGGGAATATATGAATGTAATTAAACTCTTTGTCATCAAGTCAACATTATGTTTTTAACCGACTTCTAAAAAAGGAGGAGGTTCTCAATTCGGTTGTATGTTTTTTTTTTTTTTTTTTTTTGTGTTTGTTACCTCATATCTCCGTCATTTATGAACCGATTTGAAAAATTCTTCTTTTATCTGAATGGATCTACTTCCCGATTGGTCCCATAGAAATTTCATCAAAATCGGTTCAGCAGTTTGGTTTTGAAATCAAAATAGCTGGAAATTTTTGTGTTTGTTACCTCATATCTTCGTCATTTATGAACCGATTTGAAAAATTCTTCTTTTATCTGAATGGATCTACTTCCCGATTGGTCCCATAGAAATTTCATCGAAATCGGTTCAGTAGTTTGGTTTTGAAATCAAAATAGCTGGAAACAATATGTCATCCAAGTAAAAGAAATTGCGAAATTGATACTTGACAAGGATTTGTGTATGATGCGATAACTAAAAAGGGTAAAATAAAAACTTTTTTGCAAAAAAAAAACCGACTTCCAAAAAAAACACTAAAAAAGTGGGAAATAACTTTACTTTCGGAAGTCGGTGGCAAAAAAGTCAATGAAACAAACAATAGTCACCGACTTCCGAAAGTAAAGTTATTTCCCACTTTTTTAGTGTTTTTTTTGGAAGTCGGTTTTTTTTTTGCAAAAAAGTTTTTCAGACTATGCTATTAATTCAACACGCGTTTAGAAACACAATGTAAATAATATTTTTAGACAATATTGTTAAAAGCGTAGGTAAGTGTTTACTCGTTACACCTTTCATGGTACAACGTAAAAGCTATAATATAATACTTACATGCAACATCCTGTTGACTGCTGAAGAGCAGATACTTTGATTCAGATATAGTTATCATAACAAGTTTTTTAGATTAGCCTAGTGCCTAGGTAAAGCTGTAGCTCCATAGTGTTGTAACAGCTATACAACAACTTATTAAAATTCTGCAAGTCGTTGGTTAGCTTATATTTTGAATCACGTCCCAAGTTAAATGTAAATTTCCCCGCCTTCGATCTCACGTCAACGTTCAAAGCGTCTTTGAGTCGGAAAAGTTTTAATGATTACGAAGCCAAAAGACTTGCTATTCATATATACTTTTCATAATTGAAGGAATTTTTGTCAACTTTTATCAAGGTAATTTATTTACCACAAATTAATTAGCATACACCTAAATATTACCTTTAAATCAGCACAATTAAAACGTTACATGCGTAAAGTATCAAGTATACTGTATACACGTCTGTGCGAATAAAGGTTATCATCTCAAATTAAAATTTAAGACTCGTTGTCCTTTTAGCTTTAAATAAACGTAGATTCATTAGGGCCTCAAATATTTGAGGGATGAATTTTAATTAAAGGATCCCATTCAACTATTAAGTTACTTTAGACTTTATTTGGACGAGGGCCATTGTGTTCTGTCTCAATTATTATTTAGTGGGGCACGCTTTAAGTTTTCAATAGGACGCGCTAGCTAGCATTGCACCACTTTGCACCGCTTTATGTTGAGTGAGAGGCAGTTGGTTCCTGGTGGATCGATGCGTTTGACGTCACAATGACGCGAACGTTTTAATATTTTTTGCCTGACTACACAGCGATTTTAGACCTAATGGTAAAGGAGCTTTTGATACGATACATACGTAGGTAATTGTAATCATTGACGAAAGCATGAGTATATGCTACGCAGTACACGTAGGATGTACGTTCGCTGCTTCTAGTAAGTACATCCAGATGGTAGATTTTCATTTGCTTACTTATTAAATCTTGCTCTAATATTAATTTATTTTCAGTAGTAGCAAAAGCGCAGCTGTGCTTCTGAACCTCCATATTTCAATAAGAGAACTTTCCTTTACTATATGTAAATGTCAGGGTCGGTTTTATGTGACCTTTCAGAGCTTTGGGTATCGAACTAATTCTGGCATATGAGTTCCTTAACGACTGTGGCAATGATTACTAAACCCTGGATAACTTCCTCTAGAGGTTTACAGCAAGCGGCAGTTGGCACCGTCAATAGCATGTGTGCGTGACGCTGTGTCATTAAAACTGAAGGGCAGCCTCGCTGTACCCTCGTGAGTGACGCAGATCCCGGCCGAAAAATAATGCGTGTATCATTTACAAATCAATATTTCACAGACAAATCGTCTATTTCTGGATGCAGCGGATACGCACGAACGTATCGATTCGACATCGATACGGATACGATTTACACCGCGTAGATTTCTAACGATTAAAAAATAGGTACTTCAACTGGTCGATATTTATTTTTCTTTTTCCCTCACCGGTTCAGTTGAAATGTATGATTTGGGCACACCTTCCTAGAAAAATGATGGAACACTTATCTTTGATGTTTTTGGTTAGAAAACCGGATCTAAATTATTTCGAGGGTTTTTTTCTAAATATAAATCAAATTTGAATAAAAAAGAGATCTAATTTAATATCAAATGAATAGCAAAAAAGGGCCGTCATTCCTCAAGTCAATTAATGAAAGTCGCGCTTACTTGGTTAGCATTCAGTTGAGATTCAGTGGTAACATTTGAAAAGCCAGCATCGTAAAATTACATTTTTATATCTTCCGTCAGCTACTGTACATTGTCTGGTTTTATTACTCAGCCAATATCCTTGGGACATACAAAGAAATACAAAACAGACAGCGGTTTACAATGACGTGCCAGTTGTCACATAGAATGTGACTGCGAGAGAGAATGTGTATCGGCTAGTATTATTAATCCACGTCAACTATTCCGGAAGGTTATATAGTGAGCTTCATCATGCAATCACAAGCGATAAATAGTCAGTAGTGTGTCGTCTGTGCGGGTAAGGTCCATGGACGGCGGGTGTCCCCTACGCTCGCACAGTCACGTACGCCGAGCTACGCAGCCGCCCGCCTTGCCAGATCAATTGTCTCATGACACACTTATATCTCAGATTCCTTATCTCCACTCAAACTGCAGATGAACTAAAAGAATTGCGCTTCATATCAGATCTTTTTCTACTGCAATCTGAAATCAAATAAGATAACGCTCTTTATCTCGACCACCTACCTGAAAAATCTTCCTAACCATACTATACAATAATAAGCGTCGCAATACTTTCCCTGTCATTAATATATTTACCTGAAAAGTTTTCCTCTATCATATTAAACGACTACATCCTTCACAATTCTCACGATTCCTACGATAAATAGAATGAAAATTCGCTGAATTGCTAACAGCCGCCTACACGTTACAGAGCGTATATTTCGCCTGAAATATATTATTGAATGTAAATGCAATCTTCAAAAGAAAATCTGTTCTGTACGGCCATGGTTTTGATAATTATACAGTTTTAGTTTGTTCTAATATCTATTTCCTCAAGAATGAGACATCAGATCTTTATATCGGACGCTGTCAATTTCAAAAGAAAATTTGATATGGTCACGTTTGTATTACTCGTATACATATTTAACAAAATGACAACATAATATTTTTATATTATACAAACACGTTATCATTGGTAAACATGATTAAAGTCCTTGAAAGATACCTAAGTTTCTAGAAATGACATATTATTTTATTACTATTTATGTACGGCATCGTACTGCCATTCATTCGTTAATTTAATGTACATAAATTGGATACGTACCGATTGCTTGTGCAATCCTTACTTTCACTGTTGTTACTGCATCTGACAGAATAAGGGGGAGCTTTAGATATAATTAATTTATATACAAGGTCAGTTAATATTGCCACTTACCAGGCCCTTATATTGGCTGTTAAATTCCTACCTATCTAGATGATTAGCAGGTAAACTAACAGACTGATTAATGAACTAGTGTGTTGAGTAGTTGAGTGAGATAATTATCTATTAATCTATGCAAATTCCAAAGCATTGCAGTTACCATAGTTTACACTAAATTCCAAGTACACAGTAATGTAGCATAATATTTAGTTTCGATGAAGCTTTTCAGTGCAGGATGTTGCATGTGTTTTAAATTTTATCAAAAATAAAGGTTTCGTTGTTGAATAAAATAATGGGGCATCTGGCAACACCGTTACCTATCTAATGACCCGGGTCGTGTGTGACGTCTATGCCGACCTCAGGCGGCGCCTCGACGCCGTTGCCTCGACCACGAAGGTTGACGTGAATTTCCCGCCACAATACAACGATATTAGAAAATATGTAATCTAGATTTTAATTGTCAGTTTGGCCTCTTTCCGACTTTTAAATTATTTCAGAAAACTCAACCCAGAAAAGTCCCATTTAGTAATCTTTTTGACCGACTTTGAAAAACGGAGGGGTTTGATTTTTTTACCTCAAATCTTCGTCATATATGAACCGATTTGAAAAATTCTTCTTTTATTTGAACGGATCTACTTCCCGATTGGTTCAATAGAAATTTCATCAAAAGCGATTCAGCAGTTTGGTTTTAAATAAAAATATGTCATCCAAATAAAAGAAATTGCGAAATTGATCCTTGACAAGGATTTGTGTGTGATGCGATAACTAAAAAGGGTAATATAAAAACGTGTTTGCAAAAAATAACCGAAAAAACTTCCAAAAAAAACACAAAAAAAGTGGAAAATAACTTTACTTTTGGAAGTCGGTGCCAAAAAAGTCAATGAAACTACCGAATGAAGTCACCGACTTCCGAAAGTAAAGTTATTTTCCATTTTTTTTTGTTTTTTTTTTGGAAGTCGGTTATTTTTTACTTTTAACAAATCTAGATGCATATATTCTCGCAATTGTTTATTTACGATATATTTACCAAAAACATAATAAACATTATCTGATAATGTTCCGAGATTTATGATAATGTACATCGAAATCGATATTAGTTATGTAAATATAAATCACGCCACTCTATGAAACATCTCTCTAATCTAGACTTATATTTTTGTATGTATTACCTATTACCATCTATTTGAAATTAAACTAAATTGCTATATTTTAGAAACTTTTATATTAAAAATAAGTAGGCAAGAAAAACTTGAAATAATTTACGAAAAAATGTTGTTTGGTTGAAATCACTAATTACTGAATCGGAAAATTAAAATTACCTTATTGAATAAACTTTTTATCCGTGTGCTAAATTATACGAATTGACCAACCTCTTTACAGAAAACGAACTGAATTGCAGAGTTCGATTTTTATCAATTTTTTTTTTCCTTCCCTAAAGTAAAAAACCGCACTGTTTAGGATCGTACTTCGTGGTCCATATTCTCTATTCCTCTACAAATTCCATAAATGGATGCTGTATTGAAATAGGTGTAGAGGAAGATCTGATACTGTAATAAGTAAACCACTGTATAGGTTACCTACGTATTCACACATTTACCTTCAAACACTAGGTACCTACAATAGTAATCGAGTAATGAGGAAATAATGATAATAATTAATTGCTGCCTATTTTATGAGACATACCTATTAATTAGTGACGTATTTCATTACAACGTCACAATTGAGAGCGGGCTTGCAGTTACTGGTAAATTCGCATTGGTTGACCACAAGAGACGTTCGTGCTTTAAACTTTTGACCGCAATTTTATGTTAAGGAAACACGTCACGAATAGCTGCGATAAAAAAAACACGTGGTTAAGTACTAATGAGTCATTACACCGTACTTAATTATGATTCATCACCTAATCTAGTGGCAATTTCGTCTCCATGTTGTCTGCGAGTCATTTTGCTAATGTATCATTATTTGGTATTTACTTACATAATATTTTAAAATACGGGGTGGAAGCATCATCGACGCACAGAAACTTACACCGTATTCAGTACACAATTCCAAACAAAAGTCTGCTGTTCCGTACATTTTGACCGTATAGGTGTTCCACTTTTGTAGGAAACAGCTGATTCTTTTTTGATTACCGATGAAAATTTTTTTGTGGGGTAGGGTTCAGCGTGATGAAGGTACTGAAGAAGTGGTAATCGTTGGTGCGTCGTTGTGTTCCACCCTGTATGGTTCTCATGAAATAAAATATTGTACTTAGACAGAAGCAACTTTAACCTTTTGAACGCCAAAGCATAAACGCACGCGCGTGCCCTCCACGCCAAGCCACAATTTCACCGCATACAAAAAATACCTACAAAATGAACACGGATTCCAAAACTTTATCAATAAACAATATTATTAAAGAAACAAGACTAGAGCTTAAATATTTAAGGTATACAAATAAAAACACACAAAAGTAATTGTTCATTTCGTGTTATAGTGCATCGCATTTTTTGTCACATGTTTGTGTCGTTGGCATACAGGGCACGCGCTTTCTTGTCACGTATATGAGACAATGGCGCTCGAAAGGTTAATAAAGAATTAAATGGGTTGCTAACTTTTGCAAAGATCTCAAACTTAGTCTCAATCAGCCCTTAACACTCCCACAGCTGGGGCATTGGCCTCCCCTCTAAAACATGGAGTGGGTCATAATTCACCATGCGGGCCCAAGCGGGTTGGTGGATGTCACATGTCTTGTGTTTCCTTCCTTCAAAGCCTTGAGAGCAAAAACTGAAAGATCAAGAACAGCAAACAGTTATTTAATTAGATATAATTAGAGTAGGTCTGTATAACGTTATCATTGAGAACTAAATTTAAACATTCCGTTTTATTTCCTATCCTCGCAACGTCAATGCAACAAACGAGATTCGAGAAGCTGTCACGGTCAACCCTGTCGTGAACTAGACGTCGTTACGTAATTTATTTAACTATGTACATGATATTGCTAGCTACGTAATATAAATAGATATGTCATAGATAGTATGTTCTATTGAGGAAGAGTCAGTGAATTTCATCTTGTTCGAATACAATAAAGCTGATATCAGACGCGGATGAATGGTTCACTTTAGTGAAGTTCATTTTGTTTCATTGTCATACTAGTTTCACACGACACCGATAAAATGACATAGAAATGATTAATTTCATTCTTTGTTTCAAACAATTCCGTAGGAGAGTGAAAGCCTACTGAAATAAAAAACCGTTGGGTCGATCCAATAATGAATTGATGTTTCCCTTTTGTTTCATTTTGTGTTCAGACAAAACCCTTTCAGTGAAAAATGCAAACTGAAAGACAATGAACAAACAGCGAATCGTTTGAAACTAGCTTAACAAAAATCTATTTATCAAGAAAATGAAATTAACTAACGTAGACAGAAATCAAAGTAACTTTTGTTTTAACATGAAATTAACTATTCAAATTACATACTTTGTGTTTAATAATTAATCTTCTCTTATTATGGAAATAATGTTCTTGTCACATTAATATCGCAAACAATTAAATAATTATTACATAAAGGAAGTGTCGGTAGTGGTCTTATGTTATCTGCAAGGGCACTATAATTTATGAAACAACTGTAAATACATGGATTCGATCCAATATATAATATTTGAAACATATGATATTCATCAAGGAGACCAATCCCATTACTTCTGAAGTAAAGTGCTGTGTAAGTAAACACTTTTAATTTTATATGTAGTTTGGAAGTTGTATCAAGCATATTTTTATAATCTAGGCCAGGGTTGCCATCGTTAAAAACATCTGAACATATAACTTGGCTTGTTTACGTCTATTTAATCGTACATCTGTATCTTATCTTGGCGCAATCAAGTCTTTGCTATAAGTATCACCAATTTTAACTATTAGACAGATTGATAAAGTATTGCTAATCGTAAACATTCGACATTATTGAAATATTGTTTTTGTTTTGATACGAATCATAATGGTTCAATAAAACATTTGTAACAATCTAAATCAATATCTTATGTAATAACTTATGTTTTAACGTTTTAAAGTACAGGAAGTAAGATAGTACGTATTTGACTTTTTGCGTTTTAAAATAAACTTTCATTGACAAAGGCAAGTGTTATCACTTAACATCTCTCTTTTTTATTAATGAAACTTGGATGTGTTAGCAACAAAGCGATGAAAATCACTGATAGTAATGTTACTATGTTCGAATATTTTTACGTCATAGTCCACAAATACGTACGTAGGCAAAGTTAACCAACTGTACCCAATAAGGTAAAATTTTAAATTCGTGTGGGAATTACCTACGCAATCTATTCGATAATTAATTATTATCACGCGGTTCTAAAGTGCGAAGTGTGACTGCGTTCACACAACTCCGTGAATAAACGTTCATTAAGATTACGCGATTTCTTTTGAAATCTTCAATTCTTATTTCCTTAGTTGCTCTAGAGTTTTTCTCATGTACTGAATGGGGTATAATTTTGACATCAACAACACTGGTATTTGTTCCATAGCCATAATTCAAAATTGTGTATGATCTACTTAGGCTCTTTCGAAATCATTGAAAAATAATTCAAAGAAAGAACCTCAGAAACTGGCAGAATATTTTCTATAATTGCAAAGTCACTGCCCATCAGCAGTTTTCACGTCAGTATTTCAGGGGGTTTTACGCGTGTTTCAAATGATATTCGTAAACAAATTTAATTTAAAATAATACATTTGTTCCTTAATTATCAACAATAAACCTTTGTTCCCTTTGTTAGAAATCCCATAATAATAATACGTCTACAATGTTTTCCAAGTATTTAATCTAACCGCTACGTTTGACCACAACCTTTAATTAAATAACCAACGTGTAAAACCTAACCTATAAAATAGAATAATCAAAAATAGAAAAAAAAGGAGAAGAATAATAGAATTAAGTTGTAGTAGTTTTTCTTGTTTTTCTCTCATAACTCAATATATTTTGTTTTATGTTTATTTTCTGTAATTGCACCTACTGTGCATTGTCTCTGCATCACCCTAAGGTTGGCTGGTAGAAAATGCCCAAATCATTAAGTCCGCCTTTGTACAGTTTTTACTTGTGCATAAAGTTTTAATAAATAAACTAATTAACTATCTTTATTCAAGTATCAGATGACTCAAAAAATATTAGTGAGACTTACAACTATATTCGTAAGAACTGACGCTTCACAAAAATCAAAAACAAACAAATAGTAAGTAGTGGATCAACGTTGTGGCAACCTATGTGAAATGGCGCAACAGCGACCCACGAAAACACAGTCTAGGCGACTTAAATCATGCTTAGGATACTGTTAGAGCTACTCCACACCCTGCGCACCGTGGAAAACAAATTGTTCATACCTATCCGTGATACGCAAGACAAACTAATTCACTTAATGAAAAAGACTACAATATTATTATTTTTATTCAGTGCTCTGTGTTTAAAAAAAAGCATAAACGCGAATTCTAATACTTACAAACATTCTAAAAATAAAAAGAGTTTCAATGCAACTCATTGAACGAGTGAAAACTTTCAAACGAATAAAAGAAAAATAGTGGAATCCACGGCGAGGCGCCTGCTTTGTGTTACACAGAAAACATTGATATTGCTACATCGTTACAGTAAATGATTTCGCGAAACTCACGGGAACTCGTCCAAATTACTATGTAGGTAGAATACTGTGGAGCATGTTCACTGATACAAATTGTTATTCACAAAAATTGTTTACTTTCCAAGCTTTACTACGTCTACAAGGCAGCCATAACAAAAAACGTTACATACATGAAATTCCTAAGTCGCATAACATTTTTAATCTTTGTTTATGAACTTTAAAAAGTAACTTTTCTGAACTGAATTCCAGAATGAAAAGATACAATTAAACATCGTACGATGTTTAATTCTCCAGCGTCTATGTATACTACATACTCCTACATGAAACGACTTTCAGTTAATCAATAAATAAGTTGATAAAAATCTGTGAAAGTAAAACACAAAGAAAAACATTGTCTTACATGTTACATGTCACGTCACTCATGACCCGAGATGACCCAATAGCATCGAGAATGATTAATCCCAATCCGCTTGATGATCAATTTGGTATTAAAACGCATTTATCGAATATCGTCCGATTACCGCGTCATATTACCGCGCCCACGCCCTAATCACGTCTCGCCATTACCTATAGGATAAATATTAATTAAATATTAACTACTATGTTCATACATTACGACCATTTATCAGTAAAGAACCTAATACCACCCAAACAATAACGCACAGGTTTCAGTGGCTATTATATACGTAGACGGCAAACAAACGTCATTTCAACGATTTTCAGGAAGCTTCATTAGCGCCCCGTTTATCTACGTCATTCGACGTTATACGTTATACATTATTTGAATAAATAATTCGACTTTCCAGTTTCCCCAAAACGTCAACCACACCTGTTTACGGTAGATCAAAAGCTTTGATAACCAAAAAAAAATGTTAAAGTGGATCCACCATTCTTAGCTTATTCTTTCTTTGTAAAAAAGTGTGGGCAACAAAAAAAAAAGCGTAAGAAGATTTACTTTACGAACACTATCAACTGGGCCTATTTTTTTCAAGCCTTTATCTAACTGAGAGTCACGATAAGTTATGATGATAAATTCTTACCCAACAAAGCATAACCCACACGATTTTTATTAATTTTGTTATATTAAATGAAACCTCACGCAACAACGCACCATGTTACGAAATGTCCTAAGTAGGCACACAGACGTAATCAGTCGCGTCTATGTCAAAACTTAAATGATTACACGATGAATCAAGTATTTTTCTTAGTCTAAAATGTTCTGTGCCTACATAACTCACAGATTTCACTCGTAGCAACAGACGCTGCGCACCCTGACGCAAGTAAATCGGCTTTAAATATTTCCCGTGTACCATTTTCAGCTTTCCATACATGGCTCTAGTTGTACGTCATGGTTTTAGCCATGAATCAATTTAGGAATTTTTACTACTTTGTTTGTATCCCTACCCACGCCCACACGGTCGACGTCACAGGGAAATTGTCAGACCAATTTCTCTACAAAAACCCTTAGGGATAAGGGTATGGTTGAATGCAGGAAATACTTACGATACTTAATACCTAAATCGTGAAGAGCAGCTATTGATATTTTGTATAGAATTTTAGTTAAAATGTGGGCAGTATGCAGTAGACTAATTTCGTCGCAGTAGAGTCTACGACGTAGACCCACGATCTTTCATATAGTAAATAGAAAAATTAAGGAACGTGCCGTCGAAAACATCGTATGACCTAATCCGGAAATGAAAAATAAGACACAGTGTAGTGTATACAATATTTTCAAGGGGATATGAATCTAGATTTGTAGGTCTTGCTGAAAACAGTTGAATGGCCATGGCATTTTTCATAAATCATGAAAGGTATAAATTACAGTGTTTTGATTTCACATAAAAAATATATCAAACTATAACAAGTAAACATTACGAACGAATTCCTGCAGTCATTCCTGAAATATATTCCAACAAGAAGAATAAACAACAACGTTAATTTTGTTTTGAGCACGTGAAATGTTTTCCCATTTTTCGTGAATGAAAATGTGAAACAATGAGTTTACTCAACAATCCATTTACTTCGTATATACAATAACGCTAACCAATATGTTTACAGAACCATTAGTTTTTTTTAAAGATAATTTACGAAGCAGTCAGGCCCACAGTATTCGTGTGAGCGATCTTCATTAAATATTTAGGACGCGGTCCGGATTTCAGTGACACGAAAAGTTTCTTTTAACCTTTCCCTGGGGCGGTGACAGCGTGTAACTTTGCAGTTAACTACCATATTACGTGATTCTACACGTGAACTAGTTTGTAGTTATAATGCTTTATCATTACCATGCCACGGTTCCACACTATGTGACCTGCTGCTCTGTTCCAATTCCTTCACGCTTTCGGGACATGATATATGATTGTTTGATTTACATTCATATTTATACACGCTGTCTATGTGCATTGAGCTCGTGCTAGTAATCTGTTACATTTTATCGCTACAACTAATGGAAATCTATTTGTAACAAGGCTTTTAAAAAGGTACAGTTATAGCATTGGAAAACGTTTCGAATTCTCTTAAATAACGGTTTTGCGTATCTCGAATGTTCCGCACCGACACCCAATTTAACAAACTCATCGAATCAATCGTGCTTGAAATCAATGGGTATGGAGACTTTATGTGGCTGAAAACGAGTTCGGGTCAGTTGATACCAGTTAAGATTAAGTACCTACGTATTCGTTGTTTTTGTTGACTACTATTACTAACACGTATATCCCAAACTATCCCGTATGAAAAAGATTTCAACAATCACGGAAGATATCCCGTAAGGGAAGGGACAGTGTAAGTTTTAAAAACGATTTGTTGGACTATTTTAGTTTATAGAAGAAAATAGTGTTTAATACCGACAATAAGTGACTTAAGTAGTAGTTTGGGTATCTCCCTAATATGACCAGAAATCATTACATAATATGAAATCTATATAGAAAGTACAAGGCATTTATCTGATCTATGTTAAGCCCTAATGCAGTGTCGATGACTGATTGAACAAAAACTAGCGTCGTTCCGAGTAACTAAACCGATTTACTTTCACAGATAAACCCCTTTATCGTTACACATAGGTACTGCAATGACGACTTGAACTGCAATGAAGCTCTTTGTTTTTTACACTCTTATCTCATAATTCAGAACTCATTTAAAAAATAAATCTGCCGTAACACGAAGGCAACTTCCTCATTTGGGATTTAAACGTAGGATCCGTCCGATCCGCAGTACCGTCTACTAGGGATCAAGATTAGGCTTGAAAGCCGATAAGAAACTATGCCAAGGGCAATTGTCACCAGATCTGTATGTCATTTCAGGGCTGAAAAACATCTTAATTGAGCAGCTAGCAACGGAATCTATTCCGAACTTCCAACCTTCTGCTAAGCCCCCTATCATGTTACTAGGTGCTTTTGATGTAATCTTTAACTTCAAAACTTTATCGACATCTTATCGCGTGCTATGTATTTTTTTGACGTTATTCTTGTTTGCTTATTGCTATATCCGCCAGATATAATCGGACTACCCAAATCAATTAAATGAAACATTTCAACTGTCCAAAAAATAATGGAAACAGGTTTTATCCGGATAAAAGCGACTCAAACAAGAGCATCTAAACCGAATTCCCGTTGAATCAGATTCAGCCGAACAATTCTCCTATATAATGAACGGCGTGCAGTCAAGTTGCTAAGTTGCTTACTAATTGTTTCGTGAGAAAGCCGGTTCCCTCTACAGTGTGTCAGAGGAAGCGCGAGCGACTGAATCTAGATTACATGTAAAGCACATTACTGGGAAGGCGGTATTTCTGTAGTGTGCAGAGCTGTGACGACAGCCGTGCTACGCTTAATACGAGGCCGCGTCGGCGCGACCGCTTCAGTCTGACGATAGCGCTCATAGATAATAGACGCTCTGAAGTAATTTCGTGTGGATTAAATATTTAAGTTCGGAATACGAGCTCAGCTGACAGTTTAACTTTTTGTGTTTGAAGTTTTATTATTTTGTGTTGTGAAATGCGCGTGTGCGCCGAGAGACAAAGCGTTCGTTTCGCGCCTGCCCGGTGGCTGCGGAGTCGCGCCGTCACGATGGCCCGCTCTATGGATATGTTGCACTTGCAGTTCAAGCGCATGCTGAACAAGGAGCTGAGCCACTTCTCCGAGTCCAGCAAGTCCGGCAACCAGATCTCCGAGTACATCTGCTCCACATTTTTGGGTGAGTTTTCATTGTTTTTTAGAAACACCTAGTCGTTAATATCCCAAACAAGCAATAAACACCAGCTAACTGAATGACCCAAGTAGTTTAAAGTGGTTATTTTTTTCAAGTTTATAAATAAATAATTTTCCATCATATTACAAATATCCATTTCATCAATTAGCTTGTATTTAATGCCAAAAATAACACGGTTTGTTTTATAAAGTGACTAAGTAGTGATAACTTAATACTTTTAACATGATAAATAAGCTACATTTTGGCATTTTATCAAATAATTCGCAAGTTTTAAGATAGAAACGACAGATAGTAAATGCATGATGAATAGCTGCATACTTGCAACTTTGATACAGAGATAGATTAACTTGAATACTCGCTGAAAAATGAGTCATGCGTATGTTGTGTCATGTCGAAGCGATTGAGGACTTCAATCTGTCAAAATCTGACGATACGTCATCAATCATAGACACCGAGGTTACGCAATGTAACCTTTTTTATTGTAGAAACTACATTCTTGTTAAGTACAACGACCAGCAAAAACTGCTCATGGTTTCTCCAGAATAGAAACTTCAATTACCTACGATGATATTGCGTTTAGAGTTAGAAATTCACTATAGTGAATTATAAATTCAAATTCTAACTCATTTGGAAAACAAAACATTCAAGACTTGAATGTATGTATTAAAGAATTGATTGTGGCTCTTTACCAATAGTACAGGCTAATTTCTTGTACCTAATCTGAATATAATATAAGTTAATAAGAGTACGTGGTCTGGTACCTAATGTTCTAAAGTACTTACATGACCTACTTACTTTATGGAGTGAACGTCCTCCCGCGCCTACATGTGTGACAATTATTTCGACATAAATATAATAAATATTCTAAAAGCGCTATAGCCTGTCTGCATGAAATGAGGAGCGTTTTAATAAGGCTCCTAATAAAGTAATTCAGAGTACCTACCAACTAGTATGTAGATTTGATTAAATCGTTGAAGTTGAAGTAAATTTTACACGTGATTAAAATAGTTCAAATATAAACAATATAATTTATGTTAATACGTTCTTTCGAAGTAGGATCAAGGCATGAGTAATAGCCATTATTCATCAAGTTGGGGTACAGACACGACCTTCCGCATAATGACTTTCTTTGTACGCATCATAAATTCGCCACGGAAAAACCGGGATTAAAGCGATAAATACATGTACAGCAAAGAAAAACCACATTATTACTTACATCAATTCATAAATGCAGATGATTATCAACTTATTGATTGCATGTCATTAACTCAACCGTTATAAATCGCGTCACAAAGTGACTGTATTTAAATGGAGCTTTAATATGTGAAATCAACAAGTAAATAAACCTAACAGGATAATGAATGTAAATAAGCGCTATCAGTGGTGATAAAGCCGATAACCCGGAGCCACGCGCGCGCACTTCCCGCTCTGTACTAACAACCATATCGATTTAAACCTCGTTCAACTGAAACTTATAAGTATCACGCTTACCAAAGGCCCGACGCGTTCTGCCTTAACTTGTACTATGTAGAACTGGCGGTTCATTTACACCGTACCAACAGGGTCTGGGATAAATATGTACACATAACATATACATACCTGTGTATACTTTTTAATGATTTGCAAATAAGTCATTCTTGATTCTGGTTTTAAATAGGGTTTATGTTTAACTAACCACCAGGTCTAGTAAAATGTGACGGCAAAAAAAAACTTTATATGGCCAAAAATAGTAAATGATGACCAAAATTAAATCCCCATTTTAACGTGAAATTAGAACCAAAAGTTTTACAACTTGCGTTCCTACTTAAAGCAACCAACTCCAAATTATTATTGTTTATACCAAAAATATGTAGTTAATGACCACCAAAAAATTAACAGTATTTTAATATGAAATGACATTTAAATATGTAACATCTATCTTGTTATCCTATAAAAGTAAATTATTTCAGATAAATCATTACATACCTATAATTAGTAAATAAACCCCTAAAGTTTCATATTGTATGTTTGATAGTGTATTGTTTCATATGTAGAATCTGTCGATAGTAGACTGTGATGTCAAAAGTAGAATCTGTCAAATGTAGACTAAACGCTTTAAGTAAAATTTAAACAAACTTAAAAAAATCAGACTCTGTGTAGGTAATTAACATTTATGTTAATCATTTAAATATCTTTTAAATTCTCTAAGAATCAAACACTAAGCTTTCACGGTCTAAACTTACACTGACACTTACAGGGAATCTTCCGTGATTTATTATTTATTGGGAGCTCACAATAAATAATAATCACGGAAGATATCCCGTAACTGACAGCGTAAGTTTATTTGAGAATCAGACTTCTAAATAAGTACTTAAGTAGTAATTTTATAATCATAAGAAGAACAAAACTCAGTCAAAAATCAATATTCTGCTACTAAAAATAGTCACTTTGAAATTTACTGCACAATTAATGCTTTCTCAGCTTTGGCTGGTCCGTCCTCTTTTAAGTTCCAATCAAACGGTGTATTTAGGTAGAAATAGTGCAATAATTTGCTCATTAAAATTTAGTGATCAATTTACTAAATTTGGTTGCGTATTACAATATTTAAAGTACAGTCATGACTAAAATAGCTGGAACCATTGTAATTTTAGGTTTTCATTTTTTTTTTTTTTTTTTGCTGATTAGTATATATTTTAGATATTAAAGGTTATGGCCACAAAGTTATTTTTGGTGGTCATGCAGCACTTCCAATGATGCGCCTTCAAATTATTACAACATCAATGAGCAAGCCAAATATTGTCAACACACAGAGCCCTTTATTATAAATATTCAAGGAGAAGTTATTGAGGACGTAAAAAATTTGGGACACAGATATTTGACAAACAACTAAGTAGTTGTTATTGAACCAATTGCCAACTGGGGACGAAGGAACTTCGTAGCACAATTTTATTAATTTGTTTGCGCAGCGAACGACCATGACTAACGATTACGACATCCAAAGAATGGGCCACTGTTTTCAATAATATCTGCATCAATTTAATAATCTTGTATTTTCTTGTTATTGTGTATCAGACAGTGATGGGATCCTCATTTCTCCAATTTACTGCCGTTATTGTACGAGAGCTTCCTATCTCATACTTGAGCTCTTGCTCTCAAAAGCTCTCTTTGAAAATGAAGTTTACCGAATCAGAATTACCCTTCAATCGGATATTTCAATGATCTTGATCAATGATCCTCAAAATATATTTTCCACGTTTTATGTTATTGCAATAATATTATTCAACTTCTTCATTCATAGTGGAAGTTAGCTCTAGGTATTACATTAGCCAGTCTAAATTAATTTATCCTTTGGTATAGAGTAAACACATTCTTTACGTTAATATTTTCGACGGGTCCGTCGGATTTTCTCTCAACTAAAAATAGAAAATAACTGCGAGTGTTTATCCGTTGATTAGGCGCAGTGGACGCGTAGTACTCTCACATAGAACGATAACAAGTTAATCCGTTTAATGTTCTCGGATTATACTTTCGTCATGGTGTTGATCCTTTGGCCCCCTTTAATCGCCTCACCATATTGTGTTATAAATAACAATTATGAGATTATCAAACTGTCCAAATAACATCTTCATTTTAGCCATAAACGTTTATAATAGTTTCCAAGTCAAGAATAGAAAAAGCTTGGAAATTTTGGATTGAATTACACCATAAGTAGTATATAATTCAAACTCCCAATTCTAAATATAACTCAAGAAACGTGAGATATTTATTCTTTAATCCTTAATTTGTCAATATTATCTGCTAATCCAGACAAGATAATGACGATTATTATGCACCATTTAAATTTTTTAAACCTATTAAGTGATATCAAAAATTGAGGGCAAATCAATGGACACCTATCGTCATGATATGGTACTCCAGAATATCAGTTCTGAATAAGATAATGAAGGCCAAGCGGCACGTTAACAATACTACGTAGATATCAAAGCTTCCATCGCTGCATCGGCATGATTGATTGCTTATCTTTAGGTAATAACTAAACTCGCACGCTGACCTGGAAACGTATCCATCATAATAATATGTATTAATGGATACTTCACACATTTTCACCCACTTTTTCGGCATCGTTACCCAGTAACACAGTTAAGAAACGCAATAAAAATTGTAATCGGTCGATAATATTTAGCTTAGGTTATTTGCGCAGCTTCTGCCAACTATAGGATGCTAAGTGTGCAGCTCGAATTAAATTTAGGTCACTCATAGTGTCTATATCCCACTTAACCCATTTTTTCTTGATACCTACCAACAAAATAGCTGCTATTTTCAAAACTTATGTAAATTATATATTATTTTATTGCAGACAAACAACAAGATATCGACTTACCATCCCTACAAGTGGACGAGGTTGCCGAGGCGCGTGCCAAGAAGAAGGACAAGCCGCGTCATACTGGGCCAGCGACAACCATGTCACAAGTAAGTACAGTAAGTGCAATACACCATACTGGTGTAATTATTATACTTTATGAAAAACATCATCTTCATCCTGCCCTTATCCCATTCTACTTGAGGTCGGTCCAACACGTTTTCTTCTTCCATTCTCCTCTGTTAACCGTCATTGCATCATTTACTACACACAATCCACCCATCTTTTCATTGTCCTTCCTCTCCCTCTCCATCCATCAACATTTATATCCATCACTCTTTTAGTAACATGCGTTTGATCCCTCCTCATTAAATGATCATACCAGGACAGACGACTTACTTTAATTTTTTCTGTAACAGGCCATTCTTGTTACTCCACACATCCATCTCAACATTTGAAAAACAATAACTACATTTTTGAGTTTTTGCCCTATACCTATGCTAATTTTGAATTATTTTTGTACAGATATCTGGCGTTAAGCGGACACTGACACATACCAATAGCTTTACTGGAGAACGCGTGCCAAGATATGGAGTAGACACTCCTCATGAGGAAGACCTTGGTCGTCAACTGGGAGAAATTGAACGATGGGGTGTGGACATCTTCCGCATTGGCGACTTGTCTTGTGGGCGACCACTGACCGCAGTCGCGTACGCGGCGTTCACGTCCCGGGAGCTGCTGGGCACGCTGCAGATCTCTCCGCGCACGTTCCTCGCCTTCGCCATCACGCTGGAGGAGCACTACATGCGCGACAACCCCTTCCACAACTCGCTGCACGCCGCCGACGTGGCGCAGTCCACGCATGTGCTGCTCAACACGCCGGCGCTTGACGCCGTGTTCACGCCTATCGAGACGTGCGCCGCTCTGTTTGCGGCGTGCGTGCACGACGTCGACCACCCCGGACTCACCAACCAGTTTCTCGTCAACTCGAGCTCGGAGCTCGCTCTGATGTACAACGACGAGTCAGTCCTAGAGAACCACCATCTCGCCGTAGCATTCAAGCTTCTCCAAAACGAAGGATGCGACATATTCATCAACCTTCAAAAGAAACAGAGGCAGACGCTGCGGAAGATGGTTATAGACATGGTTCTCTCCACAGACATGTCGAAACACATGAGCCTTTTAGCAGACCTGAAAACAATGGTGGAAACAAAAAAGGTAGCTGGAAGTGGCGTGCTATTACTAGACAATTATACAGACAGAATACAAGTGTTGGAGAATCTCGTACATTGTGCCGATCTGAGCAATCCCACGAAACCGCTACCACTTTACAAGCGATGGGTAGCATTACTGATGGAAGAATTCTTCCAACAAGGAGACCGCGAGAGGGATCAGGGAATGGATATAAGTCCGATGTGCGACAGGCATAATGCGACGATAGAAAAATCTCAAGTTGGATTCATCGACTACATAGTCCACCCGCTGTGGGAGACATGGGCCGATTTAGTACATCCAGATGCTCAGGACATATTAGACACTCTAGAGGAGAACCGTGACTATTATCAAAGTATGATCCCTCCGTCACCGCCGCCAGCGCCCATTCAGCACTCACTGCCCGATGATGACCGCCCCGAACAAATACGCTTTCAAGTAAGTTCAACTGTCTATACTTGCCAAAAAAATAACTTTCTGAATCATTCAAATATTAAAAAATCATTTTATTAATCAATGAATTAGGATGGACAGTTTACTAATGACATTGTGTTTTGTTAACAGGTGACGTTAGAGGAGGGTGAGGGCTCCGAGGAGTGCGAGGGTGAAGGTGATGGCGGGATGTGACGGAAACTACTGGGAATCTGCAAGAAACTCACTGAGAAGATGCAAGTGTGGTGGAAGCTCTGGCAGTAGCACGGCGCCGGCCGGGCTGGGGCGGGTCTTGTTGATAATAGTAATACTTGTTGACGCTTACCCTCGAAATGGAACGATCCCGATGCATCGTCACATTTCGATCATGATTATTTTTATGTGATTATAACGCAATGTTGTTTAGAAAAATACCTAACGACTAAATAATTATGTCCCTCCAATGACTGTACGTTCGATTGTCTAGTATTTTTACTATTGTTTCGTTTTGTCTAACCAAAGATATATGAAATGTTCTTTCGTTCACGGAGACGTTCGATAATCCCTGTAAGTAGTTAGTATTCGGTTCTTAATGAGTCGTGTAAGTAGTTATAGTTGTCGATGCCGCATAATATATATCGGCTCGACTAAGTAAGGACATTGAAAACGCTTATTAATTGGTATGAAAGGGTAATTTATATTGTCATATCATCCACGTTTCTCATATTTAATACGGGTTTGCGATAATGATGTTATTCACCAAAATATATTAAACATGATAAATATCCTAAATATAAAATCTATTTTAAGGTAAATTTTAAAAATTGCCTTTCGGAGTTGTTGTTGTGTCTTTTCTGAATATATAATATTCGGCCAGCCTCTCACTGCGGTCATGCGGTAGTTAGTGACCGCGGCCGCGACTAGCGACTGCGACAGCTCCCGGCCGATCCGATGTTACAGCATACAGAACCCTCACAGCCAATACTTCGTATCGTAGCTCTCGTGTCGTGTTATCGTGTACCAGGCCTGGCTCGGACCAGGGGCAATATTCGGTATTATAGAAAGGTCGAATTCATACTTAAGATCTCTCTTCGTATTTGGTCGGGGGTCAAAAAGACACTTTACCAAATTCATCCTATTAGAAAGCTTTACTTGATTTTTGTGAACCTAAATGCACCTCATTACTTATGGAGGATCGCTGGCGATCCGTTTACTTTTCTCTTTAGAGTAATGTATTATTATTTTTGTAATGTTACGTATTTAATTCTAGTTCTCTTTACCCAAATACAAAACAAAAAAAATTGTCATGAATCTTAAAGTTTTCGTGTACGCAACTAACGGCTTGAAGTGTTTGATTAAATTGTTAAGTACTAACAAATGAGTGGTTTGCGACTAAGTTTTATTTTGAGTGGATTCAAATATCTATATTTGCTGAATTAAGTGGTAACTAATCGGCGCGCGGGCCGGGTCTTGCAATAGTAGTAGGTAGTACTGAAACACTTCGCACAACTGTTAATACTTCATCCATTTCATGCCAAATATGCTCCTTTCATTAACTGTATAATCATATCAAACAATATCAGAATCGCTGTGCAGATCTGATTTCAACTATGTATAACAATATTTGTGTACCTACATAGATTTTCTTGTAAGGAAAAGAGCGTAACTGATACTTTTTAAATATAGCATAACAACCACTGTGTAAAAGATGTAATATAAATATAGTAGATGTCTGAAAATTGTACATTGGATGGAAAATCTAGTTTTTATCCAGTTTCTTGTTCGTCGGTTGCGACCTTTTCATGTTTGTGACAATGTTATAATTATCAATTAGCATGCACATAGCCACTTGAGCATTCAGCTACATACTCGTATATAAACTTCGTGTAGGTACATTTACAATATTATAAGGAGGGTGTAATACTTAATGAACCTGTATTATTTTTGCATTTCATCATTCATCTTTTATTATTTTTAATGGACGATTTTTAAGAGCTGGTCTCTATTCCTTCATGTACTCAAAAGATATTTTGTTTAAAACTGATTAAATGATTTTTGTTCCTCGCACTTCATTTGTTTTGTATTTCTATCATAATGGATGTCCCCTAGTATTATTATGAAAAGTATTTTCTAAGTCATCATTTCTGTCATTCACCAGCATCAAGAAGGAAGGTCCAATGTACATTATTTTCGTAGATAAAGTAAGATTTTATCGGCGATCAAATACTACGAGCATGTGTGCATCGCCTATCTTCGAAGTGTCTGATTTTAAAACTGCATAGTTTAGATATTTGGTACCTACGTCAACGTATATATACATACATACCTACTACATTAATAAATTGGATACGCTTAACTACTTGTGTGTTATAAAATAGAAACATTACGCTTAGAATCATTAATTTTCTAATTAAATACATACGTATTTGTAACTAATTGTGTTGAATATGATATTGGTACTGCAGTAGATCTGTGTATAACGTACGTACCCAATCTTTCGTAATTCACATAATGTGAGCATTTGCATGTACCTTGTACCTTTACCGAGTTGTCATGATCAGTACTTTTATAATAACTGTACAATAAACAGGATAATCGAGAAGAATGTATAGGTAACTAGATAATGTACTCGTTGTCATGTCTTATTTCAATGGATTTATCTAATTGCCTACCTAATGCAATAAAATGGTATATAATGTAACCAACGTGACATGTCGGATACCTATGCTATGGAACACTTGATATATTCTGTGCTACCAAAGAGCTCTGAAAGAAATGAACATTTGAACAAGTCGCAAGAGTTGTCTAAGCACATCCGACATGTCACAATTCAATAGCCATGTAGGATACTTGTTCTCACCAAAGGTTTTCAGTGTCGTGTATATGTTTTGTCACCATGGAGAACTATCGCTAAGATTGGATAATACCTAGTTAAATATTAATACCGAGTTAAAAGTGCAATGCTGGACATTTGCATAACTTATTATTTATGTTTAAAATAAAAAAAAATAGCTTGTAATAGTTTAAATGAATATTTGAGTTGAATTAAAGAATATTAATGTATTTAGAATAAAAAGATATGGGAGAAAACTCTATACCTACTAGTTTTATTTTCTGTTATCTATGAAACACAATACCTTTTGGAACACATTACCGCAATAATGGTATTCCCGGCAGAGGGACAGGCCCTCTATCTAATGTTATGGGAGGCATCGCGCAATTTTATACCGAATGAAATTAATATCTAGTAGTTGTATAATATGCACTGATCATCATCCAAATGAAAGTCAGCTGCCGCACCCAAGGGAACCTCTAGATACAGCATGTCAAAGTTGTAAAAAAATGATACAAAAAACAATTTCATACTGCGCCAGAACCATAAAGGACGATTAATCAGGGGCACCAACCTAAAAAAAATAGCCAGCTGCAATTAAGTCAGCTGCGTAAATGAAATTGGGATTTTGGAAGGCATATTAGACTAAATTCGAAACTATAGTTCATGCTTTGACCTATTCATAGAAACCGCAAGATATATTGAAGAAAAATAAAACTACATTTTTTTTCAAGTTTTTGGCCTAACTAGGAACCGAACCCGTTTCCAGAAACCAATACACCATCCTATTTTATTGCACTAACTGATAGTGTAGGTGATCTAGATCAAATACTTGAAACAAAAAACTGGGGAAATGCCATGATTACTGCAAAAACTGACTCTTTTATTTTACACAAACTATTCCTTTGCAGTATTTGATCCTTTTCAGCGACAATATCGCTCAGTGTAGTAATACAGGATGTTATACAAAAGGGATCGGGTTCGATTCCTGACTCAGGCAGAAGCTTTTTCAAAAACCTGAACCTGCTGTTCTATTTTTCTTCAAAATTGCGGTCATAGTTTATTTATTTTAGTGCATGGACTTACAGCTAATAAAAACATCGTGTTAGTTGCAACAACATCATCTATGCAAATGACATGGTGCTGCCGGGCCCGTCTCCGGGAGTGATCGTGGAGTTGCTTGATGTATGTGAGACCTTCGCTGCTGTACATGGACTGGTCTATAATGCCAAAAAGTGTGAATACATGGTCTTAGGGGTCGCTGGTAAGTGCCGGGAAAGTACACTCGAACTTGCCATAAACGGTACGCCAATACGTAAAGTAAAAAAGTTTAAATATCTTGGGCATTTTCTTACCGATGACCTCAGTGACCATGTTGACATTGAACGGGAGCGTAGGGCTCTGGCGGTCAGGGGCAATATGTTGACACGAAGATTTGCTCGGTGTACTGATCAAGTAAAGATAACGCTTTTTAAAGCTTATTGTCAGAGTTTTTACAGCGGTAATCTTTGGGTCAACTACTCGAAAAGATCGCTGGATATTCTGCGCGTCCAATATTTTTGGGTTGCTGCGTTTTTAGGATGCTGTTGCGATTGCCTCGTTTTTGTAGTGCCTCTGAAATGTTTGCGGTAACCCACACTGATAAGTTTCATGCCATCATCTGCAAGAAAACGGGCTCGCACCTGAGCAGAATAAGGGGCAGCCACAATAGCATCCTGAATGCCGTGGCGTCCGATACTTCCTCCACCATAGTAAGGCAATTTGTGAGAAGACTTATACCCTAGTACTTCTTTGTTCTAGTTGATGGGTGGTCCTCTCATTAATTCGTCTTAATTAAAGTTACTAACAATAGTGTTTAAGTGCGAACCTGTTACTAACAATTAATGGATCTTTTAGTTGTCCGAAATAAAATGATTTTATTTATTAAACAAAATCAAGTTAGATATGGTAGACCGTCCTTTTTAAAATCCGTGCTGAAAGGAGCCGAATGAGCTAGCAAGGGCGGGATATAACTGGTTATAGACAATCCTCTCAAATATTTTAGCTATTATTAACCGCGGTTTTTGACCCCTTCTTATGCACGGGTGTAATAAAAGTAGATTTCCGTACTTTGGGGACAACACCTTGATTCAAAGACTTGGAAAACAACATTGAGATAGGAAGGGCAATGGAAGGCGCGCATTTATTTAGAAATTTAGATGAAATGTTATCGGAGCCAGCACAAAGCAGCGCAGCAGTTAAGTTACGAAGTAAACCGGTCACAACATCAACATTCACTTCTATGTGACAAATGTCAGATGAAGTTCTGTTAGTATCAAAGGGGAAAACAGGAGGTGGACACTGGACAGGGAGTGTTAGATGAAGTGGGGTTGAGGAAAGTTGACATGATATACGACGAAAAAGCCTCACAAATAGAATCGCCAGTGTGTAATGATTCATCGTTATAATTTAATGTATTAGGTATAGCATTAGAGTTATAGCGATTTTTAACAAAGGTCCAGAAGTGTCTAAGGTTGTCTTTAATGTTCAGTTCAGTTTCATTAAGATAACATTCATAACATGAAGCTTCCATAGTCTTGACTCTGTCACGCAAATATTTAAAAATTAACTCGTCTGATTTATTGCCGTAAATTTTGTTTTTTTTTTAGATATTTATGTTTTTCTTTAATTATTTTGATGAATGATGAGCTGTACCAGACAGAGTACTTTATAACACGTACTAGCTTTTGTGGTATATACTTGTTTTGAAACTGTTTTATACTATCTACAAAGTATTCAACCGACTCATCCACTGATCGGATAGAAAACTCATGTTCCGAATTAGTGCCAGAAATCTCGTTATTTATAGAATCAAAATCGCCTTTGCTATATATTTATCGCAACGGCGGTGCATGATCAAGGGTAGGAATTTCAAAGAAGTCAATATTGATTATCAACGCAGGATGATAGGGATCAGTAGGCACTAGAGGGTCAAAACAGGCTAACTTATTTGAGAGGACTAAGTCCAACAGTTTCCCGTGCCCATTAGCTCCCCCATTACACTGTCCAAAGACCAGCGTACATAACTCGTCCGCGACCAAACATTCGTCACAAGTGGCGAGGTTTACAGGGAGTAACGAAAGGTTATTAGATTGTAGCCCACGAGATTCCACTCACATTAAAATCACCTAAAAATAAAAACACATCTGAAGTTATATTCAGAGCTGTATGGTTCAATTTGGATAGGAAGATATTTATAGTAGTTCCGAAAACAAATACCCTTTGTTTTGTTTACACAAGTAAACAGCACAAATACGAGTATAAATGTCCACGTATTCTCGTGACTTCGAATTTTTAAGCCGAAAGTTGATCCAGAGATCCTCTGCCGAAGAGTGGAGGAGCAGTTGCGGAGCGGCAGGTCCCTACGCGTCGCTATACCCACACCACCACCTCTCGTTTGTCTCGTTTGTTTGTCGTTTGTCTCGTTTGTATACGAGTAATCCCGGTTACGGTATAGTAGGTATAGTTTCGTATTTAGCCAAATAGTGACATCATAAAAAAAAAACATGTTCCGCGATTCTTGATAGTTTACGAGTTATAGCTTCTTGAAAATTGTATGGAAACCGTTTTAAAAAAAAAACTATATTTTTACACGGCTGCAATAAAACAAAGACTAGTTCCGTACAAATCCCTTGTGCGAGTCTGACAGACCCCTCCGCCCAACTCCCAACTGGCAGGAAATGATGACGCGGCAGGCCCAGAAAGAGATGGCGATATGAGTTGGACTCATTGGAAAAACAAAAGGATTGGCCTACACTCACATTAGATCAAGAAAAGTGGAAGGAGGGAAGGGAAGCCTTTGCCCTGCAGTAGGACATGGGCTAAAATTGGGCACTAGTGAGTGCCTTGGACTCGCAACTCAAGAATCTATTCGAGAGTGGCGAGGACCTCGTTGATACACACTCGATCATGTACTATTAGGGTGTTGCGGCATTGTCGTTTAGTTAATGTCGAATTCCCAATTTTTTCGACGCTACTCGACCAAAACCAGCCGTACTAGTGGCAGTGCAGGATTGAGCGCCGTATCGTTGGGTCCAGGGAGCTCATCGGCAAACTATACCGCTTCAAGGAGGGCAATACACGACCACGTGTGATGATATTTGTGAGGCGGGCATTCTCGCCTTATCGGGGTCTGGAATCAGTCCTCAAGATTATACATGTCCCGTGTCAAAGAGCGCATCGACTTCCTGATGTAAAAAGTTTATGCATGGGCGAGCCGTATTCGGTGGTATAAGCAGTGAGTTGATCGATACTCGCAGAATCGATGTTCCAGGGTGATGCGAGGTGGGTATACAGAGTTTGGGAGCGATACGAGCAAAATATGACAGCCGTGTGCCGCCCTGATGATGCCGCCACTTGTTTATTCTGGCGCAGCATCTGGTCGGTGCCCATCTGTCATGCTCACGCTGACTGAATGAGAGATGTTGAGAGGGTGTGTCGATTTATCACAGAAATGGAAGCAATTTTAATTACGCTATTAGAAATAGGAGAGCAGTGCTTCCGTTACCGAACTGAATATCACCGGGACCAGACGGACTGCATAACTTCTGGCTCAAATGGCTTAGTCGTTCACAAACTTTCTGGAACGTCAACTCCATGCATCCTTAAAGTCTTTGTCGCTGCCGCAGGACTTATAGCCTTCGGATGTGGGCTGAATTCCCTTGAATTCCATATTCTCCCCTCGTTTTTCATACATAAGTGTACATTTTTTAAACACCAAATTCCATCCTGGAGGTTTGCGATGATCTGTTAGTGCAGAAATGTTTTAGGACTATTTACTACGAGAGTGGGAAGTAACAGCCCTAGACAGCTGTCTAGCGCCATTTCTTACCCACTCTCGGAATGGTCTTAAAATATTCCTGCACTAACAGATCATGGTAACCCACCTGATGGTTTATATTACTAAAAGTTTCAGTTACTTTCAGTAGCTCAATCAATCGAAATTTGTTGGGGGCAAAGAGTTTCAGATCATCCACGTAAAGGAGGTGAGATATGACCTGAACAAATCTCCTCAGCCGGTCGCCTAGACCTGAATCCTTCAGCAGTGTGCTTAGAGGATTCAGAGCTAGACAAAACCAAAGAGGACTAGAACTGTCCCCCTGAAATATTCCCCGTTTAATCCATACATGTTCACCATTCCCCTGGATCTGTCGACATCCTGGATAGTGAAGGACGGTCCGTCATTGCCCCATAGGTAACTCAAGGAAGGTGCGCAGAGTTGCATCTATCTTCTACAACTCCAACACCCTAATGATCCATTTATGTGGCACCGTGTCGTATACCTTCTTATAATCTATCCAACATGGCGAGAGGCAGACATGACAGAGCATGGAGAGAGCCATTTTGAGAGGCAGACATAATGGAGTTACATAATTATTAGGGCAGTCTGTTTACAAGAGATGGAAAGATTAACGCAGATTTGGAAAGGAGAATACTTACGGGAAATAAAGTTAATGTTGTACATGCGGTTGTGACCAACCAGTCAATGTCAAAAAAGGTTCGTCTGGCTATACACAATAGTGTGCTGGTGCCTACACTAATGTATGGAAGAGAATGTTGGGTATGGCAAACGAGGCATGAAAGTAGAATTAATGCTGTGGAAATGCGTTCTTTGGGAAGCATGTGTGGTGTGACTCTGAATGATAGATTGAGGAATGAGGTTATACGAGAACGTTGCGGTTTAAAAGAAGATGTAGTGAGAAAATTTTAAAGAGTATGCTTAGATGGTTTGGTCATGTGGAGAGGGTGAGTGAAAGGCGACAAACAAATGTATTTACTAGGCAGATGTGAGAGGCAACGCCGGCGCCGGGAGGGGTTACCCTAGAAGGACATACACTGACCTTATAGGTGAGGTTATTCAGAAAGGTCAGGTGCGTAGTACTCGCAACCGACATGCGTGTATGACCAGATGTATGAACGTGGACGAGGCAACAGGCGTATGCAAGCATCGATCGTACCAGGTGGAGTTCTGTGGTTTCTGCCTACCCCCATGGGAAAAAGGCGTGAGTGTATGTAACCAACGACGCGACGCCCCCCATCAATGTCAATCAAGTGCGATCTCGTGTCGCCGCCATGACAGGTTAGTAAAATAGGGATACCAGTTTCCGACGTAATGCCTTTATTTTGGGTAATTAGAATTTACTAACTTATCGAATTAAAATAAAAAGTACAAATCTTAGTAAATTTTATTTTATTTTTTTATGATATTGTCCATAGTGACTCTTTCAGGCATGTCCGAGAAAACCCTCACTAGAATATCTAAAGAAGGTGAAGTTGCTGCTTCTACCTCTGAAAAACTCAAGTCTCCTGGAAAACATCAACAAAAACGTAAAACGGTGGATCTTGATGATTTCGATTTATGCGCATAAGACATTGCAAAAAAAACGGGCACTTTAGATTTTTTTCTCTACTTCAATGAAGAAGAACAAGAAATAGGTTTTATTAATTTGACGATGTATTGGCATGTTATTTGAAGCATCCTGGCATGATTCTTTACGTTCCAAATTTAAAATTTGAAATTAATAAAAGAAAAATAATGATTATCGTGGATTTAAATTCTAAAATTGCTTTACTAATGGCGCGAATTGCCGAAACGATTTTTAACTGATTACGATATTTTAAAACTTTTTGGATATTTTCTGCAAATTAAACAATTTAATCTTTCTTTTTACATTAAATACCACTTTATGATATGAGTGATAAAGCGATAAGGGCCGGTAAAATTATAGCTCTACTTGAAGAAGGTTGTTCGCAAACTTACGTGTCTCAGCGGCTAAATGTGAGTCGTTCAACTGTCCAGAAGACTTGGCACCGGTATCAAGAGACCGGTTCGGTCAAAAGAAGACCCGGTTCGGGAAGAAAACGATGCACAGAACCAAGAGATGACCGCTTTTTGGTGAGTCAGGCGTTGCGGAATCGTAAGGCGTCAAGTGTGGACCTGAAGAAGAGCCTTGAAGAAGTAAGAGGAGTAGAAGTTAGCTTGTGGACGGTCAGGAGGAGGCTTTTGGCTGCCAATATCAGGAGTTACCGCCCAGCTCGGGGCCCTAAATTACTCCGTGAGCACCGTGTTGCTCGACTTCAGTTTGCTCGGAACTGTGCTTCATGGACTCTGGAGGACTGGAATAAAGTATTGTTTTCTGATGAAGCTAGAATATCTTTGTGTGGAGAGGACCGACGCCGGCGAGTGCTGCGAAGACCACGGGAACGCTATGCGGAAGTGGACTTGGGGAAGATTCCATTTTTATGGACGACAATGCTCGCCCGCACCGTTCTGGCGACGTGGAAGCGTACATGCAAGAAGTTGGGATCCGTCGTTTAGGTTGGCCAGCTCGAAGTCCTGACCTCAATCCAATTGAGCATGTCTGGGATGTTCTAAAGAGACATAAGACATAAGATCAGTGCAACCTGCTCCACCAAAACATCAGGGAGCTAAAAAGAGTCATTGCAGAAGAGTGGGAACGTATTCCTCAAAACGTTATTAAAAACATCATGGAAAGCATGCCCAGAAGGATTCAAGCTGTGATTTTGGCAAGAGGTCACACTCGTTATTAGGTTTTTAGATTTGTAACTTTATTTAATTAAAAAAAGTAAAAAAAAATCTTGTCTTTATTGCCGACCACTTCTCATTGTTTGGGCGTGTACATCGGTTTTAAAGAATCCATCGTTTTTTTTTCTTTTAATTGCCCGAATTCACTTCACGCGCATTAATTTACACGATTATAAGTATACAGACTACGTCAAAGAAATAAATTTCATTTAATTAACTCAAATCGACCTTAGAACGTAAATTTCCTTAGGTGCCCGTTTTTTTTGCAAAAGAGTGTATATACTGTCAGAAAAATTGATCTTACGTTGGATAAATTATTTGTAGAATTAAAGAATGACATAAACTTTTGTGGAGGTCGAACGACTTTATGGAAAATTTTAATGGAAAGACACGGCATAGTTGCATGGAGACGCAAGTATATCGATACTATGAGGAAAAATCGTGTAGACGGTCGGTCAATAATTTTCATAAATGAAACATGCTTTCACGCATCATATGCAGTGAAAAAATGTTGGCAAAAAGATGACGAGGATGGAGTACTAACAAGTGATTCTGCTGGAACGCGATGGATTATTGTTAATGCAGGTGGAGAAATGGGGTTTATTTCTAATGCTCATTTGATTTTTAAATCACAGAGTAAATCAGGGACTACCATGACGATATGAATACTTAGGACAAATTTTATGAAATGGCTTTCAGAGAAACTTATACCCAATTTCCCTCCGAGCTCTATTATGATGGATCATCATAATTCATTTCATTTCATTTAGTTTTAAGTAAAATTTAAATTGTAAGATTGTATATTAGGATTAGAGAACTTTATGTTGTCGTCACTAAGGCGAATGCTGCGTATATACCAGTATTTTTATATTGTTTTCTTTATTATCTCCTATTAATGTTTAGTTTGTAATGCTGTTGATGTACCAAATAAATAACGCTCCCTATCATACCGTACAAGTGAATAAAGCACCTACTATGAGTTCCTCAAAACTGCAAATGCAAAATTGAATCACAAATAAGGGATTGTCTTATTTACCAACAGTGCTGAAAGCAGAACTTTATCAAATTGAAAAAGAGCACAAAGAAGCGCCTATTTATGAGGCTGACCAATTATTGATATCTCATGGCCATAAAGTGGTTAGGTTGTCCCCTACCACTGCGACTTAAATGCAATTGAGTTTATGTGGAGTCTTCTAAAGAGACGAGTAGCTAGCAATAATGTCGGCCAAGAAGCTGGGAATATCGTGAAGTTAACTGAAGAAGCTTTTTCACTAAACCCCTCAGGATTGGCAAAAACAGTGTGAACACGTAAAACATTTAGAAGACAAATTTTATGAACGTGATGGCTGCATGGATAACATTACTGATAAATTCATAATTGAACTCTGAAATGACAGCAGCACAGATTCGAATACGACCACGACTGATGATGAAGACGTAAACACGAAGTCACAGTCACGAAGTGACAGTGATATGTCTGGAATCGTACCCTTCGACCATAATACTGTGAGAAAAAATTAAATCATTAAAATAATTAATTTAAAATTTAAATTGTGTCATCATTTACAACCCTACTAGTCTTATAACTGTATATTATTTAAAAATATGCAAGTAAAACATATTAATCTATGGTGGGTACATACAAGTTTAGATAATGTTACTGGCAACCACCAATCACCAAGTGGGGTAAATGCTACATTTATTGTTGGCAACACCGTAGGCAATGCTACTAATTCCCAAGGCAGGGGACATCTTACGGTGAACGGTCTGAAGGTGCAAACCCTATTTTTCCAATATGCAATCAGCGCGACACGAGATTCGATTCGCCTCTTGAATAGACACTTATTCGCCTTGTGGTTCTGTTAACTATACAAGCTTCCTTATGACTCTACCTTATCTGTGGAAGTATGTTTTCGTACTATTTATAATCTGTTCCAAGAATTCTTGACACTATTTATTTCATCGGGTAACACTCACAAAACATGGGTTCTACTTTTGTCTCTTTCCTATATAAGGTAAATATCAATATGCTATCCTGCTGTCATCAGTTGTCACCCTCAGGATGTCTATCTTTAGTTTGTGAAACAAAAGAGAGGTTAAAAACCGCTTACAGTCGCATGGAAATTTAGTGCCCATTTTACAATCTGAGTTTTGTTTTCGAGTCTTTCAATAGTTGCAATGGCAGCCTTGAAGAAGGACGAGGAATTAATTTCAAATGATGCTGTCGAAAACGGCGAGGAAGAAGAACTAGATGCAGTAGAAGAAGGCGAATCTAAAGATCCCGCTAAGAAGAAGAAAAAGAAAAAAAAGAAGAAGAAGACAGGTTAGAGCGAGTAATATTGATATTAATTCAAACATACACCTCGCTTGCGAACGTACATTACCCTCTAAATGTCTATTTTTATCTCTAGAGCGCATAGTAACGAGGCACCTACGCTGAAGCTGATAATATTGCGCCGTTTTCACATAATTAGTTATGTATTGGCGCAATACTTCAGTTAGTCATACAAACATTCGAACTGTATTACAATGTACTGTGAATTAACGAATATAAAATGCATAGTAATGATTTTAACACTTGACATGGTAATTATAAATTAGGCATGATGTATATTTTCCACTATGAATCACAAGAATCCTATTGGTCAAGTCAAGCATCAATTTACTTTGATTTGTTGTTCATTCCCAATAGTAATCCGAACTATGTTTTTGTTGTCTTCCTATTACTGCAAAAGACCAAATAAACAACATAAAATCTTAGTAAGTGGTAAATGCCATGCATGCTGATGCCTATCATGTTTTTTCATCACCACCCTTGGTAGACTATTATAGAATGCTGAAGGTGTTGAGTCCTTTTTAATATATTTATTTGATGCACAAAATGTAAATACCAATTTTTTTTACTACTTACTTCAATTTAGTTGTATTTCTTTTAGAAAATGCTGAGAATGAAACAACTGAAGTTACAAATGTGGCAGAAAAAATTGAAGTAGCTGTTGAAGATGGTGATGAAAAGAAGAAGAAGAAAAAAAAGAATAAAAACAAGTCTGGAAAAGGTCCATCTAAGGAGCAGACTAACCCTCCAACCATCCCCATTGCTGAGCTGTATCCTGATGGTAGGATATTTTATTACAACAAATACTGAAAGTTATATTTGTATAGTGGGAAGAAACAGTGTCCAAGCACGCTTCTCTATATCTTATTTTTTGTAGTATACAGAGTGTTATTCTTTCTGGGAAATCTGGATATAATGAAAGAATGATTCTATCTAGATTCCCCACTGGAAAATGAGTTGATTAGCACAATTTTTTTTTAAAGATTGGCTGGTTTTGATTGGATATCCCCATGGTGTCCCAGTAAAAAGTCACTTAATATTATGGAGTAGATTTATTCAGATTAGTTCTTCTATAGCTTAAATCCAATCTATAATTTCCGTCAAATGATTGACTGTCCCAGCATTACCTAACAACAATATTAATCAATGAAAAAAACTGGTTATCATAGAGAGATAAAGATGCATTTATTTTTTTTAAACCAGTGTATACATGGATGGAACTGAGTTTCATAATGCTGTTTCAACATGTTTTGCCATATTCGGCGAACAAACTAGTTTATAATACAAAAATAAAGAAAAAAAGGGAGATAGAGATAGATTACAACTTTTAGTAAACATGCTTATAAATAAGCCCTGAATCCAATCTACATACTAGTGGCGACATCTGTACCGCCACGGCAGTAGTGGCGACATACGAAATACACGGAGGTATACTAGTATTATACTGAATTCTAAATAAAATGTTTAGGAAACTTCCCTGAGGGACAGATAACAGAGCATGGTCCAGCTGAAGGTATTGATGAGAGAACTGCCAAGGAGCGCTTCTCCAGCGAAGAGAAGAGAGCTCTCGATAGACTGCACCAGGACATCTATCAGGAAATAAGACATGCTGCTGAGGCACATAGACAAGTAAGTTATGGGATGCTTCTCTTCTAAGTAACCAATCAAATAAGAAGAATTAATTACTTTGAGTTAATAATCATATTAAAATACTATATAAATACTTTGGAGTTGATGATTGATATGGAAAGTCCTGTTGTAAAAACTTGAAAGCCAAAATTTCTCTTCACTGCTACTGTGCAACTTAATTTATTCGGTTTTGTAATATTTAATGTATCCATTTAAAAATCTAGTGCCAAAAAGAAATATAAATCAAAATGACAACAGTTTTATCACATTGTCCTTGGTCGTCATTGAATTTTATTGCTAAACAAATAATTTGACCTGTCTGAATATCAATTGTAATTTCAGACACGTAAATACATGCGTGACTGGATCAAACCAGGCATGACTATGATTCAAATCTGTGAAGAACTGGAATCAACTGCTAGACGTCTGATTGGTGAAGATGGACTCAAGGCGGGGCTGGCTTTCCCCACTGGGTGCAGCCGTAATCATTGTGCTGCTCATTACACCCCAAACACTGGTATTCAACTTCTTATAGCTTCATAATTATTCCTAGCCTTTATGGATAGCACAAAAGAAAATTGAAGCACTTTACTATCTAATAAATTTAATGTAGGTTGGTTTACATCTATTATGACCGCATTGTGTGCCATGCGTCAGTAAATACCAAAACACATACACGCAATATACGACGTACAAAATCGCGACAATACAAAGCATTGTGGAACGCTATACGCCACATCGGAGCTTTCTACGATACGAAATCACATTGTTACTTCACGTCTGTCGTAAAAAGCCACGATACGACGCGACTTAGCGTGTGTATCTGTTTTAGTAAATTCTTGGTTCTTATAGTGAAATCTCAACCATTTCTCCTTTGCACAATCTCTTTCTAACTATTTCAACACTGTAGGTGACACGACAGTCCTGGAATATGACGATGTCGTGAAGATAGACTTCGGTACTCACATCAATGGGCGCATCATCGACTGTGCGTTCACTTTGAGCTTCAACCCGCGTTACGATCCTCTGGTCAAAGGAGTGCAGGAAGCCACTGAGGCCGGGATCAAGGCTTCTGGCGTCGATGTCAGGCTTTGTGACGTCGGTGCTGCCGTACAAGAGGTAAAAAGGCCTTACTTCACTAAATAATACCTTTTTTTATATTGAAGGAACAGTCGTTTTCTTTGTAGTGTTTCCTTTAGATTGTGTCCAGATGATTCCACTGAGCAGTGAAGTGCTGGCCTAGTAATAATGACTCCGACTTACGTGTCGTAAATCGTAGGCTCAAATCCGGACAGGCATATTTCATTACCACTGCTCTCAGAGCTTGGTAAAGGAAAACATTGTAAGGAAACTAGCATCTAGTGAATATGCTGCTGATCACGGGTCAACGGCGGCTGATACTTTAGCTTGAAATAATGAGTTTAAATAAAATAAGTTATTTAAAAACCCGACTGCGATACAAAATCTGAAAAGCTGCAAACAAATCACATAACCCTCCTTTTGGACTTCGCCGCAGTCGAGTAAAAAAACTCATGTCATAACCCGTCACGTTAGTAAAGTTTCGCGTGTTAATTATCATCAATAATCAAGTTATTTTGTTCTAGGTTATGGAATCGCATGAAGTTGAAATTGATGGTACAGTGTATCAGGTGAAACCTATACGCAACCTCAATGGCCATTCTATTGGACCCTACAGTGAGTATGATAACTTGTATTCATTCTTTCTACAAGTCCACTTTTGTGAAAAATAACCACCTTATTTTTATATGTATTACTTATTCTAACCATATAAAAATCGTCTTTTAGGGATCCATGCTGGAAAAACGGTGCCTATTGTGAAGGGTGGAGAAACAACACGCATGGAAGAGAATGAGTTTTATGCTATTGAAACATTCGGTTCAACTGGACGTGGCCAAGTTCATGACGATATGGATTGCTCTCATTATATGAAAAACTTCGACCAACAATTTGTGCCGCTGAGGTAATAATGCGTTCACTATAATGTCTAATTTTTTCCTTCTGCAGTATTTTGTCGTGTCGGCAGTATTTCGAATAATTTGATTTTAATAACGATAAACGTTTCAATTTCAGACTGCAGTCATCAAAACAGCTGTTGAACTTAATCAACAAAAATTTCGGAACTCTGGCATTCTGCAAGCGGTGGTTAGAACGCGCGGGTGCTTCTCGTTATGCCATGGCGCTCAAGGACCTGTGCGACAAAGGCGTAGTGGACGCCTACCCTCCGCTCTGCGATATCAAGGGCTGCTACACTGCTCAGTTCGAGCACACAATACTTCTAAGACCCACTTGCAAAGAAATTATATCTCGCGGAGATGATTACTAGCGACTGCTTAAGTCGCTGCGGTTGCATTCGCACCCAGTTTGTTCGATACAGAATTTTTAATTAAGTAAACAACTTTAAATCACCTAAGATTTATCAGTTGAACATTTTTATGATTATTTACAAGTACGATTTAAATAGGTGCTGACAAACATAATAAATACATTTTTAATAAAAATATTTTTTTAAAGAAGCATTGCGTAACGTCAGCATAGCAGTGTTTGTTGAAATATTTGTTGCTTTCTAGTATAAGTTGTCGTTTTTGGACTATAATGTTCGTCAACAGCGACGATAAACTTTTTGTTGTAACATTGTTAGTTCTTTACTAATATTACTTTAATTCGTATTTTTAATACACCTGTATTCATAGCAATTGTGGCGATATCAACGTATTTGAAATAAAGTTCTACTTGTATTGGAGGTAGTAATTTATTTAAAACCCTATAATGACCCAGTAAAAGAACAAAATGTGAGCTGTGATGAGTATTTTCAATTCAATTCGAAACACAGTTTGCGTAAAAT
Source organism: Standfussiana lucernea (assembly GCA_964057025.1). Lineage (NCBI taxonomy): Eukaryota > Metazoa > Arthropoda > Insecta > Lepidoptera > Noctuidae > Standfussiana > Standfussiana lucernea. The sequence continues at coordinate 10,946,794 of OZ059789.1, forward strand.
CACGTTTTATTGTTTTTGACCTAGAGCGTAGAGTTGGTGTGACTGACACTGGCTTGGCCACCATCAGGATTTTAATTTTGATAATACAAATAATTTGTCGGTAATTAGTCGAAATTTGTCGCCCAATATCAGAATTTGTCGGTCACTGGTTCAAAAGTTATAAGGGTTTATAGGTGGCCGATCTGTAGAGACTTCCCAGCTTGGCCACATTTATATCTCAAAAACTATATTCTTCTAAACTAAGACCCGACTAAATCTGTGGCTTGGCAACAAATTGCCGACTAACTCTGGCAGAAAACAGATCTTCGCTAGATGCCCTAGTTTTTGCTCAGCAGACGCGATTGCCACCACTAGACCAACGTGGCAGTCTGAATCCTATCAAAATTATACAAGAGTCATACATTTATCCGATAATAAGCGGCGGAGTTGACAATTTCGTTATTTTTGACCTAGGACGTCTACTTTATGAGATTTCTACGAAAAACTTAAAAAGGGATTCCAAGTTAGGGTTTTATCCGTTTTATGAAACAACTTACTATTGCACGAACTTAACAGTGATCAGGATCACGTTAACACAGCTACATGCACTATGCATCTAACAATAATTAGACATTGAAGTCAATTTGAAAGGGTAAAATAATCTGTAGACAAACTATGCTTCGAAACTTAATGCGGTAAGAAAACAGTGTTAGTCGATTACAAAACAGGGTTTAATTGACGCAAAATGAACATGGTTTAAGTGTAATCATTATTTAAGAAATTTATTTTCTTTTATATTTTGAATTTGAGAAATAAGAGGACACAAATATAAAATACTTCGTTCGCGTGGAAATTTTGATGTGTTTTTCCGGGATAAAAAGTAGAGTATTCCAGACTTTAATGTCTCTGAGCCAAATTTCATCCAAGTCCGCTCAGCCGTTCTGGCGTGATTGAGTAACAAACATCAATCCAAACTTTCGCATTATGAATAGTAAAATTGTAACACAACACACAATTGTAAAATTGAACACTAATATGTATTACACGAAGCAAATTTTAAAAGTGATATTCTCCTACTGTATTGATTAACGTTTTAAGTTTTCACGAACATAGTAGTTTCTAAACCATACTATTACGAAATAAGTAGGTCTATTATCAAAGTAGAATTCGTTATTTTACGAGAAAATCGCTCTTGAATTTTGCTAAGTTTATTCATAATAGTGCTCGTGACTGTACAAGGTGGAATTATCCATTAAAATATAGGTAAGTAAATAGATTCTTATAAAATTCAAATCAAACGATAAGTATGTTTCAAAACTTTATTTTTTAGGAAAACGCTAATTTATTACTATCGCAAATATAAACGATTACATTCATAATTTAAGTATGTATTACATAATATCGATACAAAATCTTTCGCCAATAGCGGATTTATAAAAAATGTATAAAATGTAATGACAACTGAATATCACTAGCATTTACCCAATATGAACTTGTCAATCACTACAAACATCTACAACTTTCTAACATTTGCGAATACATAATACCTCTAAACAAATTCCTGCTGTATATTGCTTACTGTAAAAAAGACAAAATAAGAAATCAACATTCAGTCTCTTCTAATCTGTCTACATTATTTCCAAATGCTATACAAACACTTGAAAGGCCTCTTAATCGTTAACTAATTAGGTACGTGCCGTTAATACGTAATCTCATATGTGGGAATCTTCAATGTGTGTTAATATGAGTTATTTGGAAGTATGGCAATTATAAATTTAACTAGTATCATTTAATTGGAGTACATATGCCACAATATAATTATTGAACAATAATACAGTGTTTCGTGATCTTGTCTGTAGCGTTATCTTAGCCTGCTGCCAGACGGCGATCACTCTGCTATGTTTCATGTAAATTATAGCATTTATTAGCTTACACTGAAGGGGCTTAAGGGGGAAACGCCAGGATAGCCCGCGAAATTCAAATTTTCTTTGGTTTTTTGCAATTTGCAGGACAGTGTCAGGTTGTATGTTAAACATAATATGATTTGCGAACGTAACACGTATGTAATTACCTCCCAATCAATGACTATTTCATGGAAAAGTCATTCAATAGGATTAAATGAACTTAAGAGGGTTGTATTGATGATTTTAATTATTATAACTCGATTAATCCATATTTGTTACGTGCGCTAATCATATTTTAATCAACACACAACCCTAAACTGACCTGTAAAGTGCAAAAAAAAACAAAAAAAATGAATTTCCTGACCTACCCTGGCGAATACACCTTAACTTCAACATACACAAACAGCAAGTATTTAAGAGACTCGCATAATATTATAATAAAAAGCTTGTAGCTTAGGAAACCATTTCATAAGTGGGACTCTTACATGTGACAAATTAATTACAGCTGAATGTGTATGTTAAATATTAAGACAAAGTAATCCATATTTAAACAGGCACTAAATAAGTACGTATATGATATTAACGTTAAATTATTTAAATATTCGCCTTGATCTAACGTTGAATGACTAGACTAACGAATTTCAAATTTAACTTTTCGTACTACATCTGCAAGTAGCACCTAGATACAAATATGCTATAATTTATATGATTAATAAATATTACATTAATTCAATAGGTAGTTTATTACTTTCGATAAATTTACTTTTACAAAATATTTAATCTACATAAAAAAGTCACATAAATAATAATACATAATGTTCAGACATTTCATGAACCAGCATTCAGAAAACGCAACAAGTTAACGTTCTATCGATGCGATCCTGTTGGTCTTGTTACGTTAAGCAAAAAACCAAACTGATAATATAATATTGCCTTATACCAAATCGGTAAAGTATCACAGAAATTAACCATACCTAGCTAAACTATGATGTCTTCAATAATACACATCACGAAATATTACGAAACACATCAAGATTTGGTCAATGTATACTAAAATATTACGACAATGCATACACTAGTCACAAGTGCTAAGATACAAACAAATTATATTTAAATAGATAGACTTAGGTAACACTCAAAGCTTACCAAAGTATATTGAATACGAGGCCAATTAAACTGAATTATGATTAGGCCTTGAAATATTTAATTAATTTTAATAAACTAGAACAAATATTTACAATTTAATCAAACAATAGACACTGGTGATGTTTCATCCATCACTGGAAACCGTCTAATCCTACTTAAACACTATCTAAGAAAAACCATGATAGTCTCGCCTACGTATTGACGTATTAAGTAACAGTTTACTAACTCACAGTAAGACAACTTATTCAATTATCTACTGACCATTGGAATGGGAACTAATTTAATGTAAAGATCATGAATAATTATTTTATTGCTACATACCCCATACTACTAACACAGTAATTGCTTAACAACCCCAAATAGAATAAGCATTTATCATAATTTCTCTTCGACATTGCAATATAGGAAAGACTAGACTTCATACACAAAACATGTTCGTGCTCAAGTTCTAGGAAAAGCATAAATAGAAAATAAGTGAGAATTAAAGTATTGAGATGACTTGTTTAGTTAGCTAGATGCAGGTCGGCGCCATCGCCGTTAGTGGCCATGGAAGCGACTGGGACGAGCGCGGAGTTGCACGGCCAGGTATAGATAGACTGCAGAGGAACATGGAGTAACTCTACCAAGTTTCTGTAGTTTGGCTCTGAAACATTAATGATGTTATTGTTAGGTCTCTGTTTGGTCGAGTGGTGGCAAGCGCGACTGCTAAGCATGAGGTCCTGGGTTCGATCCAGGATCGGGCAAAATTTCTGCCAGGTTGATGGCAATAGGCTCGCCCCCTACTACATGGGACTTAAACATAGCTGGCGAAATGTGGGTGTACTATTTAGGTACACCTCTCTAAGCCTTCGGGGATTACAGGCATAATGTTATGATCGTGATTGTCAAACTTCATAGCCTAAACTCTGTGGGCTATATTGTCATTTACACTTAAAAAATAAGATGAATCTAGTTTAATCTGCTGTAAAATATTCCTTGTTGTAGTTGTGATTGGTTGGCAAAATAAAGAAGAGCCAATCAAAACAATTGACATGAGATTTGAATAAATAAATGGGTATGGTGTGTTTCCATTAGCTGGTCTAAGTTTCAATAAGCAATGTGTGCTAAGTTTTAGGACAGTAATACAAACTCGCTTTTCTCGTCTGTCTGTGACCACTTAGATAGATCTTCTAAACTAAGGATTTTGATGCAGTTTTCACCATAATTTATGAGCAATTGTAGAATGTTATTAATAAAATAAAAATTCATCTTACATATGCAAAGAATTCTCGACGTTTTGATATATCGCCATTTGACACATATACGAAACAAGGACGGATCCTTAGTGTACATAATATACTCACCATTTTCAGGATTAATATATCCTCTGCGTATCAAGAAGTCTAGGAGTACTGGGGCACTAGTTGTCTTGAATTCGGGTGTGAGGGCTCTTTGAACACACTCCACGGCAGTTAACAGTTCAAAGTTCTCAACCTCACCATCAGCATTCTGAGGCATGAAGTCCAGTGGCAACTCAAGATCATATACATACTCTGTGTTAGGAAATAGGCCCCTTTCACTTTCGAAATAGAAACTGAAAACAGAATATCAGATGTAAGTAACTCTTTCACATTCAAGCACTGTCCATCAAATAAATAATAAAAAGTATGTATATAAATGTAACACGCGCATTGCATCAAATTTGGGCCAAAGTGGCAAAAGATTGAGTTCCGAAAAACAGAACCCGACGACGCGGTAGGCCAGAATGAGATGGCGTGACGAGCTGGAGACTTATCAAAAGGATTGGGCCCAAATAGTTAAAGACAGAGAAAAATAGAAAGAAAGAAGGGAGGCCTTTGCCCTGCAATGGGACACATCAGACTCATACTAAAACATGTAACACATAATTAATGACGAAGTTCATTTTATTTTATGTGGTACTAAGTCAAAGAGTATCTTGTACCTAACACAGCCAGCTGGCACCAACTTTTTCACTAGTTCTCCTTCAACAGAAGCCTCCTCAGCCGCCTCTTTTATAGTTGTCTCCAGAATGCCATAGCCAACTGCCAACCCTCCGCTAACGAAGCAATCCCACTTGCCTAAAAATTTTAAAAGTAATAATATAGTATTTACACTGCAAATTATTGTTAGAACCTGATATAGTTCCTGAACCTGATTTTTTCATGTAACTTATAAAACACAACACAAATCAAAAGATAAACATAGTGGTACTTTTTATACCGTTACTTTTTTTCAGAATTATTTTTAGGAATATTTGTTAAAAAAATATATATAATCATAACCTCAATCACATAATATACTTCTCAAAGTCAGTTTCAATTGTAACAATTAATTTACCTATTTGTTATGAAAACTGATAAGTCCATATGAATTCATATTATGTTATTGAACTCTACAAATGTTTCATATCAAAATGCTGCTCACCAGGCCAGGTTTGTTTAGTGAAACTTCTCTGCTGTAACCAGATGCAAAGTCCTTTTGTTGGGTGGTTCACATAGCCAGTGACACTGACACCGTAGTTCCTGATGCCAAACAAGCACATGGCACTCCTGTCCATTTCCAAGAGGCTCTCTGGGTAGCATGGTGTAGTGACCCCAAAACACTGCAATTGTAACTACCTTTGTAAAAAAACATCTTTATAAATTGATAATCGAGGTGTTGGACTTGTTACAAGTACACCACCAACTAACTGAAATCTCAGAAGCCTAAAAAGTGCACTAAAGACATTTCAATATAACTGAAAAAATTAGATTCAGTGCTGACTTCCCGTAGCCAGTAATCCATGTAAATTCAAGTGTTGTCCAGATAGATCAAAATACAAACTTAAATATTGAGCATTAATAAGATGATGTCATCTTAAACAAATAGAACTTTTGATAAATTAATTATCAGAAATAAGGAAACTCATATATGGGTATATGTAAAACAACTATAACATAAAAGGGCTTGTCATCCTGTTAAAGTATTTGAATGTATCACTATCATTCTGTTTTATACTTTATCTACAAAATATCAATAGATAATCAAATGCAAACTTGATAACACTTACATGAACTCTTAATTAAAATGAGAGATTGTTTTTTTTATTGTATTTCAGTAAATCTAATTAATGGCAGCATTTTTAATTATGGAAATCACACATACCTCATCTCTCCATCCTTTTAAAGCACATATCTCATTTTCTTTTCTCAATTTCTGCAATACATCAGCCATTTTTGTTGTCCTCTCTTTATAATCTCTGAAAGCTGGATTGAATTCTACATACTTGCCAGTGATCCGAAATACCTGGAATTGTGAGTTTGTCAGTTGAAACTCAATATTCATTCTAAGAATACTAACAGTAAGCTATCATCCCACTGCTGGGCAAAGGCCCCATTTAAATGTGGGGTCACTGGACTTTTAATATTTTTGTTTAATAAAATTGCAAATGTATTATAATCGTCTTTAACAATCAGGAACACATAATAGGTCAAATTATATACAACTACTAGATTTTACTGACTCCAGTGAACTAATTTAACTTGAACTTTAGTGATAGCTTGGACTGTTTTTTTATTGATTGAATGTTTCATAAATTCATACAGAACTTATTAAGTTTAACAGTTACACGGCAAAGTAATGCAATATTAAGTGATATTTCTCTTCAAATCAGATTAAGAACATAGAACTAAGCTGATCAATATTTCAAAACAATATTAATAATATAGCTGTTATGGAAAAGCCTTTTGCTTCTTAAAAAAAATGTACTGTGTAATAAATAATAAATTGTTTATATTATGGCTTACCTCTGGGAATCTAATCAGGTACTGCATAACATCAGGGCGAATCAAACCCACTTGATATCCGGCTACTATAAACGGTTTGCATACTCCCTGATGCAAGCCTTGAACAATGCAAAATATGTAAGCAAACAGTACGAATTGCTTCTTCGACAGCTTGTTATTACAAACACTATGAAGGCTGCCTATAAAGACACTCGTGTATTCCTAAACTAATAGACCTTTTTACTGGAAAGTTACACACAATTGAATCACGTACCTGATAGATAAAAACAGTTGAATTTTTTGGCTAATTTGAGTAGATCGGAAATATTGTTCTGTGCAGACGAGTACATATTTTTCATATTACTGTTCCATACACGTTCCACACAAGTATTATGTACCGAATGTCTCTAGTTAGACCTAAAAAAATAAAATTATCAGCAATGAGAGGACTGAGTCGGTCGTTAGTCGCTATACGAAAAACGCTTCAGTATTGTCTTGTCCTTGTTCAGCAAATTCCACAATGTCCGTTCCGTCTGTCACTCACTGACGAATGGCGACAAAAACAAATGACAGCTGTAGGGATGTGAATCACAGAACATACCACTAATTCACTGATGTGAATGCAGTACCAAGAAATTAAATAATGTCGATTATGTCGATTTTAAATTCGTATGTCTTGCGGCTGGCATACATTGTTACACGACCAAGAAGCGGTGTAGAAAATACGCTGTCACTATGAATTAACGGGGACACAGCCAATGCTGTTATTGATAACCCACTGAGTTCAATGCACTGGATGGGAATTATTTCAGTTGTGACCTTGCACTAGATTTTATCTTTCGATTCGATCTCTTGACTGGACTGCTTCTGTACTAATTTCATTTCAGATTTCCAAAACACAATCTGTGTTATTGCGCTAATACAGAATGCCGTAAATTGTTTTTTTACAGGCAACATCGACTATTGCTGTCAAACTCTGATATGCCAGAATGAGTCCTTCAAGTGTCAACCAGTGTCAACTTGTGGAGTTTTAGTTTCGTTGAATTCGTATTTTGTGTGATTATTTTTGTCTTACCCAATAAATGTAAACATTTGAACTGTTACAGTGAAACAGTTAAATTTTTACGATGTCGTCGGAAAGCTTTGGTGTAGTAAATGACTTGGCTCCAGTTTTTCGTCCTTACATTCAAAATGTGTACCAAGATTTGAAACTCGGTAAGTTATTTGATGCTGTTTGCATTTACATTCACGTTGTATTTAAATTTCGAATTTATAGTTTTATTAATAAACTTGCAGGTTTATGTAAGACAAAAGTTGACTTCGAAAGAGTATCTGGAAACTCCGAGGGGGGTGAATGCCAAATTCGGATAGTTTTACCCTATTGCTCGAAAAAACTGAAATGGGAAATTATATTTGATGGCACAGCGCCTTGGTTCGCACCAGACTTCAGATTCGATGACGATAGTTTTCTTATGAATGTTGATGAACAGTTTTTGGAAGAAAAAGTGCCAAGTCTGTCAAAGTGGAATGAAAATGATCCAAAAGCACTTAGTGATGTAATTTCAGAACTGATAAATCTGTACAAACTTCATCAGGTAAGCAATTTATTTTATACTACTTCTACAACTCCCAAATAAATTAAACAATCCAACAATAGCACCCAATGCGACAAAAAGCAATCCTTGACTTGTGGTCTTTTCCCATCAATGAAGAAGGTATACTTAATTGTAATTAAACATTTTCGTTCTGTTCTAACACTTACTATGTTTCCAGATAAAAAAATTAAATGAAGATGACAGTTCTCGAGCCTACTTTGAATATAGTGCTCTACTTGGCGATGCTCTAACATCTGAGCAGGATATTGAAGTGTGGGTCGGTAGCCATGTAGTTGAGTTCTTGATCAGACTTAATGTTGATACATCCAGATTACCAGAATTGTACAGTGATGGGTAAGCATGGCAGCAAGTCTTAATTTCTTAACACCACATTGCTTTCACAGTAATTATGATGTTGCAATTTTCTTAATCATGCATTATTATATTATATTACTAGCATTTGCACAAGGCTTCACTAGTGTTATGTTTAGAAATTATCCATGGGAAGGTTTTAATTGTACCCTATGACACTTCCTCCTACTTCAAATGTACAAACTTTACGTCTTTATAATATTACATAGTATAAATAATATAATCAAGCTGGAGTTAATTAACCTTTATTTTAATTTCAGAATCGAAAAGAATCCTGGAATAGACACTGCATTATTATTGGTGAGATATCCAAATTCAACAAATGCTGAGTTAATACTTTCACCAATACTCACCAAGTCACTAGGAAATATATCATTACCGTTGTAAGTATTTATTGGTTTCACAAATCTTTGACCATACCCCCTGTAGTAGAGCAGGACTACAGGAAAAATAATACTGGCGCAAAGAAATGATGTAACTGTAAATGACATAGGGAGTAATGTTGGTTTTCAAACTTCATCTCTGAATATCCCTGTATCCTGCTTGAGATAGCTCTTTTTTTTCTAATTTTATGTTGATGCATGTACCTGTTTAAATCTACTAAGCACTTTGTTTCCGAATTCTAAAAATAAGTAAAATTTGCATGCCAGTAAGGTAGATCAAGGAGAACAATATTTAATGTAATGTTAACACCACTGTATATACCCTTGACCAGCAAATAAATGATTTATGATATGATAATTCATATTTTTGCCTTTTAGGATGCATCAGTCAGGTGTTTTAATGGATTATGTTCCAATGGTGACAGAATTGTTGAACAATAAGGTAAGGTGATACCATTTATTGGTTCTGTTTTGCTATTCTGAGCAGCTAAAAAAGCTAAGCTTCAAGCTTAGCTTTTTTAGTTTCTTGTATTTTAACATTCAAAATATTGTTTTTCAGATCAATGATTTGCTGAGCAATGAGAAGTTGAAGCGAGATTTACTGGCTCAACTGATTGTGAAGTATGAAGGTGCTGTTCTAGAGCATGATGCGAATAATGCAGCATTCTTGTTTGAAATTAGCAACTACCACTGGATCTTACAAATAGACATTGGTTTGTAGACCCTATGATATTGATCTATTTTATCTTTTATTGATTTAATTATAACAGAAGATAAGAATAACCTCCTGAAGTTGCCCTTGATTATACTTGACATAATTATGTATTTTACTACTCCTAAATTTGAAAGACAACTCAAAAAAAAATCTTCCCTGTACCTACTGCATAATTCATGGCAAAAATAATTATGTTAGAATGTATCTATGTGTAAAGACAAAATAAGAAATTATTGTATTGAATTCATCATTTGCTGTATTTGTTTACAGGTGCTAAGTTTCCAGATAAGCCTCCAGTATTAACACTAAGATCAATTTATCACTGTACTAAAGGAAAACCAATGTACAAAATACTGTCGGGCTGCCCATACAATAATTTTGGGAGCTACATTGAACAGCAAGTGGAATTATTCAAGACTGAATGTATGGGGCTGCCACCAACCAAAGAATCGCACCAATTTGTGACTCTCGAGAACTAACTGGCATTTATGCTGTTTTTACAAGTAGCTCCTAAGTATAAGTAATATTTTTCATATACATATAACAATTATACTAAGTATTAAGTAAGGTGTAAATAAAAGATGTTCATATTAATTAACCATTTTTTATTTTGTGTGCAAGACCTTATTTATGATGATCTACAAAGATTTATTACTGTAAACTATATGCGAGTTCATTCATACATGTTATTTTACTATGTAATTGATATTGCTTACAGAATTAACTTTGGAACATTCGCTTTAACAATAGGTACACAGTTATAAGTGGGTATTATTCAGCCCTAGGTAAAATACAATGGATAGTAACTTACGGAAATGTGGGTTCAACAGGCATAAATATTTAAGTACCTAATACTTCTAATAACATGCTCCAAATTTTAACTATACAATATTTAGGAACAAACTAAAAATAATAAAATTATGAAGCCTGCATCAAGACAACAGGTACTGTAACTTTGTGAATAATAATTTAAAGAAAATATAATCACAAAGAGTTTCTACAGTGACAAACTCTTGCCGACAGAAGAACCCCACAATAAAATAAATACTTAATTATTCGTAACTTCATGCAACACGCATGATCGTATACTAGATCTAATTAGTCAACTTATTGTTTTCCTTGGAGCCAATAAGTTCATAGCGATATCTCATATACATGACTTTCATCCTGTCCCAAACGTTGTCAAAGGAATCAAGGGCCGGCCTGACATCAAGTAAAGCAAATTCGTACTTGTTGTCAACCTCACCACCGTCATAGTAGTCAATAACATAGCGGACATCTTTTCCACATCTGTCGACGATCCAGTCATGTCTATCAAATGGCAACTCATACCTGGAAACAAAATGTAAAGACCATTAAAAATTCGGTATTTGTGCAGAAAGAAAATACAATTTTGAATAATTTTTCATAAAAATTGCCAACTGCAATCAGGGGTTGTTAATACATACCCGAGCCAATTTCTTATGCGAGCCCTAGGGCTGTAGTCTGAAGCTTTGCCGCCAAAACTCTTGAGTCGTGGGTGTCCACACTCCTTTGCATGCAAAGCTTCCCATTTCAGTACTTCTTGCCATGCCTGAGGAAGAAGGGAAGATTTTTATTTCATACAAATTAATAATTTGTTGTTATTAACTTTCCATAAATTCAAATCACAACTATCAGTTTTAAGAAGAGCTACAACACAACAAATTGACAGTGACAATCTGGTCAACAATCAATTTCCCTGGTTACATGAATGGGTTTTTACCCGGTTTCGATTCCATAGTGAAATGCAGGTTTTACTATGGATTGACACCGGGTTTCAATGCCCTATACATGAATGATAAAATTGTGCAAATTAATGTAGTGTAGCGAGGCTAAACACAGAAAATCAACTTATCATACTTATTACCATGTAGCCAGGACAAATTAGAACTAACTATCAAGGAAAATAAATATTGTATTCCAAAAATACCTGTTCATTATTGGCATTGTGTATTTTGATGATATCATCCATATCTTTCTGTTTGATATCTTCATTCTTCCAGCGCCAACCTTTACGTAGCATGGCATTCCAGAACATTTGTTGACTGGGGTACACCCAGAACTCAGTGGAGCCATCTGGCATGGCACGGGGAATTGAGGACACTTGACGTTGAGTAGGAAGTTCAAATGGCTGATCAGGGGCTGGCTGCTGGTTGGCAGGTGGCATCTAAACAAAATAAGGGAAATATTATAGATAATCTATAGCATTTTTCAACTTAGTTTTACTGAACTTCCAGTCTAACCAGTTGCATCTATAATATAAATTAAAAAATATTTATGGAATTCCCGACTCCTGCAATAGTTAAAACTGTGTTGCAGGAGCCAGGGTCCTCCCCTAATAAAACGAAACGTTTGTGTTATGACAAAAAAAAGGAAACAAACGAAAACTTCTACTTTGCATAGTGAAAAAAAAAAACAAAATAAAAGAAAAAACATAATGAGAAAAAATTCATAAAAATAAGTACATTCTACTAGAGCGGCGTGTGTTTTTGATTATGTATGGGTGTGTGTGAGCGTGAGTATAATGTATGTGTGTGTGAGTATGTATGTGTGAGTGAGTGTATTCAGGCATGAATGACTTGATAGGAAGAGGTACTCTCCCTTGCAGCGATACATAACCTTAGATAGATAGACTACTTATTTAGGGGGCAGTAACTAGCTGTAATAGAGATTGTATTGATGTGGATTGTGTAATATAGATTATGAACATTAATATTTCACTTAAAATGATATAGGCATTTCTTTCTTTTTCAAAGTTTATAAACAAAGACTTTATAAAAATCTTCTACAGCAGTGACAACAATGGCACATGTTACTATTCAAACTGGTGGTAGTTGATCACATCATTGTGTAATTAAAAATCATCAGTACCAAATAAGATGGCTTCTTGTAGATGTATCTGTAGTTTTTTTTTCAATCACTAAGCTTAATATGAATTATGTTCACATGTGAGTATTAGTCCATTGACAAATGCTTTTGCCTTTATTTATAGCCTTGGCCACCTTTGGTATAAATAGTTCATGGTATACCTATACACATAATAGTTTATCAAGCTTCTATGTGCAATTCTCAAACATAAAACTGCCAAAATGTGTGTGTACTATTGATACATCTCTGCTGAAGCCTTCATGGATTACAGGTGTGATATAATAGTATGTTATTTATATTCTTTTATTTCAGAAATATTTGATTATTAGTTGATAATGCTATCAAGTAGTTGAAGTGCCTGTGCATTATGCAATTTCATGGTAAGCATAATTTTTACTTTTAATATTATTAATCCATCTTTATTTTATGTATGGAACATAGGATTGTGTAATGCCTTTGAAGGTTATATTATTTTGATACATGGTCAAGACAGTATTTTTAGATAACTTATCCAGGACGGTTATAAAAGTGATCTCCGCGTTTGTAATATATTTTAAGATCTAGATCTGGCCTTGACACTTACCATGTTATAGGGATTGACATCATTGCCTTGTACAGGACATTCCGATGGTTTCTTGGTTTCTTGAGGTTTTGCGTCTGTTTTCTTGTGCATTGGACATTCTGGCGGTGGATTCGAGTTACTTCCTATGTTTGGCAGGTTAACACCAGCCTCAGCTGATACAGAGTTTCCCATTTTACCGCTTGTCTTACGTAAGATATTAGTACATATACCTATAGGTTAGCAGGACATGAGCATATTTTTGTTGTCCTACTCTAGGACTGCAGTTACGGATGCTGTAGTTTTTTTATTTTATTATGAACTATCTCTAATAAAACTAATAATTAACTCCTTTGAACTATTAAAAATTGACTTTTTTACTGTTCGCAGCACAAGTACACCATGCCCCTCAAAATTCACATTGACATTCCACTGACACTGACATAACCATCAGTGTTGCCAACTCTGTGTTATTCTCAGTTTCCTATTTTCACGCCACATTATAGTGTGGATACATGACCGGTAATTGAGAGAGTTTCCTTTAATTTGTGCATTAACATTAACGCTAGAGCGCCGCTGGCACAAAAATGTGCCACCAAACCCCGACCGAATTAAAACTCTATTTGTAGTAAAAATAAGTCTTAAAATCGTTTAAGACGAAGCTCTACGACGGGGCTCTAGAAGTTAAAAGTCGATCGGCACACAAGCTAGGCATGTAATCGTCTTGGCATGCTTCCCACCAGGCTTTTGATGATGTCCCGTGGAATGAGTTCCCACTCAGCCGAGATCACACGTTTAAGCTTCTGATGTTTCGTGGATGTTGGGTAGTTAGTAAAATCTCTTTAGAACTAAATGATTACCAATAATGTAGAAAAATCAAAACCGCCCGTTTTTTTTTTTTTTGCAAAGTAGTTTATTATAGAATCATAATTATTAATACATAGTTTGACATGTGTGAAGCCCGTATTTTATTTTACTTGTCCATGCAAGGTGCGCAAGCGTAGGTTACGACTTCCACCGTACCATTTCTTTGAATTAGAAACAATGTCTTGATAAAAACAATAGTGTTGCTGGAATAATAGGAAAATGATAGTAGTTTCACTGTATTTTACAAAAATATGAATGAAACTATTTTTTACCTACGTTCAGAATTCTTATGAGATAAAAGTCAATGAAAAAGGTCTAAATGAACATTCAATCTCAGAACTGTAGAAGACACAATTGTCCAGACCCTTTGCAAAACCTCACAATCAATGTAAGTGGAAAGCCTATGCCATACAATAAATAAAAAACTCTGACAGAACAATGTTTGCAAATGAGCTTTTGAAAGAAACTATCACGTCATGTTGTTAAGTTTATAATAGGTACTGAAATAAAGAACAAGGTATGTGTATAACAGAGCTATTTATTTTAACAAACTAACACTAAGAAAACTTAATTAACTACACTATAGATTACTTTTTCTTTATATATTTTAAATATTTCTTAGCATTAAAGTCATCTTCAATGTCATCAGTAATTTTAACCTTCTTTTTGGGCTTTCTCTTTTCTAATCTCATTTTCCGTTCTTCTTCAGTCAACTGGGACAGGTCTAGAGGTAGCTGTAAACAAACAAAAAATATCAATTATAGTTTTTGTTGCTACAAGTAAAAGATACAGCTCCTAAAAAATGCAATGCACAGAAGACAGTTACTAAATTCTAGCTAGGGTTAAGATCTCTAATCTGTTAGTGGATAAATTAAGTCAATTTTTTAAGTGTATTGAGGACTGAGACAGGCTGAATGTATTGAATGATAACTTGCAATGAAGGTTACCCATTGCCTACTAGAGGTTAATGTTACCAAATATATTTAACAATACCTTTATTATTTTTCTGGGTTCATGGTATCTGATATTGATTGAAGCTCCGTCTGGTAGAACCACTTTAGTAGGATACATTCTAGTATACAGATCTCTGTGTACCTTTGTAACGGTAGCTATATTGTTATGTAAATAATGTCTAAAACAATGATTTAATAGCGAAGATTTCAAGTTTAAAAGCACCTTTGCATTCATTTTTCTAATATTTTAAGGATTTTCACGAATCGTTAACTCTAACACTGTTTTAGATTTCACGGTATAAAACTAAACTCTAACCTAAAAAAATGCAGCTGACATTTGACAATGACAAACGTTAAGTGACAGTCATTTGTGACTTCAACTATTTCAACTCAAGCAAGTCCTTTCAAGTCTGGATGTCCTCAAGCCTTCGTTTTCATATTCGTATGATTTCGCTGTTATCAGGGAGAATTTATAATGTTACAAAAAACATTGAAGTTTGGAACTGTAAATATCAATAAAGAAAACAATTACCAACTGTTACGAAAAAAACAATGAACTCGTAACAGTTTGGTAAGTAATGAAAAACAAATTCCCAACTGGCAAGTAAATTAGACAATTTAATCGGAGAAGAAGGAAGCGGGCAACATCCTATGTCAAGCCGGGCAAGCGGAAACGGGCTTGGCGTTGGCTTGTTTGATTTTGTTGTTGGTTTTACTTTGCAAATAAATAATTAAATATTAATCGGGAAATTGGAAATGTGTAGTTTCCTAAAGTTTTGATAAGCGTATAATATTTTAACGCAAAATGGGTTGTACTCAAAGTGAAATATCTCCTCAAGAGGAGACTCCAAAGAAAGGATGCACTGATGTGTTGTGGCTCATTATTTATATTTTGTTCTGGATACTAATGGTAAGTTAAATTCAATACTTGTCGTAATTAATTTCATATTATTTTTAAATTATTTCAATTAAGTGCAATTTTAAATTACCAGCTATTTGATGATGTATTTATTTCTCAGATAATTGTGGCTTCAATATCATTTGTGTATGGAAATCCTCTACGAGTTATCAATGGATTTGATTCTTTTGGAAATACGTGTGGAGTGAAAAGCAATCACAAGCTCACTGCTGCACCTGTGTCAGGAATTAGTACTTTGGATAAAAAATATTTGTTCTTCATGGATGTAAAAGAGCTTCAAAGATCTCTTAAAATTTGTGTGAAGGAGTGTCCTAATAAAAAGCTGGAGTCAATGGCTGATATACAAAACTTTTATAAAGAAACTGGTTCTAATATTTGCCGCTATGATATAAATTTGAATACACTAACTAGTAACAGGGACATTGGAAACAGTTACATTGGGCCTTGTCCTACGTTGCCAGTGTATGAGACATTTCCCCTCCTAAATAGATGCTTCCCTAAGTCAGCAAAGGAGCTCACTAAGAAAGTGTTCAATGACTTCTACGATCTACTGAACAGTTGGGATACTATTGAGCAGATGCTCTCAGATCTGTACTCTTCTTGGAAAGAGATGATAATATGTGTTATTATTGCCTTTAGTAAGTATATTGTCTATTTTAGTAATTTATTACCGGCTTGCTATTAAGAAGATTCTCATAGGTACTGTTTACTGTCCCACTTCTGGCCTTTGCCCAGCTGTGAGATAGTAAATAGGATTGTTCTATAATTCATGTATATTTAAATTAATTAGCATTATAAGCTAGAAAAATTACACTGCCAAAGAGCGAAGCATGTTTACATTTACAATACTACAAAAAATTAATTATGCATGGCCTTGGTTAGATGAAGTCAAATATTTAACAGATTAGATCAATTTGCTCTAGTTGGATCATTGTGTTAAAAATAAGCACTATGTGGGAGCCAAGTAATAATGACACTGACTCATTTTAACTGGTGATGTCATCTAGGCATTGCTTGACATAGCTGCAGTTTCGATGAATAATTTGTCTAACTCTTTATGCAGATTCTGAGTATGATTGCCTATGACTCTTCTGATGATGCAGTTTTAAAAGAAATTAAGGAAGTGAGGTCATCAATAATTACACTTGACACTCAGTATAGTCAGTTGAAGTCTTATCAAGTATGAAAAAGCAATTTCAACATTCATTGCTGTTCAACAATGTTGTTAAAGTTGTTGTAAAATCAATACTTTTTCAATCAGAAATAATATGGATAAAGGTTGTATGCAAATTGGTAACATGCAATCAAAGATTTTATTCTAACTAAAATTTTTCTTTTGTTATTATTTTATACAAAATAAAAAAAAAAAGTTTAAATGAAGAAAAAAACCTTAATTTATTTAAAATTATTCAGTGGTTGATAAATCAGAAATAACAAAGTTATAAAATTATTGCCTCTATATTAATCATTTAATAAACCACAAGCATCCTTATTTGTGTCTGAATCAATACATTAAATTAAACCCCTATCTGGACAAGGAAGGTAAACCAAAAATAGAGGATCATTCTCACTAATTCCACCAGCAATTAGTTCCATGGAGCTAGTGAGATTTTTTTTTCTCAGTAGTTCCTTGCACTTTGATAATGGAACAAATGAAACCAAACTTAATCGACCTCGTCTCACAGGCATGGGGTCTTCACTCCCTCAATGGCAATTTTATCTAAGTGGGTCATTGATTACGAAAATAGGATGGTGATAACCACGAAACCCTCCTGTTGTACCGCAATAACAAAAAATCAATGGCAAATCAATCAATCACTATTTGAGTACTATCAAATATTTGAACTTGCTTGTTTTTTTTTCTAGGCACGACCAAACTAAGCACGAAATAAATTAGCCGTTAAGTAAGCAGCTTTCTTATTGTTTTTTCCAGAAAGTCGGCTAGAAAGTATATTATTTTATTGGTTTGATTTTTGAAGATTGTACAAAAGAATATGTCCAAAATGCTTCTGTATTCAGTTAAGATGGATGTTTTCATTTATTTTGTAGTACTTTGCAGTATGTAGCTAATTGTAGTTGTAGTTAGCATTAGTTAGAATCTACTGAGGAACTAAATTAGTAATGCTGTGTGCTATACAATTTATACAGATATCACATTATTTTCCTACCAGCATATTTCAAATAGCAGCAAGTTGGTTGGCTACAAATATGTTCCCAGTTTAATGTTGGCTGCCTCCTTTAAATATTTTCCAGATAAATAATTTTATTTGAACTTTTCAGTATGTTCACTTGTTATGGTCTCAATACTGCATTTACTGGCTACTCTGGTATCATGGATCTTTATGATACTGGTGTCAGTGGCCAGTGTGGCTGGCACAGGACTGTTATGGTACACATACCATGAGCTGAGGACTAAGCACAAGACTATTGATACTGCATATTTGTCTGTGAGTAATATTTTTAGGTATTCTTGTACACAGTACATATAATATTTTCTGAATAATTTTATAAAAATCACACGTCACTATGTTCGTATACGCTAATCTCCGATACCAGTCGACCAATATCAATGAAATTTTGTGAATGTGTATGGTTGGTTTCAGCTTGTAATATAGGAAATTCTCTGACCCGATAGGTGAACACGTACGAAGCATTAGCGGGTCGATAATTATTATTTTGTAATTAGTTTTCGTCTGATTAGGAGACCAATAAGACGAAAACAAATTGCATAGTAGTTCAGCTGAGTAGCAAGTTCTGGGTTCAATTCCCAGGCCAGATAAAATATTTTGACCCAATAAATTAATATTTAGAGTTAAAACCGTAATAAACAAACGGTGTTAACTACTGGCGTGAAAAGATACAATCAATCATCGTACTAACATGTATTTCGTGTCGTGTGTCGACCCAGATATTAAAATTACTTAATTATTTTTTAGGAGTCCCTGAAGAATGAAAGCGCGTTTCTGTGGTATTCGATTATAGCCACTGTTATTACGGTAAGCTTTGTTGTTTTATTTTTAACTTGTTGATAGTAAATATTTTTAGAGTTGATTGTTTTTACTTTAAAATTGATAACCTAGTTATATTTCTTTACCTTTTTTGCTTGTATTAAAGTTAATACGGCTAAAGTAAATTTTATTTATACGTATAGTGTTACCTATAATAATTTTATTGCACCTCAAAACTTTACACATCCTTTAAAGCAAAATTAATTTTATTAGCTACCTATTTATTTATTTATTAAAACTCAAGTAAAAACTGTACAAAAGCGGACTTAATGCTTTAGGCATTTTCTACCAGTCTACCTTAGGGTGGGTTGGGTTAACTATATATAATGTTATATTACGCAAATATTACATTAAATAACATAGCATTAAATCTTTTAAAAAACATTAATTAACATAGTATTTCCATTTCAGGTGATTTTGCTGTTACTGGTATTTGTGATGCGATCCCGCGTATCTTTCTTGGCAGCTTTGTTCCGAGAGACCGCTCACTGCCTCGGCTCCATTCCCGCCCTTTTTTTACAACCTATTATAACGTTCTTCTTCCTTGTGCTATTTTTAGCATTTTGGTCTGTAGTTGTGGTAAGTCTCAAGGCAAAATTCATAGTACTTGAACTTTACTTCGGAAAATCAAGAAGGAGTTTCATGCGGATGTAAACTTTATTTTTATTAATTTGATGTTTATATTCGCATGAAAACCTTACTAGCACAACGAAGTCATAGTTCGATTTTCACAAATCACAATAATGATTATTTACGTAATCATATAATATACAATACTATAAATATACATATATACTATATATTTTACTTTATAAAATTTTTACAGGTGTGCTTAGCCACAGCAAACTACCCTGGTATACCACTTCAAACCAACTTCCTTATCAATGGGTCAACTTCCACAGGGTTTGAGTCAATAAATAAAGCAGCAATGGAAGCGCAAAATGCCAACACCAACTCAAGTCTCAAAAGTAAGTTCAATATGCGCAGTAATCACATCACTAAATATGCACATTAATCGTTTCCCAATGGAATAACTTAAAAAGAAGAAACACAATTGTCGTAACACCACTGTGACCCCTTTCCCAATCAGCTCAGCCATCACAGTCCACTGCTGGACATAGCTCTCTCCCAAACCACACCATAAAAACACAACACTTTTTCCTTCGCCTTCCGCATCCAGTCTGCACCAGCCACCTTTATAAGGTCATTGAACGACATTGGTCCATCTAGCTGGCTATAAATAAAAATAAAATAACTTTTATTTCGGACAAGCAACATCCATAGAAGTTTAGTAAAAAAACTTGTGAACTAAGTTAGTTACAACTTATTATTTATGCTATGGCTATGCTTACAAATATGCGGTCTCCACTCCATTGCAACACATTTGCGAAACGATTGACAGGCTGATTCAAACCTAACCTTTTGTAACTTTATATTTTTGGTTACAGCCTTCACCCTGGACAATATACAGTTTGACCCTATGTGGGTGAAGAGTATGTGGTGGATTTGTCTCATCTGTTTAGTTTGGGGCAGCGAGTTCATACTTGGGTGTCAACAGATGACAATCGCTGGGGCCGTATCCCATTGGTATTTTAGGTAAGTACGGACGACGTAATTCATAAAGGCCGTGCTTTATAAATCGGGCTGCGACCGTTTACGGCCAGCTGAATAGTAATATACTAAGTTACCGAAACGGCTTAAGAGATTTAGGCCGTATTCGCTAGCCCACCTAACCGACTAATGTTAATGGGCGATCACCCGACAGGTTTGAAAAAAAAAAAACGCACGCCGTTGGTCACTCTCAGCTTGGCGGTTAAAGAAAACTGGTCCCTAATCCTAGACAAACATATCATATTTTCTTTTTTTAGTTTACACTAACATTTTGTTTAACTGTATTTAATATATTTCAGAGGAAGTAATGCAAACTCCCCTGTTCTATATTCGATCGGCAAGCTGATAAAATACCATTTAGGCTCAGTAGCCAAAGGATCGTTCTTGATTACGCTGTTCAAGGTACCTCGTCTCATTTTGACGTATTTACATGCCAGGTAAAGCTATATTTAAATTCTATTATTTGAAGTTCCAGTCCTCAAATTCAGTTCTTCTGTAAATAATGACATCTTTTTTCAGGCTATCATCTAGAGCAGAAAAGGGGTCAGAATGCGCGAAATGTGGCCTGAAATGTGGTATTTGCTGCTTTTATTGTCTCGAGAAGTTCATTCGCTATTTGAATCACAATGCCTACACTATCATTACTATTGAGAGATGCCACTTCTGCA
This sequence comes from Standfussiana lucernea, assembly GCA_964057025.1. NCBI lineage: Eukaryota > Metazoa > Arthropoda > Insecta > Lepidoptera > Noctuidae > Standfussiana > Standfussiana lucernea. Next base: position 10,968,126 of record OZ059789.1, read on the forward strand.
AGGCTGCTGGGAAGGTAGGTGTATAATTTCGAAACGTTACTGTTTTTACTCGTCTGTAGCGAAGCCCTAAACGAGTGTAGTGTAGGTACTATCTTACTACTACGTAATTATTATTAAATGCGAAAGTTTGTGAAGATGGATGGATGTATGTTTGTTACACTTTCACGCAAAAGCTACTCAACGGATTTGTATGAAATTTGGCACACAGGTAGTTTATAACCTGGATTAACACATCTGGATACTTTTTATCCCGGTAGTACAATCTCGTGGGAGACTTACCGAATTCGACGCGGACGAAGCAACGGACATAAGCTAGTTCTTTTAAGTTTACTTGCGCATACCGGTTCAAAGGTGGTTAATAAACATTGCTTTCAGTTTACGAGACGTGAGGTATTCGCGTCAGTTCCTATTCAAAACCACATGGTCTGAATAGATGACATACAAAGGAGACCGCTTTAATGTGAGCATGCCTTTACAGGTCGCTATAAATTATAGTACTCGTCAAAGCTTGAAGGTCATACCTACGAAAGAAAGTAGGCCAGCCTTAGTTTTAGTACAAAACGATTTGTTAGGTCAATAGGCTTATTGCTAAGTAACTAGAACGGTTAGTCAGCAGTTTGTAGCAGCTTAGTATACGACGTATGTGTACGGACGTGTATAGGTTTATTTAAAACTAGCTTTTGTCAGCTACTTTGCCCGCGTACGGTTCAGAAATAATCCCACATGAACGTAATAACTGAATAAAAAAATCGCTATGTTCTAACTCGGTTCATGGTCTACTTTTATGGCCAATTTCAAAATCGTTTCAGGTATTATGGAGTCAAAAGGTATCAAACAAACCAGGTACACACATCAAAAGTATCTAGGGATCAACATATATTTTTGCAATAACTTTTCTCCTGATTGATATTAATTAAAATTTTCTTTAAGGATTCATCAAATAAAGTGTTTTCGTTTGTCACAGTAACGATAAACCAAGTCACCTTTGCATTAATAAAGAAATTTGCCATTTTCCTAATAAAGGGATTTTTGACATTTGAACCACTAACATTAAAGTTCGAAAAAAAGACTGAAATAACAGTTTTCTTTAAAATTTTATTGGGTAACTTAAACAATTAATAATCCGTGTTTCTACCGCGAACACTAACAACACAAGAACATCGGTTTGGCATACTCAAAATGAGTTCATCCAAATCACGCTGTGGAATGGCCGCCCATGTTCGTTGCAACAACAAAAAAAGGTCTTCTTGCGACTGGATACCCTCCATATTCGGCAGAGCTCTTCTCTGTAGCATATCCCATGCATGCTCAATCGGGTTCAAGTCTGGCGACTGAGCAGGCCAGGGCAGGACATTGATGTTAGCTGCGGCGAGAGTCTGTCTTACAACTCTTGCGGTGTGCGGTCGTGCATTATCATGCATTAACTGAAATAAGGGACCGATTTGCACTTGTAGAGGAACGATGACGTCTGATACAATCGTCTCAGCATAAATTTGAGCGTTGAGGTTGCCTCTGATCCAAATCAACTCAGTTCTTCCGCCGATCCAAATACCCGCCCATACCATGATGGTTCCACCACTATAAGGATGGACTTCCTGGCAGGATTTTAATCGCTGTTGGCGTCCAGGGGTTCTCCAGTGTCGTATAAGTCTTGTATCCGGTCTCATACCAAAACGAGACTCATCAGAAAAGCACACGAAACGCCATTGTTCTTCTGCCCAATTTCTGTGTTCAAGAGCCCATTGATATCGAATCCTACGATTGTGCATTGCTATAGGTGGTACCCGTAGCGGTCTTCGGGAATGAAGGTTCACTTCATGCAAGCGGTTTCTGACTGTTTGGTCGCTAATTAAGTTCCCTGAAGAGTGATGAAGCCTCACGGCTAACATCATGGCGGTTATTGTTGGAGCTCTTCGAGTTAAGATTTGAATGTATCGGTCTTGTCTCCGTGTGGTGCAGCGATACCGTCCTCCATGGCGCTCAGCCACGGTACCAGTGCTTCGGTAACGTGTCCAAAGTCGACTGATAACACTCTGACTTGTATTCAGAGCTAAAGCCACAGTACGTTGCCGGGAACCAGCTTCTATCATTCCCACGTCTCTGAGCATTTCTTCCCTGCTTAAATGACGTCGCCGCTCCATAATAACGTTGGTTTTAATCAGTAGTAGGGAAACAGTAGCACTAATAATGTCTTCAATGCGTTGTATGTTTTTATAGGGAAAATATTGACAGCTTATTTTCATCTTTTACTCGAATTTGATTGAGAGTTCCTGATTCAAATTATGAAATGCACCAAAAAGGATCCATATAAATTTATAAAATCATAAATTTATTACAAAGCCACATCTCAATCTCAAGAAATCCGCATAAAAATGCTTGATCCCTAGACACTTTTGATGTGTGTATAATAAAGAACATAGAATATAAATGAACTTTTTGCTAGCTATTGCCTACTATCCTCGAATCATCAGGCGTGAGAATATTAACATCTATTAACCCATTGTACTTTTGTCAGCCAGAAGGTTAGATCCCAAGAGGAAAACTGATAAGAGTAATTAGTACTTATTTTTTCTTGTTTGAACTAGATTTTTCCGTTGTTATGAATAACAAATTAAACAAAGTATGCTATCAATGTTTACACTTCACAAATGACCTCATTCTGCTACTAATATGCATTTGATACAATTTTAAAGTTTCATTGAATAAAAATTAAAATGTGCAACAAAATGTATGCCATCAAAAAAAAATCAAGTTGCTTCTCAATCAATTACGGGTAATAACCTAATATACCCATAAGAATGTGATATACAGACAGATGGTCGGATGGTCGGTCTCGGACAGACAGATGGATTAAACGTATCTTATACACGCTATTATTCCACCCGTTTTCACCGTTCGGGTACGAAACCCTAAAAACGTGACCAATGTGTGTACTTGTTTCAACTAAAATGCGAATAATGCTGGAGTGCGTTTGATCTTCCATCCTCGCGTCGTGTTCACTCGTTATCTACTCGAGGGTCGTGATTCCCCCGACGTGAAGCAATCTTCTGCTTGACGATGTTCCGCCATCTGAGCCTATCCTTGACATTGTGAAGAGCGATGAACGAATTTAGTCCGTCAATCTAAATTCTAAGTGGACAGGTGGACTACGACCCGTCGGGCGCTTGCCATCGACCTTGCCAGTTACTATCAGCTGTTTTAGGCTACGGCCATCTTTTCTTGCGATGTGACGGAAAAATTCCAGAACTCTTTTCTGATCTTCCATACAATATATTAAAATCGAAGTCGGTTTTCGTGACTATCTCTGTTAACGTTGTTCTCCTAAACTACGCAACGGCGTTTAGTGCTAATTTTGTATAAAGAATATTAAGGGTTAAAGCATGAAATTGCCGATTTATACTGTAAAATTAAAACTCGTTATTTTTCCAAGATGTAACATATTTATTTAATCAAAATATTTACCCTGATTCTCTATACATTGCTGCCATCTAATCGGAAGTTATTGCGATAGAACTCTCGGGATCTAGATTCTACAAACTGTGTGAAAGCATTTTGTACTGTCTCCTAGGAAGAAATTTTTTAACCACGTAGAAAATTATCCAAATCACGCAAAAAATGGTAATCAGTTGGAGCAAGGTCTGGCGAGTACAGAGGATGACGTATGGTTTCTAACTGCTGCTCCTGTAGATTTACAACGGTGTCCCGTGCAGTATGAGGTCTTGCAGTGTAAACCACCAAACAGTTACCATTACCTTTTTATTGGTAAGCTTTGCTTTAGGGCACTGTTGCAGCGTTTGACTTGGGGTCAACAATTGCATTTTTCGCTTACGGTTATCGTAAAGAATCCACTGTTTGTCACATGTCACAATTCGATCCAATATTCCTTCATTTCTGTACCGATTCAACAAGGCAGCGCAAGTTTTAACACGCGTTTCTTTTTGCAGATCAGTCAAATCATGAGGCACCTATCTTTCATATTTTTATCTTATTTATTTGATGCAATATCGTAGGTAAGGTAACGTTAAACCATGCTGCTAATTCCTGGGTAGTTTGACTCGAAATGGCTTCCACCATCTCCTTCAATTCAGCGTTATTCACCTGTGTGGGCGGTCTTCCACGTGGTTCGTTCTTCAAGTCGAAGTTTCCATTACGAAAGCGTTTAAACCAAAAACGCACTGTGCGTTCATTAGCAGTCCACTCTCCAAACGCAGCATTGATATTGCGAGCCGTTTCTGCCGCGTTAGTTCCGCGTTGGAACTCGTATTTAAAAATTACTCAGATTTTAGAAGTATCTATCTTTTCCGTCTAAGCTGAATAAAAACAATTGAAATTCGAAAATCGATGTTGCACATTTATTTTAAAAAAATGTCATAGGTATAATGTAAAAATAGTTTCACTCGAATATCTCACACCATGAAGGTTTAATGTCAATTCAAAGTATCTATTACTATACTCGTAAAACGGCAATTTTATACTTTAACCCGTATTATATTCTGGAAGGTTTATGTGTATAATACTTAACTTAAATCTCGGTGTTTTAATCAAGTTGTAAATATATTCTGTAACATTTTCAGGCATTTACCACAATCGTGAACAATGCGCTTCAAGTTGCAACAATAAACAGCGTGGGTGACTTCATTCTGTTCCTGGGCAAGTGCATAGTGACGGCAGTGACCGGCATCATTGGTCTCCTACTCCTCAAACGCAACACTGAACTGCACTTCTTTGCTGTCCCAACACTTGTGATATGCATCTACTCGTTCTTCATTGCACACTGTATCCTTTCTCTTTACGAGGTTTGTTTTATTTATATATATTTTTGTTTAGTACCTATATTTCGCTCTACTGTTTATTTTATCTTCAAATATAAGTAATTTACTTGCACACACACATTTTACATCTAAAGATGCAAAATTGTAAACTAAGATTTCTGTGTCGTCCACAAAAAAAAATATCACAAGAAACCTTTGTAGTACCTAAAATATTAAACCACCTAATCCATCTATGGTTTTCTCTACAGATGGTAGTTGATTCCCTCTTCCTCTGCGTATGCGAGGACCGCAACATGAACGGCAATGATGGCCGGTGGAAGAACACGCGTCTAGCGGAACTTGGCGGCCATAAACGACAGAATTACGACGAACAAGATGGCGCTGAGTTGCAGGATGTGCCAGAAAAGTACTGAAGCACGAAGCCTGTTGTGCTTGGGGCTTATGCATGTCCGTTCAGTGCCTTATAGTGGTTACAGCTGCAGATTATTCCTATGTAATTTATTATTGCTTTATTTGGTGTTGTAACGATATCTACGCACTTGCGGTAAATCACATTCTCTACTAGCCATAAGCCTGCTGTGGGGCCGTCTAGACAAAGTATTCCAGTCAAAATTGTTCCGATGCGAGAACAGCATGGCGCTTCGTCCTTAACTGCGACATTTCTTTCTCGCACTGAAATGATGACTGATACGCATCCTTTGTACTTCATCAGCATGTACCCAATAGTCTGCGCAGTTGTCATCAACATGTGGTTCGCTGCAAGTGCTAACAGATCTTTGTGTTTATTACTAAAAAAGGGAAGCTTGGCTCTTGTGTGTAGAATCTTTAAATGTGGTGGTAGCTTTCTTCTTTTGACTAAATTACCTTCTATCCAGTATCGGGAATGCTCATACTATTATTATATTTAGTCTATTCCTAGAATAATTTGTGTGTGCTTGATAAAAGAATGGTGGTTGTTCAAAACAAATATTATGTCAGTATTAGGCCTTCATTTTCTTTAAAAAATACAGTTTATGACTTATTGACAGGTGATTAGGTGACCATTTGAAAGGTCGCCTTGGTTTACATAATTATATCGATCGGCCTATTAAGCCCATTCAACGGAACTATTGATTTGTCCATTACCTACAGAAATTGAGCCATAGTGGCTTCGACCATAGATTTTCGTTTCATGAACAAGATCAGTTGAATAAAACATGTATTTTTTTTCTTTTTTCAGGTGAAAATGGCAGCCAATTTAGAATTAAGAAAAATCGTAAGTTTTTACTCAGAATCAGTAATGCATTTTTATTTATTATTGATATAGCACATTGACGCCAGATCTTAATAAGCACATTAGGTGTGAAACACTACTTTTTGCGACTTTTAACTTTTCATAATAATCAACTATGGTGCAATGTACATAGGTATAAGGAGTCATGGTTTTCCGTGTTTTCATACAATATTTTTCTATTAAAAATCTCGATTGCTAATATTAAATTATAAGACTATGTATGTTTTATGAATGTTTACATAAATTTTAGAAATGTTTATAGTATGCACTAGAAATATTATTTTTGTGTAATTTTGCAAACAACGTGTTTCCTAATGTTTTGAATATCAGTGTGCTAACAATGTCTTTTCCAATCATGTTGTGAGTACAGAAGTTTGGGTGTGATTAGTGTTGAAAGGGAATAAATCCAGTAATTCTTCCTAAACATGAAAATCTCATACATATATCCCGAATGCTTGATGTAAATTGTATTGCAATAAATGATGATAAGGTGTGCATGTATTTGTCTCAACAACTTACAAATTGTAAGACAGCCACATTACAGCTATGATACCCATTTTGCAGTTGGAAAGCAGTATGTTGACATTTGCTTGATAAATGTAAGTTATCTTGATCGCAAATGAACTAAATACTTTTAATATGTTTTATTTTAAGGCTAATTTCAAGTACAATTTTGTAGTTAGATTTTATTACTCATTTTTTAGTATAATAAGTAATCAGCGTTAGTTTTTTTTAACTACTTACAATCATTTTATTTATCGAATGTTTCAACTTTTATATTCTGACACAAATGTTAAATGCACAGATTTTTATTCATTCCAGTTTTACCAGAATTCATATAGGATGCTCAATTTTTAAATCTAGTTTAAACCTTTTTTAATTAATATTTTTAACGACAAGAGAGCATAATTTGTTGAAATATGATCATTATGGTTATTATTGTAGCATAATTTTTTTAAAGTATTATTTTATATTTGTACTAATTATAATGACCGTCCATATTTTTTATAGGACTTGTAGCTTTATACATCTAAGAAATGGAAAGATAATCATTCATATTTATTTGGAATCTCTAAAATGATCTTTGAGTGGGGTTAAAATAAAGTTTGAAACGACGTAACAATAACGAGACAACATTTAGCTAATATAATTTTTTTGTTGTTTTATTGTAATAACTTTTTATTACTTGTATAATGCAATCATCCAAGCAAACATTAAAATATACAATGTTTTATTGAACACAAATGATGTAGCAGTAATTAATTTTTTAAGTGTTAACCTCAGCCTAGCTCTTCCATAAAAGCATCCAGGGAATCATACATACAAATAATATAAAATAAAAATCAAATGTGTGAAAAATAAATTTTATTATTACGATTTACCAGGTTTTTTCTTTTTAAATTGCTTCCTCTTCTTGATCTGATCAGATATTGCCTTACTCTTCGCTTTGAGTTGCTTGCGTCTGATTGTTTTATCTGGGTTTGTTTTAGGTTGTTTCTTCATCAACATGCTGAATGCTGGCTTTGTGACTTCATGGTCACTTTCTTCTTCCATTGATTTTTCTTGTTCTGCCATCTCTTCTGTAAAGATAACAGAAACGAAATAAAAATAATCAATGAAGATAAATATATTTGATATTGATAATGTATTTTTTCAACTTGACACAATTTTTTATTAACCTATCTTGCCTCACTGCTGGGCTTTATACATTATATTATGTAATCATAATTTATTTACCTTTGACAACAACTTCTTGGGCTTTCTCCATTGGATCACCTTTGAAGAAATCAGCTCCCTCTATATCAGGATACCCAGTCTCAGGCTTGGTAGCTTCATAAACAGCTTTCTTCTCAATTCTCCTTTCATATTTGCTGCCAGCTTTCTTGGATACAGCTTGTCTCAATTTTGCAGGGCTAATGTATTTAGCATTTTCCCATAATGTTGCACCACCAAATGACCCAGAAAATATTTTTACCTGTAAAGATGGTAATATTAGTAACAGTGTGAGTCTGGCAGTAATGTGACCTATACAGACAAACAACCGGTTACATATTCAGTACATCATTCTAAACCATTTTGACCATGTAGGTATTGCACTTTTGTAGGGCTTGCAGAATCATGTGCTGAGACACATGGCAACCGTTTGTGTGTCGTTGCCCCTTCCACCCTTTATAAATTATAATTTTAGTCAACCAACAAAATTTCATTCAAGCTTTGGATACATACAGGGTTCAATACAAATCTTGGTCCAATTTCAGCCAAAGCTCCATCTTCAGATAGGATTTGATAGTTCCTAAACCAAATCCTGTTATCTAAGATCATGAAGGCGTACACATGGTCAAAGAATGGCTGACTCTTGGGATGGTGATAGGAAACACCAAATGTCTGAATGAGCAGCTCCTTTAGCAGAGCATAATGTGGATCTTTTGTAAATTGTGGGTCGAATGATAGAAGAGGCCGGGATCCCCTCAGGCAGTTTCCAGTCATTTTTAGTTCACCCATTGTGTAAACTGAAACAATAAAAACATATTTTAACCTTCTCACCGCCATGGACTTCAATAGAAATTCCAGATTTTTGTGCCACCAGTGCCACAACATCATTAGATTATATTAAATTTCGCTTTACATTTATAGCTTGGCGCTGGTGAAGCATCGCATTCTGTGTATGTTGGAGGTGAAAAGGTTAATAATAACATGAAGTAAGTTTATAGAGCGAAAAGTAATATCAATCAATTGAGAAAATTAAACATACTGTTTTCAACCAGGAATTTGACACTTGGCCCATTTGGTATGTTGGCCATCCACATATAGAGATCTCTCATCTTTCTGCCTTCAAAGAGTATGCATTTGTTGCAATTCTTCATTTCACTGATCTCATTGACAACATACAGGTTTTTGCTTCTCTCCATCTTTGATTCTGTCTTATGATGTGGCATTATTTTCTTTATATCCTCCATCAAATGCCGATGACGGTGATTAATCCCACGTGCGGCGAAGACTAAAACTCTTTGCCTATTGATCCATTTCACCTGAAATTAAAGGTTACGTTTACCAACGATTTTGATTTTTTACTTACATTTCCAGTACATAATGAGCAGCATTAAGACAGCCAGTAATTGCACTTGGCAGAAATTTCACAATAAGTGGTATTTATTTGGAAATTCGTTAGATAATGCAATTCAATTTTAACCTTTCTTGGCGCCGGATCATCAGACATTCGAACAGGCGGCAAAATAACTTCATTCTGGTCATCTTTCTTATTTTGAAGCACTACAGGTAGTTTTTTCTTTCCAGTTTTTGACTTCAATTTCACCATTTTTCAAGATTTCTACACGTGTTTAACTTGAAAATACGAAAGAAACACCGCGGTCCGCGCGTGTTTGCAATGCGGGTGTGATTGTCAAATGTAAAATTGTCAACTATTGACAACGTCAAGTCGTCAACGCTAAAATAGCGGGCCATTAGAGAATCGTTTAATTTTATCGAAATCGCTACAAAAATCGACTAAAACTTTTTGATCAGAACTCCGTTTTCATTGATTTTGATAACTCAATAAAAAGTCTTCAACTAGAATATCGAAAACATGAGTATGAAATAGGGAAAATTATAAATATTTCTAGAGAAAATACATCTTAAATAATATTGATAGATGATATTTTGATTTCGATATTTTTGACATTTGAGATGATAGGATAATGATTTGACGTCAGGAAATGGTGTGATTTCATGACGTCAGGTCATCGAAGTTTCTTCCTCCTGATAAATACAAAATCAAGTTGTAATTTGATTAATGGGTTTTGATAAGTAATTTGTATCATTTAGCAAAAAAAAAAAAGATTTTTCTTAACGTGAAATGTTCTTATGTTACTGTTGATATAAATCAAGCTAACCAAGGTCTAATTACGTTCAACACTCACACATTTACCTATTACGTAATCATTGTTACCGAATGTATCCGCCCTCGACACGAAACGAACGAATAATGTACCAACTTAAAAAACTTAAGATTTATATCTGATTAGGATTATTTAAATTCCCTCTTATACATGCCAAGTCTCTCAATTGTTCACTGTTGTAAAGGACATGTCCAAAAATGGTTTTTTAATCATCAAAAATTCTAACCAAGGTAATTTAAATATATATGGATAGACATCCCAAAAACGAACTGTTCCAATTATAACATACATTTTTAAAGACCTCCAATTTTGAAAAAAAAAACGTTTTTGTTTAAGTGTGAATTTACACTTAAAACGAACAAACCTTTCCAAACATCAAAGATAATAAAGCGAACACACCGCAAAAAAAAAGTAAACTTGACATGTCACTGTCACTACTGTCAGTCGATAATTTAATTTATGAGTATGACAATGTAAACAAAACATAAGTAATCAGATTATTTACCCTAATAAATAATAAGATGAAATGCGATATTGTCAGAGAAAAGTAGATAGAATATCCATTTTACGACTGAAAGCGCTCTATATTATGATTTTAGCTACCTACTTCGAATGTTCACCTGCATGTTACTATATTTTACTCAGAACCGAGTTACAAGTGCATGTTTCACCATACCATCAGGTTGCTTAGCGGGAGTAAATGATAATAGTGTCTACTAAACGATACATAAACAACATAGATAAACATATTTTATGACTTTCAAGTTAGCAACAGACAGCTGTCGAACCATACAATTGGTTCACATGTTTGTAATTGACTATGTCAATGTTCCGATTTGCAATTACCAAATAGATATTTTTTTTTAATGGTCAAAAGTGGATGAAAAGTCTTTTGACAAACGCTATTTAAAAGCTGAATTAACATTCTTTAATCGGATGTTAGTAATACAGTTTTGGTATTGAAATAAAACTTCATTATAGGGTTAAATGTTAATTTATTGATTTTCTTCATTTTCAATGTCTTCTCTGATTAAAATATTATCAAGAAACTGAGCAGGTGGAGATATATCATTTTGATGCCGAGCCCATCCCAGATACCAGACAATTGTCATAACATGAGCACAGCTTCCAACAGTCCTTTTCCCAATTATGCAACTGCAATAATAACCACAAATACAATCCTGCCAACTAGTCTCTGCCACTTTTAATAAAATATATGTGTAATAGACTCTATTGCTGTGGTGGCGTGACTTTATTCGTCCTCTGATCAAAGCTGTCTCATGTGATGACGAAATGTCTGGAATGTTTATCAACGGTACATCTTCACTTACTTCTACAGTAAAAGTACCGTTCGCCCGAATATGTTCCCCATAATAAGAACGAGCCTGTTTTATTTGATAAACTCCTAAGCTAAACAAAATTAAATCTGACATTTCCATGGTGGGAAACATATTCAGCTGTGGTATTTGACCATTTATTTGTACGAAAGTGGCTCGGCGTCTATTAAGGTGATGCCCAATCACATAGTCAGCTAAGTAATTTGGCATGTTCATTCTTTGATTAGCTCTTTCCAGTATAGATTGGGCATCAGGACGGTCAGTCAAAACGGGATGGAAATGGTTTAGAATGGCTCCTGCAATTCTAAAATCATCCATAAGATTTCTAGAACCTATGTTGAAATATTTATTTCTAAAGATTTTAAAATCCCGTTTAAACCGACCGTTTACAACTTCCACAACCCACCTGCACAGTGTCACCAATCGTGACTTGTTAGCTTTATCAGTAGATAATTGAGTTTCCCCTTCACCAAGTGTTTCTGGCTTATACACAGTATAGCCCAAAGATGTGAGCAACGGGATAGAATCTCTAAAACCGCGGTCAAGAATAAATACATCATTCTGTCTGAAATACTGTCTTAAATCAGAATTTTCATTTTGGAACAGCAGTTGCATAATTGTAGCATCGGATGTTGTGGCTGCATATGGACCAAATATATCTATAATGTGGCCATCGGTGGCCACCAGCAAAAAAGGTTTCACTAGATTTGCAAACTTGTGTAAGCTGTATGATTTTTTTTGAAACAGATAATTTGACGATTTCTGTAGGTAAATATAGGTTCCATCGCAAATGGCTATGAGGTTATTTTCTGCTGTTCCAAAAAGTCCCTGTGGGATTAAAAGATTTCTACTGGACAGGTTTGCCCTTGGTATACGATTAACACCTAAATGCATTGGTACATAAAATTCTTTCATGCATTTGCGTGCCTTTTTCATATAAATGCATGCTATTGATTTATTCATACACATTAATGTAGCAATTCGTCTAATTGGTTCCCCAGTTCTTATTTTCATAAGGTATAAACCTAAAGCTGTTTTTGGTTTTCGGCAAACAACTGATAATTGATTATTAATACAGCTCAATATTGTTAAAAAATTCAATACTGTCAAGCCTGTCCAGTAACGACAAATGTGGTTATTCATATTTTCCACATTTTCAAAATCAATAATGTTAATTTTTTTTTCTCTTAATAAATCTAACATTTCTAAAATGTGTGTCAGAGTAAATTGCTCTGTGAACTGAAATTCATTCAACAGTTCCCAATTATATACACTAGCATGTTCTTCACATACTCGGGCATTAGGAGTGACATATAATTTATAGTCCATCAGTATTTGTTTTTTAAGATACATAGGTACTCTTTAACGTTCTGGATTTGTACACTCAGGAACAAAACAATGGTTTGATGAATCTGGGGTTCGGGAGTAACCATCTAATTCAACATACCTGTTTTCATTTTGAATTACACTATTAATATCAATTTCTGAACTGGGTACACTTACAGGTTCAGCCACAGAGCTAGACCTACTTTCAACTGATGAAGTTACTTGGGCATCTCTTGGTGGATCTATTACTTCTTGAATATTGTAATGAGCCCTTTGCCAGCAGGCATTACATGCTCTAGCATTAACAGGCATCTGAAATGAAGTTTTCATTTATTGTCATCCAGTAATCAGACCACACATTTATTATGAAGTGTAAATATTTCATTTACATATTTACCTGACGGGGGTATATGATGTTAGCTATATGAGCCCGCTCAGGATGATTATCAGGTAAAGGACGAGAGCGCCTGCCTGTTCTTCTTAAGATAGAGATGCCACAACAGACACATACTGATTGATGACCCAGTTGTCGGTCACCAATGTTGTGCTCATTTCTATTATCCAATTCTATTAATATGAGGTTGATGCATTCTTGGCAAATGCGATCTCCATCTGCAACCTAAAAACAAAGTAAAATGTTAATAACACAGTATCGTTTATCTGCATATCTTATGAGCAAAGTAGTGATATTTAATTTTTTTTAACATTTGCTAATTAATTATCCTAGAAACCTAATAATAAAGTTAAGTAATACATTACTTGTTGAGAAGTCCATTCTTCAACTATTGAGACTATCTCAGGGCCCATGCTTAAAGCATTGTATTCATACTGCTGATTAGCATGTATAGCTATGTTGCAGTTCATGCAGAGAGCCATAATTATTGATAAAATAATCTGAAAAAAAAAATAGAAGTTTATGATTGCAGACTATCCGATGACATAAAAGAAGCAAAGAACAAAAAAACACTTTAAGAGCTAAATAAGTATGTACTTACATTTGGGGTTTCAAATCCGAAAGGAGAAGTCTTTGCGTGCAATATCAAATAACCGTTATGAAGAAGCCAAGTCAGGGTTATAATCGTGAACATATAATCGTGTGCAAAATCGAAGAATCCGTTGTGTGAAGGCCAAGTTGTTAAATTCAGGAAAATCAATCAAAATAACATACGAAAACACAAACACAAGGCGCGTGGATATGCAGTGTGAACTGTGAGCACTTTGACAATGTCATTTTTGACAGATGATTTTATTATGGTGGGTTGTTTTTTGGGTTGCCATGTTCAAATTAAATATATTTACAACATTAAATAGTTTATTATTTTTCTCTTAAACGGAGGGGTCTAAAAATATTATTTCAGTGGTTTCAAGTTCCATATTTTTGTCGCTTTTATATGAGTGCAGCTTGATGCTGGTTAAATTTTTCTCGGAATAAAAAACCAACGTCCATACAAAAAGTGGACATCTCCTTTTGATTAATAGGTTCAGCATTTTAAATGGGCTTAGATTCGTTCACTATCTATCCGTATTCAGTATCATTTTTTATTTGGTGTAAGACGCTACTGTCGCCGTGTGTTTAGTAAATAAAGATAGCGAAAACATTATTTAAAAAATGATAAAAACACTCACGTCGTTTGTGAAGTTAATTAATAAGAATAATGTGTTGGAACAAGTTAGATATGCGTCACAAGCACTACCACAGCTGTCTTCGGTAAGAAAGAATAACTTATACATCACGTTTGCGTATTTTGGCCACCTTATTCTTCTTACGAGATTCACAATCTACGTTTTTCATAATTTTTGAATTCAGATAGATACATTTAGATGCAAGATTTTTTTCTTGTTGATATCATTACACTATTTTTGAAGAGGGAACATCTGCAGCAGAAGAGTGCTCGTGCATGCATTTTGTTGACATACAAATATGTTGGGCAGATACCTACCTACTTACGTTTCGATAGCGATCTGTATTTTATTTTAGTTGTCGGTATTTTCAACTTTATATTATAAATGTAATATTACGCCGATGTAGACCACATTTTTAATTTCGAGACAATTCGACCCGTCCCTTCTTTTTCGAACCTCGAAGGCAAGGGCCCTACCATTACCTGTAAGTGCCAAATAAACAGTGGCGCCAGAACCGTTTTTAACTCGTTCGAAATGCAGAATACATATGTGCACCTACTGCCTAATAAATGGGTCCTTTACTTCGCTTGTAGGAAAAGTACAACATACAAAGAAAATCCTTCGGCACGATAGAGCCATCAGATGTTGGGTACTTCCGGTCTGTACTTGGAGCAGAACGAGTGTTGACTGACGAAAGTGATGTGTTGCCATATAACATTGACTGGATAAAGAATTGCAGAGGTAGGTACTGTTTACGGAAGGTATATTTCTAAAGTTTATATTAGGAGTGCTTAAAAATGTGCACTTACGTTCGGTTATATAGGTACCTACAATACTATTGTTTTGCTTACACTGATACGGGTGTCAAGATAAAGTGCATACTATCATCTATAATAATTGTACGATATATCTACCTATACGATAACGAGTTAAATAATTGATATTTTTTCAGGACAATCAAGGGTTGTATTAAAACCAAGGAGTACAGAAGAGGTGTCCACAATACTGAAGTATTGTAACGACAAGCGCTTGGCGGTATGCCCTCAGGGTGGCAACACCGGCCTAGTCGGCGGCTCCGTACCGGTGTTCGACGAGATCGTCATTAGCTTTGCGCTCATGAACAAAATCGTCACCCTTGATGATCTTTCAGGTTAATATTTAGGTACTAATAGAAACACAGATTCTTCGCATAGATCTTTTTTCTAAGATGTATATTTAGGTAGGTACCTAATGCCATCACACTCACAACATAGGACAAGAATTTTATTCGAGTGTTATAGGATCGCGGGTTCGATTCCCGTGCGAAAGAAACAATTTCTACTTATATTCTTTTCGTGTCCAAACCCAGTTCATGCCGTTCCTGGTCGGCTTATGTAAATAAGATTGATACAGTCTGAGTTGGCCGATGAATAAAGCACTTAACCAACCAATATATTATACAACATAACAACCACGCTTACACGTTACTCAATTTTGCACTTAAGTAGGTGCTTGGTTAGCTAATCCACACGTAACGGTTATTCGTTTAGCTTCAATGCTGCACTTGTATGCACGTTGAGCCTATGTCAAACTACCTGAGACCCTACGTAACAAATCACCTGCAGTAGACCATTTTTTTTGTGTTTATACAGACAGGTAGGCTGAGTGTCCACTCGAAAAGGACTGTGCTATTGTATTTTCTACAATCCAATAACAATAATTTGCAGGGGCCTTAGTTTGTGAAGCTGGTTGTATTCTCGAGAATCTGGATAACTATGTACGGGATCGTGGTCTTATTATGCCCTTGGACCTGGGCGCTAAAGGTACCTGTCACATCGGCGGCAACGCCAGCACTAATGCAGGAGGACTGCGGTTACTGCGTTATGGCAACCTGCACGGATCTGTGCTGGGAATTGAGGCAGTAAGTTTAAGTATACCTAGTTAACATTCAATTTAGTCATTTATATAATTTAGGCTGAGCCTTCTGAGACCCCAAAACGCCCGCCCTTTCACTACTCGGGTGTTTTAGCTGAGGAGAGGAAGATTGTTGGAGCAAACTCTCCAGCAAAAAGCATTGATTTATCAGTATCACACTTATCACACATCGTATATTTTCTTGAATTTTCTGCGTAGCAAAGATAATTAGATAAACAGTATGTCTGAACCTGTGTGACCCTGAACAACACGCATGTTCTACCATTGCACTGCTCAATTCTACAGGTTGTTTTATTCCCTAATATTATTCAACACATTTATAACGTGATTTAATTTAATACATTGTAACATCAGTCAGGCCATTGTTACCTTCCTGTGAATCACAGAATACACTTAGGTATACATGGCGCACTTTCATAACAGGTTTGGTGCTTTGCCTATAATATCTACATCAAGACCACACATAACCCGTTTTCTACAAAACGTGTACAAGAGATAACTGCTTATGTTTTGATTGCCCTATCTCTGCATGAATAAACTTGACTAGTAAGATATGCTGTGATGTAGTACGGAAATATACTAAATCTCGAGTAAATACGAGTAGAAGTGACGTTGTGCATTTAGGTAATAATAGTTGTTTATCATCACTACACATAGTATAAAAAAGTCGCTTCCCGCTGTCTGTCCCTATGTATTCTTAGATCTTTAAAACTACGCAACGGATTTTGATGCGCTTTTTTTAATAGATCAGAGTGATTCAAGAGGAAGGTTTATATGTATATTTAGTATCAGCATTGCACCCGTGCGAAGCCGGGGCGGGTCGTTACTGATAAAAGCTTGATGTATGATGTTAATCAGTATAACTAGCTACTTCTTACTACGCTAGGAATTCGTTGTGACTGATTAATTAGGTTGGTTACCTATAACCCTAAAATTTTAGATTTGAAACATTTTCCCGTTCCCAATTCTTTTCCACTAGTTCGGTTATAATTCGTATCAGTTGACAAATTCGTGGGAGGTGCGAAACCGGTTTCATAAACCGGACGCCAGCTTTCTTCTGTCTCGTATCGAATATCATAATTTACTCACATATGCAGGAAACAAAATATTCTGTACCAATTAGTGTTCAAGCTCGACCGTCTGAAAATGATGTGCTTAAGAGGAAGTTTTAGCTGATTTTAACTTTAAGTTAATCAGCCACTATGCAAATAATAATGACTATACTTATTTTCGTTTATTATCACCGCCTCACCCCCTAATCTTTTTTCGTATTTAAGGTAAAAGCCGACGGCACTATCATAGACTGTCTCAGAGCACTAAAGAAGGACAACACTGGCTATCACTTGAAGCATCTCTTTATAGGATCTGAGGGAACGCTAGGGTTGGTCACTAAAGTCGCTATACACTGCCCGGTGTTGCCGAAGGCCGTGAATTTGGGTTTCTTTGGTAAGCACGCTTTTATATTCAACCACCTGTTTTACAGATCCGCAAGCCACAGGTATCACATTGGAACACCTGTGGAGTGGATGCTATTGTTTATCTCCATCCATCCATGGGATGGACATATTTCATATCACATCGTTTAGTAATAAAATGGGAATCTCAATCATGAGTAAGAATTATTTAACCTTGCAGGAGTCAAAAACTTTGAAAATGTTCTGAAACTATACAAAAGCGCCAAATCAAGGCTAGGTGAAATTCTATCGGCGTTTGAAATGGCCGATTTTGATTCGATAGACTGCACTGTTAAGAATCTTAAATTGCCGTAAGTAACTGCAACACAAGTATTTCTTGGGACCACTAACTAGGCACATGAAAATAATTTCTAAGGATATTTTTAGCATAAATTGTAATGTTTGTAAATTCAAATTTGTTTATCCGTTTAAGTTTGCATGCTTTAATTATAAGCAAAACATGTATGATCCCATATCTTATTATAACACCTATGTATACTATGTTTTACGCAAATAAATTATCTTATCTTACCTAACTACCCGATATTACGGATTCCTATATTTTCAACAGGAACCCAATCTCCGAGTATCCGTTCTACGTGTTGGTAGAGACACACGGAAGTGACGAGGCACATGACAGTGAAAAGCTAACAAGGTTTTTGACCAATGAGATGGAGTCAGGGCTCATCGTGGACGGAACTGTTACGTCAGAGCCTGCGAAGATGCAGGTGACTATTACTAGGTTACAAGCTTGAATGGGTACCAAGTGGCCTATAACATTTTCTTTCTGATTGCAGACAATTTGGAACCTCCGCGAAAGCATCGCAGGAGCGGGCTTAGCAGGAGGGTACGTATTCAAGTACGATGTCTCCATACCGCTGAAAAATTATTACGATCTGGTGCCGATCTTGAGAAAGAAACTCGGCGATAAGGCTATAAAAGTTTTCGGATATGGGCATGTCGGTTAGTAACAGATTCTGTTTTTTTGGGAAATGCAAGCAGGGTTTGACGATACTACTGAAGCACAATTTCCTCAACGTATTTGCATAGGTCAATATGTTAATTGAAATACTTATTTAATGAACGCATCTCATTACTACCCAACAACAAGGCATTATTTTTACTTATCCCATATTACAGGGGACGGTAACATACACATCAATGTCACAGTACCACAATACACCAAAGAGGTATCATCTCTTCTGGAGCCGTACATCTTTGAAGAAGTGAGCAAATTGAACGGATCCATCAGCGCAGAGCACGGCATCGGCTTCAGGAAACCTATGTACATACACTTCAGTAAGAATCAGTCTGCTCTACAACTTATGAAGGATCTTAAACAGCTGATGGATCCAAACGGAATCCTTAACCCTTACAAGGTCTTACCAGAGGCATAAGATAAGATTACATTTTATACTTATAATTGATATACTATTGTTATAAGACTATTTGCAGTCGTTCATGAAGGACATAATAAATTATGACATAATATGTCAAGAGACAATAACAACGTAGATAGTGGAGTTGCGTCATATGCCATAAGACACTTGTAAGCTGCACTGATAACGGGAGCAATAAGATAAAATAAAAGAAAAACAATTTATTTAAATGACTTTTATTAAAATATCCATTTATTCTTATAACATTCATAATATCACTGCAACAAAAATACAATGGAATATTATAAACATTTTCCTAATTGCTTCAAATAAATAAATGTTGTATTCTATAAATATATTCGAAAAAGGTTTTCATTACTTCAATAATTAGCACAAATGGCTTAGTTTAGCAGGTAGCTTATTTATTGCTTGTAAACTGTCAAACTCTTAAATCACTGTGGTCTATCGATCAGCAATTAGGTTTATTGGGCTTTAAATCCATTATACACACGAGGCATCTGTCACACCGTCTCACTCATTTCAAATAGGCAAATATAATTACAACAACACACGACACAAGTGTAACGAATTTGGCAAAACATATTGTTCTACTCCACATCGACAAACCATTTAAAAGTTATGAGAAAATGCAACTGGAAGTATCGAGTGAACAACTCTATATGCTCTAGAAGTTCTTGTAATCTAGCTTCTTATATAGATCAGTTTACTTTTAAAGAGTAAAAATTACGCAAAGTTGTGTAAAATGCAAACAATGTCAAACGTTTAAAATGACTTAGTACTTGGATAGAATTGTGAATTATTGCACTAAACTAAAGAAATTTGTGCCAAACAAATGTATTACGCAATTAATTAAAATGTATCTTGATTGTATTCCTTACTGCGTCCCACCAAAAGTAATTCAATCAATTAAAAATTACATACAATTATAATAATTATTTCATCAGTAAAATGGACAAAATGTCATTTAAGTAAATAAAAAAATTTTCAGCCTTCTAACTTATGCAATATTATTATGTAACATTTTTCTCCAGTGGGCATTGTTTACAATGGAATGGAAGTAATTATTATTAGCCTTACTTTTGCATACAGAAGGTATATTTATTTTACTTAGGTTTATTTCAACATTTTCTGTATTGTTTGAGGAAATGTGAAGAAACCCCAAAATTAATACAATGTTTTTTTTCTACAACACGAAATAGAAAAAAAATATGGAGAAATTATGAGATCACTAAACATTAGAGTATAGACGAAATGTAAACAAGAAAATGGCTCTAACATATGGCCGTCAAATTTAGTGGTGGGAACTAATAAAACACATTAGCAGCTTAACAATACAAGAAAACAACAGTACTTTTTTTTCATAAAATAAAACACTTAGTTACCTATACTTGTTTACATTTAGTCCATGTGATCATAAGTCGGATGTGTTTACGTATAACATTGAAAACTAATAACTGGGCAATTTATGACGTAACAGAATCAATAATTAACTAATTAATTATAAGCATTATTTTCGCTCATACGTAAACACAGTTAAGACCCTCCGGAACAACAGACCAAAAGATTAAATATCACACTAAAAATAAAAAATTATAAGACTTTTTTTGCTGAAAATATTCTAGTTTGGTCATACATAAAGGCATATCAAATCTAAAATTAAAAAGCTTTAAGTCGGTATATAATCCTGATACTTAAATCACTACGATGGAGCACCTAAAAGTAAAGTTGTTGTGGCCCTTTAAGTAGGTAAGGTGGAAAACTGTTAGTACGATGCTGTAGTTAACAGTCGGCGTATCCTCTCGTGACGGGGCACCGGCGGTGACGCGCGCGGTGCGCTGGTACGCCAAGCTCTTACATCAAACTCATATGTAAATCGTTGACAGGATGGCTACGAGGTTGATCGCTCCCATTCAATCTTTTTTATAGTTTTATATATTTTGTATTTTTTTTATAGTTTTTCACCATTGTCCTAGCATAGTAGACGCAGTTTGGTCTGAGCCCCGCGAGGGAAGGGGCGCGTCGCAACGTGCGGTTATCGTTTGATTTGATTGGAAATCTTGAGGAACTCCAAGAAGCCGGCCTGCATTTCGGCATCCATGCCGGTGTCCCACGCGTCGTTCTCCAGCTCCTCGCTATAATACATTAGCAATACATATAATAAAATTGTAACAGACCGATGTCTGTACATTGAAGATTTCGAAAAAAAATATATATGGGGGTTCTTTATTAGAGCAATAGTATAGAAGCTAAAACAACAGTTTTTAGAATTCTTGTCTGTCTTTCTCTCTGTATGTTTGTACGCGCATCACGCAAAAACTACTGCATAGATTTGAACGCAGTTTTCACCGTTCTACTGCTAGATGCCTAACTTAAAATATAGGCTAAATTTTACCACAGGAAATTATCTTTTTTTTTTCTTCTAGATTCTAAGTAACACGTACGAAGTCGAGGGCAAAGGCTAGTTAGTAATATTGTAATATACATAGACATATACGTAAATAAAATAGGGTATCGGAGGTAAAACTCGTCAGACGCCAACCTTTTTCTTTCCACATTGCGGTGTTTCAAAAGGTTTTAAAAGGGGTATTACTAGTCACTAACACAATTTAATGCGCAAGTTGTTGTAGAAAACTGCTGCCTGCAAAAAGCATAACCCTCCTTTTGGCTGTGCCGTAGTCGGGTAAATAGAGTTGCGACTCACAGTATATCCTCATCGAGTGCGACGTTCTTGCCGGGCGGCAGGTTGCTCTGCAGGAAGGCGCGCTCCTCGGCGGTGAGGGTGTGCCCGTCTGCCAGGTACCCGCCGTCGCTCGGCCCGCTCTCCACCTCGCCGTTCATCGCTGTTACAAACCATCTTCACACTTAATTGATGCATTTCGTGAACCATTATGCAAAATAATACTGACCGAGTTACTGAATTTATTAGCATCCTTTCAGGTGAAAGTACGTGTGAATGTGAACAACTTTTACTAAACGACCATCTCTGCAAAAGCAAAACAAAAGAGTGTTCCGTTCAGAGTTGGTCCCATACTAACAGTCGTTCATATTTTTAAGTAATTTCTCCGCCTGAATGAATGACTAATGATTTTAAGGTCAGCCAGAGTTCGGGTTTGTTCAACTACTTTCGAAGTCGAACATATCTGTTGACTAAGAGCTGCTACCTACTACATCGAAAGGTCGGGCAAACCTGAAATAAATTACGCGAGTAAAACTGCAAACATTTTTGTTCGAAAGTTATACATGACATGGAAATTATAAACTCATATCTTGATGCCTAAATCAAATGACAGTTTATTTTTCCTAGCCTGTTCTGTCCCACTTCTGGGCAAGAATGAGAGATTATTGATATTTATTTCCTGTTAGTTTGTTTTCCCAAAATGTAACATCTATTAACTAAGGTCAGATGTATGATTTTAAATGAAGCTACAAGAAGCAGGTGCTCTGTAGTCTCTGCATCACCCCATGGACAAAAGGGATATTTATGATAAGTATATGTATAAGTAATTAACTACGAATGTTTGATATTGTATGTTGATTCTTGTGGAATAAATTGGACCAAAGCTGTTGAAATTGTATTAAAATGGGTTTAAAAAAACTTTTTTGTTTCATATTTGAATAAGTCAAATTCGCGTGGACTTCGAATCGCATTCCCCCAAGTCTATTGTTTATTGAGCGTACGGCTTCGGTTGTCACGTGCATAGTTTCGGGCGCGGGTGTATCCGACGGGAGCGGATCACGTGGCTCGCCGTAATCGAAGCGAGAGCAGGAACGTGACTAAAGCCGTACTCACTGAAAACGTGAACGCGCCCCACGCAATTAATTACTAAATCCTAGGTTCTCGTGGAATATTGTTTGAGGTGTTATGACTGAAATTAATGATGTTATGCTACTTTAAGAGGTTTCTAGTGCTTGGTGTGCTGAAGTCTCAGAAAATTCTAGAACCAAATAACATCCAATTTGTATATAATGCTGTAACCAAGTAAACAGATATGGGCGACGCTAAAGCTTAGGCTTTCCAAGAAAACGATGCCGCCACGACACGACGGCCGCATTTATGGCAGTTGCCAACGCTGCCTAAGAAATCACAAGCTTAGTTCTTAGATTTAGCTGTTAGAATCTGCTACTGCAACCAGCCTGCTAAAGACGACTGGAATACCCTCAAGCGTGTTGACAGAATCTAGAGTTACGAGTTATGTATCGTTGCTCACCGCTATAGTTGTACCGGCGCGCGGCAGGAGGCGGCTGCTGCTGCGGCGGCGCGGGCGTGGGCTCGGGCTCCGCCGTGCCCCAGCGCGCCGCCCGCAGCGCCACCACGCCGCGCACGCACGCCAGCGACGCGCGCCGCTTCAGGCGCTCGAAAGCCGCGTGCATGCCCGCCGGGCAGTCTGCGTCCAGCGCTATACCCGACAGCTGTCAAACAATATATTAGTATCGTTGGATTTAGCGGACGGAAATGTTCCGACCTAATTTTTCTTTATTACTTGCGCGGCCAGTTCGTCGGCATTTGACCGCAAGGAGCATCGATGTCTAACGAAAGCATTTCTTTTGATAATTGATAACAAACAAATCAGTAAGTTCCGTACGCTGTTATGCCGACGAATTGTAGTAACTTTATATGATAGAATATTGCTAGTATCGACGTATACATATATAGTATTATTTTACTCATGTTCATTTTTCGGAAATACCTGGCTATTTTTAAATGTAAGTCCGAGACTTGCAAATGACATTTGCACGTGATTGGCGAGTTAAGTAATAAGTCTTAGACGAGCATTCCCAAAATATGAGCGCGAGTAAACTGATTAACCGAACACCAATCTTGACTAACATTCGACTAGCTGGCTAGATCTTAGTTATAATAGCAGAGCAATGTACGTCTAGGTGAAATTCATTACGAGAAAGAATTTACGTACCTGGGACAAGAGCTTGGAGTTTATGACAAAAGCAATAGAAAGCAAAAGAAAGGATTTAGAAAAAACATCATGCCAAGATATTGAAGATAGTCGACTGGATCAAATAGCTTGTCACTGAAAACCTTAACCGATTAATTAGCGCGGGTCGAGCAAAAGCAAGCAAAGCTACCTGCATACATTTTCAAAGTATTTTTCACGTAGATATCTACAGATATAGAGTTCATTGAACCCCATCAGCATGATTCATGAGTTGATAACTGTCCCAGAACTAATTCGTTACTAATTGTAATTTATATGGTGTACAATAAAAAGTATTCTGTCTATTTACGTGAAAAATAGTCATTGCATTTAGATTGTTAGCCCCAAAACAGACTAAATAATGTTTGTGTCTAGAAAGAGTTCACCATGGTGCAGTGGGTGGGTTCGAACTCACAACCACTGGATCGCCAGTCCGACTCCTGAGCTGTAGGGCTAATGTCGCTTTAACAGAGACAAAAACGTTAATTATGGCACCGACGAGCGTCAGTGCATAAAGACCACTGTTGCTACAAGATTCTTCATTATATAACATTTACTGGTACTAACTTTATATTTAAATTAGATATTTGATTATGTTTTTGACAGTAACAAAATAAAAATAGTCAACGGTTTTTGCTGAAAATTCGGTAATAAACGTCAGTGTTAACAAACATAGATTACGACTTCAAAATTCTGGCTTGTGATGATATAAAGAATCCCGCACTTGAATGTTGTTTTTGTTTTTACAAACACCCACACAAGTCTGGTTTATTGTTGTTTTAATTTGTACGAAACGAGCCGTGAAAAACATCAATATATAAAATGTAGAAGGTGCGGTTTTAATTTCACCGCGTCCTGTCTTTATTGCGTGTTATGTGAACATCAGATTTTGACAACAATCAGTATTTCTAGTTTGTATTTCCTTTTAAAACTGCTTTCAAATTGAGTGTGTGTCTTGAATGTTTAAGTAATTAAAAACAATTCTAGAACTACACAGCACTAATGTGGATACAATGTGGCTGAATGAAAAATCACTCTAGAATGGAGTGAATAAGTAACCCAGCCCACCGCCTCAAGTATAAAACTGACTGTAAAATGGTACTTTTTTGTGGTAGAAAAAAAGGTACTAACTTTAAGCAGCTGGCAGACAGCTTTGATGTTAGTTTCCTTGTCGGTGTCGAGCAGATGAAGCAGCACCTTGCACAAACTTTCACCTAGAGTCTTGATTCTTCCTCCCTATAAATAAAACAATTTGTACTTACTTGAACTGGAAAATTGCAACTATAAAACTGCAAGATGGTGACGAAAGTTATAGCAAAAAGTTATCTAATATTTTACTAGGAAAAAGACAAAGAGATCAATGACAAATCTTTTAGATAGACAATAAAATGCTCATCCTATCAAATAAAGGACAATGTTTTCTAGCTAAATTGTATTCATAGTGACTAACCTGGCTATCCTCTAGTTGGGTGTATATCTCAGCGAGGAACATGGCGAAGCCGCGCATGTTCTCCTCCGAGGACTCCATGCCGCTGATGATCTTGTTCTCCTCCGTAGAGCAGCGCTCCAGCAAACAAGCGCGGAAGGTGGACTCTTCCGGAGGCGACACCGAGTCGTACATCGAGCACAGACGCGCCCCATTGTAACGGAAGTTGGGCTCGCCTATCGACTGTCGTCACAAAAGTGTAGTTTGAGAACAGGTTCAAACCAACAACATTCTATGTAGAAACAGCTGCATTCATAAGTCATACACCTTAATTTTAAAGACATTTAAAACATGTGTGTACTCTAGACATTTAGCTGGCTACATGAGATGTGCTGGTAAATAGAAAGTTAGGAATTCCAAGAAACTGACAAAAATAGTTAGTTTACTAATACTCTTTGCAACCTGCAAGTTAGTGTGTTTTGGCAATTTTTACTAAGATAAAGATAGTCTATTTAGTACATTTAGTTAATTTAAGTCTTTTTATGACAAAAAATGTAATCAATTTCATGTCTTGAGAGATGGAAATGACTTTTATGCTATGTTTTTACATATATAATAGATAATAACACCATGCAGTTACCAAAACTGAGCACATGTTATATTTAATAACATGCCAGTCATAACTGTAGTTAATCAATAAAAATATCATGGTAAAGATAAATTAGTAGGTTGGTATGTTATTTTTTTTGTTTTTGAATTTTGTGTCACGTTTTTGTATTATAACCTCAACATAGTCTGTCATTAAAATTAAGTTGAATGACCTTTAAATACCTATATAACAAAACAATTAATTAATATGTTGTTCTGTTATTTCCAAGTTGATTGGAGACAAAGAAAACCATAGTGGATCAGTTTCTTGTCATTCAATACATATTGTTCTGATGCTTACAGTGTGGGTGACAACATGACACCAACTGTGCTTTATTGAATCTTTAACCCCTAAAAGTCATTGTATTTGTCAGCCTGGTCTTGGATAGAGCTGCAATGATGAAATCTCCTCTACAAAACTGGGAGGTGGAGACATAAAGATTATACAAAAATAACCAAAGTCATGTAGGGTCAATAAAAAAAAACTGGTTTCAAAGTGAAAAAGACACTTATTGAGAATATTATTTAAAAGATGAAACAGTCTCATCTTCTCTACATTTTAATAAATTGTTTATCTAATCTGTTGCCTATACAAAGTTTATTAGCTTTACCAAATCAATAACATGTGATTATTGCATGCTTGTTAGTTAGTAATAAACATATTATAAAAGATAAGTTAGTCACAAATAATAATTACTATTACACAAACAATTATGAAAAAAAAAAAGAAGTTTATACCTGGTTGACGATAGCTTCAACTAGAGGTCTAGTGTAGTTCACGTCATGCAGGGTGGTTGCAAAGGCATCAACCAATGGGCCGCACAGGGTGTCGAATTTACCAGGATCAAATGTGATCTCACACATCACTGTTATCAAGTTGGCTATGTTCTCCTGTGGAACGGCGGACTGAAGAAAATAAATTAGTTATTATTTTGTATGATAAAATAATTTATTCAAAATGGGTAAATAGGTGACTTTATACTAACTCTTAATTCCATATTTTCAGCTTCATCCAGTGAATAGGACATCTCTTCTAAGCTGTAGGGGTTTTGATCTTGAGCTTGACGAAGGCGATCTTGCACAGAAAACCGGTGAGGTCTGTAAGGTGCAGGATCTTGGTTGTAAGTGGGTACTGCATGCGGAGTGTAGTTAGGCGGGTACCACTCCTTAGCTTCGGCCGACAGGTTTGATTTGGGAGGTTCAACTAAAACAAAGAGTTACAATGAGTAAAAGTATGTTTGATTATATAAAAAAAATATAATTGCATACCACAACTAGTTGACCCAAAAACAAATTATTGCTACATAATCGATTCTAAGCACGGCCGCCTGACTTTGTCAAACTACAGCGACGTCATTAGAAATGAAAATCCTTACTTTCACCTGAAGTATTATAATTACGAAGAACGCAGTTATAAACTGGCCAAGTATGACGACGTCACACAGCATGATCGGTGTGTGAAAGTGTGGAATAAATCAAATTCTACGTTATACTTGTTACCTTTTGATTCCTCGGCAACAATCTTCGGCCTACGGAGCTCCCGTGGTTGATTATCGGGTTGCTGCCAGCCACGGCCTCTGCCTCTTGGCCCCCCGATCTCACCGTTATTCATTTCAACGCTTACTGTACAACAACGACTCTGTAAACAGTTTTTTCTGACTTATATCCATAAATCACCAAAATATAATCCTAAATCTCGTAAGCTTTTTATTAGCTCGACAGATTCGACACGTAAACAAAGAAAAATATACTTCGCTACTAATTTCACAGCACAACCTCCATGTTACTTTTGAACGAAGGAGATAGATTGCTTTTTTTACCATAGTTGTGTTGTGGTCAGGCAAAGGTATAAAAATGTATACAGCCTAAAAAATCTTTGTCTCAACTCGATATATTTTTATTAGTTAGAAAAATTAATAGCTTTAAATAATTACATTAATTCAGTTAAAATAGTGGATGTATTAATAGTTTAAAATTAATAGTGCTATGAATCCCATTCATTTTATAATTTTTAAATAGATGAGATGACTTAGTGTCGGAGACTTGGCATCGTGTATGTAGTCCTTTGGTGTAGTCGTCATCACGACGCTACATAAATTATATGTAGTGTATCTATGTATGCAAATATGTAGCTAAAAAACGAGTGGATTATTTTATTATCAGAAAGACTCGCGAAGCGACGGATAGATTCGGATATGTAACATATTGCTATGAATCGAGAGCAATGATTATTTTCGCGTTTATCGATTCTCGATTAACGTCGTTTGTTTAATTTTGGGTTTATGTGGATAAGAGAATGTAAAGGGTTCCATGAATATAAAATACGATCCACGAATATATTATATCAACAAACAAAAAACCGGTTTTTGTAATTCTACTTTAGAAATAACTGGTTTGGAGTAGATAACTTCCATGGGTGTGGACTTTGGATTTAGGGTTGCGCCACATGTATCAACACAAAATCGCATTTTCCATGCTCCTACCCTTATCTGTCGGTCAGAACCGTCTTTTGCTAAAGCGAGAAACAGAACAGAACAGCTGGAGTGCTATAGCAAGCGTCAGCATCGATGATGCGCTCGGCAATACGTCGATGTTTCTCGTTCTATAAAATGATAGGAGCATGGAAAAATGCGATTCCGTGCTGACAGATGAGGCTCAACCTTTAATCTAACCCACTCAGATAGATACTACACGTTTACTCTTCTGTATTAAAATATTAATGGTATTTTATTAGGTATCCTCGTAAACTCGTTAGTCTAGTGGTCACAAGCACTACTGCTAAGAATGAGGTCCTCGACTCGATTCCCTGGTTGGGCAGTGTTATTGGGTTTTTCCATCAGGAATTTCTCAGTATCAGCCACGGAGTCTGGACTTGTGCCCGGTTGATGGCAATAGGTTCGCTTCCTATTACATGGGACCACAGATGAGACTGAAGTATGATTGGCGAAATGTTGCTGTACCTACTATTTAAATACATTTCTGCCTAATCATTTGGGAATTACAGGCGGGATGTTATGTTTATGTAGTAGGTACTTCCTTCAGCATCAGTGGTACATGGTTCTTACTCGTCACCGCTACTATACAGGTATAAGCTGAAGCGTCTAAGCAGGCTGCGGATCATTTAGCAGCACGCATAGTTCCATGATCCTATCTTCTTGAAGATAACTCGTAAACTACTATTGAGAACCTTCTTTACGTTAGAAATCGGTTAAAATCGGCTAATGGTCAGTTCCTTGTTCACCTTAAGTGCTTCATTGTAACTATCTTCTCCATTGTTCCAGTAATCCTCGTTATTGATTTGCACGCAAAATTCTCGAGTATATTTGCGCTACACACGCCTGACAGGTGTGGTTTCACGTATTCGTGCTGAGGGTACCTTTACCGTCATTACTTTTTAGGTACGGTCAGCTACAAACAATACAAAAACACCTACATTAACTGTACCCTCAGCCTTACACCCCTAAAACGTGTCTGAAAGTTGCACAAAATTATGCAGGCTGCTTGCATGCAATTTTGCCGTAATAACTTCTTCTATTAGCATAATTTTGTACAAGTTACAGGCATCTGTATTTCCAGCGTTAATTGTTGCCAGAAATTATTTTAAGTTTTGTAAAATGCTACATTTTTACTCAGGACAAACTCATGTTTTATTATGTACCATCCAAAAAAAATTTTTACACAGTGAAGTTCATCGGAGTTTATTTTCTAACAAATAACAAATTAATTTCACAAAATTGATTGGGTTAATATATGAAAAATGCAGATAAAAGATAAAATCTCTTATAATTGCTATAAAGTAACAAAAAAAACATAGCCAATGTACCTTTTTTCACTACATGAAGCCATACATAATTTACAAATCTATATCTACACAGTCTGTTTGCTATTTTTATTTATTTTCATAATTTTTTACTAACATTAAAATAGTCAACATTTACAGTAATATACATTTTCAATTTATCTACCCTATGGTACCAGCTTCGTCTAAAAATTTGTAGTTGCTGCCAGATTCCACATTATTTCATATCTTATTTCCACTCCACAAAGTACATATTGAATATTTATGCGTAATTATTATTCTCAAGCAATAACTTTATAATAATGTAGTTTATTGATATTAGCACAGGTGCATGAAGAAGGTAATTTATTCTATATTCTTGTTGAAAGTGCTGTGAACATGTGAAGTAAAATATCTATTAAACTGGTTGGTAGCAACCTCAAAGATGTTCAATTAAAATATAGACTAGTCAACAACTACTTAATTTTATATACTAAAAGATTCTCCACAGCCGCATGTGCCTTTGATATTGGGGTTGTTGAATACAAATTCAGCTGAAAGTTTGTTCTCAACAAAATCCATTTCTGTCCCTGTAATAAAAAGAAAACAGTAAAATTAGTGATACTTTTAAAACCCGGACTCATTATAATTAATATTAGTTTGAAATCGCCAGCCTGTCTTGAGCAGGTGTGGTGATCAATGCCTGTGACTTCTCTGTTTAAGAAGAGGCCTTTGCCCAGCAGTGGGACAGTATTATGTATTAAGATTAACATAAACTGTACCACAAGGCTTGGTTTTCGACCTCCTGTAGCCAATGAAATATAACATACAGGGTGGAAGAGACACTGACACACAAGCGGTTTTCACATATTCAGTTCAACAAATGTTTTGTGAACATCATCAAATGTTTTTATCAGTAATTTTTTCTTAAGTAATTAAAAAAAAAATCTACTCTTCCACACATTTTGACTGTGTAGGTATTGCAGTTTTGTAGGAAAACGCAGTTTTTTTTTATGAATATTTTTAATGTGGTAAGTACAGAATGATGTATTGGATATGTGGTAACCGTTTGTCCATCGGTTTCCCTTCCACCTTATAACCTGTTTAGACAAAAATATTGAAATCAATAAGTAGTATATAATGAGTTAGGAATAATGGTCACACTGTTTGGCGGTTTATGTCAATGACCAAGTTTTACATGATTAAATCTTGACATCAGAAGCATAAAGTATGAAGCATGGTCGGATGTACCAATACAGAGAGTTTGTACATTTGACATTACGTCTTTGAGCATAAAGTAGGAGGTTCAAATACAGAGAGTTTGTACAACCAACCTTATGCCTCTGATGTCGAGAAATGTTTTCAGCACCTTTAACATTATATTTTTAGAATAATCTAGATAGATTTCACAGGGCAATATACAGAAGAGACAAGACTTTTTGCAGTGTAAATAATATAAATTACAACTTATTATAAAAGTGTTTAACACATTGGCTGCGGCCGAACAAATAGCCGCGCAAGACCCATAGTAAAAACACAACAGGTGGTTTTTTGCCGCAGTGAATGTGTTAAGGTTTTTGCAACTGAAATTTCTTAGTAGCACCCACGGATTTGTGCCCAATTGATGGCAATAGGCTGGCTCCCTATTACATGAGACTTCTAACATAATTATGCGGCGAAATGTGTGTGTACTATTAATAAAGTACACCTCTGCCTACCCCTTCGGGGATTACAGGCATGATGTGATGTTATTATGTAAAGGTAAATTTCCATGACCTAATACAACAAAAGCAAGTCATTGAAGTGATGAACAACTATGGGAGTTGGCAACCGGTAGAGAAATGGAAATAGCCGCAAAAACAAGAATGTTATTTTGTCATTATATGTTTATAATGACTGATGATTGTATTGTTTGAAACTTGGTGATTTGCTTACAGTTCCTTTTCCTGCTAGTTCTTACACATTTATGTATATGGCCATTTTGACAATATGTTAATATTGTGGTATTTTTAGACTGATGCTGACAGAGTCCAGTTATTGGTCTTAATACCTCCACTATAATGCATACACTAGGCAAAAAAATGTACAGTAGAATCCGTTTATTATGACTCCGCCTATATTGACCGCTTAATATGAAGTAATTACACAGCGAAGTTTGGTTTTCATATAAAATTTTTTAAACAAAGTCGGATATAATGATTTTTTAATAAACTATCAGTGGCGACGGGTGATTTCATGAAGGAGGGAAGCCGCAGCAAAAAAAAAAAACAAAAAAAAAACTTACCAAGGCCAGGCGTAGTCCAGGGGGGGGGGCGTAGGTAGGGCGTACATATTTCTCAGTCCACCCTTACTATACGTGTAAGCACTGACTGATAGATTGAAACAGTGTCTTGCAAGTATAATAAAAGTGGCTTTGAAAAAAGCCGGTTGTGGTGTGATGAACTGATGACGTATGATGTCTACTATACTAGGCAAAACTACTACTACTACTTAACAACAAGACTACTCTACTCACTTATTCTACTTATAATAACTACTTATACTCTAAAGCTATTCGTCTATTCTTTCTTACAAAGTGCGCTAAGACATTATCATAAAAGCCGGGATTATTCTTAATTTTAAGTAACAAATGTTTCTCTATAGAAAGAAGATTCCTATTTCGATCTACTTTTCTATTATGAGCTTCATGCGAATTAGCGAAAAATGATTCTATTCTACTACACCCGAACTCGTGTAAATCTAAACAGCTGCGAATATGCTTTTCAGTTTGAACATGTTTTTTCGAGGAATTCGTCAGATTATTAATATCCGTAAAACCCCCTTTATTCCAAAGGCTACTAGAATCTGAGAAAAGTAGGCACGGGAAACAATACATTTTATTTAATTTACAGCTGCCAGTCAGCCATTGATATTTATCGTATAGAGAAACATTAAAATGTTTCACAAAACCATCTTTTCGTTGATAATTAATTGCCATATTTGGACGCGCCCGCCCGAGTTTTATAACATGTTTTTTATTCTCAAAACTTAACCTTGAAAAACTAGTTTCTTCGCAAAGCAAATAATCTGTGAGACAGCAGTCTAAAGCGATCAATGCCATCCTAATTCTAATTAATTTTTAAATCTACTCTAAATAGGTAAGAAATTTCAACTTGATAAACTATCTACTTACCCAAATACCTAATTTCAACGTACTTTTATACTTTATTTTCACTACACAATATGTTCCCGCAAGCGCCTACAGCAATTCGTATATCATAATGTTGAGGCTACGTGGATTATGGCCAATCGTTTTATTTTTTAATGCTTCTCGACCGCCTACCTACATTTTGTGATTATGTCAGAATAAAATTGCACATTCAATCAAGCAACGCATTTTTTCACTCTTCCCGAAATTATACCTGGATCAACCCCGCACATGGTCCTTCGACGCCTGGATGTGGAGATTTGAAGAATATTTACTCCGATCAGCGAATTGTTATAAAGGGATTGAAGAATTGGTGTACATCAAAAATTATAGTCGACGCCCGGCGTGGCCGGTGAATTCTGCTACGTCATTCAGAGGATTGTTGGAATTTACGTGGTCTGGATACTTAATAGCTGAGAAAAGGCGTATTTATTATTAAATTTGTGTACCCAACACTCTATTTAACAGGTATAATTAGTGTAAGTCAGCCGTTAATAGCCAGGTTAGTACGAAATACCTATTGTCATTTTTCTTTGTTCTGTGAATGGTTACAAATTGTAATACAATTATTAACTGATCAGTAATTATTGTTCAGTTTTGTTATTTACACATTGTTAAAGAGTAGTTCTTTATAGCAACTGCATTATTTTGCTTTACGGTGTAATAATTTTACAGTTATTGAGACAGTTATGTAATCATATTAGTTAGCACAGGTAGACAATAGAAATCATTGCAATTGCAGTGTTATTATTAAAGTTTAGTACAATATAACCGTCAAGACGCATGGTTTATTATAAATTCTAAATTATTATTTATGTAAATTCACTCTAAAGTTAGTGTTAATTAGTTAATTTTAATCATGTACGTATTTCAGGCTGCTTCATTAATTTAAACGTTGCTATAACTTTATTTATATACATTCCAGGTTGATTGCACCAGCTTACGCAATGCCAGAGGATAAGGAATTAAATAAGGACAATAAAGATCTCGTTAGGAAACGAGCGAGTTGCAAAGGAAAGGTGACAATGTTCTCAAACTATCTAAATTCTTTGAATCCTTCTTCCTTGAGCCCTACTGAGGTAAGCGAGTTGCAATTACGTTTTACTAGACTCGAGGCGTTGTATGCGCAATATGATGAGGTGCAATTAATGCTGGAGTGTAGCACAGATGACTTGGATGGTCAGATGTCGGAACGCGAGGAGTTTGAATCTCTTTATTACAAAACCCTATCTAAAGCTCAACAAATGTTGGACGATAATAGGAAAGGAGATTCTAATGATAATTGTGATGTAATGTCGCGTTCTAGCAATCATAAGTTTGTTAAATTACCGACTATTCAGTTGCCGAAATTCAGTGGTTCTTATACTAACTGGTTAGAGTTTCACGACACATTTGTTAGTCTCATCCACTCAAACGACGATATGGATGAAATAAATAAATTTCACTATTTGAGGTCATCCCTAGAAGGGTCTGCTGCTGTGGTGATCAACTCAATTCAGTTTTCTTCTGCAAATTATTCGGTAGCGTGGAATCTTCTCTGCGAGCGGTTTGATAACAAACACCTGCTTATCCAACATCATGTTTCTGCATTATTTCAAATCGACACCCTTCAGAAGGAGTCTTCAGTTAATTTAAAGGGTTTACTTGATGTTGTTAACAAAAACATACGTGCCCTAGAATCCTTAAATGAACCTGTTAATCATTGGGATACTTTACTCATTCATATTGTCACACATAAATTAGATAGCAAAACTTATCGTGAATGGGGTGAGTATAAGGGCCGCCTGGACAAGAATTCTAAAGTTACGTTTGAACTATTTATAACTTTTATTAAAAACCGTGCTGAGATATTAGAAACGTTCGAAATGGAAGCTTCTACGAATACTAAACACTCACACACAGTTAAAAATTCAAACAAGGTTCGGTCAATGTTAGTACAGGATTCTAATAAAAATAATTCAGGTGAAAGTTCTAGTAAACAGGATGATGGTGTTTCGAATAAGCCTAAGAATTGTGTTATGTGTAACGGTGATCATAAGTTAAGTAGTTGTTCTCAGTTTTTATCGCTGAGCAATGAAGCTCGTTTAGAGTTATTACCTAAATACAAAGTTTGTTACAACTGTTTTAATCTGGGACATTATGCAAACAATTGCAAAAAGCCAGGTTGTAAAATATGCCGTCGTAAACACAACACTATTGTTCACGTTGATAAATCCTTGAAGTCAGACGCTAGTGGTGCTTCTGCTAGCAGTGTTGTTATTGATAAAAATGGCAGTGCGACTGTCTCCACTCATCCCACTACTATAGGTATAGGTACCGGTGTGTCGCTGTCCGCGAGTGTAGAACACGGCGACGTGTTATTGTCCACTGCACTCGTCAAGGTCATGAGTATTAATGGTCAGCAGTATGTTGCTCGTGCTGTGCTTGACAGTGGCAGCACGTCATGTCTCATGACTGAGAGGTTATACCACCAGCTAGGTTTGACTGCCAAGACTGTAAACAATTCTATTATAGGTGTCAACAACTCGTCATCTTTTATCAATAAAATGTGTGCTTTATCAATAAAATCTTTAAATAACAATTTTAGCATGGATATTAATTGTTTTGTTCTCCCATCCATCACTGATAAGATTACAAGTAAGCAAGTTAACTTGTTAAAAATTAAGATTCCGTCTGATGTTTGTCTCGCAGATCCCAACTTTTACTCACCGGCGCCTGTCGATATGTTGCTGGGTGCTGACATCTTTTGGGATTTATTGGAATCTCAACGAATTAAGTTGGGTGATGGGCAACCAATTCTTTGTGAGACTAAATTGGGTTGGTTGGTCTCCGGCCCAATTAACAGTTGTATTTCTTCTAAAATTTTAAAATGTAATTTTATAAAGGTGTGTTCAGACTGTGACGATGAATTAAATTTTAATGTTGATCAACAACTCACAAAGTTTTGGCAACTTGAAGAAGTGTGTACTTCGTCTCCGTATTCCCCAGAGGAGAAGCTATGCGAGGAGCATTTTATGAAAAACACTACTCGTTTGGAAAATGGTCAATTTTGTGTTAGGATTCCTTTAAAATGTTCCCCGGACAATTTAGGCGAATCTTTGTCAAGAGCCAAACATTGTTTTGCTTCTTTGGAACGTAGATTTAAATCTAAAACTCAATTTTGCAATATGTACAAAGAGTTCATTATGGAATATGAAACTTTAGGTCATATGTCTAGATGTAAAACTATTGATGATCAAGCGTTTTACATTCCGCATCACGGAGTTCTGCGCGAAAGCAGCGCCACCACTAAGTTAAGGGTGGTCTTTAATGCAAGTAGTTTAACCAACACTGGTATTTCTATTAATAATATCCAGATGATTGGACCCGTGGTACAGGATGACCTTTTATCGATCCTGTTGCGTTTTAGACAACATAAGTACATCATAGCTGCTGATGTTGAGAAAATGTACCGGCAGATAGTTGTTCATCCAAATGATAGGTATCTTCAACAAATTATTTGGCGTGATAATCCGTCAACTCCATTACACGCTTATCAACTTAATACCGTGACCTACGGCACGGCCAGCGCTCCTTACCTAGCAACCCGGTGTCTTCGGCAGTTAGGGCTAGAGTGTGTTGATAAGGAGATTGGTGACGTCATCCTCCACGACTTTTACGTGGATGACTTGCTCACCGGAGGAGATGACATCAATAAGGTCAAAGAGTTGCGTCATAAAGTTACTTCAACTCTCGCTTCAGCGCAGATGAATCTAAGAAAGTGGAAGTCGAATGACATACAATTGGTAATTGGTTCTGACTTTCCCCAGTCTTCACTGGATTTGAATGTTGGTGGATTTGAGTCAACCAAAACCTTAGGCCTAGGTTGGCAGCCACTGTCAGATTACCTTTGTTTTCCAATAAGTCAGTCAGTTAATTTTAATAACACAAAACGTGACATGCTTTCGATTGTTTCACAAGTTTTTGATCCACTTGGATTATTGGCTCCGTGTGTAATTGTTATGAAAATATACCTTCAGAAGTTATGGTTAAAAAAATTATCTTGGGATGAACAGCTATCACCGGACATTAGTAAGCTTTGGAATGAAATGATTATTAATTTACCTAAATTAAAAGAAATTCATATTCCACGTCGAGTTTTAATTGATTGTTATGAGTTTTTAGAATTTCACATTTTTACTGATGCGTCTGAACGCGCCTACGGCGCTTGTCTGTATGTAAGAAGCGTTGATAAGCAGGGACAGGTTTTAGTGCGTTTATTGTTAGCCAAAAGCAGAGTTGCGCCACTCAAGCCCACGACCATACCCAGACTTGAGCTATGCGGTGCTCTTGTAGGTGTTCGCATTTTTGAAAAGGTTGTAGCAGCATTACGAGTCAGCGCGCGACGCACTTTCTTTTGGACTGACTCCACTATTGTTTTAGGGTGGCTAAAAATGTTACCAAATAAATTACAGCCGTTCGTTCGTAACAGGGTTGCCGAGATTTTAGATAAGACTGGTGGCTGTGAGTGGAGACATGTTCCAACTGACCAAAACCCTGCTGATCATTTGTCTCGTGGAGTAGACATTAATTTATTACCTAGTTTAGATGATTGGTGGTCCGGTCCTAGTTTTTTAATGAATGAAATTTCTTATTGGCCTTCCAAATTAATGAATTTTAATGATGAAATTTTGCCTGAAATGAAATTAGATGTCACCTTGCATGTTTTATTCAATAACAATAAATTTGATGAATTGATTAATTTTACACGGTTTTCAAACTTTTTAAGACTTCAGCGAACAGTCGCCTATGTTTTACGTTTTATTGACGCATGTAGAAAACAACCTATTCGCGGTCCTCTTTCTGTGCATGAACTAGAAAGGGCTTTAAACTTTATTATATGTTTATCTCAAAGGCAATCTTTTAAAGACTATAAATTACTACTTAATAATAAATCGTTACCCAAGAAAAGTGAATTAAATAAGTTTAACGTTTTTCTAGACGAGAATAATATAATGCGAATTCGAGGTAGATTACAACATTCAGATTTTCCTTATGATAAAAAGCACCCGATTCTTATTCAATCTAGCCATCATTTTTCTAAGTTACTTTTTAATTATGAGCATAAAAGATTGTTTCACGCTGGACCCCAGTTATTGTTGGCGTCGATACGAGATACCTACTGGCCCATACGAGGTCGCAATTTAGCTAGGATGAGCTGTAAACAATGTGTTCGTTGTTGCCGATTTAGAGGTAAAACTGTAAGTCCTATTATGGGAGATTTACCACAGCAGCGACTTCTAGCAGGTTTTCCTTTTGAAAATATAGGCTTGGACTATGCAGGTCCTATTCAGTCAGCTGTTCGACAAGGTCGTGGCTGTAAATTAGTAAAAGTTTATATAGCTATTTTCGTTTGTTTTTCTACAAAATCAATTCATCTTGAATTAGTCGGTGATTTAACAAGCAATACTTTCATTATGGCATTAAAGAGGTTCATCTCACGTAGAGGAAAGCCGACAAATATCTACTCAGATAATGGCACCTCATTTGTTGGTGCATCTAATGACCTTTCTAGGTTTCTTAAGGCGAGTTGCGATTCGCTATCTGAGGAAATGGCTAAAGAAGGAATTAAATTTGACTTTATTCCTGCATATTCCCCTCATTTCGCTGGCCTTGCGGAGGCTGGTGTTAAATCAACCAAGCATCACTTAGTCAGAGTGCTGGGCCTTTGTAACCTTACCTACGAAGAGCTATACACCATGATGGTTCAGGTTGAAGCAATTTTGAACTCCAGACCACTGACGCCGTTATCATCGAACCCCGAGGATCTGACGCCGCTCACACCCGGACACTTTTTGATTGGACGTCCTATGACATCGCTGCCGTCACCTGATTATCGAGACCAGTCCATCAATTCTCTGAATCGATTTGAGCGTATTGAGCTTCTCCGACAACATTTTTGGAGTAGATGGAGCAAGGAATACATATCGGAACTCCAACTTCGCACAAAATGGCGAGCATGCAAGGGCTCCTTGAAGCTGAATTCTTTGGTCCTGTTAAAGGAAGACAACCTCCCCCCACTCAAGTGGAAAATGGGTCGGATCGTTGCTACGTATCCAGGGACAGACGGCGTAGTCAGAGTGGCAGACGTCAAGACTTCTAGTGGTCTGTTACGCAGATCATTCAGCAAGATTTGTCCGTTGCCTATAGATACAGAGTCTGAGGATTCTTAGTGGTTGAAAGGCAGGCTTTCAACGCCCGGGGGTATGTTCCCGCAAGCGCCTACAGCAATTCGTATATCATAATGTTGAGGCTACGTGGATTATGGCCAATCGTTTTATTTTTTAATGCTTCTCGACCGCCTACCTACATTTTGTGATTATGTCAGAATAAAATTGCACATTCAATCAAGCAACGCATTTTTTCACTCTTCCCGAAATTATACCTGGATCAACCCCGCACACAATACACGCACAAACTAATTTCTAATTGATACACTAATCAATTCAATTAATACAACGAACAAATTGCAAATTACCTATCTAAAACAAAATAAAAGCCATTAAGTACTTTACATTCATGCACATGAAAAATACGAATGCAATGCATTTGTTTACAAATTCTCGAGCGCCGAGCCCGAAGCATTACGAAATTTTACGAATCGAACCGAGTACGGCGCCCGCGCCAGTACATGCGTCTCCTCTCTCCGATATACGCATCTCGTTTACTCGCAAACAGTTCTTGCCTATAACCCGCATTATTCCGGCTTACCGACTCCTAAGATAACGCGTGTCACGTGGCTCTAAGTGACGTCATGACGACATAGATTTGTATAGACATTTTAGAAGGAAAAAGCCGGGACGCCTACGAGTTATTTAGGAGCAACATGTTGTCTTTTTGGAATTTATTGACAAAAATTGTAATTTTGGCAGGCGTTTTGTAATACATAATATTTAAATTGTAGGGTGTATTAAATACCTTCATTATTATACCCTACTGACTTGGATTTCCAAAGGGAAGCCGACAGGAATCGGCTTATTGCGTGCCTGCGCTACTGTAAACTATGTCCGGTTATATTGACCGACATGATCCCTAACACCTTCAGCAGCTTGCGTGGCACGTGGCTTATTATTGTTTTAAGTCTCAGTGAGTGATTGATAGACGAAGGTCACGCATTGTTTGTTAGTGATTTGTGAAACAAATTACATCTCAACGTGGTTGTAAAGCATTTATGATTGAGGAGAAAGGTGCCATAATATGCAGATTAGAAAATAGAGAATCAAGTCATCTCTTGCAAAGGAATTTGGGTTGGTCATTCAACAATCTCAATGATTTTCAAAAATAAGAACCAAATTAATATACTGTGTTTCACTCTGTTAAAATAAATACATAGGCCTAACAAAAGCAGGAGGTTGTTTATTTTCTACAAAATGCTTTGTATGATGTCGGTTTAGTATGACGTGTTTGTCCCTTCAATGTCATTATAAACGGATTCCACTGTATTTA
Organism: Standfussiana lucernea; assembly: GCA_964057025.1. Taxonomy (NCBI): domain Eukaryota; kingdom Metazoa; phylum Arthropoda; class Insecta; order Lepidoptera; family Noctuidae; genus Standfussiana; species Standfussiana lucernea. Next base: position 11,008,576 of record OZ059789.1, read on the forward strand.
AAACAATTAGGGGGCTTAGTTTACATTGATTGTAGCTTATTATGACTTACCTAGTAATGTTAATTGTGCTTTTTTATCGATAATTATCGTAACACCATCTTGTTTGACTTCTTCATCTAGTTTTTCCTTCTTTTTAGCATAGTCTAGTGTGTAGGATAAACCATTACAGCCTCTTTGGCGAACACCAACTTTTAAACCTAGAAAGCCTTTCGCTTCCTCTTTCGACATTATCTCTTTGACTTTGTTTACTGCAGACGGAGTTAAAACAAGTGCAGCACGTGAAGGCAGCAATCTCTTCTTAACCGCCCTTACAGTAGCACTTGCAACAACTTTAGTGGCCATCTGAAAATTATTATATTAAGATGAAATGTTTTTTTTTTTTGAGGTTTGTGTAGAAACACAGTTTGTGGTAAACTTCAGTTTTGGCGACACTAATCGTAAGCTGTCAAAAGCAAAGACTCCGTTGAGACATACCGTAATTATTTTACGCGCAGTTGTTATTTCTGTTTCATTGAATTATAAATACTATTTCATAACTGCGATTTTGGCTGCCAATTTATTTTATTTTAGTTTGTCAATGTCAATTTTTTTCAGAATTTAAATGTCAATTGTCAATGTCAACATGAGACTAGTAGAGGTGAATCTAAGACGTTAGTCGATTTCAAGAATTAAAAAACTCAATTCAAAAAAATCTTTACCGTGATATAGTTACAAGAAGCTAATGGGAGGTCCATTAGCTTATATCTATGTCCATTAGCTTCATATTGTAGAAATTATATTTTGTAGATGAGAGTGAGTTTGTTTTAAATTAGTGGAAAAGTTATAAACCTCTATGGATGACTTGGACTTGATGCTGCAGCAGGGTCATCCATTCGTTTTCAACTTTACAAGTCAACAACGCATTATTTACGTTATCAAGCACTTCTTAAATAATTATAAGAAGCTATGGATTAACTATTTCCTACAAAAGATGTTGCGATCAAAGGTGTTTACTGAAATATATGAATAATGGAACAATGTCTGTGCCTACTTCATGTTTAAGCAAATTTTTTGTCTATTGTATTGATGAAGCAAGGATAGAATCGGATAGAATACAGAATGTATGAAGCTACAACGGAACAACGTGACAGTTCTGACAGCTAGTGTTGTACCTGCCTTTTCCATGTTTTATCGACAGTTTTGCATTCACTGTCTGATTATTTGAAATTAAAGATATATTCGTAACACCTTTAGTAGATCTTCATTTACACTGTCCATCAGTCATCCAATAAATAAATTGGACTTAGGTGTATTGAATTCACATTATTTATAGAAAAAAAACAATTTTTATTCAGTGCAATGATACATGTCAAAAATAATCCAAGCATCCAATCATCCAATCATCCAACCCTGATCCAACCCATCACTAAATGACACGTCTTCTACCTACCAATCGTACTTGTGTAGCGTGTAATGATTTTTCATTCTCAATGTATTAAAAATTAACAATGGGTGGTCAAAAATTCGAATATGATGAAAGTGGATCTACATTCTTTTACTTTGTCCTTTCTTTCCTTGCTTTGATACTTGTACCTGCAACATTTTATTACTGGCCAAGAAAAAGGAAAGAAGGTATGGAATTCATGTTTTACAGTGTGAAAATGAAATTTTGTCTCCATAATAAATCATTAGTTAACTGTGTCTAATTTTTACTAGTTTCGTTATAAATTCATGATAACCTTACATTCGTGAAATAACTTAATTACCGTTATGTCAGGAATTGACCGATGACGATGCGGCATAGTGTCGCCTACGGTAAAACCCTGTATAAACACGAGCAGGAAAGAATATATAAAAACCCTTAACCTTTTTTTAGATCCAGCAAAACGTGCAGAACTATGTCAGTGTCCAAATTGTGTAAACAAACAGATCATAATAGAACAATCACAACCCTACAAGGGTGTAAAAAACTTCTTTATAAAGTTAGCTATAATATTGGGATGGGTACTACTTGGATTCTTGGCTTACAAAGTGTCACAATTCGACTATGAAATGTCTAATTTTGACCCCTATGATATACTGGGTCTACCACCGGGAGCGACACAATCTGAAATTAAAAAGTCATACCGCAAACAGTCACTCATCCTGCATCCTGACAAAGAGACTGGTGATGAAAAAGCCTTCATGAGGCTAACAAAAGCTTATCAGGTGAGCAATCATATTTTCACCAAAATCATGTTAAAACATTTCATTTTTTTTTTAAATATTAACATCCATTTATAGTAGTGTACACCAACAAAAGATTTTCTATAAAAGATATGATTTGTGTCATACACAAATCATAAATAAGTAGGTTACCAAAGTTTCCTTTACTGAAAAATTTCCCTACATTTTTTATACTGGGCACAATAGTTTATTACAAACTTTATTATGTCAAAACTGTATAAAACTTTAAAGTACTACTATCTATTTTCAGGCACTTACAGATGACGAGGCACGCAGAAACTGGGAGAAGTATGGCAACCCTGATGGCCCTGGTGCTATGAGCTTTGGCATTGCTCTGCCCAGCTGGATTGTAGAAAAAGAGAACAGTGTATGGGTGCTCGGACTCTATGCTTTAGTGTTTATGGTTGCACTACCAACTTCTGTAAGTATTTTAACTCAATCATTTGAAAAATTCTAGCAACTACCTGGTTATATGTTGAAAGAGTGTAAAATAGACCTCTTAATTTAAATATTATTTATACTGCCTGGTTTGTGTAACGGTCACAAGCACAAATACTGAGCCTGCATTCTATACCCAGAACGGCCAAACTGTGATTAAATTTTTCGTTCAGGAATTTCTCAATAGTAGCCACGGAATCTAGATTTGTGCCCGGGTTCTTGGCTATAGGCTAAACATAACCGGAGAAATGTGGGTGAATTATTACTTGTATGAACATGTTTGCCTAACCTTTTGGTTATTACTGGCATGATGTTGAGTTATATATATTATTACTGAGGAACTGGGTCTGAATATTATACCTGAACTTTTAGGGATCTAATAGCATTAGTTACGGCAGAAAATAATTAAAGTTATACACTCATCATATGCCTAGCCTTTTGCCCAACTATGTTGGGGTCGTCTTCCAGTCTTCTTGGATACAGCTGAATACCAGTAATTAAAAGTTTCACACTATTATTAATTATTTATTAAAATCTAATCTTATTCACATAACTTGTTTGCTTGCATCATTTAAAAGCAACTGAAGATTTTTATTTTATATTGAGAATGTTTGTGATTTATTATTATAAACTCTTTTCCACCATGAAATCATTTAGCTTTGAAGTAGAAAAAAAAAACTATTGTGAAATAGGTATGTAACCTACATATTTACAATTTGTAATAAATGTGTTATGTTTCAAATGCAATTATTTAGTTAAATTCTGGCCTTTCAACACTAACAAGTATTTAAACTTTGCAAAGAGAACCTTAACGAATGATTAAGAACATCCATTTTTTATGAGATAGGGAGATGATCCATAACGAGATTCATTAACAAAATAATTTTATTTTCAGGTTGGCAGCTGGTGGTACCGGTCTATACGCTTTTCAGGCGAACAAGTATTACTAGATACAACTCAAATGTACTTCTACTTCTGTCACAAGACACCGTCTATGCCACTGAAGAGAGCTCTCATGATCCTAGCCGCATCTTGTGAGTTTGACAAAAGGCACAATTCTGAAATTATTGAGAGAGTTACTGATAATGAGGAAGTTCCTTCGGTATGTATTGTATTGTTAAATTAATTAACATCTTTGTGTCGGACTGTTAATGGATGGTTAATCTTTGGTTATTTTTGGAGCCTCAGGGTGTTTACAGCTTGTTGCCCATAGATAGCATGAATTTGTTTGAGTTTTGTGGTCTGCATATTAATTTTTTATCTATTAAATGGTTAACTTCACCCATCACGGGCTTGCCGATTTGTGGTCGCCGATACTTAAAACACAACAAAAAGAAACAATTATGTTGTACTGATTTATTTATTTGATCTCCAGTTACTGCGTGAGCTACCAAACTTGGGCGAGAAGAACAAAGAGCAGCCTCTGTGTCGTCCGTACAGTATAAAGGCGCGCGCGTTGCTGCACGCGCACCTGTCTCGCATGCGCCTGCCGCCGGACACACTCGAGTGCGACCGCAGGTACATCGTGTCGCGGGGTCCCGACCTTATTGGCGAAATGGTCAACTGTGTGAACCAACTCATTGCTCTGGCTTATGCTAGGAGAAGTAAGTGTGTTATAAGTAAGATTAATATTATAATATTAGCCATTTGTGTCCTACGGCAGGGCAAACGCATCCTGTTCCTCTTTCCACTTATCTATTATCGGCCATTCGCCACCTCCTTCTAGGCCTGCGGCGTTCGACCCACTGTGTGGTTACTTTAGCCCATAGCCATACATTTATGTACAAAGGCAACATTATAAAATATACTAACCATATTTTTACAAATATTTCTTTCCAGTACCGCGTTTACCGACCATCGAAACAATAGAAAATTGTATGAAGCTGTCTCCAATGATCGTCCAAGGCCTTTGGGAGTACAAATCTCCCCTGTTACAACTACCGTACATCAACGAGGATCATTTGAAGTACTTTACGAATAGGAAGAAGCACATTAAGTCATTGCTTCAGTTAGCTCAGTTGCCGGGTGAAGAGAGGAGACAAGTGCTGAGATTCTTGAATGATAAGCAGTATGACGACCTCATGAAAGTACTTGGCAATATGCCTTATATACATTTCCAAGTTAATACTGAAGGTAACATAAGATTAGTCAATTTAGCTCTGAATAAGTGAACATAATATCGTCGCTGTAGAATGAATACCTCGTATGTCAAAAATTCTTTTTTTTTTTTTTGTAAAAGTCGTATGAAAACCACGTATTTTATAATACGGCGAAACTGAACCCAGTGTACGACTACTAGTGCCATCTATTATATTCAAAACATGAGACAAAAGCACGTAAAAATATTTTAAACATTGACAAAATTAAACGTTTTTTTCGTTTCCTGTGAAGTTTGGTTCCCTGGACATACGAGGTTATCATTCTACAGCGACGATATGAGCATAATTTTTTTTTAAATGCACTGCATCTATAATAGTTAATACAGACTCAACCCAAAAACTTAATGGTTTTCAACTTGTTTTCATATTTTTGTATCTGTTTGTTCAGTTTGATACCTATTCTTGAAACAATTTTTGTTTGGTTTTAGTAATTGACGACGAGAACTCAACGGTTGTGACGGCTGGCGCGATAGTGACAGTTACTGTGTTCTTGCGACGAACCAACATGAGGGAACTGTTCGGAGACACCAGTATCAAAGAAAAGGAAATCAAAGAAAAGTAAGTAACTTCTAACAAGAACTACTGGCTAAAGGCATGTGATCAACAAAAAAAAAAAAAACACCTTGAGTTCCTTTTCACGGCACTAGGCTCTCCTAGCGCCGTGAAGTTTGAAAAGGAATAGATTCCTTTTAGGAATTTTGATAATTTGTCTCACTTCAAGTCTTCTCAGTTTGACTTCTGTCTAATTCATCTGACGCAAACTTTAGAAACAAAAATCGTAAACATACAGGAATTTAATTCTCAATGTTGGATTTTCATCCTCCTCATATTTGGGACCTTTTAATATGGGTATTAATTTTCATTAAGTGTCTACAACAAACTATTTTGTGTACCTATGCCTGTTTACTTTAGCCTAACTTTTCAAATATGTGTAAAATGCCATCTAAAACATTTGAGTAGCAATGTTGTACTTTGAAATGAAAAATACACATTGCAAATACCTACTTTTTAAATTGACTAGAAATTGTGATTGGCATGAGCTACGAAAATTCTTATCAGGAAGCTTGACTAAATAAATACACGTGAAGTAGTTTTTGAGTTAGCGACGAAGTGTTTGACATCCAAACTTTTCTAATTAGCAGTAATTGATTCCACTTTGATTGTAAATTAAGAGCATAGTTTACTATGCTGCTTATGGCTGCTTTTAAGCAGCCCAGCCCCCGTATGAAAATCACAAACGCTTCGATTCGACAAGTCGTATGTCTATCCTTTGGCAGTACGAAGCGAGCGAGATAGACATATGACTTTCCGAATCGAAATCGAATCGAAGGGATTACAAATACGGGGCCAGGTGAATGTGAATAGCAAAACATTCGGTAACCGTTATCTAGGAACTGTTAACAGACACAGCACCGCATGGAACGAAAATTTCATTAGATAGTCATTCCATGTAAATAAATAATGTAAAATGCTGGTATTTGAAAGAGCTGGTATATGGCTAGACTGGAAGCCGACCCCAACATAGTTTTAGTCATAGGTTAGGCAGATGATGAACGACAAAGCACTTGAAGTGACGTCTGTTCTCATTAACATGCAGATAATTATGATAATATTCCAAAGACTTAACCACGTCAGAGCTAACACCTACACGCCTCACGGCATTGACATTGTAGTAGGTATGTCGTGCCACTTTCGTTCCAAATTAATTTTATCAATGGCACCATTACATTAATTTAGATGCTTGACGCGTCACGAACTTAATTTAGTGTGATGAATTCTGTCGGTGATAATTATGTACTTTCCTCTTTCATTTCTACTTCAATTTTGTTTTGTCATAATATGAATTTATTTTAATAATAATGTTGTTTATGATCTTTTTTTAAAGTTATTTTTATTGTTTTCCTTCAATAGCACACCAATAACGCAAACTAATGATTAGTGGTCGTAAATACTATTGACTGATTAGCGATCTTTTAGCTTTGTTCTACAGTGACTGTGTGTCAAGGAAAATAAGATAAATAATTAAATAAATAAGTACTAAGAATAGAAACGAGGGTAAGCCAGGATGGGAAAGGATTTCAGCTTAGTAACTAGTGTGAGCACTTAATCACAAATCAACATTATTCTAACAGGGAAGACGAAGAGGGTGCTGGCGGTGAAAACGGCGAAAAGACAGAGAACGACAAGAATGATAAGGATAAGAAGGAAACGTTCAAGAGGCCCGTGTGGATGAAGCAAACCAAGAAGCACCCGCAGTCCAAGAAGTCGAAAAAGCCGGTGGCAGCTAAGGCGCAGGCCAAGCCTGCCGCGCCGCCCGCCACCTCCACGCCGCCGCCGCCCAGCAACGACACCAAGAAAACTAAAGAACCAAAGAAGAAAGATGAAGAAGGTAAATCTCATAAAATAACATAATTATTATTGTAGCTAGCCTATACCCTCCTCATACCTGTACTCATCCTTTTAAATCGGTCCCGATTCTGTGCCGCTTCTTGCCAATTTATACGAAAGACATCCAGGGACCCAATAGGTTACCCATATAGGGGTTTTAATCGGGTTATTTTTTATAAGGTTAATCAGCCTATAATAACCGGCTAAAGCACAGAGTTCATTAGCGAGCGTTCGTTTTTGAGCTGTTTAATTCATTTTGACCGTGTAAGTATTGCAGTTTAGTAGGAAACAGCTGATTTTTTCATAATGATGTACTGAATACGTGGTAAGCGTTTGTGCGTCGGTGTTCCTTCCACCTTGTATTATAAGGTTAACCTGTATAATGGTTAATCAAACGTAATTTTAGGATATGGGTCTAATCGGTTAACCTTTTAACCCGATTAATCGGTCCCTACATCCAAGTCATCCCGCCATCCCCATCGTGGTCTGCCGCGCCTCGTCTTGCGGTTTCTGAATACCAATTCGTTGTTTTACGAGCCCAATACTGTTCGACATGTGGCACCTGTTACCCCATTAGGAGCAATTCATCTGATTGATGTAAGACCTCGGTAAATTTTTCAAAACCCACCTTGCAGAATGAAGCATTTTATTTACGAACGAAATCACTAATTTTAGCGAAATAATCAGCTCTACTTCGAACAAATTTATCTCCTAATAACAAAAAACTCTTCAGTGTAGTGTTCGTTTAAATATGCTTGATCAGCAGTGGTCATTATTAAATAGTGAGAAATAACTTTATTTTCACTAAAACTGTTCATTAGAAAACTGAGAAATGGACCAATTTCCAAAATATTCCACGTCCGTCATGACGTTTTTGTAAATACTCAACGGAAGAGCTTCGATATATCGATAGACGCACTGGTGCTAATTTTATCGCTGTCTCTGCCAATATTCGGGAATCGGGGATAGCAAATACCAAGAACAGTATTAAGTTTTTTTTAGGACGAAATTTCTAGATTTAGCCATACCGGCCGTTGATCTCATATCGGCGGGAAGTGTAGGAGGTAAATTATTACAGCAACGTTTTATCACCGTTAATAATTATTGTATCGACCTTATATATCATGTTAACTTTTATAACTAATTATTTATGAAATATGGGTTACTTTCCTTAATAAACATATTTTGTTTTAAAAGAAACGGCTACAGTTTTCCGGTAGTATTACAATCCAATATTTCCAGATTAATAATTTTATTTTGTAATGAATGAATTTGTTTTCCGAATAACAATATTAATAGCAATTGTTACCTACGAGATTAAGATAATAATGTCATAATATTTCATAATATTGTCAACAAACCTATGATCTGGTAAGAATAGATTTTACAATACTATTTGTCTATTTATTTACACACTCAAATACTAATCGGAGTGTGTATAAATAATGAAATTGTAAAACCTTGTTATGACACAATAACGAACTTTGATGTTTGAAAATAAAAGGAAATCAACGACTCCTGTTGGTTCTGGTATCTCAGGCTAGCGACGATAAGCAGCATCAACACCATGACTTTTTCCATTCATTTATTTACTTCTCAAATGAACGGCTGATTCTCATAACCTTTTACGTAACCTACCTAGTTACGGAGATATTGGAGTTTCAACTTTATTTTTTTAATTACCAGTTTTTATTCTTTAAATTTTATTTCGCCATTACTATCCAATCCACCCCTGTACTATTCAATGCATCTATCAGCAAAATGTTTTAAGTGCCTTTCATTGTCTCCTACCATAACGTGATTTTTCACAGAAAAAAGTTCACAGCAATAATGTTTGCGTAGTTTAATGTACAGATTGCTTGGTTGACGGCTTCGTTAAGGATCCGTTTACAACTTTTATATCTCATAGGCCATTGAAACATGACTTTTTTCAGCTACTGTCTCTACCTCAAAAATGTTAACTAATTTGTTGATTTTCCCTGTCTAGGTGATGATTCCGAAGTGGGCAGCTCGGACGATTCGGGCTCCCACAGCGACGCGTCGGGGGACGAGTCGCGCGACAAGTCGTCGGCGGTAGAAGATGACGATGACCAGTGGGAGAAGTTCCAGAAGAGGATACAGAAGCGGGAGCGGCTGGAGGGACGGTCCAAGAGCTCGCATCCGGTGCATTGTCCCTACTATCCGCAGGTATGTCTATTTCGGAAGTTTTTGGAAAAGTTCGACTTTGTAGATCGTAGTTTCTGCCACTCATACGTGTCTGACAGTCCAAAGTAGTAAATTAAACTTGATGTACCGTATTTACGTCCGGGTACTGTACATTTCGTGCGGTGTTTTTTGTGTCTATAACGTGGCCTGAACCTAGAATTGACCAGATGTGTATCCATTTGCAACATAGCATTACCGCCATGGCCAGGTTTATGGATCATTTTCTTAATATGCCTGCATTTTGAATGATACAAGTAATAAAAAATTGTGTGCATATTAAATAGCAGTAGCTTTCTTTTAAAAACTGCACAACAGCAAGCCATTTGCTTGAAATTGTAGGCAATACAACATGTTGGCTAAAACCGAAAATTTTTATATTTGGGAATTTTGATTTTATTATTTTATGTTTAGTAATTTAAAAAAATCTTTTACCTGTGTTTGTTTAATATTCTTAAACTGTCTAAATTTATTTTATCATTATCGTTACTTAATATCTTAGTTTGTATTTTTATTTTGTGCATGCAGTGGTCTTTCTAATAAGTGAAGGAATACACCTATTTAATTCTTTCTGGTTTTCATTATTTATATGTAATTATTGTATCTTTTGCTGGAGATCCTAAATAAATAAACTATTATTTTTAGAAAATGGGAAAAAGAAAAAATATCGAGTCAATAACCATTGTTGAGAAGATATAAAGACAAGGCTATTTACTTCCGTGGTGCATGGTGCGTCACTTCGATAAATATATTTGCAATCTTTCTTAGTCGGGAGCTATCGCGGAAGTGGCTTTTGTTTAACTAATGTTTCTTTCTTGGCCTTGCAGATGCCAATAATAACTAAATACTTGTAATAGTTTGTTTCACGTACCTAAATGTTTAGATGGAGCGTTTTCGCGCCGTCCATTAAATGCTTGAGGCTGGTTTTTTGACCGGCGGAATTCATGTCAAAATGAGTAATTTCAATATTAGCTTAGGCTCATTGCTAACTGACAGGAAGGCACAACAAAGGAATGAAACATTATTATCGTACATACATCGTATTTTTTCTTAAGCTACCTTTTTACTGAATATAAGCTCCGAGTAACTACCAAGATTTAGTTTGCAGCGTCGCGCCGTATGTCGTTTTGTAATTTTTTCTTTTCGATTGATTCTTTCTTAGCTGATGAAGTATTAACACCCTGGGTGTAATGTTAACACCCTGGGTGTAATGTTAACACCCTGGGTGTAATGTTAACACCTAAATTAATAACGTGATATATTTTCATCTCTAGAACAATATACTTAGATGTTACAACACAGAAAAGTTGAAACACAGAACACAGGGTGGATAGTTGAATCGAAAGTTGAAATGTTCATTTAAGTGATTTTTATCCTTACGATTGACAGATACATTTGTGTTGGTTTTATTTCTGGTTCAAGGCATGCAACTTTTTAAGAACGCATTTTCAGTTTCATTTCGATGAAGTTATTACTTTTGAAACAAAACGAATGTTTCCTTTGATAAAAATTTATAGCATCAATATTTAGAATACGTTCGTAAATCCTCCTCCAGAGCCCTTTTCAACTGTCCACCTTGTATATTGTTTGAGATGCTTATTGTCACGTTCTCAAAGGCTAGACAAATCATTCTCATGATCACAAATTGGCATATCTGCAATTTGTGCAGATTCAATTCTCACGTTACATTTTTTGCTTTCGGATAAAAATGTGGAATATAGCACTTTGTTCGAAGTTCGGATGCTTATGTCTGTGAATTTTTTTAGTAATGGTAGCTCTAGCTATGTGGCCACGTATTCCACTCTGATAATATTGCTGTGTCCTAAATAACTTTTATAATTGTAACACCGTATTTAGAACGGATTTCCTCCGACTATATCAACGCCAAAAGCTCAATACATACTTTCTATTAATTCGGAAGAAAATAATTTTCATCTGTCTATTAGATTTCGTAACGCCTAAGTCATCTGCATTATAAAATTCCACAATAGAAAATTTTGCACAGTTAAGCTTCCGCCAACACCCACTATTATGTTTATTTATTAACTGAGAGCGACACGATTAACTAGTCTAATCATACCATTTAGATGCTAAATAACAGTTGACGTGAGCTAACGACTCCTTACATAACATTGCTGACTAATCGGACGCATGCAGTGATTTTGATGTAATCGAGTAAATTACATGTTTTTTATTCTACGGCCGAACTGTGAGTAATCAAGAAGACGTGACCCGGCGTCGATGCAATTACTAAATGTCTATGGTAATGATAGAAGCACGCGTCAGATTTTTATCTTATCTATTTTAGTCTAGGCTCTAGGAGAACATTTATACTTAACGGAAATATTTTTCCTCATAATATTCGGTTTAGAAATCCGGATCGCTGAGTCATCATTTCGGAAGTAAAAATGTTAATCAAAAGTCCAGATCATCGGGCTTCCCTAAGCCAACTTTATTTTATATCTAGTATGACTACAAGCTATTTTCTCGCCATATTTTATAGGCTGTGTCAGTTGGGTGTCATCCTTGCCAATCAATAAGATTTATAAACAGAACTAAATAGCTTAGATGTTTTTAAATGATTTAGGGACAAGCATCGCATTCGCCAACTGCGTGAAACCAACATTGTATGTAGTAGAAGATATATTTATTGTTCTCAGACGTAATACTTTTCCCGTAGGAGCATCTATGAATGGTGTCGAGTGATTTTGACCTTGGCCCGACCTTGTTCTCAGCTTCCGTTATTTTGTTGACCTCAATTACGACATGCATGACATTTTGTACGTCAGGTGTAAGTAGACAGGGTTTATGTAACTGGATGACGCATTGGCTGCGGTATGGGTTTTTTAAAAGTAGGTTCCGTGTAAAAGTATGCATGCCGATTTCTTTGTGGCTTAAACAAATACAGTCACGATCACCAATATGTAAACGTTTAGCAACTTTTAAAAGTCATTTTCTCCTACTGTTCTGATTAAAATTTCATTTTGTTACGAACATAGCATTTTGGAACTCAAATTTTTATGAAATAGATCCTATCTCCAAGTTACAATCGTTATTTCTCGAAAAAATTGCTTTTAAACTTGAGAAAGTGTATACATATTGGTGCTCGTGACTGTACAAGTCTTTATGCGTTTTTCATGTAAATAATGCGTGACGTCACAAAAAGTTCATAGAATGGTGCATTTCTGTCTGAAGTTATCGTTCTATGAAGCCTACTTTTGCTCCAGTTTTGGTTTGTCACAAAATCTTATAACTATGATGTGGATCATAGTTGGATTTTCGTCTAGTCTAGCCTCGTTTTTCATGGTGTAGAGAAGTTACTGTAGAGTCCCAGTAGTGCACACAGGAATCGGAAAACGAGAGGGGGACTCCCTCAGGCTAGGTGGAGCTACGAACTCTTAGGGTGGCTGGTATGAGCTGGATGACAGTGGATGAGAATTGACCTTAGTGGCGTCAGAGAGGCCAATGTCCAGCAGTGAACTTCTGTAGGCCCATGATAAATGACGATAGAATAACACATTTCATAAAGCCTATTATTTTGTTAGGAGAAACAAGAATACTGGTGGTGCTACATCTGCGACCGCAAGTCGCACACGCTGCTGACGGCGCCGGCGCACGTGACGGCGCTGGTGGACTCGCACGAGCTGCAGCTGCGCTTCACCGCGCCGCGCTGGCCCGGCCTCTACACCCTCGCCTGCTGTCTTAGATCAGGTAACCTATTCAAAAAAGCTATAGGTAGCCATACATGCTAGGTTATGCATGACAGTTTTAAATGTTCATTCAAAACCAATTTCCATTCCAAGGATGGACTGTACAGTTTTCTCCCACACACGATGATGAATGCGTGTACAGTTTCACTGTACGCACGACTACCAATCAAGCTTTAGAAAACCGGATAAGCGGATCCCTCATTATACGGTAAATCTACACAAAGCGAGGCCATGTTATACTGGAAATGTATAGCTTGGAATGTCGCCGTGTGTACAAAACTGCACATGCATAACCTATCGTCTATGGCGGGCCTCAGTTATTTAGAAATATAAGGTTTTATGATGGCAAACTAATCGACGACCCACACGTTCTTGATGAGAAGAGATTGAAGAGTTCACCACCTCATATGGACATCTGCTATCTCAGAGGATCAGAGATAAAGCTCATGTTTCATGTGCATGTAATCTTAAGAAGTACAGCAGTCTCTCTTCAAACTAAAACAGAGCATATTAGTTTGACGGCAGAAATATGTAAGTATAGTGGTAGTACTTTGCCGTCCGAGCTGCTTCTGTTACCACGCTTACCACAAAGAAGATGACCCAATCGCATTACGCTGGCGTGGAGGATTGCAGCTCACTACCTCTCACCGTGAAGAGGGCCTTGTTCCTGCAATAGGGGAGCGTTATTGATGGCTTTGTAGTTGGCTATTCGAATGAAATACCAGTTCCAAAAAAAAAAATTAAAACCATCTTAAGAATTTTTTTTAAGAAAAAAAAAACTTTTAAACGCAGTGCCGCACATTTCTTAGCACCATTAATGCACATCACGCGCATCGGTGTAGATGAAGTGTATTTGCAGGAACACCTCGAGAATACTACTGTATACAATTGAATAGATAATAATCTATAATGCTTAATATATGCATAGTTAGACACCTATAAATATCCTGGGTAGTTTATAACATTTATAGCGTTCCTTAGTACCTCCTCTCACGCATAGCTGATTGGACACCATGTTCATTTGACCACTTGTCTTATTCAAGTTTAACTAAACTTGAAGCTGCTTGAAACTTCATTTAAGAAATGTATATTTTATGCGACAACATAAATATAACTTAAAAAAATAATAATGTTATTGGTGTTTTCGCTTGTTAGAAGCCCGCACCCTATTTGCGTAATATACTCAAAATGACAATACCTTTCTTATAGACGTTAATAAAACTAATAATCCAACCACATGTAGCAAAACCAATGGGATATTGTTTCATTGTGCCTGCCGATGCCTTTCTTCAAATTAATCGTGAACTCCTTAGATCCTCCTGATAGATTAAAAAAAACCCACAGCAATGTACAATTTATTTCGATGTACATATGAACGTTTTATTTTTTACGAATCAGTTTTGAGTTCCATAGCAGGACTTGTTTAGTATGTCGAGTAGAACTAATCCCTTGACGGATGTAGGGGACAACATCGCATCGCCACCCTGTACACTGATTACATGGAGTATGCTAACGTGTGTATGTATATGGCAGACTCGTATATCGGCATGGACCAGCAGCAGGACATGAAGCTGGACGTGAAGGAAGCGGCTGCCGTGCCCGCCGAGCACCCGCAGTGGGACCTCAGCGACTCCGACACCGATAACAACGATCAGGTAATATTCCCACCTACTAACCTTCCTTCACTCCGTGCCTCGAAAAGCACGGAAGCATCCTTGGTCCCGGCTGTCATTTGTGGATCTTTGAAAGTCGTTACGGATAGTCAGAACCTTTTAAAGTCTGACAACCAGCTTTATTTACTTACCAGGGGGTATCGGATTACCCAGTGACTGAGTTTTGGAGGTCAGATAGGCAGTGGCTCTATGTAAAGTACCGATATTCAGCTGCATCCTGGTTAGACTGGAAGCCGACTCGAACATAGTTGGGAAAAGCCAGCTTCTATTCTATACCCCAAAACATGCAGTCGACCACATCAGCGTTGCTACCAATGTACATTATAGCCAAAAACTATTATGCCTATAGTTTCCCAGTTTTTTGTTGTCCCATAATAATATTGTAATTTTAGTTAAAGGAGGCTAACCTATTGACATCTTTTGCCGATACTTAATGGAATAACCCAATTTACTCTACTCGACCTGGTAATCGCACCCAGAACCTCAGTGGTTACGAATTAATCTTTGCGTAAATTTTACGACTTTTGCGGACTTTCCTTCACTTCTCGTTTTTTTTTAAAGCTAAACGTCTGGTAAGGCCAAATAAAACCTGCGATCAGTAAAGATGTCAAATCTCATGTTATGATTGATTGACCGAAATAACAACAGATACCTACCTAATTAGTTCAGTTGGCATCAGGTTTAAATAAAGATTAGTGTTTAATGACTAATTCATTACCATCTGTATTTAGTTTTATCCGTTCGATACAATTTGACGTCAATCTGACCCACTGTTTGTTGTGCCAGCCCTAGGCTTATCACATCTTCTCGTATCTTCCTTATTTGTGATCAGCGGAATCTATCTAGCGTTTTTCATTTCACGCGGGAAAACCCGTGACATAATTTTAAACAATCCAAAACAATAAACATACTCTGGTGTATGTGGGCGACTTGTTAAAATAACTTTAATTTTTCCTTGTTTCACAAATCACATCCGCTGCTATTAATTTCAAGTTCGTTATCCGAGTGGCGAAAACGAAAACCTTTATCAGTTTTCGCATGTGTTTTATAATGTAGAGATGCTGACTAAGCTTGTTTGATTCGCAGGGAGCCAACGAAAGTGAATTTACAACAGATGACGAGGTTGAAGAGGAATAGTCGAAGATTAACTAAGTTATTTTTATAGAGTTTATTAATGAGGTGTTTGCGGATCGGTTGTTGTATGGTCTCAGAGCGAGTGAATATAATGTTTTATATCCAAACAATATTACTTTTATTTTCCCCATACCTCTTCCCAAAGGCGGTGTTTACTGGCTCCTAAAATTAAGTGTTAAGAAGTGGACAGATATAATCATCTGAGGTATGGTATCCTTGTGCTTGACATCCGGTGGTGTTAAGGGGTAAGTGGTATCTGCTGTAGTCTGCACATATTTTCCGAAATGCAGCCATATAAAACATCTGCAACCAACAACTTTACGTCAGTGTCCGAGGATTATGGAATAAAGCCTTCGCGCAAATGTTGCCGATAAGTATTGCATCCTGCAGCATCCAAAATAAGGCCCAGTTCTGTTTGAAGACGGTGAAATCCGAAGTCAAGGGTCTCGACGATACGTGGGCCCTCGAGTAAGTCGGCTGTCGGTACAGTGTTACATGTAGCGCTGTGTTAAGCTGCACAAAGGGATGTTAGCTAGGCTGGTTTGCGAGGGTATCGTCCTCGGGAGGCTGCGCGGGCGCGGCGGGCGGCGGCGCGGGCGGGGGAGGGGGCGCGCGGGGCTGGCGAGCGCGGCCGCGGCTCACTCGCGCGCCACCGCTCGCCCCAGCTCCACGACCGAACGACTCTCGCCCGCGCCCGGTGTCGTATTACCGCTCTAAATATAACTCGCGAGCGCGATCGCCAATTTAGAAACAGTCGCGCGCCTTGTTTTGAACCAGTGATTGACAGTGCTAAGTGAAGAATACTACCCCGATCGTCGAGCTTTCGGCCGCCGAAGTGAGTATCCCGCAGATGTAGTCTAGAGGGCCAGACGACCCTGTATATATTGTATTACAGCATCGCGGTTTTAAAATAAACAGCTGTTCTCAGAAACTATAGCGCTGGTAACGTGCTAAATTGGGAGTACGCTTCCAGTAGAGGTTGCGGGAAATTCGAGATGTTCGTAGTAACTGATGGACGTCTATCAGAGAATATACCGCGGGATGGTCGACCCTACCAATATTCAGGTGTCGAGGGATGATTGCCTCGTCTGCTATTTATAAAACTCGCGTGAAAGTTCAAGGAGGACTTTCAACTACTGTCACATGATGGGAGCGAGCCAGGAGTTGTGAAGACACCGACTAAAGGTCGAACGAAACTAAATTGGGTTCAGGATAAATTATGCAGACTGCCATCCACGTCAAACTTTATTATAATACCACCCAACCGCCAAAAAAGACTAGATAGAAAATATTATTACAACACAATATATCCTTTTAGCACCGGATCTATAGTGTCTATTGCAGGTTGGTGCGCGCAGCCACTCAATAAAACTTCAGAATGTCCAATAAATACCAAGTCGACGCACCTACATGTATAATCCAACATTGAAGCTTAAAATCTAGATCCAAACCGAATTAAAGTACCAATGTTGGAAGCTGGTCAATTGCATAAGCGCCAAATGTTGGCTGGGTGTCGCGGCCAGTCAGCCAGTGAGTCAGTCCAGTGCGATTGTCGATAAAAACTTACTAACAGTTGTTGGCAACTACTGCAAAACTAATTGCCAATTATACTGAGGAGTCGAAGCGGGAAACATGGAGTTATTGCTAGAGACCGCATGAGGTGCAGGACCTTACAATATTGCCGCATTTTTGCTTCATTGTCAGAGTAATTATCTACATCTCAGCAAACACGACTCGATTTCCTGTATACTAACAACAATCGTGAAGTGCAATTTAGCTTCGATGTATCTTAAAATTAAATCTACCTACTCATCTAAATACAATCGGTTCTCATGAATATTTACATAAAACATGCCGTAAAATATTTTCAAAACGTTCTCCCGTATCCGTCAAGATGCGGTCGAAAGCAGGTGGTTCGAATTGATTTCTCATGATAAACATCCTCTTGCGAAAATAGCCAGAAAATATTGATCTATTTAAAAAGAAACTGTAACGTTGGTAATGCGATAGCCTTGAATTTGTTTATTTTATCCTATGATAGTATGTGGGTAGTTTATGTTGGGAATCCGAGAAAGAGTAGTCGAGTGCGATGTATGCGTCTCATCTCATCCCCGAGCGACAGACTAAATTATAGAGCATGTTTTGCTGAGTATTTGCAATGATGGTTTTCAATTTGTAATTAATTCATCTTAGAAACAATAGCATTGTACTTGTTTCTGAATGTGATTGACACTTACATGTTTATCTCAGGAACATAGAATTTATTGGAACAGGATATTTTAATACTAAACTTACACCACCTAGCCTACCCCACCCTACCTTACCTTCACTTAGGTACGGTGAAGGAAAAAATTGGGATGAAACAGGGTTTTATCACTCTAATGGTCTGAAAAACACTAACATGGTGTTGAGCAACCTTTGGGAATAGTGATTATTTAACAAAGCAGGGTCGGCCTTGCTTATATAGATATAGTTATGACCATTTATACTGGAGTTCTGCTGACTAATTTACGAAGGAACACCATATTATAATCGAAGCAAACATTTTTACAAACAGTGCTTCGGTCCCTAGACTTAACTATCGGTGCAGTGGGTAGTTAAACTGTCAACCAGTAGAGCCGTTTCCATGGTAGTGAGTTTGAATATGGCCTGCAGTTACGATTGGTGATATCCCAGCACATTGGGCACGGGCGTGCGCGCGATGAATCGAACCGCGCGGCTGATAGCGGGCCGGTTAGACGAGTCCCGCAGCCAGAGAGTGCAACGGCCCAAACTAAGGGAATTTTAAAACGTTCATACTTGCAAGCCCTTTGATTTTATAATGCAAGGCTTTGTTGGATCATTATTTTCTGTATTTCCGATTTTTTGCTACGGACAACTCTCTTGTTTGTCTGTGTTACCGTTATCCTTTTGGTGATTTACGTTATCGTTCTAATGACCTTTTACAAATGCGCAAACATGTTTTATAACAAAAAAGAAGACGATATCTATACCAGTCAGTAAACCACCAACATCAACAACAACAGACATTAGGTCTGTTAGACCCATTTCCTGAAATTATGTTTGCTGTTTAGCCAAAAACATAAAAAAAAAACTTAATATAGAGACAACATTTGATTATTAGCCTATCCATATTAAAATAATTCCAGATGTTTTTCCTTTTTTCCATGAAATCATCAGCTTGAATTAGGTATTGTCATGGAAATAAATAACGACGTAAATGCTACGTACCTACTTATTTATATTTTTCCTGTAACAAATAACCTGTTTGTTATATATCTAATACCAGTCCTACTTGACCAAGTTACGAATCAACCAATTTCCAACTAATTTGCGTACCTAGACATTGAGTCATTAATGCATTCGAAGGAAAATGCGTTTGAATTTTATTTTAAGTTGACAATGGTAGGAAAATTTTAAAGAAGACCACGGCACCACCTTACAAGGAATATGATAAGTCAATAATTCCGTTTCTTAAACATAATTTTATTGACTCATCATTTCATGTCCAAATGCGTGAATAGCAAAATCAAAATCACGGATCAACCAATTTTTTGCGCAAAGCATTTAGCTATTGATATCATCAATATAAATAGTATAATACGAGATACCAAAGAAAAAATGGCTGGTGTTAACGTTGAGCTTAACTAATAACCTATCATTATTTATCCGCAGCAGTCATTTTAGACCTAATACCTATGTATATTACTGTAATCTACTATATGGCGCCACTTTATTACTGCAGATTGATAGGGCAGAGGAATTATCTTAACTACGAAACCGTATCTTTCCACAATTTTCTTTGTGTTTTCATACTCTTCACACCTTTTGTTTACGTTTTTCCATAACAATTTACATGCAAAAGTCAAGTTCACTTATCGATAGAGCAAACTTGTTTTCTATTTAAACTAAGACGTATTTTGTTATCATGAAAATGAGGGATATGTACAAGGCAACTGTAGTGTTTATCTGAGTAGCTTTGTTTATATTGACTTTGAGGAAGCGTCTAAATTCCAAAGTCAGCGTCAAAATTCCGCAAAACAGTTATTTGGAGTTAAAAATTAAATAGTATCTATAGAATAATCGAGGTCAATCGGTTTGGTATTTTGAAGATCATTCGGCACTTCGCTTACATCCTCAAATATTTTTTGTTGTCTGACATTCCATACATCGATTTTTATTTTCATGTTTTCTTAATCCTTGGGTCTTAAAAGATGAATCATAAGGGTCGTCTGTCTGGGTACGGTTTAGATTACTCATAGTCGATCGCGCCTTATTACTTCTACCTATATACTTCACTGTGTGTTCTGTTGCACTTTTATGCATAAGTTAAATATGATAAGTACCATATTTACATTTCGCATATTTTCATTTTTACTTGTTGTACAAGGTGTTCTTTATAATACAAATATTTGTGGTGAAGTCATCGCTCAGGCTGAGGTGAAGAAAGGGTTTTATGCGTAGTTAGGTGCTCCAGTGCTTGCAAAAGTGAAGTTCGCCTTTTGATATTGTGTTCTCCAGTGATGAATTCACATGTTCATCGTTATGTTCGATACGATGGAGATTCTTGTCCATAGAATTATCAGTTTCAAAAACAGCAGTAATCTTGAGTCTGTAATTGCTTTAAGTTATCTACTTCTTCATTGAGGTTATTTCTTTTGTATTGTTTACCTAATCAATGGTTAGCGGTAGCTGTGTTGATTGAATAAAAAAGTCTACTAAATATGAACAATAACATTTCTCCTTGTTTAATAAAGTTCTCGTTGCCCGGGTCCTTTGTCTCTTCTGAAGTTTTATTTCGGCCTACTTTTACAGAGTCTTTCAAGCATCTCTCGAGTGTGCTGTTGAATGAAAATGCGCGACTGCGTCTTCCTCCTCTAAAGTGGGTCATAAACAAAACTTGTTTGTATCGATTCACAATTAGCCTCCATTAACCTTTGAACTTAAGATTTTTCTATGATTGTTGTTTATTTCGCTGTTTGTGTGTGCTTGCGATTCTATTGCACTATAAAATTTAATGAGACTTTCACTAGATGGGTCTAGCAAGTCGGGATAATGTCTACTTAGTAGAACATTGGATAGGGTGAGTAGTTGAGTGTCTTATCCTGAATTCCTAGCCAACTTTTGAACTGTTAATGTCACAATATGATATGGTCGTACTGAATAATATTTTAGGGATTTACAAGAGTTTATTGTATCTTACCTAATATACATGACACAATAAAGTAGTTGTATCGGTGATAGGTATATCTGTGTCACTTATCAGGTCAGCAGAAGCCGTAGGCAGACATAAAACTTTTGTTGTCGGCTGGTTAGATACAGACTGAATTGTGTGTCATTCATAAAGATGTCAATATGGCACCGGGATCAGTCGTGCACATCCGTTTTGCTTAACTCATACATACTTTGATGATATATGAATTGGTTCAGGAACAATAACGTGGCTATTTATTTCGTTCGTTACTCATATGCGGCGAACGAGGTGACGTCAACAACAGCCCATACTTGTATGTAACTTCTCGGAATGACCACAAAATGCTCGTAAGGAGATATCTGCAAATACAATGCAATGAATCTGTGCCGCTGTGTCAAGAACAAGATCATGTGTTAGAAATTTTGTTAGCACATCTGAAAAACGAAAACAACTAGTGTCATGAGTGACTCTCATCCTAAATTGAGCCTTTGTACTAGGTACATTTCAAATTAACAATTTACATAAATATTCAAATCTTAAATTAGGCACCTACATTACATACATGTAGCCTATAATGACCGTAGGTAAATTAATTTCATGGTTACGGTCTCGTCTAATTTCGTAGATTCTTGGATAGAGATAGTTTAATATTGTTGGTGGTCTGCCAAAACTTCTCTTTATCTTGACAATATGATGCTACATATTCATACATAACAGCCGTTGCTATTCTAAAAATTCGCCTGGCTGTTACGCTAAGTATTTTCAATGACAAAAGTAGTTTCGTAGCAATGTTGTGTGTAAAGTATTTTAAGCACAATAACATTGAACTTGGTGTTCGCATCAATGAATGTTATTTTTATTTTATTACGTATCTGAAAATGTGCGTCGTTTAAGTGGAGACTTGGAGAGAAGTCAGGAGACGCTTTATGTTGGCTGTTTGTTTTTATTTTGTTTGCTTACGATATGAAAAACACCAATGGAGTTCTACTATTTTTTCAAGTTAAACTGTTTTAGGCTTATAATGATTGAGTTAGTGTTTTAATTGAGCTACGATGGAATGTCAGTGTCTATGCCTGCAATGGTAATTTTGGATAACGCAGCAAGACGTGCTAAATGAAGAGGTTAGGGAAACATTTAATGAGCTTTTCGTCTTCTTTCTAACATCTTCTTGTTGAGCATATCCTACGCAATCTCACATAACTTTTGTCACGCCCACTTTTCGTCAGTCGTATAGATTGCCAAGTATTAATTTTGGGTTTTTGGAATCCGGGATGCCAAAACACAAACATGCGCATATCCACAAACTCAAACAGAACTTTTCTCTCTTTCAATTGTATGGACCAACCGTTCTTTCTTTTCTGACTTCTATTTCACTAGTACTGTGCCAGGGACTATCCCATTTAAACATCTCCCCTTTTGGGATCGAAACTCAACGTTTTTAACGGAAACCCAAAATACTTTCAGAAAATTTATTTACAAAAATACGTTTATCATACTACAAAGTACAAACTTTTATCCTATAATTTTGATAAGGGTTAAATTTTCAAAAAAATCTTACTTTTTAACCGAAATCCCATTACCAATTTTAAATGGATAAATTGGGGCCGTTATCGCTGGGCTACCGTTGTTACCACTGCTTCTGCACTGGTGGCAGTTATCTCGTTTGTTAAATTTATAACGAGTTACTACTACCGTAAGGATCTTAGATAAACCCACTAACCAAATATCTGTGTAGCTTATCTTCGGATAATCAAATACGAAAGTTATTATGATTAGTTGTTTGTGGAGAACGTTATCAGTGGGGCGTCCGAACGACGCGATGGCAGTTCGCCAACTCTTTCGTAACCGCTTTATATTTACGCACCAAGGTTTTTACATTGCAGTTTGGGGGTTATTGACATTAATACACAGTTATACAACAAGTTACCTCATATTTAGCTGTAAGACGTTAAATCACGTTAAATCCTGGGGACGACGTGCGACGGCGACGTTGACAGCCGCCCGCAGAGTTAGTGCCAAGTTTATGCCTGCGCGAGCGACGCAACCGACACCACGCTTACAGAAATAACGCGAGGCTAAACTATATTTAAACACCAAATGAAAAATACACTAAAAATCCTGCTACATAACCGATTTAAGCATAGCTATTTTTCAATATGGAAAACAAAACTTACTGGACTTGATATCCGCGAAGTAGGTACCCCATGATTGTCAATATTTAGTATTTGGAAAGCCTTTCAAAACTCAAACAAAGTTAACCTAAATGAATAATTATGTTATGATGTTCTGCTATACCATACACATTTAACGATTTCTGTAACGACACCCGTATGGTCGATAAAAGGAAGGTTTTGGAAATTGGTAGATATAGGTAGGTAGGTACTTTACAAAGAAGGTTGCAGATCAACTGAAAGAATAATCTTTCAGTTAATCTGCAATATAAATTGAGCACACCAATCAATTCAAATATACCAGCTATCATCTGTTCTACCTATCCGAATTAATAGATTCTTACATTTCTTTGTAGTTTGACTGACCAGTGCCCGCAGCGTAGGTTCGACACTTTCGATTTCAATCCCCGTACTAAATATGGATGAAAATAAAAACATCACACAAAAATAAACGCTGGCAGTCCTAATCGATCACAAGGGCAGTATGTAAGCCAAATTAATGAGTAAAAATAGTGTATTGTAAATGAATAAAATATGCAGCATCATTCATCGGTGAGTCGAGTCGCAGCACGAACGGTTTGACGGCGCCATGTCGCGTCAGCTGGTTCGAATAGTTCAGCAGCCGACGTTGTTGCGACACCTCGGCACCTCGGCGGGTCGGCCTGGGCCTGACCGGACTCTGCTCTGGCATGCAATATGCGTTTGTCTCATACGCAACCCAATGCACAAGCTGCGCTACACACCCACGCGGTTTATTGATCACGCTCTCGACATTATCGTTTCGCACTTATTAACAGTATCGATCGACTTTTTAGCCTCTGAAACATCGTCGCGTCGACAGCGCGACCTCGCAAGGCCACAGCTGAGTAAATGGTGTTGAACACACGGTATGTGTTTTGTAATTACAACACACAAAATGGCATCATTTGTCTGTATCGTAAATATTTCACTTTCAAAATCAGTAAATAGTTTCAAAGTCTTGCCGCGCCTTCTATAGTGCATTCTTTTTAATCTGTAATCTATTGATGTTCCAAGTAACGGTAGATTTATGCACTATTTATATTGTGGAATGAGACTCCCACGCATCCCACATTAGTTCCCGCTATCCTACATGCTCTTGCGCAGCCTAGGTGTGAGAACATGGTATCTAATGCATATTTGACTTGTCACTTACTCGTTACATTAACAATCAATATTAGGTGCTGGTTAATTATTTGCAAATATTCTAGAGCACCATGCTTTGTACCGTTTACTTTCAGTTCGTGGGTAGTTTCATCAACTGATGCAGCCTCTCCCTGATAAACGAGTGTTGAAAACTATGCTAGAAATTGACTAGAACAATATTATATCGGTCGTTAAAGTTAGTTTAGTAATCAAAATCTGTTGTTTGTTTATAAGCAAGCACATAAACGATAAACGTTATTGATTCATGAAACTACCGGTTTCAACCTTTGCGAGGTTAGTTAAAAAGAACTGGTTCTGTTCATTTGGCGAAGAAAATGATTTACTGTTCGACCGATTGGCTGCCAGCTTGCTTTCTATGTTTTCACCGAAGTGCTTTTAGGCTTAATTATAATATGTAAATACTTTTGCCCCCGTATCCACAACGCTTCGATTCGATTTCGGAAAGTCGTATGTCTGTCTTTTTTTGGCATTACGAAAACGAGCGAGATAGACATACGACTTTCCGAAATCGAATCGAAGCGTTGTGAATACGGGGGCTGATAGTAGAATTTCTACTTTGTATTGGGTATGTTCCAAATTTTTTTTGGTCTACAGAGAGCAAGGAAATGTTTTTTGAAAATTTATTAAGAATTAAACACCATCGACTTTAGACTAACTGGAGACTGGAGATGAAATCATAACATATCATAAAGCCTCGCATTTCACCTAAATACCAAGGTAATCGTTTTTGTGACCGACAGTGGACGCGGGCTTTCGTGGTTACTCACCGCTCACCTCCATCGCCGCTGACGTCATCGATTAACGCGTGACTAACAATCCGAAGAAAAAATCAAACGTAAAATATATTGAACAATATGTTTACATTGATAATTCTTGGAAGTACAGCAGAATATTAGCGGAAATCGCATGGTGTTGACCCTACAAATAGCAGAAATGACGCCTGTTCTCTAACTTATCTATGTATCGATTGCTGGGTAGGTACGGTCAACAAACAACGCGTTTGTCTGTTTTTTAAGCTATTTACTGAAAATGCTAATTTTGTTTTTTTTTTAAAGTAATTTGATTGCCCTAACTAATTCCATGGAAAATGTGAAACGCTCTTGCTCACAAAGGTAGGTAGGTACGTTCATAATTACATAGGTGGCAATTAATGAGCTACCTCAAAACATTTTTATAACAGAATAATTATGTTTAATCATTGCATTGTATTCATTTACTTAATTAACTCCAAGTAAATAGGTACAATTAGATGTAGGACCAGCGTTCAAATACTTCTTTGAAACGTTAACAGCAGGCTTTTTCTCTAGCAAATATTTACCTACTTCAATTAAGTATCTATCACATTTTGTGTTAGTATTGGAATGCTCAGTAAAATTGAATGTAAAAACACATTAAGCCGTCTGAGTCGTAAAGAAGCTATAATAATTATCATATGCACAGCATTCTTGAGATAAGGCAGATCCCTGTAAACTGCGTTCAATCACAGACAAAACTTGAAGCTGACATTGTAAACGCAGCGCCCACAATGCCATGAAGATGCGATATTATTGCAGGAAAATCAATACAAAACCAACTTATTTGAATTTATAATGAGAGAAGCGGGTTATTATAGGTTTATTTTATGTTATTGAAATATCTAACTGAACATAATCTTTCTATTAACAACGTGGTTTGAATACTTAGTTGGTTTAACATATTTAAATTAGTCATCGAATAGAGACGCATGAGAGATAAAGATAATAATTATAATGTTTTGTATTGGTAAATACTAGTAGAAAATTAATTTTATACGCATAAATAGTATTTTTTTACACATTCTTTCACAGCATGTTGTTCTTTCATGCTGAAAATTTTCTTTGAAAAGTCACCTATCACTCATTTTAATTAATATTGTGTCCGTATTTACTATATTTTCACTGTTTCTGAACTCGTAATCTATCTTCTTGTATGAAGTGTCTTCCTAAATATCGATAAAATCTTGCAAAACATATGCAACAACAAATATTTTATGCAATTGTGATTGTGAAATCGGTGGCTGAATGTCACCTCATTAACAACAAGCGGTTTGTTTGGTTCGTTACTTGCTTCTTTTTATTGTGAATTGAAACGAATTGATGAAGACGTAAGTGTCAGCTGAAGAGTGTCGCGACCTTTTGATTGGCGCCGATGCAACGGGCAAGGCTGTGGAATACCACAACAATCAGTGCTGAAAAAAACAATTACATAAATTGCATTGTGCTTTATATTGTGCTCAACACTCTCAACTACTTTGTTTTTGTAAAACGCGCCAGATAACTTTTTAATTGCACATTTTTTACAATTTTCGTGAAAATCTGGCAGTGATAAATAACATACACAAAAACTTGAAGACTTTATGGCATTTCAGTTTTGAAGATATTATAACGTGACCGGCGGCGATTCGTTTCGGACGATGTTTTAGCTTACTCGTAAAACTACGAATGCTAAGCTAGCCGTAGCATCGAGTTGTTAACTCTAAAATAGAACCGTAGTAATGATTTATGGAATATTTCATGCAATATTAGTCATAAAGTATCGCCGCCATTTACTTATCTTTTAATTAAGTTAGATTGCGACGCGAGGGCAAAAGGTTGCTAATTAGATAGGAAGACAACATTGATAGCTTGTGATTAGGTGGGTGCCTATCTAGTCTGGGTTTTATCTTATCCTATTAGTTCTTGTTCTTATACTATTCATGCAAAGTAAAAACTATCTACTTGTACCCAAGTGGGTAAGTAGGTATTGTTATCCACCTACCGAAAGATTCTTCCATACAATAACAGTACGGTACACTCACAGAACATATATACCACTAAAGCGGAAGAAGAACGACTCCATACAAATTTTACGAGAAAATTTTTCCTTACCCGCCGGCGCCATCTAGTGGCCACCCCCCGAAAACTAAAGAGTGGAAGCTAGGGCGGGAATTTCAAACTACAGAGCATTTTATTGATACTTTGTATTGCATTTTAATGACATATTTACTCTTGGAATAAAACAAATATTAGTGCATGGCAGCAATTATAATTTATTTAGGCAACATATGTTATGACTGTTTTTACATGAATAAAGGCACACCAACGACATAAATTTACAAGGAAAGTTACAATAGGTAATCACAAGTCTTCAATACTCGTCTTCAATTTCACTGTCCGTTCGCACAGTGTACAACCATATATTCACTCAAAAAGCAACAAGTAATGTAATACCAACACATTCCGAAGATTATTGGTTCTGCCTGGTTTTGGAAAACGGTGTAACGTTATGCTTGCATCTTGTGAAGATGAGAACCCACACTTATTACACTTTCTTAAGTTTTCCTTCATCGTGAAACACGATTCCCAAAAGAGTCACTATCTCAATAAGAGTCACTACCTCGTTAGAGTTTCTAACACTTGACAATGGAACGGAGGAACAGGATCCTCGACTCAACGTTTTAATAGCATAAATAACATTTTAATAGGATAATTTATTTATTTAAATATAATTTAAACGAAACTAAATCACAAGAAAAAACGACCAACCTCAAAGGAAGACATTTATCTTGTTGTGTTGCCATAGCAAACTACCAACGAGAGTCTATTTAAAATTTCGAAACTGATTATATTCATCTATTTTTTTAAATGAAGTTCCAAATTTAATTATACGAACGAAAAAACATTAGATTGCTATTTTTATGCTACATATATTGAAGAAAAAGCTTTTATAGCATACCGATACTGAACTTTATTTTATATAGTAACATTATAATGCATGACAGCTTGTTGGACAGAGACGGCAACAATCAACACTCGCTGTTCTTGTCATAGATTAGGCCCCCCGTCGAGTCCAACGTCACCCATACACTGTTGACTGGGCCTGGGTACACTGTACAGATGACTGTGTATCGTTCCGCATTCAGTATTCACACAACATGGAGCAGGAATGTAGCATTAGAGAACTGCGATCCTATCAGTACTTTTTTAATCAAATTTAAAATATCACGGAGAGAAATCTAAGACCTCAGAAAACCGATACATAAATGATTTGATTATTGTTTATTCCTTGTATAAATAAACGAGTTTCGCTCTCAGCCTCCTTTCACTGATGTCTTTTGGTTTGCACTTAGATCTTGATCGAAGATAAAATAGATCGCAAGATGTCTGCATACTTACAGTGCGCGGTCAGCGAGGCTGGGCCCGACAGAAAATAAATCTTCAATTGGGTCGATCAAATGCCAGGCTAATGGTACAGCGGATTACTTAATCATTATTTTGTACGCACTTTCCAATTTCATTGTTTCGGGAACGATAATGACTTTTACCTGGCGAATGTAAAGTTGCTGGGTTTAAAAATTCACGGATCTTTGCCAACGTAATAAAAATTGACAGATAATTGTGTGTTCATTAGTGTTTCTGCTCATATTAGTTATGTTTTGTACTTGGTTTAACTCAGACGGAAAAGGAGTCAAAGAACTTATTCGACATCCGAATTATACATTGAAACTTTAAACCCTAAGCTGTTTCGATCATTAGATACATTCAGATATAGAAATTAATGAGGATTAAGATGATTTTTGTTACATCTACTAATGTTTTGCTTGTGTTTTGTTGACAGATGGCACAGTTGATAACTGTGCGGTTAAACAAAGCCGACCAGCAGCCCTTGGGCTTCCGTCTGCAGGGCGGCAAAGACTTCGGCACACCCCTCGTCGTTCAGAAGGTCAGTAAACCAAACTATTCGAGCCAATAGCCAATTAATAAACTAGTCTATAGATTTGTAATTAAAGCTCAGTAATCATAGCCTGTGGCTGGAGTGCTGGACCACGAAATAGCAATGTAATATTTAGCTAATAGCTTTTATAGTGAGATGAAGATATTAATCAATTAGGTATGCAGTAGTAGGTATAATTACAAGTACGAGGAGTTGTAGGCAGACACTTTTACTTTTGGTTGAGCGAAATTAGTCGAGCAAATAAAAATAAGGCAGAAATAACAGGCTTCCAACCAGGAGAGCTAGCTCTTTGTCTGATGCCCATTTAATGAGATCGAATGTACTCTAATTCACTTCAAATAATTGATCATAAAGAGACTAGAGTCTAGTTCGAGTGCACACTAATTGTGGACGTGGTATGTGAAATGATAATGAGTCACAAAATCACAATGAATACATTGTGATTTTGTGACGTGTAAGAATAGGTCCGGTATCGCTTTAAAACGGCGGAACTATTAATTTTATGAATAGCCACAATGAAAGTCGACACGATTATATGTTTGATCTCGTTTTATTATAACAATAAGAGATTATAACCACAAAGTCTACAAACAAGTATAGATATTTGCTCTCGTCCACCCACGCGTGTGTCGAACGTAGCGAGCCCCAACGAAGGCGATAACCAGGCGACATCCGACGTTTCTGTAAGAATAGACATACAAATTAAACATAATTATTGTGCTCTTAAAATAACACAAAGGTATACTAGACTACGCTAAGAACCTTTTTAATTTGTAAACAATTTTAATTCACTTACGTAACTCCATCAGCGTTGTCCTACATCGGTTTCCTGTTAGTATGTGGTTAGTATAGATGTGCATTTGAATTCATCCTATTTTTAGACGATTGCAGAATATCAAACACACATTATATTTATTCGTCTCTATGGGCGATTCATACACCTATCTTAGCTACAATAATGAGAGCCAATAAAACTGCTGAAGTAAGCTTTCAATTTGTAGATTTATGTGAAGTGCCTGTACGTGCTACGAAAAATCAAATAAGTTTCAGTGTTTTTTTTTTGGTAATAGCATCTCGCAGGTCAACCTATGAGGCTGGCTTCTGCTTAACCGGACAATCCTGTGGGTTCCTTGAAATTAATTAAGGCCTCCAGCCAGGGCAAAACTTGTAAAGTTTTAGTGTAAGAAGTCAATATGTTAAAATAACAAACTGGTTAGTTACCCACAAGCCAGGTTAGCAGGTCTACTTAAGTATGTATCTACATATCAGTACAAGATACATTGTTAATGCACGATTAGTTATCCAAAGGAGCTTTTACCAGCTCATTAACTGTTAGCTGACCCCGTTGGGGCTTGTTTGACACTCGTCACTAAGTAACAAAAAATATTAGGAAAGTCTTAAAACACTGGTACAATGTTTATGTGTAATGCTTTGATGTTGTTAACAAGCATTATCTATATTCAAGTGTTTTCATAATATTGAGAAAAAAAAGCACGTTTGAAAGGGCCAATCCTAATCAAACTTGATTCTTACATGTCGTAATTATTTTTTTTTCGATGTGTTATTGCAGTCAACAGTAGCAAGTGCTAGTCTTGTCATTCAGATCCGGTATGTGAAACGGTGTTTAACAAATAGGTACAGTAATATTCATTGAACAAGCGCTGTTAATTATTGTAATGATTCAAGCTTAAGATTAAAGAAATGAGATTAAAATATTAGCCTAGCCTACATGGAATGAAAATATTTGATGTTAATGAACTCGCAGTCGTAGAAGCACTGACGTCTGTAGTAGATAATAATATGCCGTTTTGTAACACTCATGAAGTTATGGTATAGGGATCTCCCAAAAAAAAATCTCCGGTTGGAGAGAACCAAACATAGGGAAGAGTGGAATGCGGTATACCTCGGAAAGGTTCGCTTTACAAGGAAACTTAATTGGGAAGGTTTTTGCCCAGCAGTGGTCAGATTAACAGAAAGATTCAAGTTCAGCAATATCATGATGAGTATGGATAAGTCCAGTCAGAGACATATCAGAAATAGGTGCTACTTCATCTGACTGAAGCAACTTCGCGAAACCTTTCATACGAGCTAGGATAAAGTAAAACATTAAAAGAGCATGGGAAAGATCAATGCATATCTAAGAACACATCGCAAATAGTGGATCGTTGTTGATTTTTTTTTTATCTTTCGCCATGAACCGTTTGGCCGTATCGGTATGACGTTTACCAATGTCAATAGTAGATAGCTAACGATGGTATTGGCCTGCTCCATGCCAACGGTACTTCATGTTCATGCGTTACTCTCATCTTGTTCCGTGATTGTGTTTAGCTAAATAGATGTCAAGCAAATCATGTATGTACGGTTTATTGAACTTGTTAATGTCCATTTACTATTTGATTAAGGATTAAAATCTCTCCTTCGAAAAATCATGTGAACTTTATTAGTGAGTGCTAGCTTGTCTGTCATTAATTTAATGGTTGATCCGTGATCTCGTTCCTAAATCATACTTTGATTTATTAGATTATTATTTGTTACAATTAAATTTTGATTAACGATCTTATGTTTAGTGCCCTGCTCTAGATTCTAAAATTATTATAGTTTTTCGCAGCTGTGCAATAATTTTGAACTTTTGTAAAACAGTTTCACGACGATCCATATTTTCACATTTTTATGACCACTCATAATGTTAGTGCTTCGGGTGCTTCCAAACAATAAACAATTTCAAGTTACCGTATTATTGTAATATGCGCATATTCGTTTTGTACAAAGTTAAAAATAATATTTGACCTCCATCCTTTTAAACCGGTCATAAAGGTTTAACCGTGTAACGTTTAATATTTGTTTTCCTGTGTTTTGTTAACGCTTGAATACAAAGAAAGAAAATTATACGGGTATCCCCGTTTCGGCTTTCGTGTATTGAAGCAGAAATTGGATATGCGCTGTTAAATTAAAATTTTGTGGGTATTTCGCAATAAACTTGAATGGTTTCTACGGGGGATTGTGAAAGATAATCTTATTCAGACAAGTTTCAAGTTAAATTGCATGTCAAGTCGAGCGGTGGCTTAGGTTTTATAGGTCTTTGCACCTTATTACAATTAGGTATTTTGGTGAGGTAGTTTTATGGTCTAATAAATAAGCCTAATATAGTTGTAACAAAAGCTCGTAAAGCTATTGTCTAAACGCGCAACCTAATTAGGAACGGCTGTTAACATAAATCTGGAATATGATAGCTTTGTTTGATGTTTGAATTGTTTAAAAAGCATGCTGCATGCTAGAGCAGCTTCTGTGCTGTGAAGACTATTTCTAAGGCAGCAATCCCTATTTTTTGCTGATGTGTTTATGTCCACGGCCACGTACCAGTTTCACTCTTATTAACCGGAATCGCGTACAGCTTGCTGGCCATTGGTTGTTGCGTAACTATTCGGGTTCTGTCGTTTATATGGAACACAATCTGAGTCACGTACTGGCAGGGATTTGTTTTGAAATTGGAACGGCGACCAACGACAACAACGCCTTCTATGGATTATCGCTATTTGTCTATTCTAATTACATAGGTACCACACTGGCTTCTAGCGATAAATACCGTATGTGTTTAAGACTAATGGATAGATACTTTGAATACTAAGAAATCAGAATATAGAAGTAAATATGTACATAGATGACACCTAACCGATAATGTCTATCTTATTTATTTAAAATACCTAACGTAGTAAGATAAATGAATGTAGCCTCAGTTTCAATAACAACGACTATATTAATTACTCGCCGTCGCATCAGTCTGCTGACACACTGCTTATTTTAGACGTTGAAGTGTCAGTCAAGTGCAATGAAGGTATTAGAGGTGAGGAGGTGACGGGCATATTAACACGTCGTTGTCGGTTGCTAAAACTTGGGCCACTGCCATCACAATTATTATTTTCAGGAGAGAAAATGCAAGAAAATAGGTACTCATCTCCTACCTTCTCTAATCTCCATCTTTATCATGCGTTAGTCAGTTCATTTTAACTGGAGTGTGCAAACTTGCAACCATTGAAGAAATGCCAGGAACCCTTAAATAAAGTACAAAAAAGGTTAGACCTTCTAACATCGTATTTTAGTTCCAATGTGAACCGCTAAAAAGCTCGCTAAACAAAAAACGAAAGGATGATAATCGTGCAAGTCGTGGTGTTCACCGGCTGCGTATTCCGAGAGAAGAATGGAAGACAATAAAGAAAACATAATACGGCGTGGCCTCGACCGGGGCCGGGACGGCGGACTTGCATTTAATTTCTTGTTCTTGTGCTCCTGCTGCCGTATATGGAGGGCGCGCGTGCGGCGCCACGGCCGGTCTGAGGACACTCATACGTGCATTTATGCTACAAAAGCTCAAAAATCATACTGACATAATCCAGAACTGCCATAATATTCATAATGACATTAGCAAAGACTAGCGGCTGCAGTTAGGATGTAAATGAAAACCGCTTAGCTGTTCATGAATGCATTGTTTGTAGAATTATTCAAGAAATGAGAGACACATTAATTTGAGGAAAAATGAAGAGTCAAAATCAAATCCACACCTCGCTTTAGATACTATAAAAATAAACATAGTTAAGAAACTTAAATAAGTATCCAATTAGATAGATACTGCTTATCGATGCATTTTCCTCTACCTATTTATAGATCTTGTATAAAATAAATATTCAGATGACATAAATTGACATAATAATTACATACATACGTTACGAAACCACAAAACAAAAAAAAATATATAGGCCGGACAATGGCAAGTTGGTATGCAGTTCCACCTGGCTAGCGACCCTCTTGGAATGCCAGTTTTTGCGCGCGCAAATTATTGCAAGGCATGTGTCCTGACCATCGCCATGTATGTAGCAGATCTATAAAATTAATTCTTTAGCACATAGGGTCAAGTTTCCAATTACCGGTAGAGAACGAAGCGGAAGGAAACATGACGGTTGCAGGGAAGGAGGTTAAGGTTAATCAGTAAAATGTCTTGACAACTTATATTATGTTGCGATGTGTCGTTTTTTGCCAGTTGTAGTTGTGGTTTCCACGTGAATGATTGTGAATCGTATCAGTTCGGATTAATATCGTGTCAGTGAATCGTGTGATTAATTGACTCATTCATTATCGACGTAAAAAACGGTAGGTATTTTTAGTAAATTAGACTTAAGTGCCTAAGTAAGTAACATATATTGTAAATAATGTAACCATTAAAAAAATACGACGTCAACTTTTGAGGTGCTACATTATTCGTCAAAATCATAATGAAACTATAGTTGTAAGTACCATTTTTTGGGTGAGTCTAACAACAACATGACTTTCATGTAACTTTAGAGTGCATTTTTAGGGCATCCGAGTAACACGCCATGCTAATCAACTAAATGGCCCCACCACTTAATTAATCTAAAAGCTTTTCGTTGTAAAACTCTCTATAGAAGCCCTATACCCGATTACCCCTGAGGTAGATATCTTAGTACTTTCATACAGGACCTGAGTTCCGCCTATGGCCCTTCCTAAGTAGTTAAAATACTCATAAAATGATAAGCCCGTGAGTACAATTTGATGAGTCATACGTGCATGCTTAGGCAATCTACAATCTACCGATTTATTACCTATGGTTTTTACGTTTCAAAACGGTTTTGCGTCACCACACCACTCCAAAACTAGTGGTGTACCCAGTATTGCCTAATTTAGGGATTGCCATCGTGCATCGGTACTGTACTACTGGCTGATAGTAAATAACATAATGGCTGTCACGGTGTTCCATTAATTACGCATTTGTTTCGAGTGGTGAATAATTAATAGCGCTGTTAATAGTTTTAAAGTGCTCATTTGTTCATCGGATTGTCGCCTTAAGATTAATTTTAGTTTTACGACTCGGTTGAAGGTGCTTACCATTTTTGGTTCTTCGGCTGGCAATAACGATTCTCATTTAAATAAAATTTTATTTAGCTCGATATCATTCCGTAAATAATACCTATTTACGGACGAATATCTCAGGATTGTTCTTATGTTCTAAGGACTTAATCTACCTAACTACGTCTATCTATTGGTTATCTCATATGTACTCAATTTCTCTGGAATTTATAAACATACCCGAGCTGGAATTTAGCCTAGTTGTATGCAGTTATTTATACACTTGACATTGGTCAAACTGTGCCACGCATATTCGGCTCACTAAACTAAATATTATAAAGCAGCTAAGCAATAAATCTTTGCACGAAGGCAAGACGTAACGAGGTACCGAACTACTAATCACAGAAATTCAAGAAATCGATGCTTGATATTTTCTCATAAATAAGACTATTTTGTTTTTTGGTGTTCAATTTATTCCCTACAAACTATGTAAGTTGGAAGGTTTGCTTACCTTAGGAACATTTAAATAAATCGAAACTATGGTGAGACCGTCTCCATCCTTAACAATAAATAATCTTAGACATTTAATTAGAATTAGGTAGCAGCAGGCTTATGTTTTTAATTGGACCTAGAAGAGATTCGGTAAAAAAACGTGATAATATGGCAAATTTATTAAAATTGGCATTTTAAAACAAACGTGCCAATTTGGCATTCAGACGAACAGCTGTTTTGTAAGTACTTACCAGCATTATAAAATTCCACCTATGGGTAACACATACAGAGTTTGTACATGGGAATTACAACAGTTTTTTTTGGAGGTGAAGGCAAAGAGTTGGCATTTATTTTACAAAACGATCCAGACAAGCTGCGCTTGCGCTGATCTCATGTTGACGTCATCATCGAAGCTTCCTTCCGCACCCGCTCTCTTACCCCGCATTCAACATACCATACACTACTATAGGATGTTAGTACATAGGGAATGGCGTTTAGTAGGTACTGACATAAATACATGCATAGGTAGGTCTTTACAAACGCAATTAGTAGGTCTAGAAATATTCGTACAAGGAATCAGGGTCAGCCTAACCTATTTTGTCTTGTAAAACGTGACTTTGTGTACGCACATGAAAACGGTTTATTCCACTACAGTCAATTACAGGTATCATATAAAAATACTTAATGTTAACATGTTGATTAGGATAAAATTAGAATAGCTATTAACACATTTTCCGTGTAAAAGATTGACGCATTGACGATCCAATAATATTGACGCGTAAACAACGAAAATGATAAAAACATCACTGATGATCACTGAAAATAATCTCAACTAACGATAGGTGAACCAAATAATCTAAATTATGTTTGAGAAAGGAGTTGTTTTTTCCATGTCGAACTCGAACCCAAAGCAATTATTTCTAATAAGCCAGCTATACTTTTGATTTTTTAAGCAATTGGTCATTCAATCAAAACCAAAAGATGAATCTACAACTCTTTTACAGCCACTCCACCACTGATAGACAACTTTTTTGAATTTTATTTCGTCAACGTCAACGTCATACGTCCTACAGACTCACGCGAGATGTCTCGGCGAGAAGGCTCGCCGGGACATAGCGTGAGAACTGAGAAGGTCTCTACACTCATGCGACCTTCTCCCGAGACCCGAGAAACCCTTTGAAGCGGGCAAAAAGACCGACACCGATCGGAGAACAGGCGAGCACGAGAACGAGATGGCGAGAAACCAATGTTTTTGGTGGATGGTTTTTCTCGGGGGTTCTCGGCGTGAGTCTGTAGGGCCCTTTAAAGCTGTTTAAGGAGCAGAGTTTCTCACTTTGTTTTTCTCTTATCGGGCAGGTGAACGGTGGCAGCTCAGCCGAGCGCGCTGGTCTGCAAGCGGGCGACGCGCTGATCCGTGTTAACACCACCGACGTTTATCTGCTGAGA
This sequence comes from Standfussiana lucernea, assembly GCA_964057025.1. Taxonomy (NCBI): domain Eukaryota; kingdom Metazoa; phylum Arthropoda; class Insecta; order Lepidoptera; family Noctuidae; genus Standfussiana; species Standfussiana lucernea. Next base: position 11,045,560 of record OZ059789.1, read on the forward strand.
CATCAGGAGGCTCAGGACGCCATCCGCGCAGCCGGGGGCAACCTTGAGCTCACCGTACAACGGTAAATAAACCTCCAATATTGTACCTCTAGCCTTTATGAGCCATTCAACTCGATTCACGGCTTCTGTCATTCAGCTGCTAATGAATGCCTTATTTGTCTATCTCCTAGTGGTGGCGGCGTTTGGCGTCCTGCTGTGACTCCGACTGGTAGCCTGCCCAGGCCTGGTTCCAGGTCTATTGGTGGCACCCCGACTCTCGTCACCAACACCTCTCTCAAGGCCACACCGCAGCCTTCTCGCGCCTTCGGCTCTGGTCACAACAATGTCGCCAAGCCTTTTGGTTACGTAAGTATCATTAACAGACCACTATTGAATGTCCGCAAATATCACTTCATAGCATAACGAGGAGAGAAGAGAGCTTTGAAGAAACGATGATCGTATTGTTTGAGAGATGTTATAAAGTTAGAATCAATACGATGACTTTTTGATTAGATGGAAAAGTGAAAATGCGTCGAACCCAAATAAAATGGGATAAGGGCAGGAGCTCAGATGAAGATCAGAAGCAGAAATCGAACTGATAGAATATTCGCAATAAGAATACGATTTGAATACATAGTTTGCTCCTGCTGCAAATAACAATTTAAACGTAAACCTTAATTATGTTGTAGATGAACGGTAACGACTCTGTGAAGAGCATAGTGAACAAACAGTACAACACTCCAGTCAACATGTACAGCGACAAAACGATCGCGGAGACTCTCTCGGCGCAGACTGAGGTCCTTGCGGGAGGCGTGCTTGGGTAAGAGTTAACTCCTTCAAACACCACATTCAACATTTACCGCTAAAGTTCTGAAACGAACTCTACCAGATCAAGAACTATTTCTAAACTGACCTATTCAACATTATATGCAGTGATATCTTGGGACATCATCATCATCTTGATCAACTTGTTTCTTCTTGACTGGGTTGTGGAGGTCAGATAGGCGTCACTCCATGTAAAATACTTGTATTCAGCTGCATCCGGTTAGACTGGAAGCCTTGCCCAACATAGTTGGGAAAAGGCTAGGCAGATGATGATGATGCAATGATATCTTCAACTGTCAAATCGATTTTGCTTCCAATAATCAGTAAGTTAGCTCGCTACTTATGAATGCGTAAATCGCGAAACTGCTTCAAAACGAGACTTGTACTTATTATTTTTTATAACAACATACCTACTTTGGATTTTATGTTCCGATCGGTCCTCGGATGTCCCTTTGTAACTTGCAGAATGATACATTTGATAACATTGCTAACTTGATTTTTTAATCCTCCACTAGATTTATAATTATGAACAAGTACTTAGACATAGCTAAGTATGTAAAACATTTTTAAATGATAAAGTGCCATCTGTGATTGACAGAGTGAACTTTAAGAAGAATGAAAAGACATACGACGCTGAGAAAAGCGCTGTTTTCAAGGTTCTGCAAGAAGAACAGAACGACCCCGAGCCAGGTATAAAGAATAATTATCTTCATTACATTATTTAAGCTGCTCAATTCTCAAGCGACACTTAATTTTCAGACGCATTTAATAGTTTTTCGGACACTTCCCCTGAGAATGACAAAGTGTGACTTAAAATTGAGTTGCGTTTGAGAATTAGGCCGATAATGTACCAACGCTTTGATCGCGTAACACAGGGAAATATTTTGGAGACAGCCGTAACATAATAGATAGCATTCCATACCCCTGATAAACTATTTCAAATTTAAAGGATAGTCAAACGACGAAAATTATAAATTATGTACTTAGTCCTTTCTTAAATTCGTCTATTTTGTCAAAATAAAAGTAAATATTTGATTATTACAACAAACTTGATCGATGGAAAAGGAGAACTTGTCGAAATTAATGAAACTCTAAATTGGAATAGTAGTCGAACCTGCGCTGGGTCCGACATCCGCCCCGGCCGCCCCGGTGAGCGGACTGCGTCACGTGCAAGCGCCCGTCACTCGCCCCGACGCGCCCATCAACAATACCGGAGGCTTGCCCCCCGGACAGAACATTTGCGAGGAGTGCGAAAGACTCATCACGTAAGTCGGACGATTCGCGCGGGCCGACACGGTAGCACATATCGCAAGCTAAATTTGATTTTGCGTGTAGGGTTCTGACAGTTTAGGTCGTTGGAGTCAAGCTATACGAAATGTATTTTTGTGCGAAGTTCTTATTCGGATTCGTGAATTTCCCGATCATCGAAACCTCGGGTAATCTGGTAAGTTATGTGATCGAGTAGCGAATAGAAATAACCCGATATTGCGGGCCAGCAGAGCCTTCTCACTTTTACTCTCGAGCGAGCGTGGCGCGCGCAGGCACGCCGTGCAGCCTGCACCGCACGCACCGCTCGCGCTCGCGCACGCCGCGCGTGGCCGCCGGCACGCCGCAGCCGCCGCCGCCCGTGGCGCGCGTGTGCACGGGCACGCAGACGCCGCAGGAGCAGCTGGCGCCGGAGCCGCCGCACCGGCCCAGCATCCCCATGGGCTGCCACGAGGTGCTGCCGGACGGCCGCATCGCGCTGGGCGCACCCGCGCTCCCACAGCCGCGGGACGCGCTCCCCGTCGTCAACGACACCCCTTATTGCTCCGACTGTAATCGCTACATTATGTAAGCGACGTCCCACTGAATGTCTTGACGTGTTTGCGACCGTGTCGACCTGTGCACTAGCTCTATTCGTGTAGATTAAAATAATTCGATGTGATTTTCTTCGTGTTGCGACTCCTCCCTCTCTTTTTGTTGTAAATATTGAAACGACATCGCTGGGAGACGTGACATGTAAGTTAGTACACATATCGTGTTTTGTCGAAACGATTACTTTCCATTTCATTATTTCGTTCTCGTCACGATATTTGTGCTAAAAAGCTCAAATCATTATTCATTAATTAATTGTCTTCATCTTTATCTACTTTCATACTTTAGTAGTTAGGCAGAATGAAATAATTTGTCAACGCCACTGTATATCTTCACTAAGCATGTCCTCACTTCGCTGTCCATATTATTTAGATGAGCACCAATGTAATTTTGCGTGGAAGATTGGTGGATAAGCACGAGCAAGTCGGTGAGCATGTTTGTAGCAAGTAACAAGTATAGAACTTCAATGTCTATTTTTTTACATTTGTATATATTCCAATTAGAATTCCAAAATTAATTTGTCTATGACATTTTGATCTTCATGCTTATGTCAGACTGTATCATTCATAATGTTTTGGTACGTTTGTAGCCCGCTATATACTGACGAGTGCTTTTATGTAATAGCGGTGTGTTCGTGCGCATCAAGGACAAGAACCTGCACGTGGAATGCTTCAAGTGCTCGACGTGCGGCTCTTCGCTCAAGAACCAGGGCTACTACAACCTGAACGGGAAGCTTTACTGCGACATCCACGCTAAGCTCGTCGCGCGCAACAATCCGCCCGCGCCCAATCTTGAACCCGTTACCGTGCCTCCGTGAGTCTACCTTGTTTTTCTTTCCTCATCCATTATGAAGTCTGTTTGATTTTCTTCCATATTTTACAGATCTATTCTATTATCATTTGTTTTCATTAAAAAAAGGTATCTATTGTTTAAAATAAGTACAAGTTTCATTCAACGATTTTCATATGGTGCAGCGGTAACCGCATCCCTACCAACACATATTCGACACCGCTTCCACCGCTGGCGACCAACAACTACACGAACGGATCGTCATCGCTCTTTAGCGTAAGTGTTTCAACATGTTTCAAGTATCTGGTAACAGTATCTTTCCACGTTACTAGTTATTCTATGTGTCTTCGTTATTCTGTCTGTCACTCTATTTATTTCGGAATAAATACTTTTTGGTTTGCGGTCATGTGTGTATTCAGAGTTGCCGAATTCCCATTTCTCCTTTTGCTAAAATCTTTTTTTTGCCTGAGCCTTCTATCTGCCTCTGTCTACACGTCAGTATTTGCTAATCGTACGATGACTTTCCCTGAAACAGCCGTCAAGCAACCTGTCGGGTCCGAAGCCGTTCGGCTCGTCTATCGGGTCGGCATACTCGCCATCACTGTCTCCTCGCTCGGCCCCGATGTCGCCGGCAAGGCCTGTTACTGCGCCTGCGCCCGCGCCGGCCCCTATCTCTGCTCCACAATCAGCGGCACCCTACGCCCCCAGTAAGAGAGTTACTTTTGCCATATAATTTTTGCCGTACTACAAACGGCTTCTAAAACTATCACAATGAAGTTGATTACTTCGTCGTTTTTTTGATTAACGCTTTATTTAAATGCCAGGTTTATTGACAAAAACTGTAGCAAGAACTTTATTTACCTAGTCTAAGTAAATTCTATAAGTGCATAACTACTAGTTGTCCACTAATTTTGTAAGACTAAATTGTGAAAGTTTTGGATTCTAAAATATGGATTTAAGTAAAGAAAACGGGATAAAATATCTATAAGTAGATAAATAATCCATTATAACTTATTATTACCTACTATGTACCTAACTTCAACAGAAAACATTTTTTATGCAATATTAATTGTTTATTTTTTATACTTCTTAAAGGTTTATATTGATCGAAGTATTTAGACAAATTTTTATAAAGCAAATCATGCAAAACCAGAAATGCAATTATTGAAGGATTTTCATGTATTAAAAGATACACACATCAAAAGTATCTAGGGATCAACATATATTTTTGCAATAACTTTTCTCCTGATTGATATTAATTAAAATTTTCTTTAAGGATTCATCAAATAAAGTGTTTTCGTTTGTCACAGTAACGATAAACCAAGTCACCTTTGCATTAATAAAGAAATTTGCCATTTTCCTAATAAAGGGATTTTTGGCATTTGAACCACTAACATTAAAGTTCGAAAAAAAGACTGAAATAACAGTTTTCTTTAAAATTTTATTGGGTAACTTAAACAATTAATAATCCGTGTTTCTACCGCGAACACAAACAACACAAGAACATCGGTTTGGCATACTCAAAATGAGTTCATCCAAATCACGCTGTGGAATGGCCGCCCATGTTCGTTGCAACAACAAAAAAAGGTCTTCTTGCGACTGGATACCCTCCATATTCGGCAGAGCTCTTCTCTGTAGCATATCCCATGCATGCTCAATCGGGTTCAAGTCTGGCGACTGAGCAGGCCAGGGCAGGACATTGATGTTAGCTGCGGCGAGAGTCTGTCTTACAACTCTTGCGGTGTGCGGTCGTGCATTATCATGCATTAACTGAAATAAGGGACCGATTTGCACTTGTAGAGGAACGATGACGTCTGATACAATCGTCTCAGCATAAATTTGAGCGTTGAGGTTGCCTCTGATCCAAATCAACTCAGTTCTTCCGCCGATCCAAATACCCGCCCATACCATGATGGTTCCACCACTATAAGGATGGACTTCCTGGCAGGATTTTAATCGCTGTTGGCGTCCAGGGGTTCTCCAGTGTCGTATACGTCTTGTATCCGGTCTCATACCAAAACGAGACTCATCAGAAAAGCACACGAAACGCCATTGTTCTTCTGCCCAATTTCTGTGTTCAAGAGCCCATTGATATCGAATCCTACGATTGTGCATTGCTATAGGTGGTACCCGTAGCGGTCTTCGGGAATGAAGGTTCACTTCATGCAAGCGGTTTCTGACTGTTTGGTCGCTAATTAAGTTCCCTGAAGAGTGATGAAGCCTCACGGCTAACATCATGGCGGTTATTGTTGGAGCTCTTCGAGTTAAGATTTGAATGTATCGGTCTTGTCTCCGTGTGGTGCAGCGATACCGTCCTCCATGGCGCTCAGCCACGGTACCAGTGCTTCGGTAACGTGTCCAAAGTCGACTGATAACACTCTGACTTGTATTCAGAGCTAAAGCCACAGTACGTTGCCGGGAACCAGCTTCTATCATTCCCACGGCTCTGAGCATTTCTTCCCTGCTTAAATGACGTCGCCGCTCCATAATAACGTTGGTTTTAATCAGTAGTAGGGAAACAGTAGCACTAATAATGTCTTCAATGCGTTGTATGTTTTTATAGGGAAAATATTGACAGCTTATTTTCATCTTTTACTCGAATTTGATTGAGAGTTCCTGATTCAAATTATGAAATGCACCAAAAAGCATCCATATAAATTTATAAAATCATAAATTTATTACAAAGCCACATCTCAATCTCAAGAAATCCGCATAAAAATGCTTGATCCCTAGACACTTTTGATGTGTGTATTTCGAAAAGCCCCAAGCTGGTGTTCAAGTGTATGGTTTCCTTACATTTAGGTATAACTGCAATTTGGGCATTCATAATAATATTATCATGAAACCTTCATCTAGTCAGCATTATGAGTATTTACGATTAGATATTTAGATGAAATCTTCCTATTTATTTTTATATTGACGGTAAAATACCGTAGTTATACAAACACATCGTGATATAGAATATAGCATCTATTTATTACAACTGCAAGTTGAAAGATATAATGTATGAAGTTTTACTTTTAAAAAACCATGTATACTGTGAACCAATTGGAGTTAAGTAATTTAAGGCAATTATTTATTTTTGACAGAGACCCCAGTTTCCCTTTTTAAAGGTAATTTATAATTAGGTGGAGAACAGCTTATTTTAGCTATTATTTGATCAAATGTATATAATATATAGACATAGTGTGAATGCGCTACGCGGGAAGCCGATATCAATAGCAGCCGCCGCATTAAAATACCTACCGCCCTGGCACTGTCGAGTAATGCGTCATTTAATAAAATAATAGTACTATCAAATCAATCTTTAACTTTCTGGCTTATTTAAACAGTTTGTTATTAGTTGACTAGCTTACATCATCTAGGTTAAGTTGCTTCTTCAATTTTACTAATATTTACTTTCATCTATTTTCTCTCCTTCAATAACCTCTCTAATAATGTAACGGACTAATAGCACAAAATGTAAAAAGTGTTGTGTGGCCCCCACCTGCCAACCCCTCTGATGATGAACTGCCAAAATATGAACAGAGTTTGAAACACGCTGCCCCCGCGTGTGGCACAGAACAAGTGTTGCGGGCCGTTAACAAAATAAATCCTGATTCCAAGACTGCGGATATGCAACAACAGTCTATGGAACAATTTCTAGCGGCCGCCAAACAAAGAGATGAATTCTCTTCTAGCGTTTCGTATGCTTCTGCTGCTGTGTCTTCTATGACAGCAACATCTAAATCTGAATCGGTTGTGCAAAGTAAACAATCACAAGTGATGCAAGAATCAACTAGTCGAACTATCCAATCTTTCTCTCAGGAATCTTCTGAATGCCAGAGTACAACTGTTTACAAAACACAAACATGTCCACCAAAGTCATTTGAAAATCCCGCGGATGCCATTGAAAATATCAATAAAGCACAAATGATTCAATCAAAAGAAAATATCCAAATCCAATCAAAATCAGCAACAGAAGCACAATCTGTCAACATATCGGAACCTCAAAAAGTACAAGATAAAGGACAAGTCTTTGAAAAAACCGAAAAGACCATTGAATCTGATAAAGGCAGTGCCATGCAAGTACTTAAAAACATGGAAACTGAAAAGCTAGAAGGTGATAATAAGACAGTCATCCAAATGAAAAACGAGGAAGTCATGACAAAGCAACAAAATGCGTCACTTGACATGCAAACTAAACCAAAATCAGAAATGAAAATAACTGAACAATCTAATCTAAATGCAGATATTGCAACAAAGGAGACAATACAAACAAGCACGAATCTCGGCCCAATTAACCAAAATACTAAAGCATCTATGGTAGATGCTTTGACAACTGCACCAGATCGCCCATATTCACCTTTGCCTAGCCCTACTCCGCCTATTAGTATTAATAGGCAAACCACTGTAGAAGAAAAAACTGTCCAACAAAATATTGATCAAAGTTCCGAATTAAAAGAGTGTACCGAAATAAAGAGTATGCAGTTACCAGCGCAACAGTCACCAATGTTCCAACAAGAAAAGCGTCCCGTTTCGCCAGTACCACCCATAAAAACATATAATCCTCCTGAAAAAGTTGCACCTCCTGTACCAATGCCTGAAGAAACAAAACCGTACATCCCACCTGATTTTAAAATAATAATTGAACCTAAAGAACCTCCGCGCGAAGTAACATCTTCACCTATGATAGACGCTTTAACAATAGCACCTGATAGGCCGTTCACGCCTGTATCGACGTTTTGTCAACCTCAATCAATGGGAAGAGGGCTTTATGATCAAAATCAATCCATGGGAAATGGGGCATTTGATCAAAATCAAAGGGGATCATATGATCAAAACCAATGTATGAGAAATGGGACATATGATCAAAATCAAAGGGGATCTTATGATCAAAATCAATCAATGGGAAGGAGTTCATATGATCCCAATCAATCAATGGGAAGGAGTTCATATGATCCCAATCAATCAATAAGCAGAGGATCACTAAGAGATGCTTTAACTATTGCTCCGGATAGACCTTACAGTCCTTTTGGCACTGTTAGTACTACTCAATCAAACCAATATATGACAAGTACTACACATGTGACTGAAACAAATTTATCTGATATAGTGAAGCCCATTGCCACACAAACAGTAACCCAAATGACTGATCAGCTGCATTCTGAATTTTCAGCTTTGCAAAATACATGTAAATTGCAGTCATCTTCAGAAATGTCTGCGTTTAGACCAGTCCCTAAACAAGTATTCCCCCCACCACAGCCGGAAGAATTTTGTAAATTAACAAACTTCCCTCCCATTAGCAATGAGTTGAAAACCAGTTTCACACAGGCTACCAAAACAAAGCAAGAGACCACATTTTCAGAGTCAGTGATGATGCAGCAATCTTCACTTTCAACCAGTATGGCGACTCAAGGTTATTCGTCTGTCAAATCCGCCCAAAATTATTTTGAGCAATTGGACAAAAAAGAATGTCTTACTTCAACTGCAGTGAGATCTAAATCTGGATTACATAAACCTGACAGTATTCCACCATATCAGAGAAATTTCGAACAATTACCGTCCCAAAGAGGAATTTCTCCAGATATGTTTAATTCACCAGCAGTTCTGCAAAGGCCAGTTACTCCATCAACTGGTCCACCAAGAAAGTCGAAAGAAAAATCTCTTGAACCAAATCAATCCTATCCACCCTATCAACCTCCCCAAGTATCAACCCCAAAGTTCCCACAAATAAAAACACCCGTTCAACAGCCTCCTGTGCAATTTCATAAAGACACTCCTATCACTATGACATTTCAACCAGTAACAGCAGATGAGAATTTAATGAAAGTATCACCGTCACGCAGTCGTCCCACCACACCTAGTTTAATTAATAAACCAGCTCCCATCATACCTCATTACCAGATGAACCTACTTAACGTAACAGAGCACATAGCTCCCGAAACTCACTTATATGAGCCTTCTAGTCGCGAAGCTAGCAGGTCCCCAACACCAAAACCGAACCGATCCCGGTCTCCTGCCCAAGGTCCTCCTCCTAACCCCTTAAAAGCACATGCACCACGCATTAAAGAATCAACTCCTCATAATTATTCAATGGACTCATTTAATCCACATGACGCTGTAAATTTGCGAAAGCAACATGAAAGGGATCAAAGAGAATTCCAGACTGCCGCAGAGATATATAATACAAGTGGTAGCAAAAACTGGGGACCAACTCAACCGTCAGTTGTCAAAGAGCAGAGACACTCAAATGTAGGATACAAAAGCGAAAATTACACAAAGGGCGATATGAAATTTAAAGAAGATTCTGTAATCCAAGAAAATTACGGTCAAAGACAAATGCAGTCTCAAAATGTTGTTGAACAGGGCAATACTACAGTTCAAACAACCAGAAAAACTTTTGAAGAATTCGAAAGAACGCAATCTGCCAAAGTTGTAGAGATAAGAAAGGGGGGTTCATCATTTGCAGGGGCATACGAGCAAAATATGGACTGTAACAATCGGCCTTCTAATATTAACCCAAAGCAAGTTTTTCCACCATCTATGATGAGTTTGCCATCAGCACAACAGAGTTCATCTCTTAACCTTACTAATCAAAATATGGCGTCCGCCAGTAGAACAGTAAACAATTACGATCCAAAGCCTTCGATTTCTGGTGCTAACCAAGGTCCAGTGTGTGATCCTACCCCATCGACAGGTTCGAGTGTAGGAGCTGCCGCTCGTGGCAAAACTTTCGGTGTATCATCTGCCCCAAAACGAGGACGGGGAGTTTTGAATAAAGCTGCGCTGCCAGGCTCCCGTGTGCCACTATGTGCTTCCTGTAATGGGAATATTAGGTGATTGAAACGTAAAAGAATGTGTTATTGTTTTATTGTTGCATGGAGAATTTGAGAACTGTTAAAACATGCGTGAATTTCGTACGTCTTTTTTTAAAACAATTTTTGAAAATATTCATATTTTGTGTGTTTGTAATTTCGTATTTAGAAACTTACATTTAGACTAGTTATGCACTAACTTATCGATATAATAACTGCTTTTAACTTGTTTGTATATGTGATTGTTTTGATTTTCTAACAGCTAACGAACCGCTGTCTACAAGCAGTCCACACAAAACTGAGTATAAAAGTCCAGCAGAAGAGAGGCTCATTAGAAAAATGGCGAAAATGGCTTTGAATGGCTATGAAATTGGCATACAAAGAAAGATTAAACCGGCTGACCACATTCAGTCTATGGCTGATAAAATTCAGGACACCGTTGTTACAAAACACCCACTGAATACAGATAATTTGCCTTCAGTAGACAACAATTTGATTAAAACTTTAGACAGAGGATTTAAGACACATGAAAATATTCAGAGCATTGGAGATAAAATCAAGGACACTATTAAAAATAACCATCCATCAATTGAACCCATGACCAAACCCAACATTTTGGTACCACCACCATTGCCAAACTCTCCTGTACCTACATTTAATGTCCATAGTACACCAATTGGTCATTCGCTAAATAGTAACGGTGACAAAAGGAAATATGACACTATGCCCAAAACCCTAAAAGCTAGCCTAATTTTGGACGAGCGTGTTATTAATAATAATGAAAAGTCTCATAATGGTAGTGGTTACTCAAGTACTGAAGATTTGCATAAAGACAAAACGGAAAACAATTTTATGGGTACATTGCGAAAGACTGGAATAGATAAATCTTCTTTTCTTAACAGCATGAATGGTTCAACTGGTACGAATGCAAATAATGATGTGAAATCTGAATTGAAATTTGACAAAACTTATTCCAATACTCTAAACAAAAGAAAATTGTTTGAGAAACCAGAAACTGGTTCTTATCATTCAATGAACAATCTAGCTAAAAATAACGATAAAGTTAACAATGTATGCGAAACAAACATTTGGAACAAGACTAATACGTTGGAAAAAGCTTCTAAAGCTGAGAACGGCAAGAATACGCAAACTACACACCAGGAAGATGAAATCATCAAAAAGAAAGAATTTTCTGATCAATTGTATAATAATTCACTTTATACTTTAAAAACATCTTCTAACAATAAAGCTTATACGAATGGTAATGAACAGAGTAACGATTATGTTGATCTTGCATTTTCCGAAGAAATAAAAAACTTATCCGATAGCGATGAAAAGCAACAACAACAAAAAACAGAAAAAGAAGTAGTGGTTAGACGTAGACAAAAAAAAAATTCAAGAGACGATGATGGTAGAAGGGATTCGCACATAATTGCACGTCCTTTGAGCACAATACAATGCGCGGACGTTGCAGAAGGACTTTATCCTGTATGCCACAAATGTGACAAAGCTATAACGAGGTAATGTAATTTTATGCAAACATAATATTATTCCACAAACAGTAGGTCCTTCAAGTAAGTTTATCAAACCGATTGTGAGTTTTTGTGAGCCAAGCACGAATGTTGTTGTGTTTTTTTTAACAAAATTAACATTTTGAAAATTTTCAGATTGTTTTGCAAAATAGGTTGTTCAATTCCATTTCATTTACTTCAACTCTAATTTCTGCTTGATATAATGCTAACAATAATGGTTTTTGAACAGGGGACCGTTCATTACGGCTTTGGGCCGCATCTGGTGTCCAGAGCACTTCATTTGCGTAAACGCAACGTGTAGACGTCCGCTTCAGGACATCGGTTTCGTTGAAGAAAATGGTCAACTCTACTGTGAATTCTGTTTCGAACAGTACATTGCGCCTGCTTGCGACAAGTGCCACGCCAAAATTAAGGGCGTAAGTACAAAAACCTTTTTAATGTAAGAACTGTTTCTGATAAAATGTTTTGTATTCTCATTCAAATAATTCCACTTACAGGATTGCTTAAACGCTATCGGCAAGCACTACCATCCAGAATGCTTCAACTGCGTCTACTGTGGGAAGCTGTTCGGGAATAATCCCTTCTTCCTAGAAGACGGTTTGCCGTATTGCGAAGCTGGTATATATTTATTTTTCATTACAATTGTTACTTACTCCTATAATATGTATTCTCTTTGGTAAGAGAGAGGGAGATATTACAAAATGACTGTATTTCTCAGATTGGAATGACCTGTTCACGACAAAATGTTTCGCTTGCGGCTTCCCGGTGGAGGCAGGCGACAGGTGGGTCGAGGCGCTCAACAATAACTACCACAGTCAGTGCTTCAACTGCACGGTGCGTATGATGAGTCTCCTACTAAAATACACTTTACCTACACACACAACACATGCAAACTTCTTGTTAGATTTATATAATATTCAAATAAATATTTTCTGTTTTAATTTATTAACTGAAATTCTGAATAAATATGAGTCTGTAATACATTCCTGTAATTCTGTTTTGAAACTTGTCTAAATACATAAAATAGTCCAATACTTTCATGACGCGCAATACTTTATTTTACTGCAATATCATGTGGCGAACACTGCAATAATAATATAATTATGTAAAACAACTGCCTTTATAATGTCAAGATGAAACATTCAGATACATCACTAATTAATGAATTTCATTATTAAGATGCGATTGACTCCTCTATTGATTCTGATTTACACATTTCAGGCGCGCTACCTGATTCATTTTATAAAAGCATTTTCCCTGTAACCATTCCATCAAAATATCCGAAAACTGACAACTTTGAAATGCATTCAAGTTTTTACTTTAAAATAATACTGACATTTCAACTCGAATATTTAAAAAGCGATTCTATGTTCAAAAATGATGAAGCAAGAATTACTGAAGCATAACAAATGAAGATTGATTTACCCACGTCTTTATACAAAGCTCGTCATACGCTGCCAGTCTGCTGCCCCCTTACCAATAACTGTGACTTTGTGTGTGCGTTAATTAAAATTTTATTATCATATCTGTATGTTTTATAACTGAGACATGTACATATATACCTACTTACTATTATATACTCAACTTCCCAAAGTTCAGGAAGTTTATCATGGCGTGTTTTGACCCATGTAGTATCAACCTTACATAATATGCTTGTAGAAATGCTTTCATGAAACAGTTTGAGTAGTTTTGGCTATTTTATGTATTTAATTACTATAATTTAATTATGTTTTAACTGATAATTACTCGTGTTGTTATGTTTGTTTGTAGTTTTTTTTTGTATGAGAAATACTTAGATCAAGTTATTCAAGTATTGGTACTTCTATCGTAATGCAATTAGAGTTAGGTTAAAATAAAATTATAACAAATAATACGAATCAATAAATACATTCATGGTAGTTGCTGAAGAGATGTGAACTAATTTAATTTATAAATATTATTTACAGGTGTGCAAAAAGAACCTCGAAGGACAGAGTTTCTTCGCCAAGGGAGGCAGACCTTTTTGTAAGACACACGCCCGCTAGAAGTCCTCAGCACATAATGTATAACTCTGACACTGTTTACACGACTACCACATTTCGTCCCGTATCTCCTTCTCCCATCACGCCTCCTCTAAACACACCCTCTCTAAATACGCCCTCACCACAAAGAACAAGAAAGTTGGAAACACCCCTCCACTTTGATGGAGGATTGTTTTCCGACATAAGAAGTACAGATGGCAAGCTACTCAGCAAGGTGACCGTAGATCGAGTTCAAAGGTCGTCACGACATGACATCACTGACTCACCGAGCGTGGTTACCGACGGAAATAATTACGTTGATGAGCTCGTTAAAACAGAAACGATTACAAATGAAAATGTAATTACGGTAAAATTCACCCCCGTGCCGCCGGAACTTGATTCTCCGAGATTGCTGACACCGTCTCAAATCTACAAAGCCCGACAAAAAAGTCCTGTTGAATATATCAAAGACAATTTTGAAGACTTACAGAGCTATAAAATTGTAAGCTCGGTTTGTAAAGAAAACTTATTTGAAAAAGATTGCTTGGAATCAGTGTTCAATGAGGGCAGAATCTCTGAGACCCGTGATGTTTTTGTTAATTCTTTAGGTAACGAAAAGTTTTTAGAAAAAGACAGTTTAGAACTGGCGTTCAATGTTGAAGGCAAACTTGCTAACAGCTTTGATATTTTCGAACCAATAAAGAGAGGCCCAAGCCCACTGGCGAATCTTCTTATTTCAGAGCAATTAACTAAAATAGATAGTTATTTGCAAGAGAGTTTAGAGGTATGTTCTGGAATCAAAGATCGGTCTACTCCAATTCCAGTTATTATTGAAGGAGATAAAACGGGGCCGATTTCAAACACAGAAAAGGTTTCCCATATGGAAGAATGCCATGAACAAAAGGCAGTACATTTCACGACGATGACAGATCAAAGTTCAAGTGAAAATAAGCAGAGCTCCAGCGAGCGCGAAGAAGAAACTCTTTATCGTCGTGAAAAACTAACACCAGAACCTTATTTTGTTGAGAATACTACAACTAGTGTGTCAAAATTAAACAGTGATAAACGACCTGGAGTGATGAGTGCTATTTATAATATGCCTATACATTATCACGCAGCGATTCTGTGTTTCTTATTAATTATATACAATCTCATATATCAATACGTAAAACAAAACTGTCATGGTAGTAAAAAAATAAATTGAGAGAAATTCTAAAAAAAATGCATATTAAACTAGTCATTGAGTTCAGAGACATTTTGTTTCTATGATTTTACCAATTTGATAAGTTGTAAATAGTCACAGGTAACAAGTCTTCCTTGTGTATTTTGTATAACAATAATACCTACTTTATAATTAACAATTTGGTGCTTTTCACAACCTACTTATTCTGTAAATTGCTGGCAGTATTGTGATATTTCACATATAAATAAAGCTTTGTATACAGCTTCCGGAATGTTGCAGTAAACTGTTACTAACATTAACAGTAGTCCTTAATCTTTGAAACAAAGCGTTACTAATCGGAGAAAATATTATCCGATTAAATTAAATATTTGATTGGTGCACCAACATACAAGATAATTAGAATAATGTAATAAATATGTACTCATATAAGTTTATATGAAATTGTAATGTTATTGTCATGCATTATAGATTGTTTAATTACTTTTTTACCCTGCTATTTGTAATAATTTAAAGTAGATGAATAAAATTTTCGCGATCTTATATATTTACAGTTGGTAATAATCTTAATTTTAAGAACTATTTATTTAGACTTACTTTATTGCAATTAGCATAACACATAAGCAATTATGTGGGCTTAAATAAAGTATTTTATTTTATGAGTGTGATTTTTTTTTATCCCCCTGCTAAGTATATTATTTATTTTAGACACACAATACAGCAAACAAAACAGGTAAACGTCGACAAATATGAAGTAGTTTAAATAATAGCCAGTATAACGGCATTCTTCATCATCATCATCTACCTAGCCTTTTCCCAACTTTATTGGGATCGATTTCTACTCTAACCAGCTGAATACCAGTATTTTAGATGGAGCGACGGCCTCAGTATAGTTATATAGATTCGGCAGGCTAAGGGCAACCATTAGAGATAGGCTTTATTATATTTCAAGCGATACGAGTCGGGCTGCGGCTACTCTTTGTAAAGTTATACCATCATTCCGAGAATATCATCTATAAATAAATACATAATATTACATTGGTAATTTAAACACAAGCTATTGAGATTGTTGTTTGTTAATAAATCAAGAATGTTCGAAACCTATTTAATTGGCAGAGTAAATTATAATACGTAATTAAGTAAATATCAAAAGTACAATTCGGCGCTGTGGTAAACGGATACCAGTATAGGTTCTACAGTGAAAAATAAAAGAAAGTAGGTGAGTAAAAGGGGCCTCAGAATCACTCCTTGTGGTACGCCACATGTAACGCTCACAGTAATCACATTGAAACCATTCTAAGACGACTTTATGTGGTCTGAAAAAACGTACAACGGGAACCACCTCAGTAAATCACGCCAGCTACCCGTAAATTATATTCTTTATTAGCAAAAACTAGTGATTTACCTTGTTGAAAGCTAGTGTCTTTACCCAAATAACATACAATATTTTGTCAAAAATAGTTGGTTTAAATTACTTTACTTTACCTGCTACTAACATCTTTATTCTGACATGAGAGGTTAAGTTGATAATATCTGTTATATTTATTAGATTAGATGTTTTAGCAAACTCTTAGGCTATTTAAGCATGGTAAAATAGTCACAATGTCTGTGCCATAGAATTAGTTTTCCACCGATGCATCATTAATTAATGAATACAGGTATATACATATAGACTAGCTAGATAAAGAGGACAAAAGTAGGTGAGTGACAAACTATGTAGAAATCAGCAAGGCTAAGTTTTGAAAGGAATTTATTTTCTGTGATATCCTGCTACAAGAAGATAAATAATGATGACTGATTCATAATTTGTTGGTACTTGAATTTGAACACCTTTTATTTTTGTGTCTGTAAATAGGAACTGAATAATACTTGTTTCTTTAAGAATCATACTTTATTTTTACCTGACTAGGGCAAAGCAAACGGAGGGTTATGATTTTATTATAACTAAAACTACCTATCACATATATTTACAAATATACTGAATCAGCTAGCACAGTGGCGTGTGTGGGGGTCTAAAGGAACGATTTGAAATGTGCCGCACAGGGCCATGGTCCCTACGACTATGGCTCTGGGGTGCATGTTTCAAATCATGCCTTTCAATAGTTCACAACCATCTAAGATATACAAAAAAGGTTAACTACACATTTACTATTTAAATAAATTTATTAATTTAAATTAATTTATTCTAGTACCTATTAAAGTTTCATAAATATGACATCAATTAGTTTCTTCCTCAGAAGATTTGTCCTTTTTGATAAAAACATCTTCACCATCAGCACCAAATAAAAATGTTTTGATCCTGAAATAAAATGATTTGAGTAAATTAGAAATATCAGTCAATATATGAAATAAACAACCACAATCCTCAAGTAAACATGAGGTTAATATCAAATACTCTACAATATATTCATTCTGGTTCTGCTTTCGGTTTTCTTCTAAGCTGCCTAAATTGGTTGATGAGATAGAAAACATCCAATATGATTGAACGTATCAGCTAATATCTTAGTTTCTAATTAAATAGGTAAAAATACGGTCAGAGGATGATCATTTATCAAACCATTTAATGGTTTACATTTTTCAAAATAACTTGTGAGTTCTTGCTTAACCCATGTCTGCACGTAATTCTATGAAGGGTCTTTATCGGAGAGAAGTAGTTATAGTGCAATGATGAAATTTTTACCTCTTCCATTCAATTCCTAATCCAATAAATGTGAATGTTAGGAAACCATGCCATAATGTAGTCACGGCAGGTATAGGTTGTCTTTTATGTCCAAAATTTTTGAACGTTCTTTGACTAACTATTGTTGTAGTTTTAAAATTCCCCAACATGTTTTTTACATGTATTAACAAAAAATAATAATTTAATTTTTGTAAACAAATTGATGTGACAGATAGAAGTTGACATCCGAGCATAGAGTATAGTAATTATAATCCGAGTCTTGATTTGTCATTTGATGACTGACACTGACATTCACACCAGTATTGCCAGATGACCGTCTCGCGTTCTACCCAAACCTTCCCCGAAATACCCCCAAAATCAAGGTTTTGAAGAAAAAAATCCCCAAAAAAATAACTCCCAAGATCTGGCTCTGCCCAAAGTTTATCTACTGGAATCCTGGGGTCAGCTTTGGTCAGGGCAATCAGAGAAAGGGAAATATCGTACTATTCAGCCATCCATTCCTGTCAAACCTTGGTATATCAAGTAAAGCTAAGCAAAAAGATTTCAACAATATTCATACGTATGCAATTGGGTCATATGTCATTGGTGCACTCCAGCTCATCTTGCCAGGCTTGGCATTGTGCAGAGTCCTGTGTGTGAATGTGGTGCTGAGGTGGGAGATCAGCCTCCGTATTCACAACGCTTCGATTCGATTTCGGAAAGTTGTATGTCTATCTTTTTTGGCATTATGAAAACGAGCGGCGTATTCCCGTTGTCCCCACTGTTGGGGACAACGGGAATGATCAAAAACGTCGTTTTGTGTGCGAAATAGACAAACGACTTTCCGAAATGAATCGAAGCGCTGAAGGGGCTAAACCATTTTATTTTTACCTGCCCCCTTTATATCAGGCGATTCAGGTCAGCATTCAGTTCACTGAAGGCTGAGGCTGTTGTTTCAACAACTGCCATCAGAATAAGCCAATGAGTTCATGGATAATTTGGCTCCTCCTTCGGTCCCAGAACAGAGATCTTTAGTTTTCCCTATGTTCCTATTTTTGATTCAGAGTTGAACTCTCTTTACACTGAGTTGAAAGGAGTCCTTTCACATGTTAAGAATTCAGCTCCTGGTGAAGATGGTATACCATATTTATTTGTAGCTAATATAGCTGTCTCTTTACTTTTCATATATATATCTCATCAATACAGCTTTAATATCTGGCAACATTCCATCACGTTAGAATTATGTGGCATTTTAGGTAAAATGAGAGAACAACCAGTTATGATGCCGTATTGCCAGTCTTAACGTAACATCTCAGGTCCAGCAGAAGTGTTAAAAAGATATAACTTAGGAAAACATTCTTGAATAAAACTCAAAATGAAATATGACTCCAACTTTGTAATAAAAGGCGGGCTTATCGAACTATTACAAACAAACGGGTATTTAAAAAATACAACATTGTATCTCTTAGACACCAATTCTCATTACTTACTAATGTATTACACCTAAATATTTTAATTATATTCTTATATAAACCTATGTACACAGTAAACTACGTAAAATACAAGCCTATTTACATCAACGCTTAAAAATATAATATTCAGAATCATTTCAAGTTATTAGTTATCAACAATTTTATAAATCAAGTCTTGGCCCCAACAAAAAAGAAATAGAAAATCATTTAAACAATTGCTTGATAATAATCATACAAGAAAAGTAAATGAGTCTGCTTAAAAATCAAAAATAACTAGAACACTAAAATAATTAAGCTTCAAACTCAATCATCTGATGTCGATAAATATTATGTCAGCGTAAAATCATACTTTTGTTAAATTAGGAAACATTTCACAAACATAATATTATCACATTAAAAAAAATGTTGATCACTGGAGCCAAACTCACACATTTACTACATTAACAAATACGGACAAAATATACCAATGTAAACCATCATAGCTCTAATTTAGTTAATATGAATCTTAAGCTATTGTTTAAACAAATTATATTAAAACCGGATGGTAAGGGGATGGCGTAATTATTACTAACTTAGTCCATAATAACTTAGTCTGAATCAGTTATGTTAAGTAAGAAGTTTGAAAAATCATCTTCATCTACATAAAATAATACACCTTGCGTATAAGTCGGAATAAAATAGAAACAATCGTAAAAAAAGAGGGCTGGAATGCGAAGCAGCCTGTGGACCTATCTTCCCAAATTATTCGAAGATTAAGAATTGCCGTATAAATACGTGACAGATGTTTCACACACGGTCCTAATCCTCGAATTTTATGGAGTGGACACCTGTATCGATCGCGCCACCGCGATATGAGCCCCTTTTTTTCTTCGTCTTCTCATGCTTGAACGACTTGCCACGTGTGTGTTTTAAGTCTTGATTAGCACGCTCTCCCCACGACCCGCGTGATCCGCTCTGTAAAATAAATTTCCTAAATTATTACTTGCCAAAGTTGCAATACAGGTAAAAGACAAAATTTATTCAAAAAATTTATAGTACATTTACTTATATTTTTTATCCTCACCTATTTAATCGAATACTATTTTCTTGTTTTGAGAATCCCCACCCTCAAAACTTTTTCTGTCATTGAAACCTCCTTTATTGAACCCTCCCCTGTCTCCTCCCCAAGAGTGACGGTCCCCACGGCCTCCTCTACCTCCACGATCTCCGCCGCGGCCTCCCCTGTCGAACCCGCCGCGGCCTCCCCTGTCAAAGCCCCCGCGGCCTCCCCTGTCATAACCGCCCCGGCCTCCCCTGTCGAAACCGCCCCGGCCTCCCCTGCCGCCACGTCCGCCTCTATCATTGAACCCTCCGCGGCCTCCTCGATCTCCTCCTCGCCCTCTGAATCCGCCTCTACCCCTATCATTGAAACCCCGTCCCCGATTGAATCCACCACGTCCACGCTGGTTCCAACCTCCAGATTGATTGCCTTCCGTTTCCTCGTCGTTTTCTTCGCCTTCTTGGCTTTCACCCTCCTGATTGAGAGAGAAGCACTATATTATAACCAAGACAACCCTATGTGATGCTGATGAACAAGTTATTCCAGAAAAGTAAATGCCCAAAATGTTCTAGCAAGCCACTGGCAATGAAGCCATGGGCGAAACTGTCCAAGTTAGGCATAACATGGAGTTGCCTTGGCTTCTCAAACTTTGGGGCATTTACCTTGGCGTCGAATGAGTTATCCTTAAGTCTAGGATCCACTTCTACAGGCTTTGATGCTACTCGGCGGAATGGAGCTGGCTTACCCGATCCACTCTCTTTTTCTTTGGGAGTTGACACACTAACTGTACCCTAAAATTTATTACAGTGTAAAGTCATTATATAACATACAGCATTCAGACGACTTTTGAAATGGCCTGTTATGGCCTCAGCATATACTGAACCTATTGAGGCTGGAAAAATTTGTGAGCTCCTGAGTAGTGCTCTTTAGTCTGCGGTAGGTAAGCTTTACAACCTACAACACATCAATACTCGTAAATTAATATGATGGCCTAGTTGATCAAATACTTTACTGACATTGATGTTGAAGGAAAATGATTTTAGAAACTCAGACTCATAACAGTAAAGTCGGAAATCATCTGATTTGAGCAGGCATGGTAATAAATGCTTTGTCTTTCTCTATATAAAAGGCTTTTATTTTGCAGCAGGACATTAACAGGTATTATTACATAATATGATTGTAATTGCTCTAAAGCAGTCCACTGATGGACAGAGGCCTCTCCAGTTGCAGGTTTAGAGCCGAGATCCTTGGCTACTTGTCTATTCAATACTAGCCAACTGCTGATGTTGATACTACCAATAAGTTAACAGAATATTTACCTTTACGAAATTACTGTAGGGTTTCTTGGCAGGTGCACCTGAATCTCCTTCTGATGCTTTCCTCTTTTTTCCTGGTGTAAATCCATTTTCAGCCTAGAACATAGTTTATTTGATTAATGATAATGTACTTTTGTAATACATACTAGTATCTGATTGAGTGGTAAATTTTCAAGATATTTACCTGATCATTTGATTCTTTCTTTGCCACTTTAGCCACTTTAGCAGGAGGAGCATCTTCATCACTATCATCACTGTTATCAGAAGCCTCAGCTTTCTTGGCTGCAGGCTTTTGTGCTGGTTTCTGTTTTGGTTCATCCTCATCACTTGAATCATCATCTGAGGACTCTTGTTTCTTTGCAGCAGCTTTGGGTTTAGCCGCACCAACTGGTGTCTTTGGAGCAGGCTTAGATGGCTCCTCATCGCTGTCATCACTATCATCTGAAGATGATGCCTTTTTAACAGGTGCCTTTGCTGGAGTTTTGGCTGGTGTCTTCTGAACAGCTTTAGGTTTTTCATCTTCACTGCTATCATCACTTTCAGATGAGGATTCTTTTTTAGCTGAAGCTTTAATAGCTGGTTTCACAGGTGTAGGTGTAGGTTTCTGGAGAGCCTTCTGTGGTACTTTTTGATCCTCATCGCTGTCATCACTGTCATCCGAGGATTCTTGCTTTTTAGCTGGTGCTGCTTTAGCCTTAGGTGTTGCTTGTGTTTTCGCTGCCTTAATCTGAGGTTTTGAATCCTCATCACTGTCATCAGAGTCATCTGATGATGATTCTTGCTTTTTAGCAGGTGTAGCCTTAGCAATAGGTTTAGCCGGGGTGGCCTTTGAAGTTGGTTTGGCAGGTGTCTTAGGCTTTTCGTCTTCACTATCGTCACTGTCATCAGAAGAGGATTCATGTTTCTTAGCTGGTGTTGGCTTGACTGGAGTCTTTGCAGGTGTAGGTGCAGCTTTCTTTGGAGCAGGTGCTTCATCTTCACTGTCATCAGATGAAGAAGACTCTTTTTTCTTAGCAGGTGTAGCTTTAGCTTGAGGTTTAGGTGCAGGTTTTGCAGCAGCCTTTGGCTTTTCATCTTCACTGCTATCATCGCTATCTGATGATTCTGGCGTCTTTTTAGGAGCTACTTTTGGAGGTACCTTTGCTGGAGTTTTTTGTTGTGGTTTGGGTTTGTCATCTTCACTACTA
This sequence comes from Standfussiana lucernea, assembly GCA_964057025.1. Taxonomy (NCBI): domain Eukaryota; kingdom Metazoa; phylum Arthropoda; class Insecta; order Lepidoptera; family Noctuidae; genus Standfussiana; species Standfussiana lucernea. Next base: position 11,068,192 of record OZ059789.1, read on the forward strand.
TCGTCATCAGAAGATTCTTGCTTCTTAACTATTTTCGGTGCAGCTACACTAGGTTTTACTGGTTGTTTTTTCGGTTTTGATGTGGCATTGTCTTCACTACTGTCACTATCATCTGATGAATCTGCCTTTTTAGCTGGAGTAGCTGCTAGTTTGGGCTTGACCTAAAAATTTACATATTTTTTTTACAATTTGATATTGATTCAATTGTTTATATATATTTGAATATTAGATTGTTATCAGAGGTAGTGACGAATAAATAGTGTAAAATCATAGTGATTCATTCACAAGTTCTCATCATTTTAAGTCTTGTACATAACAAGGCAAACATTAGCTCATTAGTTTAAACTTACTTGTGTTTTCGGTTTCTCATCCTCAGAGCTATCCGAGTCTGAAGATTCTTGTGCTTTTTTGGCAGCCCCAGGCTTGCCATTAACTTGTGGCTTGCTAACAACTGCTTTTTGTGGCTTCTCATCTTCACTCGAGTCATCATCAGAACTAATAAGAAAGGATTTAATTAATAACAACACATGCTAATTGTCTAAAAACCTTGTGAGAAATTATACAGCAAACTCAATTAAAATTCAATAGCATTAGCTATCCAGTTAATAAACTGGATAGCTGACCGCAACGGATGCTTGATTGTGTTGAAACAGAAGTTGCAAAGCACTACTCGAGTACAAGTGCACTCTTTTATTCTAACATAGTTTTAAAGGGGTAGGCATATGATTAAATTTTCACTACTTCGTTAGTCTGTGGCCACAATCGCAACTGCTGAGCATGAGGTCCTGGTCTTGATTCCCGGGTCAAGCAAATTGTTATTGGGTTTTTCCATTAGGAATTTCTCAGTAGCAGCCATGGAGTCTGGATTTGTGAACAGTTGATGGCATTAGGCCCGCCCCCTATTACATGGGACTTAACATAACTGGCGAAATGTTGGTGTACTATTAGGTAAACCAGTGCCCCTTCAGGGATTACAGGCATGATGTTATGTTAGGTTAAATTTTTAACTTCTAGAACAGAACCTAGTATGATCATAACCTTAAAAACTAAATATTGGTAGTCACCTTTCAGCAGCCGGTTTCTGTGGCTTCTTGAGCTTATTATATTCTTGTATTATTTCAGTAAGTGAAGGCAGGCCCTTGCCACGAGGTTTCTAAAATAAAAATAAAACATTATCCATTATTATAAAACTAAGTCCTAGTTAAAAGGTAACAAGACCTTGGTTTCGATTTACGATGCCTTTAGGTTATGGAAGCAACAGCAAGTAAGGTTTCTATTGCTATCTGCAAGCTAAAATAGTTATCAAAATAGTAGCCCCCGAAACCAAGGAGGCGAAATAACAAAATGTCGCGTCGGAATAAAAATGTCGGTCGACATGTGGCGATTTAACTTCCAAAAAAATATCCTCCGAAACTTTAATCTAATTACAAGTTGATCCTGTATTATCAACAACTGCTAGGGAAGAACCTTAAAGCATGATTTTCGAGCACGTGTGATGGCCGGCCACACGTGGTTTTTGCAGTGATGATCGATGGTGGAACTTACCGCTTTCGTTTTCTTCAAAAAGTCTTGAGCTAGCGATTTATCTATATTTTGTAGAAATTGATGAACTATTGAAATAGCTTCAGTTTGCACTTCCGCGGGGACCCCCATTTTTGCAATTCTATAAACTTTAGATTTAGAAGCACGGCAACGCGACGCCGCCGATTGTCACAGAGACCGCACCGCGCACGCACAGATTCAACTACGTATTAGTGTTGCCAGTCGGCAATGTCAGAAATCATCTGAAATATAAAAAAATGTAACCTTTTTGTAGAAAAAATAACCTTTCATATTTTTTTACTGGATAAATTGATAGAATAGAAAATTAGTTGTATTGATTTACAGATACATCGATGAGTATTTGAGCACTTGCCCGCATTTTTTGATTTATTCCTATTGATCCTTTATAATAAAATTGATGCATTAAGAATTGATATGAAGTTAAACGAGTATCGAAATATCGCAAAAATATGGTCCATCAGATGCGCGCGCAAGCGCGCGTAATATGAATTCTAGTACATTTTTCCTCTCCTCTTGCCTTGAAGTCGACGACTTAGAAGAAATCAAGAATTTGTCCATTTGCTTAGCTTAGACTAAATTTATATTTTTAGTAGATTAAGTTAAAACCATGCCAAGCATAAGCACCAACACCAAAGTCATGAAAAGAAGTCAAACAAATAAAATGAATAAATCAACCACGTTATTAGTATGAAAGTAAGATACCTAATGCAATACGTGTAAATAATTCCTGTCAACGTATTCACCTTTGCGATGAACCTCAAATTCGACTCGGAAGCGTTCTCCATCTTACTCTTGGAGAGACAAGAAGAACGTTTCCGATTCGAAAAAGACGTTTCTCGGAAACGCAAATACGGCTGCTGAACCCAATACACCTAAATGATAGACTTAAATCTGACTGATAGAAAGCGATACATTTTATTAAGTAACTGGGTCGGTGGGTATTCATTACAAAAACTCATCCACATTTTGTGGATAAAACTTTAGATGAGGTAACACTACTATAATAATGTCATAATTTTTGGCGGGATTGTGCATTTTACAACACTGTTTGGCTGATAGCTCTTGTTGCCAAAGCGATAACATTTTAAAAAACATGTATCGTAGATACATTTATCAATAAAAATAAAAATTTATATATTTTTTTTATCTGTGAAAACATGAAGCCTCTTGGTTTAATCCACTGACCGCTATTATAGTACCAGGTCAGTGGTTTAATCTCAGTAACTTCTTATTTATATTACTAACTGACTTGTACCTACTTACTATTTTATTGTCTACCTAAAACCAACTAAAAAAAAAAAAACAAAGCATTCATGGTGTGTAATAGGTACCTACCTACTATATTGGTCTGATTCAAATTCATCGTTAATTATTAGTCCATAACCATACTAAAGTATATAGAAAAAATACAAAGTGAAACACACAGTAGGTACACAAAACATGTACTGTCATTGTAGATACACTTACCAAGCTTCCAGTAAAGTCCAGTAGGAAATTATGTTGTATTGTAATTAATAATCAAATCACAAAATACAAACACTAATCTTTCGGTGACAACAAAATTTGAAGTGGCGGCGCGGCGGCAAACGAACAACAACGAATGAATCCGAAGACGAAGACGAAGATCCGATCCAATCCGACTGATCAAGCGAGTGAGCGAGATACAAGTGGTGTAAGTGTGAAAGAGGAAAGAGTACAACGTGTTGTTCCAATAGAGACAGCTATGATTGGGTATGAGCACTTTGCCATTAACTAGGGCTTCATAGGTTTTTGTTCTACTACTGCTAACGAAGCTTACCAACAACATGAACAAAATTCTAAAACGAGCGTTCCGTTTCACGTTGCTTTTATGTAAAAAATTAAAAGTTATTTCTACAAATCCCGAAAAATCACCTACAAGTAACCTTTTCATTAGTGTAACCTAAAAGTAACCAATGCAGTTGAAAAATCACCTAAAAGGTTACAAAAGCAACCTTCTGGCAAGACTGATTAATTCTCGAAGGGAGTATCGTACATGGCAACTATGGTGGCAAGAGATAACGCAAGAAAGAAGCAGTGTTACCATTTATCAACTATTGCTGCATTATTCAGACCAGCCGGCCGTGTCGGATTATATAACGCTGTCTTATTCCTCTTTGTTTATAATGTAATGATTTCTATGAACATTTTTATTTTGTAAGTGTTATTATGTAATTTTATTTGATTATTGGTATTAGGACTATGTGGGATTTTTTGTCTGTTTATTCTTACTATTGTCTGGCAGTTTGAGTACCTACTTTAAGCGACTTACACAAATGTTATTTCTTTGGTATTGAGTTTCTTGAGATAAGCGTCGAGCTATACGATAACTGACAAATGCTTGCACTGGCTGGACAGGTCCATTCAAATCTGTGTGGTTCTTTCTTCATCTGCATAGTCCTCATGTGAGTTTATTAAGATTATATCTGGACCTTGAAACAGACTATGACCTCTGAGTTTGTTTCGGCTGTTTCTTCTCAGAGTAGCCAGGTACGAAACACTGCCCTCATCTAGTTTAAAAATAGAAGACGTGTAAAAGTGTTTGTAAAAACCTATTTGAAAAATAAACATCATTTATCATTTATGCGACCATAATAAAGAGGTTTGAATGGTTTTGCTTGACCAACTTCTACCATTTTATTCGATTTTCAAAATATTAATCATTAATTTGCTAGTCTGTAGGTGTATTTGCACCATTTAAGGTTTACAGGACCTGCAGCAGACGCCCCAGCACAACCCACTGTGCTAGGAAGTTTGGATGGCGAAAGATTGACAATGTTTTTGCATTTCACATCAGAGGTCTACTCAACTACCAAGGCATTATGCCTGGTCACACCGTCGTTAACGTCGTCTGGTCTCTTCCCATCGTCCTGTGCCAAGCCATTGGGTGGCTTATAAAACATCAGGCACCCCGGCAGTGGCAAGAGTCCGCCGCACCTTATGTCGCACCCATCTACATGCGACCTACTCAAACACTGAGACTCCACATGCATAACATGCACTCGGTGCGCGTCGTGTTCTAAGTTAATATAGGTTCGACACGCACCGCTCCACACAAACACGGCTCTACAAGCAACTATACTCACACGATGAATGTACGGCGCGGGCTCGCAATTCTATCGCTTACATGAGCGGTGTTACACAAGTACATTGCCGCTCACACACACACACACTACGGCCCCCCTGCCTGGCGCGCAATCGGCTCGACCTGAGAGCGTTGACAGGCGGGGGTCAATAGCCTCAGTAGGGGCGCCTGAGCCACCTCTGTCACCGGTCGTCACCCGCTAGGCCTCCTCCGGGTAACCGGAGTTCTCACCTGGCGGTGACAGACCGCCGAGGTGGCGTGAAGCAAGCGGCGCTCCTACCGAACACTATTGCATACACACATAGGCAAGCTGCGTGCGCGTACTTGCCTTTGGCCGCGCCTATATGGCCACCATAGTGAGAGTGCCTGTAGTTGAGGGCACACCATGACCCCGCGGGACTAAGGACGCAGTCCATAACCCGCCAGCAGCGACTTCTCGAGGTGGCAAGAGTCTGCAAAAGCACGACGGATGATGTCATTAATGCTAGCGTGCTGTGCTATCCTAGTATTCACAAGCGCTTCGATTCGATTTTGATTTGGAAAGTCATTGGTCTCTTTCTTTTTGGCACAACGAAAGCGAGCGAAATAGACATACAACTTTCCGAATTTAAATCGAATCAAAGTTCGTGAATACGGGGGCTGCACTCTTGCTGGAGGAAAAGCCATGGTGTACGAGGTAGTTTACATTAACACCGATTTTTTTGTATTTGAATGACATAGTTACATATTGAAAGGACAAGATTTATTTATTTATTTATGATAGGTAACTGGTAGATGCAGCGTTAGTTCCAATAACATACCAATTAAATATAAATTCATGAAACTCTATACCAAAAAGGAAATGAAATTAAAACTTGGCACTGCCCCCGTATTCACAACGCTTTGATTCTATTTCGGAAAGTCGTATGTCTATCTCGCTCGTTTCCATAATGCCAAAAAAAGATACGACCACGGGTGAACACCGTGTCTGATCTGCAATTTGCTGAAATGAAATATTGCCGGCTACCTCAGCGCATTGTACCCCTAAATGGTGTCATTTACATGGAATTATTAAATACAACGACAAACCGCGCTGTATGAGTACCTACCTATCTATCGATCGATGATTACGAATTAATCGACTTACGACGATTTGGCAGATCGGATTTTTACAATAGGAAACGGCACAATTTACCATTTCTAGAGAGCACTTGTTTGCGATGTTAAACGATACGCAATGGCGTCTGTCGGCGAATGAACTATGTAGTTCTATAATATAATGCATAATGACCTTATGGCCAATGTACTTTGGCAGAAGGGTTGGTGCAGCTATGCCAACTCTAGAGATTGTTCCTCTATGCACAAGGCGGACATGTTCTATGTAGTTTTGTATCACTTTAGTTCCATGGACTTAGTATATTCTAAACTGTAGTTTTCTCATCCGCCACATCCATTTAGTTCCATGTTGGACTGTATGTCTGTAAACTCTCATTCTTTTCGTATGGGTGTAATCTGTGTACCTTTTCGTAACCGAACTGATGTATTATATTTATGTGATGACAAGTAGCTGCACCGATAACTTTGGTTGACGATTTATTTTATGAATTTTGTTTCTACTTTATCTTAATAATTGTAGTGTTTAAGTAGGAAGGAATGTGAACGAGCAGTCATCACCAATAGTGTACATACTAATTAATATCGTACTTATCAGAAGTTACTTAGTGGATTGCGATGTGGGCTGACATGTTTCTAAATGTTTGCTTTGTCGATGTCCAATGTGATCGCGAAGAAAATCTGTGAATGTTATGTAGGCTCAATTGAGCATTAAAATATAGTATACCACAATGCCTGTCCAGCAAATTAATGTGAAAAACTCGTCGGATATTGAAAGTTGGGAATGGGGAGGTGGATGTGGTCGAGAGGTGATACGTACGGGGTCAGGGAGCAGCCGCACGTCATGTAGCAACTCCAGTGGAGATATTTGCCGCATATGTCATTGCGAGAGTGAACCTCACAACCCTCTACTAGCACCATGTTATTGTTCAGGTCAGTGGAAATAATTATTTACATTTTAAAAGTACCTACCTCACCAAGAAGTCCTACACGTAGCGAAGATAAAGCGAATTACACAGCTGTTCTCTGTTTATATAATGTTATTTGACACAGTTAAATATATTTAAGCCCAGAAAAGAGCCAATTATTTTGAAGGGCAAATGTTGAGACGATAAGAATGATTGAAAATCAATACCATTAAAATAAACAAGATAAACAGTGTGTGATACTTGAAGTTTAGCAGATAATAATTATTATCTCTAAAACTAGCTATTAGCATACTATTTACTGTAAACATTCATTCATGAGTTAAATACACCAATCAAGTATACTTCTTTACTTACTCATTTATTTATGCTTAAACTCAAAGTGATACCTAGAAAAGGGGTTTATAATTTTATTATTACATTCTACTAAAATTCTATAAATAGTAAGAAGACTAGGCATCCTGAGTTACACACTAGTAGTATCCGTTTAAAATAAAATCAATAAAGGAAAATTTATAACATAATTCCACTATTAAGGTAAATAGTGAATACATGATTTCCTATTATTTTAGAATCAGTAGCAACAGGAAAATCTCATGAGAACTGTAGAGTTTTCCCAATAATGTACATTTTAATTGCATATATTTGTGTAAATTATGTATATTGCATTTAATTACAATAAATTATCCTCTTGTGACAAAGCTGACATGTTTTCTTCTATGTAAATTGAAATTTTTATGGTCTACATAATAAAGAATATACTATTTATCTGGCAGGTTTATAACTTGTTTAGTTTTAAATCTAATAATAAGTTTGTGTAGTTTCATTTGACAATTAGCAGTGTTTAAAGTTACTGCAATGGTCAGTACTACAGCTTTATACACGGCTCTGTTAAATTACAAATAGCATTTTTTTTTATTTCCTTTCTTATCTACATTGTTTATTTATTGAGAACATTCTTGTGAATGTTTTAAAGTTATTGGATCCATAATCCAATATCCATTACATTATGCAGTGTTAAAATGTATAATTAAATATTCTTAATATGAGTAACTTTATGAAAAGAAACATTCTGAAAGGCCTGGTTCTGTTTACTTGAAACTAGTATGAGTCATTCCCGGTAACTAATTTTGTTATTAACTTTTATGTAAATGTGATGTTAGTTTTTTTTAAGGAAAAGTAAATTTATTTCTCAAAAAACTTAATATTATTTTACAGAAAATAGTTTGGCCGTATTAATCTATACTAATGTTATAAAGCTAAAGAGTTTGTTTGTTTAGTTGAATGCGCTAATTTCAGGAACTATCGGTTCGAAATGAAAAATTCTTTTAGTGTTGGATAGCCCATTTATCGAGGAAGGCTATAGGCTATAAAACATCACGCTGCGACCATTAGGAGCGGAGCATTCATCAAAAATGTTATGCAGACGAAGTTGCGCCGGTCAGCTAGTTTCTAATAAATGGATGCTGCCACCGCAACCGAAATAGGCAATGCCTGTATTTCGGTTTCCAGTGCCTTTTCCCCTCAACATTTTAACAATAAAATGCCAACAAAGCAAATAATTATGGTTGGTTGAACTACTAATTAATTTTGAAAAACTTGTAACTATCTTAAATGTAACATTATCTAAGTTAGTATAAGTGTGTAATGTCATATATTGTAGACTACTGATTCTATTTATGTATATCTATGAACAATAATAAATTCAAGCATAACCAACTACATAGATATGCTAAATTGCAAAAGTAAGTAATTTTTTTTCTTTAATTTTTTTAACTTTTTCTAAGTAAGTACATTAATTGTAAATGTGGTATATAATATATAGTATGTTACAGAAATGTTTATATGCAGGACACATTCCGCCACATAAAAATAGCATGTTAAAAACTAATTTTACATTACATAAAAATAAACACCATACGTATCTACACTGGACCGTAAATACACCGGGCCACCCGCTACCTTGGAACTCTGATTTGATTTTCTCAAAAAGTATAAAACTTACAACTATCATAGTTATACATACAGGAAGTGCTTGCGAAATGATCCAGTCTCTAGGTATCGTCTGTAAACTCGTTGCACCGAAGATCTGTTGATTCGAAGTCTTCGAGCGACCTCACGTTGCGCAACGCCTGCTTGAAGTAGTGCTACAGCTTGAGCTGCTTCCTGAGGTGTCGTATCCATTATTGATCGGGCGCTGTCAGTTGTGACTGGTCATCTCTTGGTTGCCACGGTTTATTTGAACTAATTATTTTGTTTTTTTAATTGCCTTTTTTTTGTACTGTGGACACTTTTAACGTGCACGTCTTGCTACATCGTTCTCACATAATGTACCATCTCTACAAGAATGATGTATCCAAGATTTTTTGTAAAAACATTATCATTTAAAAGAGTGTCCATGGCAAAATAAATAATATAATTTGAATACTCAGAATAGATTTTTTATGATTTCTGTCTACTATTTATTTTTATTTACTGATAACAAACTTAGCATTGTAAATAATTGGTGTTTATGCATTATTTGGATGAGAAACATAACATGTATGTGTTCAATACATCAAAAGAGCTATTAGAATACAAAATATTAAATTCCCCACACGCTGGAAGAAGTGTCCATACACCTGCATTTTTCTTAGTGGTCGTCTTATGTTCACCACTGATACTGCAATGTATGTTTTTAACTACAGGAAAAAGTTATCTAAAATTACCTACCCTAGATTTGAAAAGAAGAAAATATATAGTTAAAATTCTGAGAAATGGGATGAGGAAGAATGCTTGGATTAAAAAAAAAAACTATATTTATTTATTAATTAAACTTCATGTACAATAGCGATACATAGGCGGACTTAATGCCGCAAGGCATTCTCTACCCGTATACCAGTATACGGGTAGAGAATGCCTTGCGGCATTAAGTCATTAAAATCTTTCATTAAAGTCATTAAAATCTTGAATTGTTTTAAATGATCAGTTGATCATTTAAAACAATTCAAGATTTTGACCCACGTAAAATGTTCAAACAAGTTGGAGAACAGGCTTGAGAATATTATTTCTACAACCAATTAGGATGCAACGTATTCTACGTTGTATTGAAGGTTAAACATAGTATTTTCACAAGTACTTAGGGAAACTACTTGTGACATTGACATAGTCTGACAATATCATTACTTTGCTAAGTTGTGATATGTTTGCATGAAAAAAACTTACTTGCAAACTATAATATGCTAATAAAAAGTTATTGCAATAACTGCAAATTTTTAGACATAGGAAGACAAGCTAAAATTGCACTTTTCTGGTTTACTCTAAAGAGTCTGTTGCAAACTATTTAAATTATAATACTCTACCTGTGTAATCCACATACATATTGAAATAAAAATAACTTGTTACGTAACTTAAGTGTTTATATATTTATTATGTTGAGTATTAATTATAATTTAATGATATGTGTTGTTACAGGAAGTTTGAAATATGTTCATCAGAGCTGTTTACAGCAGTGGTTGACTGCATCGGAGACAAGGTCTTGTGAACTCTGCAAGTTTAACTTTATCATGCACACCAAAATAAAGCCATTTAATGAGGTACACATCAACAATTTATTTTCATTCTTAGTTAACCAGCCGTTTTATCAAGTTCTTGTTTATATAATGAATGATCTTCATTTCCGTTTATTAAACCAATTATAAATAGTTATGGCCCCTTAGTGGGTTCAAACAATATAAGATGTACACTCAACTAAAGACTCAGTATATATTATGAATATTTATATTGGAACCACACTGCCAATATACCCTTTTATTGTTTGTATTATGCTTGGGACACCCTTAAAGAAGAGATGTTAATGACTTGATTGCTCTGCTTACAAAGTTACAACATTATTTAAAAGTAGTTGCAATTTGCAAGATAGTATAAATAGGTAGATTTATATATCTTTTACTGTACTTTAGAAGTTTAGATACGAAAAGAAGAGGAAGACCTAAGAATATTATACAAAAATTCTATAGTTTTTAGTTTTTTTAAGCTTGATATTTTGGTAATTTCTTGGTGTTTATTCGACTTACACAACAAAATAAGCCTTAAGTCGTAATGCTATGTAAGTATGATATGAGTGGTGTTTGTTTCCAGTGGCGTCTTCTAGAGATGTCGGGCGTGGAGCGCCGCCGGTTGTGCTGTGCAGTGCTGTTCCATTGCGTGGCCGCGCTGTGCGTCATGTGGTCACTGTTCGTACTTATTGAACGAGCCGTGGAAGAGGTCAATCGCGGCATGATCGGTATAAAGTCATGAAATATACACCATACACTTGCACTCCTTTTTCCCATGGAAACTTCAGAACACCACCTGCTACGATCCTTACATGAAGTATATTTTGCTTCTAAAATATACCACACATTTATTTGATAATTTCAAGAATTCACTAGTGTTGAGAAGATTAATGCGAGTTCCTTACGGCAGTTAGTACGGTAGTACAAAGTATCACCTACATTCGTTATGAAAACCATTGGCAGTTTGCTTAGCCTAGCCATATGCGAGAGCCAACAATAAAAAAAAACAATACCATTTATTAGAACCAATTAATTACTACCCAATCAAGGTTAAGATATAAAAATATACATACATAAATATGGAAAGAAGACAAAATGCAACAGCATAATGTGATTATTTTATTCACGTAAAGGTCACGGTCGACCAATACACGTGGTATCCTATTTACGATTATCGATCCAGCTGGATGGCCATAATTTATTGCATGTAATATAAAAATGTAACTATTATGAAGGTTAAATAATAATTTATAGCATTTTTAATATCCTAATTAACTGTGAGTAATACTAATTATCATTTTCGTATTCAACACTAAATGTTTTTTGGTGAATACACAGTAATTTATTTTCGTGTCCAAACAATTGTGATATGTATATTATTTAGTAATATCCAAAATGAATTTTAACATTTTGATACAAGTGGGGACACTTTGTGATTGCAGCTCAGGCAGAACTCGGCTGTTATGGAACCGAGAACTGCAATGCAATAATAATGCAATGAAGGAAGTGTATTGAAAATACGAAAACTGACTTACTTTACTAAGTCCAAAGTGGTTCAATTTCTATAGTCATCGGTGATGGTTTTCGTTTTAATGTCAGCAAAGAGGAGCATGCCTGTATAGGCCTTAATATTTTATGTAAATCTATTTAAATTGTGTTATAAATAGAAAAATATAATAAACATCACTATTTATAAAATTATGATATGGATATATAGATATGATGAATAAATTAACATTTATTTATTCGTGTTTTAAATTCATGACTTAGAATTTTCCGTTTTATATAAGGCTGTTTTGCGGCTTGTTATTTTATTTCTTCGGAACTGTTTTGAAAAACGACGTTTGATACACAAGTTTGCCCACTTGTATCAAAATGTACTATTGCATGATTACTAGTTTATGATAAAACGATGACATGTTTCAGCATGGCCTTTTTGGACAAAATTGGTAGTAGTAGCTGTGGGATTCACTGGCGGCGCAGTTTTTATGTATATACAATGCCGTCAATATCTTCATCTATGTAATCGCTGGCGAGCTCACAACAGGTATTTCTTGTATTGTCTTTATATAATCATATATTTTTAGTGTTAATAATTTCCTTTAAAATATTAATTTTGTTTAGGATATTGTTAATCCAAAACGCGCCCGAGAAGATACCGATCGGCGGCGGGTCCCCGCCGGTGCGCGTGAAGCGGCGCGAGCGCTCCGCGCGTGGCCAGGTCGTCGCCAACATCGAGCCGCCGCCGCCGCCCGCCGCCTACCACGAGGAGGACGAGAGCGGCGGCTTCGAGACGTACCGCGGCAACCCGCACCGCCGCCTGTCGGCGCTGGCCGACGAGCGCCTGCGCGCCGAGCCCGACGAGCGCCGCTACTCCGACACGCGCCTGGCGCCGCCCGACGCCGAGGTGAGTGCCCGGCCTCCCGCCGCCCGCCGCGCCGCGCGCTCTGACCGCTCTCGTGTGTCCAGGGCGGCGTGTACCACATCAGCGTGGACCCGCTGGAGGCCGACATCCGCTCGCTGCTGGCGCTGGAGGCGCGGCGCGCGGCGCGGGCGGCGCGCTCGCTGCCCAACCTGCGCGCGTCGCGCGAGTCGCTGCTGCCCGCGCCCGCGCCCGCGCCTGCGCCCGCGCCCGCGCCCGCGCCCGCTCCCGCACCCGCCGCCTCCTGAGGCCCGCTGCTTCTGTACCCGGACGACACGGTGTACTAGCGCCGCCCGCCGCCCGGAGTGCTGTGCGTGATGCGATGTGGTGTTGCGTGTACATAGTAACATGGATTATTGTAAATAGTAATTATCATAATAATAGTTCAGGCGCCGCTCGTTTAAAGCCACCGTTTGACCGCCCGTTAGATACTTATTCCTTATCCTTGCATTTTATACCATTACGTCCATATGTGTACATAGCGTTAACAAATTTTACTCCATGTTTTTTTCGTAATAGTAACATAAGTACCTAATTAAGATTTGATAGTAGACAGCTTGCAAAATATAAATAGTGGGTATAATAACTGTTGCCAGAGGTAATCATAATTAAACTAGTAAAAAAATATCCATGTATTTTAAATCCAACTATATTTAATATTGTAAAGATCTCCAGCCTTCCAAAAAGCATTTCATTTTTCAGCATCTAAGTAACGAGTCGGTGACTTAATGTTAGATCGCGATGCAAGTGCCGCGAGGTCGAGAGAATTTCAGCTCATTTAGTTATCATTATTATACTAATATAAAAGTTTAGGATCCTAATAAATCTGCTAGAGTAACCAAATTAGATATTTGCGAGTGACGGTGTTGTCAAAAACTGAAGTCCATTTCCAAAGTTTCAACTTTTCCAAATATAAATTATTGCCTACTAGTGTGTTTGTTTTGAAACGTAACAACTTTCACACACTGAATCCACAATATGCAAATTACGAGTCTGCAGTTCTGTAATTGCGAATTATGAAAACCTTTTAATTCGCAAAACGTTGAATGCAATATTTTTGTAATAATTAAACATATAAAATTGCTATAGATTACTGAAAGAAGATCTCAAATAAGCCGCTTTAATATACAGATAATTGCAAGGCTTTGGGATCGGATAAAATTGAAGTTAATAATGTTCGAAGACTGCCAAAGTTAGACCCCTAGACCATAACTGTTTTATATTGCTTGAATCAATTAAAGGCTAAAAAAATGTTGTAACTCAGATAAATGAAAAATATGTAGATTCGCAATATGTATCAGACTCGGGTCACTTACAACAAACTTTTTCAATGTGTCGATATTAAAAAGTGAAATCTTTGAATCAGGTCCATAAAAATACGATAGTCAATCTTCTAAGTGTATTGAAGAAAAAGATTAACGAAAAGCCCAATATCTACCGTAAGCGTCAATTAGGGGGTGCTGTTACAAGAACCAGAACAATTTTATTGTAAAACGGTTTTTCGAAATATGAAACGATAGTTTAAAATTGACTTTCCCTAGAATTCTCTAAGGACAGTTGGGCACCTGTCCCACCGCTGACGATAAGCGATAAGCTACTAGCAGTAGAGTGACCAACGAGAAACAAGTTGTATGTTTGGGAGAGTTCTTGTCGATAGTGTGAACATTTAGCGAGCCACTATTAATGTAAAGAGTCGAAAGAACAAAAACGCACTAACCTTACCCACGTATTATTTAAAAAAAAACAGCCGTTCCATACATTTTGAACGTACAGTTTTAAAACTACATAACGTTACGCCTGTAATCCCCGAAGGGTTGGGCAGAGGTGTACCCAATTATAGTACACCCACATTTCGCCAGTTATGTTTAAGTCCCATGTAATAGGGGGCGTGTCTATAAATTTCTATGTGGGTGTTCAGAATGTTTGTGCGTCGTTGTCCCTTCTACCCTGTATGTATCTCTGACACGTGACCGTACATCTATATTGTACTTTTCTTGAGCGAGAAAATAGTCAAAGACATTATTGCCAAAAATATTACAAAAACGTTATACATTGGCAAAGTCTGTATCTTGGGCACTAATACAGATCGAGGGTTTACCATTGGAAGAAGTTAAAACATATTCGGTGCAGAAAACATAAATTAAAGTCAATGGCTATTAGCAAGCTGCTTCCTCGTCGGCGGTGGGGTAGGTCTAGGGCATGCGGAACCCGGTTTTGGCCCCATAGTAAAACCCGGGATTACTCGGGTCGCATGCCCTAGGCAGGTCCCTTAGGCCGAGATTAAGCTTTGGTATCTGAACATGGACGTGGATTCGCGAACTAAAATCAAGAAAAAAAACGGTTGTCTGTAAAGTCGGTTTACTGACGATAGTTGAACGTGACAACGTCACCGATTGTGCCTCTTTATCGCTCGTTTCGCGCTCTCACTTGCACTTCACTTCAAGCCTTAAATGGAACCCCTAAGAGCGAGGTAACGCCGCATGAGTCATGTTTTTTCGTGCGTGCAGCCGGCTCCATCGAATTATAAGACGTTGTCACGTCAAAAACCGCGTCCACGTTCTATGGAACCTATCAAAAGTTAATAAACGTTACTAAATACGTAAAACGTTACTTAATAGTACTTCAGCTTAAATCAGGGCGGCTAATATAGAATGCACCCGGCGAGTCTCCTTCACGGCCATCGCTCTCCTGCGTTGACGCTTATTGTAGGTTATGTTATCATTGATAACCCAATCCCAATTGGTGATAACTTATCATCACTTATTCGGTTTTATTAAAGAAAATTAACAAAAGGTACTTCAATAAATGTATGTCCTTAATAATTGATAAGCAGAGTGGATATTTGTGATGATGCAATATGTTATGGAGATCTTGAATTCTTATTTGTTACATGGTTATTCATTATTGCCCACTTTGTGTTTATTCACCCGTCGTTTTTTGTTAACAAATGTTGAAAAGACCAACCTATTCACATTTTTTGTGTAGACTACTGCTTTATGATTTAACACCTCGAAAATAAAAGCGACATGGAAGGGTCAAATTGAATTAAAGTTTTAAAATATAGAATCTCAACGAACTGCAAACTAAACGTCCAAGAAGCTCTCTTTAAAAATAAATATTTTATTTTTGGGAAAATCGTTTGGCAGTTTGTGTTTGCTACAAAACACTGTCCCGTAATGCACCGCAGTGTTGCTTAGACGGCCGAGTCATTATATGCCCCAATAATAATATATACATGTCAGCTCAATGAATGTTTTAGTTGATTTCGCTCATGTTTGAGAAGACCGTCTTTGAGCACAACATTACATTAAAAGTGCCATATGCCACATGCCACTGGATAGAGCCATGAATTCGTTTGTATTTCTGGATTATTTCATTAGGTAAAGCTTACTTTTATGTTCTTGCAAAGCTTCCGGGCGGAATGTCACAATCGCGAGATAAAAATCATGATTGAGCCATGTAAATGTGGATAGTTTATCGATTTTTACCATTTGGATACAAGGTTTAGGGCATGTTTTACAATGTCCGCATACGCGTGTAGGTAACGTAACTGCCGGTTAACATAAAAAAGGAGTAGAATTTGAATGAAAATATCCCCCAAAACTTATCAAATGTAAGGTAGGAGGAGGTGTATCAGGTCATAAGATTTCAATTCGAGTTTTTCAAATTCCCGCCGATGTGTAAATACACTGTGTTATAAATAAGTATCCTCTAAAACGATTAATTTGATATACGAAAACTAATCTAGTAAAACTATTGCTGTCTCATGAGATTCAATGTTTTCGATTTGTTAATATTAAAAATCAAAGTGCAATAGTCGCTACGTATACGAGCGAGCCATTTTCAAAGAGGCTCATATTATTGAACTTATAGCGGCCCGAAAATTAGTAAAGATAACTTGAAGTAGGAACCGTTTTGTGAACTGTCATCATAAAATGATGTTCATTTCGGTTTTATAGTTTTTACTGACAATATTGTATATTCAGCACTGTCTGTGCGTTTAGTTAAGGAATTAATTTAAATGTTGACTTATTTTTAATTCCCCTCACTAGAAAGAAAAATACAATAATTAATGGTAAACACAACCATGACACCAATCTGATGATCTGTTTGTGTTTTAAGTGTCCCAAGGTGTCCATCTCAATCAATCCACACATGCTAGCATTATTGTAATTTTTAAATTATTGACTATTATTTTGGTCTTAGGCTTTTGTGTCTCGTTGACATATAAAAATTGTGTTTAGTGCACAAATAAGCACACATACGAATATCATGTTGTTTTCAAGTCTGAAATATGAATCCTTTTGAGTTTTAAAATGGTGCCATGTCTCATCCTTTTTATTTCTTCCAGTAAAAGTTTCCCCCACTAGTAACAGTTTTTTAGTTTAATCTCTATATCATAAACGGCTTAACGTTATCATCATCGCTATCACTTAGATCCTAAAATAAATAACATTATTGAGGAAATTATTCCTTTTGTTAGCCATACATAATTGGCGATGTAACTACTAATTACTATAGTTAGCCGAGTAACTATTATAATTTATTTACGTTTGATTACATTGGACATAAGTACTGCCAGTTATTTAATGAGTTTAAAATAAAACTGGAGTCTTTTAGTGAATATATTAATTAAAAAGTAAACATCGCTAATTGAATTTTAGATAGATAGTGTTTAAATAAAATAGTTCGGACTTTGGTGCTAAATAAAAAATGAATATCAGTCCAAAATTAGGTAACATATAATTTTAGTGTGACGAAAATAGATGGAGACATGTCATAAAGTCGTTTTTTGTTCTGTTATGGCAATGTGTACATTCCAAGATTCTAAAGCCGTGTCCTAATTTAATCGATCGTTGCGTAAGTACGATCTTCGCATTAATTTTGTTCGACAAACCCGAAAGTATCGGTGCACCTACACATGGCCGTCTGGTTCTGATTTTACGGACAATTGAGTGACAAATAATTGCGACGATCGCTTATATTAGGACACGGTGTAACACATGTGCATTCACTTTTATGAGAGTCGTGCGATCAACGAGCGTGACTTTATTTTTATATGATACTCTAAACATAAACACCGGACCGTTTATTTTTACGGCATATTAGTGTGCCATAACTATGCATTTCACTTATTTTAATTCTCTTAGTATCAACATTGAAAATACCTTGATTTCCGTATGAATTTTCGATACAAATCTAAATACTAGTCGTTTTCATTGTTAAAATATATTTGTATATACACTGCAGTTCGATACTTTCCTGTTTCTGTTAATATTTAAAAGCAATTGTCTGTTTTGTCTCAATTTTATTAGCAATTTTACTCTTATTAATTACTCTTCATGTTGTATATTGTAAATTAATTGTATAATGGCTAATAATAACTAAAGTATAATGATGAACGGTCAGTCTGTGGTAAGTAAAGATAGGCGATGTTTTCTAGGGTGCTTGGAGATGTTTTTCAATGTTACATGCAAGTTACGCACTTAATTTCGTGTACTTACGTTGTGTTTACATATCACATATTATAAAATCGAAGTTTAAGGACTAACGCTCATGTAAATATTCGCTTGGAAATTATAAATATTCGATCTCAAAGCTTGTAACATGTATTTCATCTCCATGAGTCTTCGCGTGCTATGCTTAATCCAAAGAATTTGTTTCGAAATTAATGTAAAGTAGTGCCTTATTTGATGTTCTTTAAACCTTTTTATTTTGTTCAATGACTTAGATTGTGCAACATTATTTAATGGCTACTTGAGTATTTGTTTTGTTTGTTTTTCTTTGGAGCCATAGCGACTACTATTTATGAAGGTGCTCGCAGAGTTACGCTCATGATGACCGATATGAAAACCATTTATTTAATTAGATGTAATTGTCATAGCACGGGACGTCACCCTTGTCTGTATAATGTGATTTGTGATATAAGTTATTAGTGTTATTTGTTTGCTCAAAATTACTTTCTCCTTTCGATCTGTGTACTTATGGTTCATGAAATTTGTAAGACTGTATTTTATTTTGTTGTGTAAACATCGTTAGTAAACTTCGGGTTATGAATATAGTTATTTTGAAATTAATCTTGTTGTTATTATTTACCTACCTCTTAGTCTGTATGTAAAGTCAGGGAAAATGATTGCTTAGCATAATTAAATAATTGATTAACAACTCTGAGCAGACGAGGTCTGTCAATTTACTAAACAATTAATTTCCCTATCTGTACTTGCAATAAAATAAAACAAGTTAATAAATAAAAATAAATTATTTATTTAAGGTTGATCGAATTTCATTCTCGTAGGTACGACCGGAGCTCGGGTCGCAGTGACTAGACTGTACACTCAACATTTCTCATAAGTATTCATAAACAATATATTTCTGTTCAAACAGAAAATCAACACTTAGTAATAAACATTACATTTCTACTTAATGTAAATATAAATTATATCACTAATACTCGAGTATTAGATAAATTAAATCCACCGAAAAATAATATTACACACTGCCAGGAGCATTATTATAATAGCTTCCTAAAATTAATATTGTTAGTCTTATTCGTTGCTAACCCAACAAGTCATAACGTCTATTATTGCTTGGCGCCTTTACCTAACCGCCGTAAAACCGTTGTTAAAAATCAGTCCATTCTTGAAATGACAAACTGCAATGAAATTTTGATATCAGTCTACACGGAACGCAAGATACGATTGCGTAGTGTGACTGTGGATGTTGTCGAAAGTGTCATATACGCTTATGACTTAAGTTATTGACACGTAGGTCGTGTTTCGTTTGTAATTGTTTGCCATAATGGTTCGGATGTGCGCTATGACGGCAGGTAGTATGTCGGAGGGTTGCGTCGCTAGAAATCAGTGTCGCCGAGTACGTGGTACATGAGGCGCTTGAACGAGTTCGACTGTTGGATGTGCTCTTCGTGTAAGGAGTTCACCTGAAACAAAATAATAGAAGATAATTTTCTGCTCAACAATTTGTATGGACGACCACTTAGGTGGCTTTACCACTTTGGACAACAATTCACAATACATTGAAACTTTTCTAACGTTGAAAATATCCGTCATTTGAGACCTAGTTAAGACTTCATAAATGCATATCAGAGGGCAACTCTGAGCACAACCATATTATTTAAATATATATAAAAATCACATGATATTGTTTTCTTACACGCTAATCTCCGAAACCACCTAATCGATTTCAATGAAATTTATGATTGTGTGTAGTTGATTCCAGCTTGAAAGATAGGATAGTTTTGGACCCGGAAGCAGGCGCCGTGCGAAGCAGGGGCGAGTCGGTAGTTATACTATACATAACAGATCTAATTATGCGCTTCGGGAATCGTCTATGTTACGAAATACGAAGGCTGTCATCCTCAATAAGATCTAATAATGGTGGTGTTATACTCGTGGAACCATGGAAGTAATTGCCTGTTTTGTATTACCAAATTATAGATTAACAACTTTGCAATTCCAAAAAGCTTTATAAAACTTGAGTGACAAACGACGATCTACCAATTGGATCGACGACCGGAGTTGGTCACCTGACAGAATATTTTGCACAAACGCGGAACGATAGTGTATTATTACAAAGCGCGGCTTGTCAAAAGTTAGAACTTTGTCTCTGGTCTAATTCAGAAATATGAAGATTACAATAAGATATAAGACTACTACTTATTGTATTTACTGTTTTTTGTGCGCATGTCGAAGGTACTTACGAAGGTCGGTTGTTTTCCTTTCGGCTTCTCTTCAGGCTTCGGTCTCGGAATTGGCGTTGGCTTCTGAAATCATTAGTTTTGTTGTAGGAATTCACATGATTTGACTCTTGCAAGTGACACTATGGGCTGGTAAAATAATACAGTGATACATTTTCTTTTCAAAATCAATGAGATCAATTCCCAGCCGGAAAACAATAATTCTCAAAAAATGAAATATGAATGCAGTTTTTGTTTTCATTAGTGGCGGATCCTGTGTCTTCACACAGTAGGTAGACAGTAACATACATTATTGATGTTTGAACAACATTATCAAAAGGGCGCTGTTGGTAAATTATGAGTATTTTTTGCCACTGCATATAATTTTGGATTTTCTGATCTAAGAACATAAAAAAAGTATATGTTAGCCTTCGCTTGACGTACCTTGTTGAGCGGCGCGGTGAACACCTTGGTGGTGACGGGCGTGGGCACCTCGCGCACGACGTCGCCCAGCCCCTCCTCCTGCAGCGCGCGGTACGTCTCGGACTTGGCGGGGTCGTACGGCGTGGGCTTGTGACTGTGCGCGAGTCGGCCGGGGGGGCGTTAGGGTTTAGTCGGTTAGCGGGCGCAACACAATAGAGAGAGAACACATTAGATACGACTCGTACCACGTTAGAGGGACGCGGAAGCGGTTAGTACGAACGGAAGTTTAGTTTTGTTTTTTCAGGAAGGAGAGGTCGATAAAAATACTAACATTAATTATGTAGAACAAGTTCCTCTACCTTAAATATATTATTTAGTTCGTTTATATAAATAGAGTATAAATAACTTAACAACTACTTTGTGTATAGTGATCGCCACACTGTGGTCACACAATGTTGTCGCGTGAACGTGTGGCGCTTGAGGAGCGCATTCGTGATAGTTCGGCACTCCTGCGAGTGTAGCAACATGTCGACGTCGGCACCATGCAACACGATAAGAACTGAGCGTGGAGTCAAAGAGACCAAGTTGGCAAGATACGAAAAGAGCAAATAAAAATAAAATAAAGCATTAATGCAACATGAGGATTGGCGTCGACTGTTGTTTTGGCGGCGTTCTAGTAAAACACTTGCCTCTTGACAACGTGCGGCCGCCCGTAATGGCCGTTAGCGCTAAGTGAGCAGAGAAATACTTCATTATTGTTTGAATATAACACCTACGCTATGCCTCCGCTGTATTTGTATTTGCAACTTTTGATATAACGGGTATTAAACCACACTGAAAATTCTATTTCTGGAAATGTCATCAAGTCTTGTTTGACTGTATTGTATTGCGTTAAAGCATGGGATATTTTGTTTCATATTATCATAAGAAATTAAAGAAAACGTATTTACAGAAATTCCGTCACATTGACAAGTGGATTTTGTTATGTAACGTTGGCTTTGGCTTTCGTCCAAGATGTTTAAATTCATTGCCAAGATATGTTTAGTGTGAGATGACTGATGCTAGATTTACTTAACACTACGCTGTCTGTTAGCCCGTATTATCCCACCGCTGGGTAGAGGCCTCTTATATTTTTTCCAAATCATTAGATATAGAGTCAGTGTGGACCAACTTAGTATTTTTTTATTAAGTGTTTAACTATTGAACTATTTTTTTAAAATATCAGTGCCTATGCAGATACTCACGGCAACGGCGATGTCTGTTGCCTGATCGAGTTAGCGATGTTCTGTTCCGAGTATAGATGGATGGGGGAGTTGAACTGCTTGTGCGACACCTGAAGCGATACGAATAATCATTTAGCATAACTTACTTATTTATATTACTTGACAGTACAATAAAGTGTGAGAGAGCAGCTACAAGATCTCATTCTGAATAAGTTAAAACACCAATTGTTTTACAGTTAACAGATAATTTTCAAAGGAAAGGATTTAGCAATGTAAATTTTAGAATATCAACGAACTAGTAGACCGAGATCAAATTGATTACCAACGGATTGTGCAAACGCAAAGTTAACAATTAATCGAATTTTGGGGGTATTTCAACTGCCTCTAGACAAAGTAATTTTGGATGACTAGCAAATAATAATAATAACAACATGCGAAAGCAGTTGATTCAAGGACCAAAAGATTTCGGTCTACAGTCCGATTGACGGGTAAGTAGTTACTCTCTTGTAATTCATGACAGAAAATAAAACGTATCAAGTCATAAAAGCTCAAACAAGATGATGTAGGTATAGACATATGAGTTCATGAGACCGACGGTACCATGCAAGAGATTACGAGCTGAGAAAATTAGATTTAACTGTACACTTGAATATCTAAAATAAAAGAACTTATTGGAAAAATATTTGTGTAGGTAAATACAATTGCAAGGTATCGTTTGTTTTGTCGACCGGCTTCGTAACAGAAGTTTGTCGCTGTCAT
Organism: Standfussiana lucernea; assembly: GCA_964057025.1. NCBI lineage: Eukaryota > Metazoa > Arthropoda > Insecta > Lepidoptera > Noctuidae > Standfussiana > Standfussiana lucernea. The sequence goes on from OZ059789.1 coordinate 11,090,932, forward strand.
GCTTGAAGCTGATACTGTTCACACAAATTTAGTGCACCACCTTGTTCGCTTCATCGCCAACCACTCGCTGCAACACCGACTCTGCCACCTGAGTTTTTATGAAAAATACTATTGTACTATACAATCCGTGCGCTACGTTAAAGTAACATTAATTCTATGCCAATGTTTGTGTGGGAATAAGAAGGAGGACCTACAGAATCACTTGAAAAACATATTTTTTTTTTAGTTTTTGCTTTTTTTACCACCATTAAACGGATTTTGAATAATGGCTTTAGATTTTTGATAATCTTCTTTAGGTTCCTTCTTATTTCTTATAAAATGAGTGTGTGTTATATATTTTCTAAATTTTGACCCAATTCTAAGCTGATTTGTACAGTTTTAGTGTGTGGAACAGTTAAGTGTGTATGTGTGTGCGTGCAATGTTCGTGCTTGTTTCGTGTCACGTGCAACATCTAACGTATCTACAAACATCTATAGTTTATTTCATAATGACTTCTAAAGCGAAGAAAACATAAGTTCTTCAACCATCTGGAAGGACTTGAAATTACTTTGCCATCGATCACTATCAGTATAGTTCTTCGAACAGTTAAACTACTAATCACCGATAAACAAGGTCATCCTCATTACAAATTCAAACCGTGCAAATAGCAATTAAATAAGAAATAAATATAGCCACGTAGGTACGTAACAAGTATTTTCAGCAATGCGTCGTGTAAAAATATAATTTGAATCAGCGGTCTAATGCTCTACCAAGTGGGATTCCATTTATCACGTCATAAATATTTCCACATGTCTAGCGAATAAAATAAACTTACTTTTTAACCTACTTTTTATTTTCATGAAGAAAGTTAAAATCCATTTAGTTATACTGTTCATTTGTGTTAACTTGGTTTCTGTGTTTATAGGTTTGTGCTTGTAACATTCACAGTGAATTTTACAAAGATGGTCTGAGCGTCGAATTTACATTGGAGATCTGATATTATGCCAGCTACTTAGATTTACACTTCAACCACAAATCTTAGGTCATTAATATACATCAAACTTTTATAAAACTAAAGTCAACTAGATTTGACAACAGTGTTTGGCAAAGAATGGTGCCTTGTGGTATTACTTATTTCAATGGATCCCCAAAATTTATATATGGTTAAGAAACCAACAGGCTGTAAAACCACGGGAGTGTTAATTCAAGTAATATTATAGAAATGAGATTAAAACCGATTTTTTCCAAAGAAATCTAAAACAAGGTTGAAAGAAAGAAAGAAAGAAAGAAAGAAAAAGTATTTATTCGTCTCGCACTGGACAAAACAAAGTGGTATTTCGACAATAAAACGAAGATTAAAAAAAAAAGAAAACTTAAAAACAGATTAAAATAAAACTAACTAAACTGGTCCTGTACGAGGCCAAAAGGCACCTATCTCAGCATGGTGCTGTAACATTAGAAAAAGTCACAGCGCTGGTATTCTGATAGGGCCCAAAGTGATGCCACGGTCATTTAATAATAATAATAAATAAAGTGTATAAACGAATAAATACATAAGGTATAATAAGTGTGTGAAGCACACTCAGAAAAAGAAAACACCCAACGTCATCACAATGGTTGCTTATTTATCTGCGCTACTGTGTCAAAAGCCTTTGCCATATAACCGACACTGTATTTATTCATCTTCTTTAAGTGTCGATTGGACTCTATCCAACCAGTGTTTAGCCATCGGGTCAGTTTTATCATTGGCTTCTTTAGTGTTTCTATTTGATTGAAGATGTAACCTTCTGTCTCATGAGGGTGTCACGGTAGTCGTGGCTGGGCGGCGCGCGCATGGCGGGGTTGGGGTGGTGACGCAGGTAGCTCTCCGTGGGGCCGGGCTCGCGGCGGACCTTGGCGCCGGGAAGCACGAGGGGCGTCGTGCGGTACGGCTAGAAATATAATTAATAACATGCGTTAATTTGATAAGAATATACGATTTTGCTACTAAACTAGCATCACATAGCATCGGTGAATCCATCGTCGTCAGCCTCCGCATCTTCGCTATCCTCTTCGAAAGCCTTTTTCATCGCATGGGTGTAAGTATTAGTAGTTGACAAGGTTGACGAATTTCAATTAAGAATGTGGTTTATTTATGTGAATTCTTTTTAGAAACAGCAGCTTTTCTTCTTGCGGAACGCGTTGTCGCAAGGTTAACTAGGAGGACTGAAACCTACCTTTTTGTACTATTGAGAGAGTTCAATTTTTCATATCCAATAAATATTGTGCCTAAATCATATTTCAGTACGGTTTTTGTATATTATTTATTTACGTGAGACTAACCTACATACCATTCAATGCGGTAATACGTTGAACATATTTTAAGGCATTCAATTTATAACCAGTCTTGTATTACGATTCTAAATGGGAAAAGCCGAATGATGTTTGTATCAAATATACAACCATGATCTAGAATAGTTGGCTCACATCACACGCTAATAATAGTTCACGTAGTAGGCACATAAACTTCACAACAGCGTAAAACAAACGGCGTTAAACATAAATTGTGATTTGGTTTACTGCTTCGGCTAACTGATGTTACTATATTCAAATAAACCTAAATGTTTGTCACATAAATGACCTTTTAGAAGGCCGCAGACGAAGCAATCAAAATACCAACGTTTTCCTTCAAACGCCAAGTGCATATATCAGTCAGGGTCTGACAGTAATCAGACGCTATTTCTCTAAAAAATTCGGATATCTACGCAAAGATTAGCCGCTAAACTCCGTTGCGTACTTGGCGTCGCGTCTAATTATAACACGAGGTTATTCCATGTGGGTTATGATATGACTTCTAGCACGTTTTCGTTATATTTATACGGGTCTGTGATATTTGGGCCGTGGTCATGTTACAAACTCCTCGTAGGTAACTCTTGGCTGAGAGATTCATACCACAAATTTGGCTGATGAAATTCTGTTACAGTAGCAATTGACACCATGGTTAGTTTACGATGGCCAGCGACTGATCAATTCAGGCCGATGGACTGATGAAGTGATGATACCACGTGGACCCGGCAATAACACAAGGCGGACTGATCAGGATTAATGACTTGACGACACGTGTTTGGAGTAATATTTTGTTGGAATAGTCCATACTTCAACGAAGCATTCGTTAGTATCGTATATGTGCCAATGAGCAAACTACACGCTTCGTTTATTTGCGGCGATGTTTACAAAAGCGGGGGCTTTCGCCACTGACGCAACGTTCTATGTTGGTCGAATACGTGTGGTTTGACTAAAATGCTAATAGGAATTTCAGTGATTATTTCCATTCATTTTCAAGACTAATAGTTTCAAATAAGTAGTCCGTTCATGGCCCATAAATGTCTAGTCTCGATATATTTATCGAGAGCAGATAAGTGCCAAAATGAGTGGTTGGAATTAAATGGATAATTGCCCGATCCAAACAACACAGTAACTGTATATTAGGCATCTAGTATTTAAATTATGGTTGTGTAAATATCGACTCGATTAAAAGTGTGCAAATAAGGATCTTTTAGTTTGGCTTGTAAAGTTGACATTATCCGTGTCATTGGAAAGAAAATTGAAGCAGAAGTTAAAGTAGCAAAAGAAGAAGGGCCTTACAACCTAGCACCTAGCGATTGCATTGAACAGTTACCGTTTGAAGATGATGAAGTATTGCAGTCTTGTAGAGGTAAATTATTACCTATGCGTGTGGTAATACTTTCATGTAAATAAGTACCTAAAGACAGCGTGATGGATGATAGGGGAGAATGGAAGAAAAAAACAAGTATCTAGAATGGAATAAGGGCTGGAAGATGGTGATGATTTGGTAATACTTTTTCTAAAATTTCAATTACTCCCGGAGTTACCAGAGATTCAATTATTTCACAGTCAGTTTTAGTATCGAGTTTTGCATCTTGGCATGGAAACAAGTTTTCGTTAACATTGCATATGGTCACGTCACGTACTCGTGTTGAAAAACCAAGTGGGTGTAAAAAATTTTGGGACGCGACATTGATGCTAAAATAACTACACAGCTGGCTATTTAATATCAAAAGGGGGTCATAAAATCTTCGAGAGTAAAAACTGCTCCAGGAAAAGTAATTAAGGATTTAAGGCGAGGATTGCAAGATAAGGCTTAAAGTTGACAATCGTGTCAATAGTTGTGCTGGAAATATCGTTAGTTTCGACATGCAAATAACGATCAACTGAACATTGTGGGGTAGTTGAAAGCACCGCGTCACTAGCGTTTTGGGCAGTTATTATAATATAATACAGATTATACAGAACAGATAATATGTAACTTCTGAATATCTGCCAATCTTTCGGAAGCCCATTAAAACAACAAGTTACTTTTATCAAAAACATATTCAAAGGCACAGTACTGGCTTTCGTTGATATAACATTTCATAACATCATAAAACGCATATCCTGTTGTGAAATCACTTACGATTTTTCCGGAAAATTACATCGTAAAGCTTTCGTCTTGGTTATTACATCACATATTTTGTAACACAACGCGCGTCTCAAGTGCTCCCAATTTAGATTATGCTTCAACATCCCATGTTACGGCTGAATCGCTGACGTTTCACATCATTTGCAATTTAATATCAACTATAATACCACTACACATTTTGGTTACGATGATTTATGGAGGTTTTAGTAGTTAGGAGGTTCTAGTGTTATTTGTAATAGTGGCACGCACCCAGTTGGTGGTGACCTCGTCCTCAGGATGCATGGGATCCTGGTATCCGTTGGGGAAGAAATTAGGATTGACGGCCATCGTGGAAGCACTCAGTTGCGCGGACGTGTGCCGTGCAGAGTATGATCGCGGACTGCCGCTCCAGTCGTCCTCTCCCGAGTAAACAACGCGATTTCAATGCATTCTATTTTGGAAATATGGCGGGAAAATAGGCGTCAGCGTGGGCGAAAACTTCCCGAGAGCGGCCGCAGAGCCTTGCGCTACATAAAGTATACATGATTTAAATGTTTTTCAAAATATTTTTATAAGCAACAATAATAGGGATTTGATTTATAGTTGCTGAGTGTATGTTAAACTTGGACTGTGTAACGTTTTCAGCAGAAGTTTCGTCGAATCATGCCTCAGCGCCCGCTTCAGTCGATCGCATTGTAACTGGTTAGTGTATTTTCCCGATACTAAAGATTTCAATGACGATGAAGTCAGTGCTTACTTCTATTGCGAATTGTATAAGAAATACGACCGCAACGATCGTCTATTATTGTGATTCATGATTCAGAAAACAGATTTAGCCTAGCTCGGGAACGTTCTAAAACTTCGATGAATTATAGCTACATTTCAGTAAGTTCGTCTCTCTGTAGCTGTAAACTTGTGTATAGGCAATGTTGCCGAGTGGTTCTAATTAATAAGTTAACATCATTAGACGATAACATTTTGGCGGGTCTCCAAGGTACGTCACGCGTTTGGTTTAGCATAACACTGTTAACCTATTTGTTGAAAATCAAGGATACATGTAGGTAATGTCGACACAAATGCGGTAGAATAATTTAAAGCAGTATTACCAATGATTAATCACAGATTTTTCACGGTACTGGTTGAGCAGTTATTTAACAAGTATGTACAATACAAGATACGACGTTAGCAACGCGATGAAATTTAAAAGAAAATGGCCTACTATTTGGCACAGCATCAAAATGAATGATGAAGTATGGTTATCAATTTTAAAATGATGCCATAAAATCTTACGATCTTGAATTAAAATAATTAGGCACTCTTTGCATATCAGATATTTACGAATTGAACTAGAAAGCCGAAGTTCTATCGGGCAAATTTTATAGCTCATTAAAGTTAGAAGCGAAACAATTTTAAAAGTGCAACTAGCGATTGATCGATAACATCGACCGTTTAACTTCAAACAAATCTAGCGTATGGTAATTGGGTTCCGACCGATCGTCCTCGACTGTTTTTGTTCAGCATCGACCGACGGCAGTTGACTTGATCTAACTTTGCTGTCTCAAATTCTCAATTCATGTAGTCAAATACATTTATTGATCGCAAGCCCATCATATTTCTATAAAAGGTCAGTCGATTGACAATTATGTAGATAATCATGTTTAGGAGCCGCAAACTCAGATGACGTTCAGATTCCATTGCATACAAATATTAGGACTCTTACTAGAAATGATGCTATAGGAGATATATCGGAATTGAAGCATAGCCTAGTGGTGTTACCGTTAGACTGCCAAGTCATAGGTCTCGAGTTCGAACTCAAGATACGCACCTATGATTTTTCGGAATCATGAGCGTATTGTATAATTGTCACATGCTTCCGTGAACGAAAACATCGTGAGGAAACCAGCATGCCTGAGAGATATTTCTCGACGACATGTAAAGCCAAGTCAGAGGCCCATTGGCGGCATAAAAACTCTGACACCAGGTTAGGCACTAACCACACGATAAGGATGGAAGAAAGAAACAAAGCCAGAACAACTACATAATTATATATACTAATACTCGTATTATAAAGAGGTAAAATTTGATTGTAAGTTTGTAAGTAGGGGGTAATTTTCGGAACTACTGATCCGATTCCGAAAATTTTTCACTTACGGGAATCTACATTATCCCCGAGTGAATTTTCGTGCATAATAGGAGTGAAGCCGCGGGCAAAAGCTAGTTAGAGATATGAACAATAGGTAACCTTCGAGCCATCGAACAAAACCTAGTAAGAACCGAAATACAGACAGAGCAAGGCGTTGTCAAGTGTGTGAGCCTAAAGTTAACTGGTACTTTCCATTACGTGGCGGTACTTTCATACAAGCCTACAAGGTTGGCTTGCCTTTGATAATAAGGGTTAAAGTATGAAATTGCCGATTTATACTGCAAAATTAAAACTCGTTTTTTTCCAAGATTTAACATTTATTTAATCGAAATATTTACCTTCATTTTCTATACATTGCTGCCAATCTAAACTTCATTTATGCTTTTGCGATAGAACTCTGGGGATCTAGATTCGACAAACTGTGTGAAAGCATTTTGTACTATCTCCTGGGAAGATTTTTTTTACCACGTAGAAAATTGTACAAATCACGAAAAAAATGGTAGTCAGTTGGAGCAAGGTCTGGCGAATACGAAGGATGACGTATGGTTTCTAACTGCAGCTCCTGTAGAGTTACAACGGTGTCCCGTGCAGTGTGAGGTTATGCGTTATCATGGAGCAATAATGATCCATGATCCAATATTCCTTAATTTCTATACCGATTCAACAAGGCAGCGCACGTTTCAACACGCGATTCTTTCTGCAGAACAGTCAAATCATGAGGCCCCCTTTTTTAATTTTTTTTTTATCTTATGGCTTTGATGCAAATGAGTCAATATTGTAGGTAAGGTAACGTTAAACCATGCTGCTAATTCCTGGGTAGTTTGACTCTGATCGGCTTCCACCATCTCTTTCAATTCAGCGTTATTCACCATGTGGGCGGTGTTCCACATGGTTCGTTCTTCAAGTCGAAGTTTCTATTACGAAGGTGTTTAAACCAAAAACTACTACACAGAGCGCTCTCCTAAACATCGCCATGACTGGGCCTGATCATTGGTCTTCGGACCACCTTGTGGCCGCCCTACCCACGCTGCGCTTTTCTTCTACTAACCTGGCTTTGGATAGATTCGTCAAGCGTATCATCCGTCCGTGTAGAAGACGGCGAGAGCAGCAGCGTCCTGTATTCTCCCTCGATCTGATGCGGGTAGGGGCTGTAGTGCGGCAGGCCGGCGGGGCCCGCGGGGCCGTGCGCCGGGATCGGGGTGCGGGGCAGGGACTCGGGCCCGCGCCAGCTCTGCTGCGACGTTTGATCGCGCCATCCTTGCTGCGGACTTGGTGTCCTGTGAAAATGTAATAAGATTATATATTCTGAAGCAAAAATGTGCTGGTTTCAAAAAGAACAAGCTAAGGAATGGGATCGTTAATAATTGGGTATTTGCATTGTCAGGAATACCTAGACAGTGAAGATAGGAATCCTCTTGTTATTGTCCTGTGGAAACTTTCATGGGTACGCTCCATCTTAATAACGTTGAGCATATCCATGAAGGATTCAGATCTCAGACTTCTGCTGACAAAAACCAAGAAGACGGTCTTTATCACGTACAGAAGTGACTGGGGTACTCCACTGAACCCTGATGTCCTATGCTCAATGTCTTGGGCACGTCTCCGGGAAAGCACTTCTTATCCAACGGTAGAAGGCAGCAAGTAACCATCACATACTAGCGTCCTTCTACACAAAGAGTTCCTAGTTAGGGTACCGTAAAATACTGTAATATTTTTATTTTATGTTTGTTTATTTTCTCATCACAAACGTTACAGTGAACTGGAATTATTCAATCTGATTTACAAGGTGAACATTTGTGAGAGACTGGTGCCCGAAATAGGCATACAATGCCTTTTTTTTTTTTTTCCGGATGGGAAATCATCAAATGACTTCTCCCGCTCTGGGCTGAGCGGGAGGGTGTGTCAGACTTTTACTGACTAAAACCCACCCATGTTCCTTCATCGCCCTTTGTGTTCCGGGGCCGCGGTATCTCTTTCGAACAACCCGCAGCACAGGCATACAATGCCTGTGTTGCGGATCACCAGGCCGGCAGGCCCCCTAGACTTACAGGTATACAAACTAATTTAGATTAATAAATTAACAACTCATGAGTGATGATATTCCTTAAATACTAGGAACAGTATGTTGTAAAGAAATAAAAAATAAAATATAACCTCAAGGAAGACAATAACAGATAGAGAATACTCTTGAACGGCATAAACGAATCTGTGGTTATTTGGACTGTGGAAGGCCTGCCGAATGTAGCCCACAGAAAAGGTCTGATCTCGTGGTCTTCATAATCACTGGGCTTTGAAGTGACGCTATTGAGCTGTTTTACTCGAGTCGGATCACAGTTCACAGAAGACTATATTAGTTGGCGCCTCAGGTTTTCCTCACCCTCAGTCGTTCATATAATTAAAATTCATTCCAAATTCTATCGAGTTCAGTCTTAGGTGACGATATCAATGTTTTGTATACTCTGCTTTTAATAGAATCAATGAGAGACTGACCTTTGGCTCAATCTCTCAGCGAGGAATGCCGTGACTGCGTTTGTGACTTTATTTCACTGGGACATTTTGTTTTCTTTGATGTTTTCATACACTCAATGCGATCTAATTTAAATTTTAGTTGTCGAGGACACATCAAGTTAGTCGTGGAATTTAAACTCTTTCAGACAGGTCGTGTCATTGACTTTATATTTTTGGCACCTCTGGGGGCGATGCATCATAATTTATTTTGGCTTTGATTGCAGTATTTATATAACGTTATTTATTATACAGCAGCTGGTGACTATAATGATAAGTTGACATTCTATACTAAAGACAGTCACATGTGAGTGATAACAGATGACATGGGAGTAACAGTCACTGATTTCACATCTGTAGATCACCAACGATTCTCTTCTTGATATGCTGGATAAAGAAACTAAGATGAAGTCTTGTGGTCGGAGTTCTTAAGTTTACCAAATACAAAATGTAATGTGATGATACCTGTATGGTGCTGCAGCAGAATGTGCGAAAGGAACTGGCGAGCGCGGCGCCCTGGCCGCGGCAGTGTCGCGCGGGCCCTCGCGGTCCACGTCCCTACACAGCGTGCAAAATGAACATGGCTGGAACATGGAGTTGCGTCAATACGGTGCAGTGTCCAGTGCCAACTTTATGATGTATTGACGGCATCAAATATCAAAACATCACCCCTGGACTGATTCGAAAATAACCAAGAAATAGATCATGGCTCAACTTTAAAAACCTTCGAATCTGTCCAGAGGTTGTAATGTAGTGTGTGTGAACATTTAAGGTAGGATGCAATGCATTTAGTACAAGTAACCTAGACACATATAAAAGAATCTGCTTTCAACATCGATACATTCATAGAAAATAGATCATAACATAAATAGGTATAGTTCATGCATGTAATATTGACGAGAGCATACAGGATGTTACGTATGTATTGACGGAGTCTGAAACTTAACGTCTGTTTCAACAACAAAATATTCTTTCAAAGAGTATAAATATTATAGTTATTTGCAGAGGTTGTTTACAACATCGAGAAATTACCCATGCTTAAATATTTTTGGATATAGATTTAGATAGAGAGGGCTAAATATAGCAGGCATACATTTATAAAGTTTTACGACGAACTCTTTCAAAATGCTATGTGATACTGAATCATACGCTTTCTATTATTTATTCAGGACTTTTGATTTAGCATTTTTGTGCAATAAGAGCTAATGCTCTTCGAAATTGTACGCATATAGTTTAACCTTTGCAGAAACGGTGAAAATAAAGGTGTAAAAGAAACAACTTAGGCATTCCATGAGCGCGAGTCATTTGACTATTTTATTGTTGTTATTTGAATGGTTCGAATTGAATTTTTTGATGCAATTCGTGAAATGGAATATTTATAAGGCCACACTTTTGACATAGACCGATGACTATATTTGTTTACATCAAAAGTGAAACTTTCTTAAGACGAAGCTACTATAAATTCAGAAAATTCAGTATCACCGGTAACATATAAATCAACAAATAGGTGAAGGGCAACACCGCAACATGGATGACACAGGACACCTAGTGCAAGTCTTACTCAGCGAACTCGTGATAGAAGGTAGGCGTGGGCACGCGGCCTACAAAGCTGCCCGGAGAGCGAGGCAGCGAGTATAGGTGTGCGCTCGCGCCGCCCCTGTGGTTACACCTAGCGTCTTTTTACTAGGAATTTGTTGACTACCCTCTTTGGTAAAAGCGGTGAATAGTGTGAATGAAAATGGAACGTTTGGCTACCCTTTGTAATTAATGGTAAGGTTTACCTACTGATTTTTGATTTAAATTATCTTAATATTTCTTTACTGTTCTTAGAAGCACGTTGGTCAAGAAAACTTGTCAGAAATCGTCAGCTTTACCAAGTAATTTATAGACCAACGAGATAATCAAAGAACCTAACCTAACCTTTTGCCTTGTAGAGCGTCATCCTATTATGGTTCAGTCAAAACGGCAAGGACAAATTGCGGAAACGGCAAAAGTTACCGGGCTCTGACAGATGAGTGATGAAGTATCTGTCAGTCTCCGGATCGGTCCTTACCGGTTTAAAAGAACCAGTGCGATAGTATCGTTTTAAAATTCCTTTGTCACCTTTAACGCCCTTGGTACTGTAGACAAGATTAGAATGCGTATAGGACTCATTACCTCTGTACTACCAGCTTGATCTGTTGGGGCGCATTCCTGAAGAGATTCTGTGCGTCTTCGTGTCGCAGGTCGCGCGCGTCATAGTCGTCGATTTTAGCGATGATGTCTCCCCGGACCAGCTCCCTGCCTGCGGGAGTGCCTTGCGTCACCTGGAAATTATTACATCATTTTAGTAATTATGTTGCTGGGATAGTTAAAATAAGGGGCGAATGCTGACGCTTCTTCTTTTTTTCATTCGAATAAAACGGTAGGAAGATCCACGTGGATCCACCACGTATTTTGCTGTTACAAAGTATGGCTACTGATTATCTATCATTAATAAAGAAAAAGGTACATTATCAGATCATGAAGCCGGATTTGATGGGATGTGGACGTCCGTTTCTAGTTTTCTATCATTCCATGAAAAACGGATGTTTTGTACTGCCAACTGTCGGTTGGGCACTTAAGTTTGCTCTAAGAGTTCCGATTCAGTTCTACATATTATATGCAGTAGGTACTGTAAAGCGAAGTTGAAAGCGCCCATGTGTCAATCCCAAAGCGTATGTTTACCCAAACTGAAAATATGGAGGTGTTTGAAGTCTCAACCACTGGGATTCCATGGAAAAACATCGAACTTCAAAGGCTTGTTTTATTTTTTCTGGCTTACTTTTCAACTGCCCAATGAGCTTTACATGTTTTACTAACGGCGTAACTTTTAATTTTCTCATCTATGTTGTGCTCGGCTTCCAGCCCAACCGGATGCAGCTGAGTACTAGTATTTTTACACTGAGCGACTGCTAATCTGACCTCCACAAACCAGTTACTGGGTTAACGTTACCCGTTGGTAACACTGGATGAAACTAACAAACTCTTTTAATACCATGGATGGAGTATATTTCTAACAAACTTTCTAATGGCAACATTTACATTTTGAGGAGTGTCATACAATGTAAGGATCTGGTGACGTAAGCAAAGGTGTTGCCCGTGTTATAATATAATGTTTACAGGTTATGCGACACATATAGAAGGCTAGCAGACGGGCCGTGACATTCTGAAGTGTGAACCAAGCGTCCATTCGGTTCGGTCATCTTCAAGGGTAAGTCGTCAACATGTTTTCAGTCAACTTGTTTACTGTCCAGAATAGATATGCTTTATTTTTGGAGTATTTTAGTTGGTTCTAACCCTGTTAAAGGAACTATCTACTAGCCGAATATAAAGTAGTGTAGTTCAATACATAGATGTTAATCTGGTAAACGTTAGCAAATGAAGAAATATGAGACCCATCCGATGTATAATTTTGGAGGGCTAGTAAAAAAGGGTGTAGTATATTGCATAGAGTCGACCTTGTGGCTGGGGTAGAGGAGGGAGGGCGCGGGACGTATGCACTGGGTTTGGCCGATGGCCAGGCTAAATGCGTCCGCCGGCGACGCCGCGCCAACCTGACATTTTTTATCGAAAACAACCGACGGATCGGATGGAGGCCGTGTCGCATCGACGGCTCGACCCGCGCAAATCCATCACACACTTCCTCGAGTCAATGGCGAGGACATTCATCTATATTTACTCTTATCCATCACCGTGGGTCGTGGTGAAATTTTTGTGAGGACGTCAAACGTGCTAGTTCTTTGTGTTTGACGGATTTTTTAAAACGTTACAGCTGGCTAACGTCCATCCGCATTACACTCATACGCAGGTGACGTGTACGCTCTTGCGTCACCAAACTATCCAGGTTGAAGAAGATGCTTTAGTTTAACAAACACTCTAAGAAACTGTAACGCCTTTATTGTTCGTTTTACATAACATTTTCAGCTTTTGCTATTCCTACTGCTGATATACAGGCCTTCTCTCTATGTAAGGGATTGGGCCATGAACCACCACGTAGGCCCTGTGCAGGTTGGTGTATGTCACATGTTTTCAAATTTTCGGTTCTAAGGTAGGCCGCATGTATTCTTAGAGTTTTTTTTAAAGGAGCGCTGATGAAAATAAATAGAAAGTAATGTGTCTGTCAGTGTTCGTAGTTTAAGTATTCCCTAATCAACATTTCACAGAGGTTTTATTAAGCATTTTATATGGTGCCAAATGCTCTAATTAAAAGCCTAGTGTTTATTGAAGTCTATATAATACATAATTCCTTTGTAGAGCCAACATTTCTATAATGTATTGTTATTTCATTTGGGTCATAATTAAAAGAAACCAAATAGAAATCTAAGTATTCAGCAAATAACGAGACACTTAACGGTATAAAATATGTGTAGTAGGTATTACCATCTAAATATTTCAGTTGGCGTATGTCTCCTATATCGTTTTAATGAGGTCAAAGAAGGCCTCGAAATTCATATCGACTACGACATAGGCTGTGAAATAAAATAGTTAAATTATTACAAATTGTTGAAATCACATAAATCAACAGGTGCTGGGTGGGACTCTTTGCCAAGAAGTGACATGAGTTATGAAGTTGCTAATTACTCAGATGTCAAAACGATCCTTTAAAAAAAAATAGAAGTGTATTCTTGTTTCTAATCTACGTATAGTGTTTTTTCTATTGAAATGTATCGAACTGATTGACTCATCCTAGCCATATGGAGAGGAAGTAATGAAGGCATTTTAACGGCTCCGTTAAATAAAAAAAACGAGCTCAAGGCTGTGTTTGAGATTGAAAGATTTATTGCAGCCAAGGTCAACCGGGAGATTATTTGCTAAGTGCATTTCTCGTTCAGCGGGAAACAGATGCGAGATGTTATGTGGCCAGCCTTAATATTATGTAGGCCGAATATGACGTCCAGTCTAGAATAAACCGTGTCAAGATCCACCCGATGTAAAATTGAACAGATAGATACATAGGTTCATAATAAAGACAGAATTTTGTGGTTTAGATACAAGCTATTAAAGTGAGTGTTTTCCATAAAGTTGTTATGGGCTGCCAGTAAGGTCTCAAATTTGGAAGAGCGTTTCGCACACCTTGCAGCGTCACGTTGAATTGCATGGGCAGTTCCATTGTACCAGGCATGCTAAAAAACGGAACTTCGATTTTTCAGTCTAAGGGCAACGCCAAGTATCTTTTATCCGGGGAATAACATTTTTGTAAGGAAAATCTGTGACTTTTATACTAAGACTGTCATCACTGTAACTGCCTATGTATTCGCTATTTAACAGAAAATCTTATAGGAGACTTTTGCTACCTTACTAGGCCCAGACCTTTTAAATAACCCTAGCTTTTTGTTTGTACGATTTTAGGAAGGTTACGATAAAAATAATTCAAGGCTGAGCTTAGAAATTGTATGAACACAGAGCAGACTTTACAAAAACACAGATCCCGAAACGCTAATCCTTCACCATCTCCTAGAGCTTGTCTATTATGTTTCTGTTAGGTAACAAATTAAGTCGATGATTTAAATGAACCTTAGACCTGAACTCTTCGTGCAAAGAGAGCGGAAGCTATCTACTTAACATCATAAATTCGCTGACAGTCAAACCATAGCCTTAAATCAGTGTCTAGAAGCTAGAAATATCGCAGAGTTTTTTTAAGCAAAGAATGTCTAAGGAAAGAAGAAAATTTTTCCCTTAAATATTGGTTGAAAGTTTGTATGGCAGTAATTTTTCCTGACGGGAAACCCCATCCGGGGTAGAAGATAAACTTCGAACTCGCTTATGAGAGATACAGATCCGTGAAAAAAGGGCTGACCTTTTGTCCTACTCGTCTTTTTGGAGCATTTACACCTCACAGGGTTGATCATCATTATCTTAATTTTAGCTGAAATACGTCAATGATGACTGACCACCACCACCATCGGTCACCACATCGACTGGTCCTGTACTACTCACATTAAACAAACTTTAAAAGAAAAAAGAAAAAACTACTCTCAAGGGGACAGATCTTCATTAGGTGTTCATTTAATTAACGATCTCGCGATTTTTTCTTTTATACATACTATATCCCTAGCTTATCTTTATGATTTTGTTTGTCTGTTTGTGACCGAGTAAACGACTTATCGTTATAAATAACTGCAAATCAACGTCATTACTTCGGGCTACGGTAGTACGTGTGCGTGATTCTTTAGAAAAATATTACACTCCACATACTATGATGTAAAATGCATTGCTGTTTAAATTCATCGGGAATATTTCCACCGCACTGACGCATAGACGTCATATTATGCGTATGTTGTAGCAAAATCACTGTTAATAGTACAATATTTAACAATGTTTATCAATATCACTACCAATTTAAGCATTAGCCACTGATAAACTTGGATTTTAAATGGAATTAGTTTTATGGAATTTATAGAAAATTCTATAAGTGTCCATAGAGGTTAGCACGGATCGTCACTCACTGGGCACCTGATGGAGGAAATCGCCGGCGAAGGTGGTGTGACGATCTGATCTTATTTGCGGGGCGAGGATGGCCAGAGATCGTACAAGATAGAGAGCTTTGTAAGAAGAAAGGGGAGGCCTTTGCCCAGCAGTGGTACACTTGACAGTCAAGGACAACTGGGACAAGTGTCCATGTCCACTTTCACTTTTGAGGACCTAACTTCGTTACTGGTACCTTGATAAACGTGGCCACAAGCCACCTACTGAGTCCTTTATTCCATCAACTGGAAAAGAAGGAGAATGAAATGCCATGATTCTCGGAGAACAAAACTTAAAACAAATCTCTTTCATTAAGAGGCTGAAGTGTTCATGCTGTAGGTACCTGACCCATGGTAATCAATAGTATCCAGGTATGGTCAGGTAATATAACAACTCTACCGGATCTACATAAGATTCAGTGTGTAGAGAGGTGAGAGCAATTCATGAACAAATAAAAAGTACCTGTACGGTTACTAACTGAGTAGCTACCTGGCAACTAGTCCTAGAATGCAATCTCAAGATCTATGACTCAGTAGCCTCCTACATCCTACTCAAATTGAGCTGTGATGCACTCTTTCCTACGTCATTTGAGCATGCGATAAGCGAAAATAGGTCAACCATCCTACTATATTTTTCAGCATCATGAAATATGAAATGATGGGTTAATTTAATATTTGAAATATGCTTCACCATAAACACAAACATAGGTATACAAGCTTAGATCTATTTGATAGATTACCCGAATCCCTTTAAATTAATTTTAAAGGATTTCCAACGACTTTTCCCCTGGCATAAGCACAGCATAAAGAAAAGAACTGCAGTATCTAATTATGGTGAATCACTTATCAACCATAAATAAAAACCGGTCAAGTGCGAGTTGGACTCGCGCACCGAGGGTTCCGTACAAACCTGTGGGTATATAACTTTTTTTTATATGACGAAACTAAAAATTTACGGTTTTCGTAATTTTTCCTATATCTGTACTATAAGACGTGACTTCGTACAAAATTTCAAGATTCTAAGTTCACGGGAAGTACCCTGTAGGTTTTGATTCCCGTGCGAGTTTGGAAAATTTGCGGAAATTTGCGGCCTAAGTGGCTGTATCTTTTGATTGCGTTGACTTAGAAGGTTGATTTTTCTACAGCTTCCAGGGACAGTAGAACTAAGTATCATATAGAAATTTCAGTTTGATACCTCCACGCGTTCCTGAGTAAAACGGTCTTGACAGACGGACGGACGGACGGACAACAAAGTGATCTTATAAGGGTTCCGTTTTTTCCTTTTGAGGTACGGAACCCTAAAAAGAGATAAATTCCACGATACTAAGAGCTAGTCCACAAGAATAAACAATTCAACAGATCTTGAATGACACCTTTGATAATTTAAATGGTATACTATAGTCACACACACAGAACCTATTTACATTTAATTAAGTAAGCTTCAGATGTCTCGTAATTTCAGGCAGTATGCTTTATACGAACTGGTCCTCAGGTGTTGCATAGTCACGGGTAAAAAATCCAATCTGATTAACTTTACCGAATGCTTTCTGAGCATTAGCTTAGAACTTTCGAAGCACAGCTTCACAACCTAGCTTTAAAAGTCACCTGGCTTTAGTTTTCACATAAACGGTTGTATGGCTGAGAGGAAGATTTCCAGGAGTGTGCTTCAGAAGCATGCGTTAGCTAGTATTGTCACCAGAAACAGATCCTAATGTGCAAATAAATTAGCGACATTTTCTATGTGATAAGATAGCCTTTTACTTTACAGTGGAAAAGTAAAGATTATTGCTCAAATGACGCCAATATACAATTTCAGTTCATACCGCCTAAAGATGCAAAATTTTAAGGGACAATTAACAAATAAAATAATTACCAAGCTATCAGCACTCGTCGTTTAGGCAAAATAATAACTTCAGAAGTAAGTTTAATATTGCTTTAAAAGCTCAATGTTATTGAAGCAAGGTTCCGACGTTGTATTTGTGTTATGAACACAAATCAACTTTGATAGCTTTTGGTTCCTGTGTTAGGTTTACAAAAGCTGCATTCGTGCATACTTCGAGCTACGAAGGTCAGTGGTAAGACGGCCTAGGAGTTAATGCGAAATATAGTAAGCGGAGTGCACTATTTTCGGGTTGTGCATTACACTAACAAATAATACATTTAGTTTTAGGCTCTAGCTAAAAATATTAAATGAAAGAGATTAAGATATCGGGGTCATGTCGCATCGCCGTCGGCAGCTGTCGAACGACACGATACATCCAAGAATATATCAGTTATAAAGAGAGTTCGTCCACGCTCTACATGTATTTTAATGATGTTCTAGATAATGTTTAAACAACGGCCGTTTCCCGATATTTTAAAACGGCTCAGCAGATACTTGGATTACAAAAATAGCTTGAAATGTTTCAAATTGTCGGCTTGCGGGTAAAGTCCCAGACTGACTGACAACGCTATAAATATTTTTGTGTCCCGGATAAATTGTAAAATAATCCAAGTCGGCTCTTATGATATTTTTGAAGACATTTCTATGTTCAATGTTTCTTGAGATAATTAACTGAAACGTATAGTTTGGGCCCGCAGATTTGATTGATCGTTAACCTGGATAGCGTCTTATTTACAAACAGAGCGGTGACTGGAGCGCCGGGTGTGTTTACACCGGCGCGCGAGTGACGCGGCCCTGCGGAGCGTGCAGTAGACAGTGGTGTATACCCTGGTGACGATGAGCGGCGTGGCCAGGTCAGCGCCTCCGACCAGGCGCAGACCCCAGTTGACCTCCCGGGAGTCGCGGCGCAGCGTCACCACGAAGGTGTGCAGCCGCCCCATGCTGGTCAGTGTGGCACAGTGTCGCACGGTGTCGCTGCACGGTGCACGAGACGCGGTGTGTGCGCGGCGGGAACACGCGACGTAGTGCGCGCTAAATTAACCTCACCGCAAACCCGCACCGCCCCCTGCCCCCCTAGTTCTGCACTGCATGTAACCCTGCCTTCGCAATCGACCTAATTCGATTTACGGAAACTCTGGGATACATCGATGCTTGATTACCCAGCCATTCCGGCAAGTCTTTGACTTGTTTGTTTACTCCCGATCTATCGACGCATTAGACATAACCTACATTTTTTAATTATTGCACACTTCAGTACCTCAAAGGGTTACAGATTATTATGAAATAATTGTATTATCATCATCAGATAACATTATATAGGAAATTAATACAAAATTTAATATTACAAACGCTGCTGTCTAAGGGTAAATCACCAGATAGGTATGGAAGGCCATCCATTGTATATCACTATTTCCTACGTCAAACTTTTACTATAAATAGGCACATAATGACTTCGTATTGGCATCATATAAGTTATTGATGTATATTTAGCATATTGATCATGATTACTAATAATAATCAAAACATAAGACGGAATTTGCATGTGACTTCTAAACTGCGGTGGTGTGTCATTAAAATGTATATTTTATATCTAAACACACAAGTAAATCATCTGACTTAAATATTATTAAAGAATTTGTGAACTTTTTTTTAAATATCTGCTGTGGTCTCCTGTAATTCACGGACTACTCCCGACAGGCGTTACTTTCTTTACAATAAATTGTGATTTTCAATGTGTACATATAATGTACTGGTATTCAGCTGCACCCGGTTAGCCTAGAAGCCGACACCAACATAGTTGGGAAAAGGCTAAGCAGATGATGATGACATATTATGTTGTTGCAGAATAAATAACAAGTGATACTAACTAAAAACTCTGTGTATGTATGAAACTAAAAAAATATCCCATTATTTTGATTAATATCGCACGTATTATTTGTTTCGCTTTTCTATAAGAAGAAAATATAATTAGTGCCATGTGTAATTTCTTATAAATTATTTCATCACTGATTACATGGTAGTACAGAACATAACTCAAAACATTGACAGCCAACGTCATCACCCCAATCATAGTAAGCTTTAGCACCGCAAATAACTCAGCCTCGTTGCACAATCATATCTAACAATTGTTCGACACCCTAATTCCAGTTGCATTCTACACTAGTATTATATAATAAAAATGCAAAATTCTCTTACATGTCGCCGCTGGCCGAAGTCCCTGGGCTCATTTCCAGGATCCATACGCTGGTGAGGCACTCGCCAAAACGGTGGCCGCTCGTACATCGGCATCGTCACTGCTCAGTATCCGGTCCAGGCAAAACTAGCACAGAAATATTCGTATTACAATTCAGCTGCAGTTCAAAAGCTTTACACTTGCAGTGATAGTGCATACTATCACAATCTCTTTATAATCGGCCGTCAGTTACATTTCATAATGCATACACGTAGGTGTTTGGCAACATTTCTATGCATAAATCACCTGTTCTATGGACAAGGACGGCCGCGCATACGAAAAATTGCACGTTAGACGCCACGTGGGCGAACTAGAGTGGGGGAAGCATTAGAATATAAGGGCTAACTCACCAGAGGGCGCGGGGCGTGGTTACTTGCGCAGAGTCGTTCGTGCAGTGCCGTTTTCTATTATCTCGAATAATTCCGGAGCAACATCAAACTATATCTATTTTTCGCGTGGCGGCGGGCGTCGGTTCGACGGCTCGTGCTTCGAGTGATTTACAAGCCGGAGCTTAGTCGAGCTGTTTCTGGGCCAATACAGAGATCCGCAACACTGCGGCAAGTGAGGCGGGAAGTCGGGAACACTCGACACCGGTTCAACGCTCCCGAGCCCGTCCGCGGTAGATCTCGCGACGTTTCTAGGAGACCCAGCATTTGTAACGAGACAGTGGCTGCTAATGAGTTTTAGAACATTGAACTCAAAGTATTTGTGTTGACACCAAAAAAATATTCGTATCCGCATCAGTTATGTTTATGAGATTTTTTTTTTTTTGAGTTAATTCGTAAACGACATCCAAAAAAATACAAAAATATACAACATAAAAGAAAATAATTAAAATAAACAATTCTTAACTCGAAACTACATGGTTAAGGTGTTCTTATTATTACAATTTTAAGTTGACTGTTAAAAATAAACAATATTGTCAAAAAAACGAATTTATTCTTAGAAAAATCACATAACAGTAGGTACAGGAAATACTTAAATCGTTGCGATACAAATGTGACGATTTACAAGTAAATTGTTAAAAGAAAAATGCAAGAGAGGCATTTTACACTATTTGCCATTTTATTCTCGTAATCGATAAATACATGTGAATTATTTAAAAACAATTTATCTTTGTTTATCTATCACCCGAAACAGATTACATAATTTAAATGTAACTAGAAGCGTTAGTGATTTATGCAAATAGATTTAAGCAGATAAAAAACTTGATTAATAAAACTTTGCGATCATACAATAAGTGACGTTCTTTTCTAACTGCAATTACTTTTTTGATTATATAGAAAAAAGATCATAAATCTTGAGTAGTGCATCTGTAACAGTATTAAACTATGCATTTAGATATTAGATATATAAATATGTTGATGGTAAGAATAATTATTTTATTATTTAAATCATTTAAAATTAAACAATTTCTTACAAAATATATATTTTATACTAATACGAAATATCTTCAACAGTTTACTAATTTGACTAACAAAATTGCATAATTGAACACAGAAAGTTGAAAAAAGTTCAGTCAAACTTCAAGTTCCTTATTAACTAATAAAAATAATTAAAATATGACCAGAATAGAGAGCTTAAAAACAATATAACTTAAAATAAATTTATATATCAAGATATTATTTAACCGATTCAAGAAGATATGACATAAAAGTGTGGTGAGAGTAAACCATGGAGTTTCTTCCCCGTTCTCCTCTATAGGAATTTACGTTTTGAGTGGGGACTTGCAAATCAAAAAGTGCATGTCTGATGGTTTATTAGACATAACATCACGACTAATTCCCTAAGGGTTAGGCAGAGGTGTACCTGATACACCCATATTCGCCAGTTATGTTTTAAGTCCCATGTTATAGAGGGTCTAGCTACAGCCTATTACCATCAACCGGGCACAAATCCAGACACCGCGGATGCTATTGAGAAAAACCTGATGTAAAAACCGAATAACACTTTGCCCGACCCGGGAATCGAACTCATGATGGTTTATTATTATTGAAATAAATACACTCGAAAGTGTGAAAATGGTCTGAGGTTGACGTGATAAGAGTTAATGGAACCGTTATCCACATGTAATTAAGAAAATTTCAAGCAGAACCTTAATCAATACAAAAATGTTTACCAGAACTGATTTTACGTTAATCTTTATACTATTGAACCATCTATAAAACATTGAATTATCTGCATTTTCTTGATGTTCCTACACAAAAACCTTACAATGAAACACGTCGTGAGAATTTGGATAAAAAAAATGAAAATGCCTGACGTATCTTCATTAAATCGGTTAAATACGTAAATAAACGCAAATAAATTTCGTCTAAAGAGTCTGTGCGCGGACAGAGGCAAGACTTTATACGACGTCTGATCAAAGGGACGTTCACCCGATAGTAAATCTTGCTGTTAATATACTTCATACATTTTGCTAATGTCTTTACTTATGTAATAGGTTTATACTTGTTCGATTGGTGTGGTTATTTAGTACTTACAATTATTGCTCGGTTAAAAATGGCGATATATGGAGTGATCGCACTTATCGTCGTGGCTAGAGCTTGGCAATAGGCTTGAGCCGATCACGCATCATCTGGCATTATGCTGAGGCTACTGAGCTGAAGCCATTTAGACACTATTTTTTTTGTGTTAGCCTACTCTGTCCCCCAAATTTGTTTACAATTTGCCTTCTCCGACCAATCCTCCCATTATAAGGTAAAGGAAATATTTCTCCCACCATATTTTTCAGCTGAATAATTAAATAATGTGTTCCTGTCAGTTATTCTATTGTTTTACACAAGTTATTAAAAGACTTATCAATCACTCACTAATTACTGGAAGAAAATAAAAATATGTAAAAAAGTTGAAATTTATTATCTACCAATAATATTTATGCCTATTTGGCATTATTTTCCGATTGCTAGATGGTTACGCCCATTAAAGGGTTAAGAATGAGTCCAGATCGTCACGCCAGCGTCTTTTGGGCCTGCCTCGGTTATGATGGCCGTCGTCAGCTACCCACTGTGTGACTGTCTACGCCCATTTGCTCGGCTTCATCCTAGAAACGTGGCCCGCTCAGTCCCATTTCGACCTGGCAGACTTATCGCCAACATCGACCATGTCTGTTTTTTTGTGATTAGAAGGTATAACTGTTTGTTTTAATGCCAATAAACACACCTTTCTTTCATTGTTTCATTACCACATTTAGTTAGGCGTGGTGTCTAGTCGTATTGATCGAACTCAAACGAGGAGTAGGACATTACGCTTTTATTACATAGACATAAAGATTATATTAGACATTTTGTCTGGCTCGAGCTGCTGCCGCGTCGATATGTGTGGCCACTCCTTATATATTATCATCATTTTAATGAGAATGACGATTGCTAAGCCTAGTTCTTGGAGTAGTATAACTTCATATAATCGTTTAAATATAGCAAGGTGCCTCTTACAACCTGGTACTTTGTATAAGTTACCAAAAGTAGATATTGTTGTCTTTTTGCATGTTACGGCTTTAAGTCAAGTACACTAACGAGCAATGCAATGTATAAACATTGCGCTGCCAAATTCCTAATACGTATTAGTATGGCTTCTTAAATACTATGTTCGTGAAAACGTTAATCAATACAGTAAGAAAAGGGACTTTTAAAATTTGCTGCGTGTATACATTTAATTGCTCGTGACTATACACTTCACTTCTGGTTAGTAGGCTTGGTAGCTTGGTGGCTTGGTAGTAGGCTTTCCGATCGGCGAGTGGGATTCATTACACTGCCTAGATCAGACTGACTCATTAATCTAACTTTTGCATTTCTTCTGATTTACTTTATCATTGGGTTTTACCACAACAGTGTCAACAGTGTAAGTGTTACACTACAAAATAGTTCTTACTACTACGACTTAAAGGCGATTTTTTGTCGGTTGACTGTACAATGACTTTAAGCCGAAACACAATATTTTTACCATAGTCCAATCGAACATAAATATTTCTAGTAGGATCGTTATTAACAAATTACATTTTAAAAGTCTAATATGGCTGGTTTGGTGTCTTTGGCGCATTTGATGAGCGAATACATAAGTTTGACAAAACCTGTGTCCTTCGGTTTTTCAAGCCCGCGAAGAAGTCTGTTCTTCATAACTGCGACAAATTCGCGGTTGCTGAGTTGTCCGTCCACTGCGAAAATACATACATCGATTACACTCCTTTGCAAAAAAACGGGCGGTTTTGATTTTTCTACATTATTGGTAATCATTTAGTTCTAAAGAGGTTTAATATCCAACCTATGTTACTGGCACTCAATAAAGAGTCTGGGTATGAAAAAAAAGTTAATTCCAAATTCGAAACTTTTGTTTTTAAAAATAAATCCATTTCTTTAATCCATTTTTCTGTTTGTGACTTTTTACTTTATTTGCGGGTTTGCGGTTAAAAGGTTTCAGGCAACTA
The DNA here is from genome assembly GCA_964057025.1 of Standfussiana lucernea. Taxonomy (NCBI): domain Eukaryota; kingdom Metazoa; phylum Arthropoda; class Insecta; order Lepidoptera; family Noctuidae; genus Standfussiana; species Standfussiana lucernea. Next base: position 11,115,021 of record OZ059789.1, read on the forward strand.
AAACTAACTTCTCGTTATTTTTAGTAGATCCAAGTTTGTCGCATAATCCTGCCTTATTGTGACTTAAAACAGATATCTTTATGTCGATTGTAATGGCAGAAAAAGCAATGAGAGCTAGTAAAATTATAGCGCTGCTGGAAGAGAGGTGTAGCCAATGTTACGTCTCACAGCGGTTAAACGTCGAGTCGTTCAACCGTCCAAAGAACCTGGACTTGATACAAAGAGACAGGTTCCGTTCACAGACGGCAAGGTTCTGGGAGAAAACCTTGCACACAACCACGAGGCGACCGCTTTTTAGTGACTCACTGCAATTGCGGTTCCTCAGCGTCTGCTGCAATTACATAGACCTCAAAAGAAACCTTGAAGGTGAGAGCACAAGTTAGCGGGCCCCCAAGTTACTCCGTGAGCACCGAATTGCTCGATTGAGGTTCGCTAGAAATTGCCTATCTTGGAGACTAGGTAGCTGGAGTAGCGTACTCTTCTCCGATGAGGCTCGAATTTTTGAGGACCGACATCGGCGAGTGTTACGAAGACCAGGGGAACGCTATGCCGACGTGTTTTGAAGAAATCACCGTTTATGGTGGAGGGTCCGTTATGTTTTGGGCGTGCGTAACTTCCAGCTATCCGTACCGAGATACTATTCATATCAATATTACAGAAATCCTTTGGCAAAATGCACAACCTACAAATGGTCGGTATTTGTCGTTTGGATTGGCCAGCGCGGAGCCCTGACCTTAACTCCATTGAGCACGTCTGGAACCTCCTAAAAAGGCGAGTACGATCTGCCCAACCACTTCCACAAAACATCAGGGAGCTTAAACGTGTGATCTTGGCTGAATGGGAACCATTCCGTAATCGTTGCAACGGGAGGTCATACTCGTTTTTAATTTTTTTTTCATGTCTTTTTATTAAAATAACATAAAAATACTCGTAGTCTTAATTTCATTCTACCCATAAAAATTACTATTTTAACACGATTCTCTGTTTACATTGACAAAAACACCGATTCCAGGACTTAAGCGTTAAAAACTATATTCTCATTGTTTATAAGAAATTTCTAGTCATTTATGCAAATGACATACTAAAAATATTATCCACAAGACCAATGACTGAAAGCCAATGACTGTAAGGTGCCCGTTTTTTTGCAAAGAAGTGTATATTAGAATCTGTTTTATATTGGGTTAGTGAAAGTTAGTAAATTGTTCTTGTTAATGTTTTTCTAGCTATACGTATAGGCAGGATTTTGTGTGACTTGTTTCAAATTAAAAAGATTTTATTTGTATTGTAAATACGATTTTCAACTTTTGTATGTGTATTCTAAAGGATTCTATTTTAGAAAAGACGAAATGAAAAAGATTACATCGTGTGTGGGTTCCCTACTTGATTTCGAAAGTTGATGATTCGATTTTTATTACATCGAACACGGTGTGTCGTTCATTCAGTTGTACGATGTTTTATTCCATAGGTGCTTTATTGGTGCGATGTAACGTTTGTGCGAAAAATCCTGTTGCGAAAAACCCTACAGCGATTGCTCATTAGTTTGGTAATTTATTAGTTCGATAGTATGCCGGGTTCGAAACGCCTAACTGTTGTCCAAGTTTATATATTTTTTGTTATATTATTTTTTTCTAAAATAAAAGATTTAAATGAGTATTTTAGGTGTTGTTAATTTATTTTAGGTATTAGCAAACGGAAGCAGTACGGAACCAAAAACACGACGTTTTTGCTTTCGTACTGGGCGAGGATTTAAAAAAAAAACTTAGATTGCCCCAGTTGCTTTCTTTTCCGCTTCCCTAAAGTGAGGAAGACAGGTAACGAATTCACCACGTTTAGCTATGGCATGGGCCAAAGATAACGTAGACAATATCAGTGATCGGTTGCTAACCAATCGCCTGATACCCTCTAATGCCAAAACTGTGATACCTCAATCGTCTATTTCGATATGCAAGGAAAAGAAAACAACTGGAGCAATCTAAGTTAGATGGAGCGATTGCCTATCTGACCTCCACAACCCAGTTAGTACTGGGTAATACGGTACCCCTTGGTAAGACTGGTTGTCAGACTTTCAGGCCACTGACTACCTGTTACGACTGTCAAAGATCTACAAATGACAGCCGGGACCAACGGCTTAACGTGCTTTCCGAGGCACGGAGGAAACTCGGTATGTAATGATGGTCACCCATCCACAGACCGACCTTGGCAAGCGCGGCTTAACCTTGACGAGTGACTCGTGCGGCTGTTATTATTCAGCCACGAACTGGTTTGCCTGAAAGCTCACAATACATAACAAAGAATCTAACAAAGATGAAAAAACGTACTGTTCTCATCAAAAATAGTGAAGACCACGTTAATAACATGGGGGTCCAGATCCACATGAGCTACTGTCCTAGCGACATGTCTTAAGGTCGGCTGGTCGATGGACGCGCCTGCGATGTGGTAGAACGTCAGCGCAGTATCCACGTCGTTAATGTTGTTCAGAAAGTGGAAGAACTTCAGGTAGTCGTCCTCTGTTATACCTACGCCGTGGTCGCGGAAACTGAAAATGAAAAAAATAAATAAACAATATTAAATGGTACAGTCCCTGGCCAACATTGTCTAACCCACCAGCATATCTTGTTAAGCCATTTTAATCATTATCTTAGTGCCGTTAAAGTTGAAAGGCTTTTAAGTGACAAGGCCTATAATTATTACCTAATCTTTTCAATTTCGCGTATATTATCAACAAGTTATTGTGGCTTCGCGGTTTTGAAGATATGAGAGGTGGTAACAATTATTTTACTTTAGTAAACACACAAGGCAAGGTAAGGTGGTAGGGACTGACTAACATACGGAAGGCGGAAGACAGGATGTTGTGAAATGGTGGGCTTAATGAATAGGTTGGGTTTTTTTTTTAGAAAAACCTGCTGTTTCTAAGATAAAGTGGGACTGGGGCCACGTGTTCCGTAATTCCGAAAGCTCATTTGGGTCATGGGTCAAATAACTGCTATGTGGAGCCCTGCCATCGTCGCTGCAGATTACGCAAAAAGAAAGGGTTAGATGGCGGGACGAGCTGGACTTTGTATCTCAGTGCATATAAATGGAGGTTGAAGCAAACACCTTGCACATGCCTGGTAGGGCCTTTGGCCAGCAATTGCAAGATCAGGCTGATGACAGTAACCAGCAATGAATAATGGTGGGGGTGCAGGTATTTAATAAAATAATGAGTCCAATGAATGTCAAAAACGTCCGGCGCAACACGTTTTCTTCTTCCATTCTCCCTTTTTTTTTTTTTTTTTGGATGGGAAATCATCAAAAATGACTTCTCCCGCTCTGGGCTGAGCGGGAGGGAGTGTCAGACTTTTACTGACTAAAACCCACCCATGTTCCTTCATCGCCCTTTGTGTTCCGGGGCCGCGGTTTCTCTTTCGAACAACCCGCAGCACCCGGCAGGCATCGGCCCTTGCGGGCCCCTTCCCTATGTTGACATCTCTTTGAGGCGCGCGTGGAACACGAACGCGCCGTCGACACGGCCTGTCGTCCTAAGACGGAGGGACGGCGAGCTAGCCCTTAGCTCACCGTCCACAGGCCCGCGTCTACGGTGGCGACGCCCGGTGCGTCTCCCGCGGCGGCTGGGACGTGAGGAGGAACGCTCTCTCTCACGTTCCGCCTCCTCCTTTGCTAGCATGACTGCTTCGCAAAAGGACGTGACGGCTTCCCATTCCGTCTCGCTCCGGACCATGGCTCGAACCAGGGCCGGACGCGAGAGGTCGCCGCCGCCGATCGCCGCTATGAGGACACGGCGTTGCTCCGCCCAAGCGGGGCAGACCTCCACCGTATGCTCCACCGTGTCCTCCGGTCGATCCTCGCAGTGGAAACACCCGGGCGTCTCCTCCCGCCTGATTCGGTGCAGGAACCTCCCGAAACAACCGTGTCCGGTGAGGACCTGCGTCAGGCGGAAGGTGAGGACGCCGTGGCGTCTCTCAAACCACTCCTCAAAGAGGGGACTTATCGCCACTATCGTGGCGTGCCCTGCACGGGGTTGCGACAGTCGCTCTCTCCATGTCACCATGAGATCGGCCCGGAGGTTTGTCCGCTGAGCGGCAATTAGCCGCGGCAGCGGAGTAACCCCCCGGCGAAGAACCTCCGCGCGCCATTCATGTAGGCGCGCGAGGACTATCGCCTCCAGATCCCATGGTGGCAATCCATTTTCCCCTGTCAGACGTCACGGCATCATTTACTCCTTTCTCTTTCATATCATTCCTCACACAATCCATCCATCTTTTCTTTGGCTTTCCTCTATCTCTCCTATCCATCACTCTTTTAACATTAATATCCGTCACTTTTTTAGTAACATGCGTTTCATCCCTCCTCATTACATGTCTATACCAAGACAGATGACTTCCTTTCAATTTGAGTTGTTTATAGATACGGGTGTGACTGATTAAGATTTAAAACTTACGTTTTCTTAACTCGTTTTAGCATTCGCGCCTTCTTCTTAGCTGGGTAACCAGCGTACGCCAACAGAAGTTCGGCAAAGTCCGCTTCAGTAATACGACCATTTTCATCTGAAACAGTATGGTTGAAAATCGTAAGACCATATTTATTTTATACCGCTGGGTGTAATATGAAGTTTTATTTGTATAAATCAGCAAATACGCTATTTAGGTGTTATTTTATGGTAAACATCCACGAGTATTACGCAAAACGGAAAGTGCTTTACATTAAATTCAGTGACTTCATTAATAAATAACAATGTTTTGGTGGGGAATGTCTGTTTTTCCTTCTTGGCTTTTTTTTTTAAATTAAACGTTCATAATTTAACCCGTTTACCGCAATAAGCGTTCACTTACCAGGTTGTTTTCTTTGGAATTCAAGAGATAATATTTCCCTCTGAAGTTGCTGTTGGAAGTCTAAGAATTTTTCAATTGTCAGCTTCTCTTTGAGATGGGGTCCGAAGAAGTATGTCGTCAGCGCCGAGTTGATACCCTGTAAGGTATATAAACATCGCTTTATATTATCTACAAAAGTATGTTCTTGAGGCAGTAAACTACTTTAGGTTTGAGTACACTGCTTTCTCGTTTAAATCCATTAACCGAGGCCCTAGCAAGAACGCGCTTCGTAAACCAGAGGGTTTTTTTTATCGAAAATACAACTACCTATCACAAAGCTTTTTGGTTATTTTTTGCGAGAATGAGACCCACTATGATTAAAGTATTAAAAGTACGAAATTATTATGTTCGAAACGATTATTATCCATGTTGTAGAAGTATTTATGTAATTTACGTGAGTTTATTCCAAGCGTTCGTATCGGAATGATTTTGCGGCAAATTTAGAATTTTCTTTACACATCGACAACTAATAATAAGATAATAATTCTATTTCTCAGAGACCTGAATTGCCAGTGTTACCACGTTTTACCTTAAAAGTGTTGCCAGTGTTGGCGTGGTCTCGGTGCCTGGAGCCGATGCTGCTCTGCTGTCGAATGAGGAGTGCCACCTTCTCAAACTCTTCACAGTCGACATCACCGTCACCGTTCAGGTCGAACATTCGAAAAGCAATTTCGAAGTGGCGACGAGAAGCTGAAAATATAAAGAGAATTACATAAAAAACCTTGTTTATTTTAATTCGTTCAGTTCATCTTAAGATTATCTGGAAGATAAGACCATCATTGCACCTTAGCACCTATAAATCTAAAAATATTGTAGAAGAGCTGTGTTACAACATAGGTGTGTTATACAAAACTTATATCTATCTAAATATTGTGTATATTGAATATTGTGTGGTATTGTGATGACACAACATGTTTTTTTATACTTACTTAATTTTTAAAAACCATAATTATTTCCATTAAATTTTGATAAATAAACTTAAAGTTTACACCATTACCATAATTCGTAAAAAACTTTGTTTATTTATCAAGGTTTAATTTAGTTAGCAAGCGTCAATTAATTTATGTTATTGGTGCCCATTTGAAGCTGAAGTTTTAAGCTTTTAAATCATGTATGATATGTATAGTATTATTTTTTTATTAAAATGACATACTATACACATGTGTATAATGTATGAACATATCTCACCATCCTGCCTAGCCTTTTCGTAACTACACATATGTTGGGGTCCGCTTCCATTCTAACCGAATGCAGCTGAATACCAGTATTTTCCATGGAGCGACTGCCTATCTGGCTTCCACAACCCAGTTAGTACTGGATACCCAGTACTAATACCATAACCCAGTAATATCCCCTTGGTAAGACTGGTTGTCAGACTTTCGGGCCACTGACTTCTTGTAACAACTGTCACAAATCTACAAATGACAGCCAGGACCAACGGCTTCACCTGAAGATTGATCCGAACGGCTGTTATTATTTAGCCATGAGCTCCTCACGTATACATAATGTATCCGTGCTTAATAGCCCGGGCCTTCAAATTAATCGCTATAAAGAAGAAAGATGCGTACTGCTCTATTTAAATTAAAATCTACACCAGCAACCCAAACCAAACGAGAGACGCACGACTAGAGCAGCAGAGCAGACGTCGAATCTTGCAATGGATGATCATACTAACGTAACATCACAACTGTTGGTGTATTTTCGATGTCCCCACTGGTGGGGACAACGGGGATAAAAAAAAATGTTTCCGTTTTCCCTACTGCCCCGCCCCATTAATCGAAATATAGATTTGGTTGTGTGAGATTCCTATTTTAGTGGTGAGGTGGCACGAACTACTAGGAGACCAGAAAAAATATACTTACTGCTTACTGCCCATAACTAGGTTTTTGAGTGATATTTTATTAGTACAACAACAATTAAACCAACGGACACAGAGCGGTAGAGACAACGGGAACAATTTTAAATTATTTTATTCAATTCCCAGTGGGGTCACGTGAAGTGGGGACAGCGGGAATACACCCAACTTTTTTTGCCGAAGTGTAAGGCAGAAATGGGCGTGTTGTACAGGTTTGCCTACATACCTGGTACTACACCCACATTTCCCCAGTTATGTTTAAGTCTAATTTAATAGGTGCGAACCAATCGCTTTTGGCAGATGTCCAGCCTGAATTTGGGATGTTACTGTGGAATTTCTTGGGAACGACACTGTTTTCGCTGTAGCATGTTGTGGGTTGCGGACTTGCGGGTGACATTAGGTGATGCGTTACTTTTCAATCTTGAACGTTACTGCGATTTACAATCATGACTGACTATTTTAGCTGCACCCTAGATAAAAAACGGAGGGAATCAGTAATAATTACTGTTCTAAATTTATGTTTTTTTTTGTAGTCCATATCCTAAGGACTACAAATAAAATCAAATTAGAAGAAAAATGAAGCAAAGTGTAATGCATGTTACGTAGCGCAATATACATTTTAGTGATGGGATGTATAGCTATAACGGCTGGTCGATATTTTTTGTAGAAAAAGAAGTTTACCTTAAGTATTTTTATTTTTTTTCTTGTTATAACCAATACACAATACAATTTTAAAACAAAAGAAAACAAACGACGGAAGTCGAATGCCAATACATTTCGCATACAAGGCGCTAGCACTTGTACTGAAAATGATACCACTTTTTTTTTCTTGATATTTTTTATGCTTTAAATGCGTTTTTGAATGTTTTGTATTATAAATACATATTTTAAGATAAATTACATAATAATATTAAAGAGAACGAGATTTTTGCTGTGAGAATCGTTGGCAGATAAAAAGAAGACATTGTCTGTTTTTCCTACAAAAAATATCGACTATCCATCATAGCAATAGTTCCCACCACTAAAAATGTCTTGGCATTTAATGTCACCAAATGTCACCCGCACAGCGAAAACAGCGTAAATAACACCCAGGATCTAATGCTCAGCAGTGCTGCTTGCGAGTCTTGCGAGCACAGCCAACCAGATCAACGAGAAAAATGATTACGAGTAAATAACACGCCACACCGGGTTTTTTTTATTATCCACTAAAATTGTTATTGTTATTAATTATGAATGTTTATAATCTCTATATGTCAATTTAATCCGTTATTTAGGTACTACATGGTGGGTTAATTCTTATTTTATTGAGAGGAAAAGTGTCATTGAGAGTTTGTCAGGCATTCTATATAGGTACAGGAGTTACAAGTGGGGAGAAACCGAAGGGGAGAAATCAGTATAGGATGCAACAGAGAAGCCAGGCTTCAACTAAAAGAGGTAATAAAATAACCTATTGTTTAGGAGCCTTTTCTCATCTCAGCTACAGGTTAAGTGTTGCTTCACTATTTTTTTTTTGTATTTTATTGCGATAGGAGTATATTTAAAAACTACGAACTTTCTTGATAAATCCACACTAAGCGAAGAAGTGTAAAGAAAATAATAAACTACGCTGATAATTATCTTTTTGTAGTGATCCACATCAAAATAAACCATACGCGCTTCGTGTACCACTGAAACTCAGTTCCGTATGGTGCTAAACTTGTTGCCTATACCAAAGGATTAGTGTGAAATGGCGTCAATTTGGCATTACAGCTGTTTATTCTATCTATACGCTCTGGTGAGTATTTCTTTATTCCCGAGCGGTTCACATTGTAGAATATCGCTTAACTTGGAGACGAAGCAGCCCTCAAATGGTGCTGCGGAGCCCCTCAACTGGTGGTCTTAGACAGCTGTTAAGGGTGTGTAAGATTTATGCTGTGGAATATGACCTGAGGTAGGTACAACGAAAGTAAAAGTGAGTTCATGCTATTAAAATGTAAAAATAAAAACGATATCTTCATACCACCTATGTTACTTAATGGTGTACCTATAAGTAATATTGCACAGTTTAAATATCTTGGTCACATTGTAACTGAGAATTTGAGTGACGAATTAGATATTGAGAGGGAGCGCAGGGCATTGTTGGTACGCAGATTCGCTCGGTGTACTGCTCCTATTAAAATAACGATGTTCAAGGCGGTCTGCCAGACGTTCTACACGGCCTGTGGGCAAATTTTACACAAAAAGCCTACAATGCCTTGCGCGTCCAATATAATAATGTGCTCAGGGCTCTGTTTCGTCTCTGACGATATTGCAGTGCATGTTTGCTGACGCTAGCGTAGATGACTTCTACGCAATTATGCGTTGCGACGAGTACGGGGTAGTCCGAATAGCGTCCTAAGGATGATTGATAAGCGAGAGAACCGATACTATTCTGCTCAGTAGGTTCACTGAACTCCATGTGTTACGAGTCCGGTGAGCCTACTGTGCAGGGGTAAACTGTGTGTCTAGTTTCTTTCTTTTTACTTTTAATTACTAACATTAGTTTTAAGCAGAATTTATGTTACTAACGACCGTGCCTTGCCTGTGGACTTGTATGTCTGAAATAAATGATTTTTATTTATTGAGGGAACGTCAAAGGAACCCAACAGGGTTACCAGCGGTCAAAGATTCTTCTAACAACGAGAACAGAGTCCAGACGTACCGTTTATCACTATTACTTACATACATCGGCATTATAGTTTTATAGTTTGTGCTGATCTACCTCATACGTTGTGTTAGCGACGTGCTTTTTTGGTAGTAAGAATTAAGCGTATGTCGAATGTACAGTCACGAGCACCAATATGTAAACACTTAGCAACTTTAAAAAAAGTGATTTTCTCCTACTGTTCTGATTAAAATTTCATGTTGTTGCGAAAATTGAATTTTGGAACTAATATTTTTATGAAATAGATCCTATCTCCAAGTTACAGTCTTTATTACTAGCAAAAAATACTTTTATGTTTAGGAAAGTGTATAAGTACATATTGCTGCTCGTGACTGTACCTACTTACCTAGTTATAAGTTTGTTTAAAGATACGAGGACCCAATAATGTGCTCGTCAATGTGAACCCCGGCAGTCTACCACCATACGTAATAGCGCACAGCCCCATGTAAATTCGCCTGTTTCAATTAAACCGAGCTTACCCGTTGTCTCGCGAGTTTATTTTGCCACCACCAGCACAATCCTGCAGCATCTAATTTTTACAGGTTGCTTACCTAAAGTATAGGAAAATATGACTTACGTAGGTATAAACATTCGTAGAAATTCATATGGTATGCACCGGGCCGTCTGACGGGGTAACATCCATTGCGTATTTTATTGCGTTAAGACCAATAATCATATCCCAATATTTTAATGACTCTTGCTTAACCTTAATTTAAAACGTTATTTATAATAGCAGTCATCTACATCTCTTAGACAACATACAGTGTTCATCGCGTTACGAATGAAAAGTGAAAGTTTCAGCGACCAGTTAAATCTCGCGCTCGTAGGAACAGAAAATCGTTAGATTCGCTCATGCTCCGTACGATCCCCCATCCCTTCGGATGCTGCGTAGATGGATATCTAGCCGCCGATAAGTGCGCGAGAACGAACTAAATACACTTTTGACACAATGTCCACTACAGGAATCACATAAACGAACAAGTTTACACTTTATCTAACGTTTACCGCGGCAAAATGTTAATCTCAATGAAACGTTTTCGAACAAGGATGAAAGCAAAAGCATTTGTTTACTTGAGATGTGGCGCTAAAACCGCAGCTTTTCTGTTTTGGGCGACCATATACATGGTTGTTATGAAAATGACAATATTTAAGAGCAGTGCGAATACTCCGGTGAAGAACTGGTCCATACTCCCTGACAATTACAGCAGGTGGATGGTAACGTGCAGTTTTCTAGTAGTGTTACGGACAAATTGTTCAGTGTAGTGAGAGTGCTAACCGTGTTTATTATACCAGTTGCAGAGTCAAGATACAGTAGGCAATGACGAGTCAGATTCGGACAGCAATGTAGTGTGGTCAGAGCCAGACAACGATACTCTTCTCGAACTAGAGAAACGCACAGAAACAGTTCATCAAGTGTGTCACAAGAGAAAACTTCTCACGCAACCAATTAATAACAAGGAATTCTTTGTTGACCATAAGCATAAACTAGTATGGTGCAATATTTTTAAAGCTGCTAGTTCTTCATGGATGTATTATTTTAATATTTTGGGTAAGTAAATTTCAGCGCAAGTTATGATTTTAATCGAAGATTTAAAGATTCAATGGTTGTTTTTATGGCAATGACGATAAACTTTTACGTAAAACAATCTATTTCTTTTTCAGGGGGATACGACAAAAAGTTTTTGGAAAGAAGTAAGGTACAACCTTTGACTTTAGCCAGACAAAAATTTCCTCGGCCTAGTGTGAAAGAACTAAAAGAGGCATTGGATACACCAGGTGTAATATCACTTTTAGTAGTGCGGGACCCTTTTGCGAGGTTGTTATCAGCTTATCGCGATAAGCTCGAGATCCTAATAAAGCCATACTATAGAAAATTGGCGCGTGCGATAGTAAAAAAATATAGAAAAAAAACAAAAGCTAAAAAAACCGGGCCGCCTAGAGCTTCAGGGCCTACATTCCCCGAATTTGTTCAATATTTGATAGATCTACACAATTCTCCACAATACGTGTTTAATGAGCACTGGGCTCCGTATCATACGTTTTGTTCACCTTGTGCAGTGTATTTCAGCGTGATAGCGAAAGTCGAAACATTGGCAAAAGATTCAATGTATGTAATACAACAATTAGGTCTTGGCCACTTGTTAAGCATAAAGGTTGGTGAACGAAGGAGGAAACAACTACGTTCTGTAAGGAATCAGTCCCGTGATGGTAGAAACACGACTTCATTGTTAAAGCATTATTTCAGCCAACTTAATAAAAATTTGCTGAATAAATTGTTGGAAATATACGGTATAGATTTTGAAATGTTCGGATATGATGCGAACGTTTATAGAAATTATGTTAAAAATTAAATGGTTATCTATTTAAACAATTGTTTTAATTACTCGTACTTTATCTACATTAGTTTTTTATTCACTCCTTGACAACTTACTTGACATCAATAGTAAGCCAAAATATTTTTGGCAAAGTACCAAACAAGAGGAACTAGTCAAAACTGATCAGCACACAAAGTTCTCAGGAAAAATAGCGTGTGAGTTCTGGTTATAGCAGACGATGGGCCACATCAATAACTGTTTTACTAAATCTAGTGCAAGGAAACACATCCTGAGGCAGGCGTACGCAGAGACGCAGGGACGCAGGTACGCAGGGAGGTAGGGGGTTGTAGGTATATTCCATTTTTCGCCAGTTATGCAGCTCACTTCAGTCACACGTTACAGGCGGCGAGCATATTACTGTCAACTATCAATAGGGAAAGATCTGGGAGTCTACAAAGTTACGGGCCCATCCGAAAGTAATTCGAAACTTCCAAATGAACCCTACTCCCTATTATTTTTAGATTCACGAGTTTTGAAAACTCTTCGGGAGAAGGGACAGCTAATCATGGTGTCACAAATTTTTAGTTCGGACCCCTAACTTACCTTATGTTCTTAAGAGATAGTAGAAAACGCCCGTAACTTCGACTGAAACTACGGGTTTCGTGCTCAGAGTAGACCTCTAGACACTACTAAACCTTTGCCCTAAGTCTAGTTTAAAAAAGTTTATGATAACTTACTTGACAATACAGTCAGAAGAAATATGTAGTCGCTGAATGTGATGAGTCCCGAAGAGCCGAGTTTATAGAAAATGGAATCTTCGCCGAGGTCGAGGTTCAGACGTTGGCTGATGCTCTGCGAGGAAACACAATAGTTAGCAATGCAGCAGTTTAACAAGACAATGATAAGCTAAGAATATAATTTGTCTCTATATGCATCAAAATAAAAACTAATAAAGAAAACTATTAGCAAATCAAATCATTTAAGATTATTATTTAATTCATCAAATTCTATAAGCTTAATTCTGATCAAATAAAGATCCTAAAAATATTTAAGTAAAAAAATTACTACTAAAACAAATAGCTATAATAAAGATCTAGGGCTAGAAAAAGAAAATTCTATCAATTTAAAAAATGTAATAAATATAATGATAAAATCATGGCATGCTATGGAGAGAATGGTTGTGTATGCAACTGTTTTACGGGATCTAAGACCCTTTACGCCTGAAGTAACTTAAAGAGCGCAGAGCTTTAGTCTGTAGCACATTGTGAAATAATAAGATCCTCCTAAAATCTATAAAGTGATCTAGACTAGATTGAGGCACGAAGTGGCCAACGGCGATGACATGAACATTGACAGGGGCAGAGCCAAGTCAAAGAAGTGCACTTGAAATAAATAAAAATATTACGAAGTCAGGAAGTAGAGAAATAAGAAGAGGAGAAAGACAGTACCTCATCGACGTTCTGAAAAGACAAGAAAGTGATGTAAGTGGCTGAAGAGATGGTGCTGACTGTGCAAGAGTGTCCGATGACAGATCAGGTTGCTATGAAGCAATAGGTAGGCTAACTAACATCTGTGATCGGGTAATGTGTTCCTAAAGATTGGATATGTGAAAACATTAATACGGAAAATATTAAGTGAAATACTTTTTGTAAACTTTCTTTATTCTTCTTGAAGATTATCTGCTCCCTCTATAATATAAAGAAATCTTCTGTTAAAGTGCTATTTATAACTTTAATATTATTGTATTTATAGTTAAAAATATAACTGGAACATTTTATATTACATAATTATTAGAAATCCAAAGTGGGAATCTTAAAACAGCAGTAAAGATTTTAAATTAGATTAGTGCTTGTGCCCATCCATAAAACATTTAATTTTTCACACAAATTTCACTGTATTGTTAACTAAAATGGATATAGTATTAGTCACATGACAGTTTATGGAAATAGTCTTTGTATTATTTAACATCGTTTATTTTTTTGTGAAATGAAACTTACCTTGGGGTCATATCTCCTATACTGATCTAATCCCAAACCTGATAACAGAAAGAAACTAATTAATTATATGATTAATTTATAAATTTAATTTAGTATTTCTAAAAGACATGATTAAATAGTGTCCTTGAAATGTTATCAGGACAATGAATTTTGAGTCAGTAGGTAGAAGGAGGAAGCGTACAGTTCATCCATATTTTTCTCTCCACGCTACTACTGAGGATTTTAGCAACTGGGTATCGAACCCAGGGCTCTATGTTCAGCAGTCTCGCGTACAACCAATAGATTTACAAGGCCTTAATTAATTAAATGTTGCAAATGTGCAGTTGGCAGCAGCTGCATGAGAGTAGCCCAGAATATTATTACATAGAATGGTTAGTGCTTCATGAAGCCTATGTCCAACAGTCATCTGCTACAGGCTTATAAATGCTGGGTTATACATAATTTTACCATCAGGTTGCTTGACACCAGGTGTCATAGAGCGCAGGAAGTCATCAGGGGTCATGAATATCTCATGCTGGTCATGATGTTGGGCTTGAAGGGTGGCAAAGTATCGGAATACCTTGTCTGGTGTGGAATACTGACGCATGCGGTTCTCATACTCAATAATCTATCCAGCAGCGTCCAGGATAAAAACATTATTTTAATGGTAATCCAAAAATTCTAGTTATTTATACCTATAGTGAGCAAATTAGAAAATATATGATACTAAAAATTATACTAATTATAGTAAAAACTAAAGAAAAAAACAAAGGCTATTCTACGCAGGTGCAAACTAAGACTCAAATATACAGGAACAGATAATTTGGTATAACAAGTTGATGCTCTGCTGATTCTTAAGTCAGTATTGTGTTAAACTAAGTATTGCCTCATTGAATCTGTATAGGAGAGCCTTAAAACAAAAATAAAAATAAAACAAATACCATCAGGCTGTTTCATGCCAGGAGTGATGGCTCGCAAAAAGTCATCAGGTGTCATGTAAATCTCTGTGTGTTCACCAAATGTCAATTTCACTGTGGCAAAATATCTGAATATTTTGTCTGGGGTTGAATATGATCTCATACGATTTTCATATTCAATGATCTGTAGTAAATAAATAAAAATAAAAAATTATATTCTACCACTTCAAAAGCAACAAAAAAAATTTTATAACTAAAACAATACTTAGACTGTAATGGACTGTTCCATGATTTCAGCCCAAGATATTAGAAATAGCACCCTAGCATAGAGGTGTTGTTTCTTTTAATATCATGTTTTTAAAACAATAAATCTGCTGTTCTATACATTTTGAGTGTGTAATTGTTGCACTTTAGTATGAAACAGCTGATTAGTTGTTATAACCAACCAACCTCTAGAATCATGAGCTGATACACCTATATACCTTAACACATGGTTATATATAAATGTTAAAGTAATATCAACATACCTTCCTGTCCCGAAATCCAACTTTTTCTTTTCTGTATCTCTTCTTTTTAGTGTCAACTTCACTGTCTGAGTCAGATTCTGATATTTCTTCAGCAGCATTTATGGAGGGCAATAACTGGTGCTGTGCCCTAAAATAGTTACCAAATTAATTAATACAATAATTTATAGACTACTAGCCACATGCCCTGCCTTCACACGGGTGCAATGCTGATACTGAATATACATATAAACCTTCCTCTTGAATCACTCTATCTATTTTTTTAAAAAACCGCATCAAAATCCGTTGCATAGTTTTAAAGATCTAAGCATACATAGGGACAGAGAGCGGGAAGCAACTTTGTTTTATACTATTTAGTTATAGTGATTTATTAAGTTGGATCATTATATTATACCAATCACGTGCTCAAAGGTAGGTGAAATTAAAAGTATCCACCACATACCACTCTAATGTAGGACTTCTGTTTTGTAACAGTCCAGATATAGTTGACAACTGAATGTAGTTGTGCTGAGAAACTTATTTTACAATACAAATAAAATATGCAGTTGGTGCTGGTATAAGGTAATCTATTCAATGAAAATGATGGGGTTTAGATATCCTCAGACGCAACAGACCTCAGCTGAACCAATGGTAAAGTAACACTCACCAGAATTTATATGAAGTGTAGGCGACTGCACCAAATATGACAGAGTAATATAAATGTTTGTATGAATATCCCTTCCAGTGTTTATCATAGTCCCTATCGGTACTATAATTTCGCTGTAAGTTCAATGTTTGATTTGATGGCAGTGCAAGTACCCTAGATATTGTATGAATACATGCTGCTTTACGTATCGTAGCAATTTCAGTTGGAAATTTTAGCAGACGTGAAGAAATACTACACATTTTGGTATAAATGAATTGGATAAACTGAAAACAATCAGGTTTTCCGGTTTTAAAAATAACTTTTACAGGTATTTTATCATTTTTGACAGAATTCCCAATTTTGTAGTTCTTACTGACATTGACAATGACATTAACTTTGATTTTGACACCTCGAACGGAAATAGTGAGGTGCCACGACGATCCGGACCGAAATCTTGACCTGTAACACGCTCTGTCACGCAACGTCATAATGCTGTGTTCATATTATGCTAGGCACAACAGTGGCATTTTCTAAATTTCAAGTTCCCCACACAGATTTTGATTATTTCGAGGTCAGTAAACATACACCTGTGGACGTGTATATTTGATTATACACGTCCGCACTGACGGTGTTCACATTTGATTCATCTTTGATTATACACGTCTAAATGATTCAACCAAACTACAATAAACACAGTATCATCAATCGTTTCTTATGCCAGTAAATATACGAATGAGAGGTGAGAATCTATATTTTCCGGATGAACAGATATACTAAAATATTATATGGTTCCTGCCTACTTCTATGGGAAAAAGGGCATGAGTGTGGTTATAGAATGATGCGACGTACCTTAGACCTTTTATCAGTCACGCACGACTCACGCTTAATAACTTAAACAATGGAACGGACCCCTAAATTTTAATACAAATATCATAACTGAGTAATACAACTGCGTCGTAAAAAAATCGATACTAGCCTCCTTCTGCCATCTATTTTTAATCTGTGATCAGTGAACTTCAACTTTGACAGTCCACGGCTTTCGAGAACGAACAGGCGATTGACGGAGGCAGCGAATCAGCGAAAAGCATGAATTTTTGAATTCCTTCAATCAAATTTGACTGTGCTTGCCAGACAAGACAATTTACTACACATTCGAATAGTGTCGAAGGTAAATTATTTCTCAAGATAGAATAAACTTAGGGTATATTAGCAAAACGATGAAATAAGAACGGATATACATTTGATTCAGAAGCTTCTCGCCGCAACATACTTAGTGCAAATTGGTACGTGAAAAGAGTGAGTTATATAACCTTGAATCACGAGACTTCAGTATTGATCAGTTAATTTTCTGTGAAATATTCAAGTGAGGGTAAAACTTATCAGGTATGTAATTATAATTTTTGTTACTTAGACGCAAATCCGCATTAAGTGGCGCAACGAGTGAGAAAGAGGTTAGGAAAACTAGAGTACCCTGTGATATATATTGCTAGATCAACACTATAAAGTAAAATAATGATTGTTGGAGTTTTGATCATTATATAATCTTGTCTCCTGTCTATCTTGCAATTAGAAAGTAACCAGTGCTCTTTGGGGCACCATGACACTATTCTACAGAATTACATAGTTCCTTTCTATTCCTCTTTAGTCTGACATCTGTTATCATTTTTATTAATGATTTATTATACACAGAGATGTGAAAAAATTACTTGTAGTCTACACAGCTGGTGGTTCAGTGAATTTGATAAATGTTAGAGATTTTCTACCAATTTTTATGGGGTCTAAGCCAATTTTACATAATTTTTAAACATACAGCTGTAAGTTTGAACTATTACTACTTAATGATCTCAATTTCTTTTTGATTAGATTATTGTTTTGATATCTATTTTTCCAATTGTACCAAATGCAAATCTATACCTTCCTAGTTATTGATTTGATGTTTTAGATATGTCACAAAATACAATAAAATTTGGCTCATGTAAACACTAGTAATTTCTCCTATGACCTTGAACTATTTAATCAAGTCTATAAATAATTTCAGAACATAGTTGTGCATCTATATAACAGTTTTGACTGCCTGCCAAATTTTTACATACTAGAAAGTGGTTTGGAAAGGCAGTTCTTTAATAATTGTTCTCTTATCTTTAATTTTAAGTACATAAATAATATGAATAGTTCTTCACTAAATAGAACAGAACTATATTTTAATATGATTTTATTGCATGAGAAGACAAAAAGGGCTAGGCATTGTATACATTTTTAGACAACTAATCTTTGCATAGTGACTTCAAACACACTTGAACTGAGATTATACAACGGTAACTTTCTGGTTTCCTTCTGGGTCAAACTGCATGTTTAACACACTAGGAAAAAATAAAAGTACAATACAGATTCCAATGTGCCAGTTACTCTGGCATTGACAATGTTGTGTCCTAAATTCTCAAGTATATAGTCTGTGTACTGTTTGTTCAAACACATATTGAGCATATTTGTTTAAAGAGAATTTTCATGTGTTTTTTGAACATCTGTGTTACAAGCGGTCTAAAATTGAGAGTGTTTTTATATTTAAATCACAGAATTGTATGATGTTGACTTTTAATACCTAAATATATAGTAATAAATTGCTGTAATAATTGACTGATTGTGATCTTAGAACTCGCACTATAAGGCAATAAAACAATTATGTTATTATGGTGAAATATGTATGTCCTGCAGACAACCTCGTCAAAAAATAATTGATCAATACTACAAAATTGATTGAAAAATCTACATAATTGGTATGCTGCATAAAAAAACACCTTAATTTTGTAAGAAACTCATGAGCACCATTGTTGTCAATGCTGTCATAATGATGGCCGAACAAAAAAAAAAGATTAACGATGATCGAAAAACGTTTTTTAAGTAAGGAGAAAAGCATTCCATTGGTGTGAAACATGGTGACAAAAATAAACTAACTGGCTATCTTAGAAATGTTTTCATGACTTGAAATAATATTACAATGTAAAATAATATTATTATAATAATAAATGACTGGCAGTTCATTGAATATAAAATTGTTCTTTACAGATCTGACACTAGACTGAGACCATCATGCATCGTGCAAGAGTAATATTTAAGCTCTCAAATAAAGTTGGGAGTAACGACAGATTCGCCTCATGGCTTCTCAACAAAACACAGGTAAGTCATCTGTTTTTATTGAATTTTCATTGTGTTTTGGGCTGGTCCTGCACGAAAATTGATTACTGCGATCCACCCCAATCCTCAAGAAAGGGCAGGAGCACCTAGAAAAAGGGTAGTAGGATGTAATAGGCATAGAAATTGCTCTTTCTGGAATGGGTGTGACCCATCATGACACAGCAGAATTTTTCGTTGATTTACAAATAAAACCTGTCCTTAAAAAGTAGATGCACATCTACTTTCACTATATAAACTACCATTCACAAAAAAATACGTATACCGTGTTGTAGTTAGGTATCTATTCTGTGGTCTTGTGACAAAAAAGTACACGTCAAAATGTTCTCAGGCTATTAAACAATAAGTTCAAGGTTGTCATCGGCCATGGTCACTGTACGGTAACTTGCGACCTTGTCTAAATAAATCGAGTTGTTGAAGTTAAAAGTGGAAAAAATGCAATTATTAGTACCTAATTTAACACATAATAATTATGCACTTCATTGCATGTAAAAAAAACATTTAGCTGCATCCAATTAGACATAAGCATAAGTATTATAATTGTTTTTGTTCAGATACTGAGATGTTTTTTAGGAAATGATAGGGGTTAGAAGATGACGGATCGGACGCATTATCACGGTGAGGCGTCATAACGACAACATATGAGTCATATCACGTGTGGCGTCGCCGGTAGTACATACCCGATTCCACCAGTTTATAGTTGCTTTAGTAAAGTAACTTCCCCGCCGTACACTGCGCAGAGTCCGGTTAGTGGACCTTGACCAAATAGCTGATCTAATTATTTTTAGTCGCAAAGGATCCACAACTGGACCCTGGTTTATGAGGCTCTTAAATGCTACAAAAATGTAGTTTTCACACTCGGGATCAAGTTAAGTTTATTATTATGCCCTTCACCTTGTTGCATTTAGGGGCAGATTGCTGTTAGAACCTGTCTTTCATGTTTTTTAAATGCATGTTTTGGTGATATTGAAATAAAAGTTCTTGGAAATGACGTGACTCATTCTTGTAGATATGCATTATGCTTTTACGGCAGCCTTTTTATGCAAATTAATTGATCCCAGAAATCAAGATCTTTACCTTGTTAGCCTCAATGCGTAAAAGTAAATTAGTAACTGTCACAATAATAAATAATTATGCACGCTTCATTACTACACACTAAAAAAGTGACCACGTCTTGCTATACCTATAAAGTATATTTATACAGATGTTAAGTCTTTTCTCAATAGCTGCATAATTCTTTTAGAATAGCATTTCCAAGTATCTTTGTTTCTGATTCTGATAAAACCACTAGTGATCAGAGTTGTGTGTGATTGATATTACTCGATATTGTTATCTGTTTCGAGAAATATCAAGGTGAAGGTGTCATATTCGAAAGAAAACTCATACATGGGTAGTACAAAAACATGTTTATTGTACTTTTTCCTTCAATACATATCTCATCGCAGATATTAAGAGTTATAGTCTCACTAGTTTTGGCCCGCGGCATCGCTCACTTGTGCGTAGTAAAATAATCTACAATATCGAGATAAAAAGTATCCTATGTACCAACCCAGGTCATTTACTTGGGTTCCAAATTTCATCCCAATATGTTCAGCTGTTAAGCTGTGAAAAGCAAACAGACAGACTCACTTTCGCCTACAATATCAGTATTAATTGAGCCTGACTAGTAACAATTAAATATTTCTGAGAAGAATAAGTTCACTTTAGCTGCTGACGTCTATTTCTAGAGTGCACACTGCACACAGCGACTGCGACACATCAACTTAGCCAGTATAACATGGCCTCACTTTGTACAGATTTCCCGAACTATGAGAGATTTTATAGTCTTTTTATATAGCTTGATTGGTCGTCGTCCGTACGATCGATCCGTAGCCCGTATGTACGTGTTGTAAGCACTGTCTGTTGTATAAGCGGTGGCCAGTCGCGCCTCCAACATGCTGTATGTACTGGTATATTATGACGAGCGGCCGAGCCCCTTTGTTCCTTTGATAAACTTTGTTCTACATCGTTATCTTGTAGCTGTTTGTGTTTTTTCAACCTACTGTTGCTCAACGATTGATATTATTACATTCTTTAATTATTATTATGCGGAGATGCCGGAATGAGGTGGTCTCTTTCGAATAAGACTGGTCCCTAATAGCCGTACCTAAAGAGAAGTGGGGGGAGAGTAGGAATGCCTATAGCCTGCAGTGAGACAATCCAGGCTGGTAATAATAGTAATAACATTGATTATTTGTAATTTGATACTACACAATACGATTGTATAGGTCACAATTAAATAATGAGTTTAATATCTACTCCAATGCATATAGAACAGATTTTGGCGTACCAAGACAATTGGAGGTTGGCCAAACGAAATGTGTGCGCCAGGAAAGCGATTTATTTTCATGTTGGAAATGTGGCTTAAAAACAAACGATGGTATTATGTACAGGTTGACGTCATATGACGCAACAACCTTAGAGCAGTAACAATGTTGTTTTTTTAAATTAGTGAAAAGGCATGCCTTTCCGTCAGGATGGATGGATACGACCATGCCGACCGTGATCTTTATCTGATACTGGTGATTTATTTGCTGATGCAATTATTGTAATATTAAAAATTATCGTAGTTTTAACTGACATGAAATTGATGGGGCTCCCTGGCGTAATGATGTCCCGAGACCTGATTAACATATTTTAAAATTAAAAGCCTATTTAAAACATAACTCACGCCTTTTTCCTACGGGGGTAGGCAGAAATCACATAGCGGTACCAGCTACTATCCTTACATACTCCTTCCCTTAACTTTGTTCCAAGTTGGTGAAATGGTCACAATACCGACTGTTGAGCGTGAGGATCCGGGTTTGAATCCCGTGGTCAGGCAATTAGGTTTTTCCACCACGAATTTCTTCGTAGCAGTCCAGAGTCTCGTTTTATGCACTGTAGATTGCATTTAAGATGCGAATTGCTGCTAAGCCCCTTTCACAATATCTGACTTAAACACAACTGGCAAGAAGATTAATTAAGAGCGAGAACCTTGTGTAGCACATCCTCTTTTGTACTCATACAGGCGTAATATATATTCAACCTTCGTTTTGTTTGTACAGGTCGCTGCAGTACCACTGACCAACTATAGGCACAAAAGCTCGGCAGCCGCTGAACCTTTCCTCAATGGCTCCAGCTCCGCCTATGTGGAGACCATGTACAACACATGGCTCGCAGACTCCAGCTCTGTACATGCGGTAAGTTTGATTGACTGTTCTTGTGTATCTTTATCATCATGTGACAGTGTAAGAGATCTTTGGTCTTGGATAACTGCGGTACCTGAAAAATAATAATTATGGGTGATAAATCCTTAAATTTTTCGGATTGTCAGAATATTTAGCACCGTTATTTATGATAAACACACTTCTATACATATGTTGTTGCAAAGTTTTTTAGAAATCCATAAAACCTATCAATTGCGCGAAGCTGGTTATTGTAGAGCAAAGGATGGTGTAGAAAAATGACGAAATTAAAGCCAATGCAATAACGACTGCATTACGCACGTTTAATTGTTAAACATCTGTCACTGTGATGGATGTAAAAGTAAAGGACACGTATACTCGTAATGTTCTTGGTTTTTTTTTATACTAAACCAGATTTATTATCATTTGTAACAATAGCTCTTGACATCTATTATGTTTACAATAGTACCTTGACATCAAAATTAATAACCAGAGAAAATCGTTGCTGTGCTGCATTCAATTTGTCATTAATAATAATCGAGATTCTAGAAAATAAATAATCCAATTGATATAAAAGAATATGTCTTAGGTATAGATATAATATATTATACTTAATTGTACTCCAAAGTTATTGTTACACAGCTCTTAAATACGGAGTATAATTATAATATGTTAGCACTAATATTTTCGTGGTTTTTCGAATTGACTAAAGTATGAATTAGATTTCTTTATTTAAAAAATCATAGGTGCATAACAAGGCAATCCGCACAATCGCAACTCATTAGCGATTTGTCGGTTACGGCTACTGCAAAATTCTTTTAGAATAATATTTCCAAGTATCTTTCTTACTGATTACACCACAAGTGGTGTGTGTTGTGTCTCATTGATATCACTCGATATTGTTATCTTGTTTCCGCTAAATCACAACCCATTAGGGATTGGGTAGCTCTGGCGCTGCAGTTTGCGGCTACGGCCGGAATTATAATTTGTATCTTGTGACGTTCACGAATACTAGCATTATCTTTTCAAGTTTTTCTTACAAAACAATAGGTTATAAATAGATAAATACCTCAAGAGTTTCCATGAAGTGTATATGTTTACTATAAACATCTAAGTATGTTGTGGAATTATAAGCGGATTTAGATACGCTCGTAAATGTAATTTTTCATGTCTACCACGAGTTTTATTTTGATGATAGCACTGCGGACGTTATTTTACAGACGTCGATAAGATATTGCAGTATAGTAGTTATTATTGCAGTATTTTTAACAATTTTCCAAGTATTATCTCAGCTTTTCACGGCTATCAAATAATCAAAAGAGTATCTTATTAGATCAATGTTATGCGTCATTTGAAAACATACTTCAATGAAATAACACCACAAATAAATCTGTTCCGTAAACTTGGATATTACATGTGATAAGTAGATAACTAGCTGTGGAATTTTTTACCAATAATATTGTCACTGAACGTAGGTACTTGAGAGAACTTAACTCGCCATCATTCTGATGGCTGTTTTCGTTAAGTAGCATCTAAATGGCTAAATTTTGTACATGTAAATGTGGCCCAGTTTTAGTGAAAACAGTCATAAATTTCCGGAGTGACTCCCATTGCCGTATGTTTCATTATATGTATAGATCTTAAATTCACAACATATATGGTGAAATTGACGTCAAATTACCTATGGAAAATTTGTCAAATAAATAACCATATAAGTGGCGATTTTTTAGATGTCAGGTGACTAATGTTAGATAATGAATAGTGATGAAAAATCCTAAGTCCGAGTTGACGTCATATGACGTTGTTAATAAAAAAATAAGAAAAACAGTTGCATCTGTTGACATAACCACTTGAGTGACAAAGCGTGCTAACCAATACGTACTTCCAATTATGGATAGGTGAATTGGTTCGCTGCGTCTAGACGAGGCCTAGACAATTTATTTCTTGGTTTGATTACGTCAAATCACGTCAGTTATCAAGTGGGAACTTTGAAACCTATAATAATTAGCTAGCAAAACCGCAGACGAAAAAAATGTTTTTGATGTCAACGACGTGGTTACTTGAAAATGGGGTTTTATATTTATTTTGTTTTATCGTGTTTGGAAATCGAGGCTCATCACAACGCGGAGTTTCACTCACTAATTTCATGAGACCCTGTATGGTCTGTGTTTTTGAAACATAGATAATAAATGGCCTAATTAATCATTAATGGCGCCATTAATTATAACTTCAGGGGTCGTTAGAAAATCCAATTAGGTTTTCAAGGAAGCTTGAAAACTAATTATTGCTTCGAAACATCTACGGATTTATAAATGAACCGTGAAAGTCAAGCCTCATGGGCAATTACGAAATAGTGTCCGTAAACCAGAAGGAAAGGAGATGTTGACGAGTGTGAATTGATAATTCATGCACAGCCAATTTGTGAGTTACTACTAAATGGAGTCAGTTGTTACTCGCGTGGAGTTATCTGCTTCTTGATCTGAAAATCCGGAGTATATCTGAATCGAAGCAGAACAAATAATACGCTCGGCCACTCAACCAGCTTACTGTGGAAATTAGCATTCAGTCATTTGTATTCTTAAAACAGTTTGTTCTTGCGGTAATTTCTTCATAAAAATGGAAATTTTAAATGTACTCTTTAAGGTTCCGTTGCCGAATTAAGGTCAAGAATTCTGTCGTGTGTTTCATTCTATAAATTTACGCAGTGAAAGAAAAGTAAACCTTTATACGGATCCTTAAATTGATATGGGGTTTTATACTGTGGAAACCCGCATAAGTTAAAAAACAGAATAGAACATTCTCGCACGTTCAGTAGCGCAAGTTTCGATATGATTTTCCTTAACCGATTATCGGCCTCCATACTTAGATAAATGTTAAGAAAGATTAAACCTTTACAATAAAATAGGAAAATAGAGAAAGGATGACAGTTTTCAGATAAGCTGATAAATGTGTAAACACTATCAGATTTTACTTTGATTGATCACAATGATGATGCTTCAGAAATCGAAGCGTTTCTCAATCAGTCTTCAATGCAAATGCAATCACGGGCAGGATTTCTGTATGAGATAAGGAAAGTGCGTTGTGTTATCGTGTAATAGGATGTAAGTAAAATAATAATAAAGCTCGCAATGCATAGACACAATCATTTTAACATTCATCAATTTGCGTCTTATTAACTAATTGATTAGGTTAAGGTTTTTTCTTCACTTATACGTCAAATACTTATCAGATTTTTGATTATTACTGAATCATTGAAATTATAATAATTCATCATAAAAATGGGATAATTTACACTGGCTAGTCTAAAATAAAGATAAAATTAAACGGAACAACAGGAAAATAATGACGTTTATGTTCGTGCTTAAAGGTCTAGCTTTGCTGAGTTACCTACTTATGCATGCAAAGCGTAATCGATTTTCATGGTCTGGGTTATTTGCTGCTTGAAGATACCACTCGTTTACTGATGCCATAATTCGGAGGATATTCTGCATTGATGATTTATGTCTTCACTATTGACAAAAAAAAAAGTTTTTATTAGTTTCATTTCCATGACACCAATTTCCAGGCAATCTGTAAACTATAATTATGAAGGAACATATCCTATGTCATCCGATAATAGTAGTTTCTCATCAGTGTGATCAAATGAGTAGCTTTAGATTGAGCTTCACTTCTTTTGGATCCACTACTAACTTTACCTCTTTTTAACCGACTTTTATATTATTTTATTATTATTTTTATTATATATTATATACATAAGTATGCCATCAGCACCTTTTTCGACATTATTATAGATGAATTACTCCATTATTTGGCCTTAGATGATACATTATCTAAAGGAATTGTGTTTTTTCTAGTCGTGGGATGCGTTTTTCCGCAATGCGACGGCTGGCGCTCAGCCCGGTACAGCCTACACTTCGCCGCCAAACCTGTCGCCTTACAACAAGAACGAAGTACCTCTCACATCGCTGGTACCCGCCGGCGGCATGCCATCCATTTCTGCAGGTTTGTAGATGTCACTTGAGACTAAGAAAACGAAATTATGTGATACACTTTTTGGTGACGATAGATACGTACCTATTTGGATATCTATAACTACTGTATATATTGGGTTTGAACATCTCGAGTGTTGGTCCTTTTCAGATCATCCAAGAAAGTTTGGACACTTACGAACAAATGATTGCATGTTTGCATAACATTACTTTAGACCTCAAACAAACTCTAGGTAGCTAGAAGTAGAAATCTAGAGGCAGTTTATCCTCACGGTTTTCTTCTCAAGAATTAAATAATAAAATAAACTCTTACATTTAGTGGGCATGCATGAAAGTTTTTTTTTCTGCGGTACCTTATTAGGTAATTGGCGGAACATCCAGGATAATTTTCATATCATTTATTAAAGCACAGACCATAATGGTAATGGTATTTTTTCCCAGGCTCTCCAATTAACGAGAAGATAATCGACGACCATCTGGCTGTGCAGGCCATCATCAGGAGTTACCAGGTGACGAATGTTCCTATCTTATCGCTGTATGATTCTTGTTCGAAATTCATTATTGTTTGCACTTTTTTGTCCCGTAGTCGTGATTTGCCCATACGGTTCGGGAGCTCATGTACGAGAAAGAAAATCATCTGTTGAGCGTTTTCTTACCTTTTAAAGTGCCTGAATGAAAATTTTGCTCTGAATAAATATTATATTTTGCTTGTTTGATTTTGTAGACTTCAGCTCCCGAACTAAACGTGTTTCCCCTTTTTGTTTTATTCCCAGTTTGAAACATGTTGACTAAGAAATGTTTATGTCAGGTCTAGGTAGTGTTTATTATTTTAAACATTTTTTACAATTGTTTCTACAAAAAGCAGCTTTCTAGCATTATGATTGTAGGTCGCGCTCATAATGATTAATTAACATAGGCAGAATTTGTTTATTTATACATAGAGTTGATTATGACATTTTTTCATAAATGTTATGTTTTTTTTTTAGTTTTGTAAATTTTGTAAAAGTAGCTAATTAGGAATTCATAATTATGTTGATGATTGAAAAATATGTATATTGTCCCAGAACCAGTCATTGTTACTGCGTGTGGAACAATTGGCATAGCGGTTTCAAGACTATTCGTTGAACTAGTCTAAATTCTATTACACGACCTAGCGACAAAAACATTACGTACATTATAATAAGTCCTTGAATCACTGTTTAGTAGCGTCACACTGGATGCTGTTAATAGCTTTCCATTGAGTACAATATGTAGTTGTGGTCGCTCGGTCGTGGATGTTTGCAATTTGGGCTAAAATGTGATGTGGTGGCGGGTGCGTGACAGGCTCGCGGTCACCTGGCGGCCGCCGTGGACCCGCTCGGCATCACCACGGCCAACCTGCCCGAACTAGGCATGCGCGGCCCAAGCTCCGAGCTCATCATGAGGAAATATTTCAATTTTGGTACGCAGGAGACAGGGGAAATGTCGCTGTCGTAATTATGGACGCAACCACACTCGTATATCGTTTCGTTATTTATTTCAACATTGCATTGCGTGTCACTGATTGTTGTGTTTCGTAAGCGATTTTATAACACACATACATATTTTTAACTAGTCATGCTTATGGGAGAGTGGTCACGAGTGCTGAGATGTGGCCTTGTCTATGGATAGTCGTAGCTTTTACACCACGCAAACCACTTAACATATAGCCTTATGATGCATCATCTTAATATATCACAGTAATAGTGTTGTCCTCAAACTTGAATTGTTTGAATTATTGTCTATCAGACGTGCGTATCTTAATGTAGATAACACTTTTGTTCAAATACACTGCTTGTGTAATAGAAATTTATGTTAGGAACTCGTTTCTTGCATATGCATGTGTGTGATAATTCTCGCTATCGATTACTATCAAAGATTTTATTTGCTGTAGTTTTTAATTTCAAGCAGTTTTAGTCACCCAAATAATCCTAACAATCTTCATAAATCTGTGAAAGATAAGATTATTTTACCGGAAGATTATTAATCATATGTGAATGCCAATATAGTATCGTTATTCATATCATCAAACATTTGGTTCATACATAATAACCAGACCGACATAAAATGCTAGTCTCAAATGATACAAAAATGCAAAAATCTGAATTAAAAGTAACAATTTATTGTCTTTATTTCTCTTCTTTATGTCGTATTTAACGCATTTTCCGATGTGGTAGGCGCTGACAAATAATATGCACGTTTATGGGAATACTGAGGTTAACATTATATCATTATATCTTTTCTCAATCATGAATGCTGCGTAACAATCTTATAAAACTTCCAGTTTCTTAAATTACTTTATATACAATTAATATGTATTTGTATAAGTAAAATATGCAACAGATGTGCCTACCTATGTATTACTGCTTTATATGTTATATATCTGAAGAAGGGATGTATGATGGGGCAGTCACTTGATTGTTTTGTTACGAACATTTTGTTTTACGTTGAATGTAGTCACGTGGTCACCTAGTGGCGCACTTAGACCCGCTGGGCATCGCCATCGGGGACCCGATATCGAGCGGCGAATGGCACGGCGGCTTGCGAGCCTTCGCAAACGAGGCAGTCATTAGAGAACACGTCAGATTCGGTATGGACGACCAAACTCTATCACGTACTCGGTGGGACGACGCTGATGTCAAATGGACTTCGCAATTATACAACATTACACTGATAAGATAACGTGAGAATCGTAAACCTAAACAAACAATTAATTAGTTTTCTACGTAGTAAAATGTCTGTCCAATTGACATCAATACAGTTCAAGCTGAGTAATGCGTTACTCTCGACTTGCTGTGAGTCCTGTAGGGGGGCTAGTTTCGGTTCCACTTTCACTCCTGGCACCGCCTGTCTTGCGGACATTTCCTTGCGAACACACGCGTTCTTTTACCTTTCCTGTATCGTATGTAGTTAGACGCTTTGTGGTGCTTGGTTTGTAGAACTTTGACCTCGTAGATTAAATGGAGATGGATGAAGATTCTGAAATATATTAATATTATTATTCTGTCTATTAAACTAACTCAATAATTATTGTAAACAGTATAACACATGAGTGAAATCAATTGGAACAAATTTTAATTGGAATTTAAATAATTGAGACTAGCTTTTTGAAATAATAGGTCATATAAATTTAAATACTAAATGTCACTAATTCCACAAATATAACTGTTTGATCCACCATTGAATGTTATTGTTTAATACAATGTTGAAAGAGCAATATTAATGATTAACAAATGAGGTATGGAGGAACCGCATAGACTAATCGCTTTATAATCATATTCCTTTACTAGAGTTTGTACACCAGAAGATGTGATTGTTAATAAGAACCCGATTCATCATAAGAATGAGTATAGACAGGAGATATATACTTTAAGTTAAGAAAGTCAATATAAGACGGTATTTTTAACATATAATGATCCGAAGAATAGTTTATAGGTTAATAGACAATTTTATCTTGCACATACGTCAAATAAACACTCAGTAGCTAACATTAGTTCAGGATAATTATACTTTAAAATTATGCCTAAGATTTGTAGTAGACTTTAAAAATAGGACGTTAAGAAATCCTTTTAATTTTGTTGTATCCCAATGAACTGTTTTTAACTTTTCATTATTCCTATTTCCAAACGTGTGAGACTTTTTATGTGATTAATTAACGTTCTTTAATTTGTACATTGTAAATAGCCATTTAGTCCGAACATTTTATATTTATGTAATGCCCATTGTATGATAAGTATAAGAATACAGGTTAATTAGTGCGATCTGTTGTATTTGAATACGTTGACAACTTTAGGTTTAGCAAAAATGTGTGTCGGAAAAAGGAGGACATTTTCTATTTCTAATCAATTAACAGGGTTTACGTAGGATATAGAACTTAACAAATATCTTAACTGCTTAATTTGTATTTTATACGTCGCTGGTTTATCCACAAAGATATTTTGTGGTGCTCCCAAATCGGCACAGTTTTTATGTGTTGTACTCTAACCAGCTGCTGTTAAGCCCTGCGAAATAATTGACTAATCTCCTAAACCCTTCAATATTCTTAATGAAGGAAACAAGCCTCAAGTTATATCTGTTTAGTCGAAGACATGAGTTTTTAATTTTTTTGCTTCTTATTTTTTGTTTTAAACTATTACTAATCAAAGTATCGCCGGTTACATAATACACGCTAAATAAGAATGTTGTGCACTAAAAAACAGATCCGAGGACATCACATAGCCAATCTCGACCCCTTGGAAATAATGAACAGCGCTTTGATCGGTAAAAACAAACGGGAGGTGATTCACAACAGCTACAGGTTTGGTAAGAACACACGTGAACCTGAAATACTGAAAGCACCGTGGTCGCTCGTTGACTCATACGTAGGTAGTTATGGCGGCAAAGCAATCTTCCTTAACAATTTTCCATTTGCAACACGTTCAAAAAAAAAAACGTTCAAACTATACCTACATATTATTAATTGATATGACGCAATTTCAGGTGGATTTCCCCTATGTCAGTTTACTTTTAGGCGGCAGTTACGTAGTAATGCGGATTGGCACATAACCATTAACTGGGTTTTATTATTTTGTTGTTGCAGTCGGAATATTTGGACTTTTTATGAACAGAATTTATCAGCAAACTTAAGACAATGTCAAATAGACGTGTTTATTTTTTTTATTTGCGTTTATTTTTATTTATTAAAATGTCTGTTCGTAAATCGATTTGGAAGCTGGTAGCCATAACTACAAGTTCATAAAGAAATGTGGATGTAACGCACAAGGTCCTCGGCTCGCACGCGCACTTGCTCATATCAATACCTATTTAAGTATTCATGATCTGCACGATTATTCATATGGTTTATTTATTATTATTATATTGATTGCATGTCAGTATTTACTAGATTGTATGAGCATTAGCATGTATCTATATAGTGCATGAAACTGTACCTATTATTATATATTTAATACATCCATTTACTATATATATTGTATGTAATTAAGATTATAAAAATATATTGGCGATGGTTTATACGAATAGAAAACTATATTGTTGTTTGGCATTGAAAGATGCGCTATCTTTTCTTGATCGGTGTTGGATAGTCGCCAGACAATTGGTCTCCTCTTCTAAAATATAGCTACATTAAAATAACAATACTTTGCACTTCGATGTTTCTTTTCATTTCTATATTGATGCACCGCATAATTATATAAATATTAAATGTGTATTTGTAAATGTAAAGTTGTCATTTCTGTAAGGGTGTAAAATTTCGTGATCATATTGTAATGTTGGTTGGAAATAAGTAAAAAATCCTAGTAAAGGGATATGATAAACTATTCGCTTTAATTTGTGCTTTATTGAAAGGGTAGACTTCACATGTAATGCTGCATCTCTTACATGGGTATTTAGGCGATATATTTACAATTTAACGTTCGTACTCTGATTGCGACTTATATATTTTAGATGAAGCTGATATGGACAGAGTATTCAAACTACCATCCACTACTTTCATTGGTGAGAAAGAGAAAGCGCTACCGTTAAGGTAAGTTTTTAAACCTTTGCCTATGTTTATTCATATAAATAAATCTTAGGTAAAATATACTACATATGCTTCATTCGCAGTCGGTAGCAAAAACGTTTAACCACAGGTGCAGTAGATTCTGATAAAGATTTTATCAATATTATTGTGTAACCTTCACCTTGTCTTTGTAAACGCCTATGAGTTAAGTACAAACCTATCGCTTTGCGATAACAACCGCCACAGCTGATTGGATCATTAACCGAGTCAACAAAAAAAAACAATGCTTATTGTTTCCGCTGATTTCTTCAGTACTTAGATTTGCGATACTAAAATAAAAATATCAAAACCATTGCTGTCCAATACAGGGTTTAGGCCTCTTCTCATAAAAAGAAAGCAAGACAAATTGCCGATTTTAGACTAATATTAATAGTGCAGGGTGTTCTCACGGATGTTTTCCTTCACCGATGTCAGTTACGTCAACATAAACTATAGCGACCATGTATGTACGGACGCTATTTTAATTAGCCTGAAATTAGTTTCACTGATTAGTTCCGCTTCTGATGTAAACACTGCTACTTACAAGCGTGACGAAGTATGCAATAGAAAATTATATAACATACGTCATACTTAAAAATTCATCTAATTGCTATTAAAGCAACTTCATGCTAGGCTATGAAACTTAGTTGAAGCGGTTACTTATCGGCACGTAGACACACGACACTTCCTCCGATGAGTGTTAAAGAAAAAACTGTGCTATACTTTGTTTTACTCAACATTTAACATAATCAGCATGTGATGTCACCTCAACTGCGGGCTCTCTATGATAAAGAACGAGCTATAATCCACAAAGCGGGCCCAGCGCTCGTTTTCGCCCGATATTTGCTGCAAAATAAATACTTCTTCTTCGCCGTGACGATGAGTCCCATAATGATTTAAGTTAAATTAGCTTTTATCAGAACTCTGCGGCATCGACAGGGTGACATATGAATACTATGACTACGAGTAATTAACACTTCTAATTCTAGGGAGATCCTGGACCGTCTGGAGCAAGCGTACTGCAACAACATCGGTATCGAGTTCATGTTCATCAACTCTCTGGAGCAATGCAACTGGATCAGGCAGCGCATCGAGCCTCCCAACGTTGGCAAGATGAGCGCCGACCAAAAGAGGCTGATCCTCGCCCGGCTTACCAGATCCGCTGGGTAAGTTACAGTAGACAGATTTGAATTAAAAGCCTTGCACTCGGTGGGAGTTTTTTATCGGCGAAGATCCCCCCTCACACTTCATGAACTGATCGAACTTTCATCTCCTATTTAGGGGATGAGTTTTCGAAAGTCCTTCTTCAGTATACATACATCTAATTTACATTAGGAACTCTTTTATAAGCTTTTAGATACTCGACACGGTAGTTGCTGTGTCTTTCGGTGAATTAATTTAAGATTTGTATTAAGTAGATACATAGATTTTAGTTATTTTTATAACTAAAATCATACTACAGACTTATTTTTTCACACAGATTCTTATTCTTATTTTTTATACAGACTTATTTTTTCTCATGAAGGATAATCAGGAACTATAAAATATGTTCATACATTTGTAAGCCAATTATCCAACTCAAAACGATTAATCCCTTTTATTGTGAAAGTATGGCAAAATTCATTATAGAATTAAGAGAAAATCCAGTAATGCAAAATTCATTAGATACTTCTTATGTCTTATGCTAAACAGCAAAATGTCTAAAAACAATGATGCAATGGATATTGTTGAAAATTACAAATTACAAGGGCTTGTAATTCCAACCGTGTTACGCGATTCTGATCTTACACGGGCTTCGCTTACTATCGCAATAGTGTTATGCTTGGTAATAAATCTTATCAGGTTTATACTGCTAAATAAAAGTCATCATGACTTCTTGTCATATCCTGTCGCTAAAGCATAATACGAAATATGCAAAAAGACACACCTTTTTTTATAGTTTTTTGTTTTTAAACAGAAATATTGAATATGATCCTGTTCATAATTACTTACCTTTCCACGCCTAAACGGCAAAACAGATGTCGATGAGATTTAGTACACAGGTAAACTGTCGAACGCAGAACGCAGGTCGCGTTAGGACAGAGGATACTTTTTTCTGTTGGTAGTAGTTTCCCCGCGGCATATTTTCAGACCGCCAAGTGACCGAAGCCGGGGGTCAAGGTTGTTTCATATATATAAATACAATTTTCCATTCTGTCACAGACTTTCAGGGCAGATAGTCCTTTAAATCCTATTCATATACATATGAGCCGTGTGAGTTATAAAATAACCGGTTAGTAACATTAAAATGATTAGGTAATGCATGTTGTTATGGCTACATTAACATACGATACCAATTAGTAATTACTACCAACTCGGGAGAGCTATCTCCCTTCCGCATTCGGAACTCATATTTATTACTATTATGCACTTCTGTCGAGTGCACAGCCACTTCATACGGTCGTTACAAATCACGAGCGCATGTCATTGATCTTTAAAGTCATTGTTATAAGGTTTAAAATGCAAAATTGAGGCGGGCTCGTTTAAAAAATGCAACAACTATACAAACGTAAATTGACTACTCTACGCACAATTGTCAATCATTTCTAATATTGTGTAATTCCATTATAATTTACTACTTTGTGTATGGAAAAATTGCGTTAAACTAGTCACTTATGCATTAGGTAGTTACCTCACAATAGTGGACACAGTAAATAGGTTTAGATAAGAGAGGCCCTACAAATGTAATGCACATAACTGGTGGTATATAGCAAAATCGATATTATAAGTTGCAATTAACTGGCTGGCAAATATACAGCTTAAAAAGGGCCCGTTTTGGAAGTATTTTTCAGGATTACACTGCACATGCACTTGTATGATTAAAATAAATATAATATAATTTTTTTAGTAAGCCCTTATTGTCCCACTCGTGGGCAAAGGCCTTTCCCTATTCCTTCCACTTCTTACGATGCACAGTGTGGCCCGTAGAACAACCCAGGTAGACAAAATTCATTGTCAATTTCCCGGAATATGACGACAGTTTTCAGTAAACAACACCCTCCCACCCCCGATTCCAGGAATTGTTTACATACCACATTCCAGATCGATGAGTCATAGGGTCCCGATGGTAGGTAATAAGTTAATTGCAATTTGAAAAATAGGTCAGTTGCATTTTTGTGGCAAATACGACAACATCTCTCTGTGATTTTTTATTTTAAAGTGAAAAGTTTTAGTGATGGATTTTATTAATGAAGGTATGTATTTCATTTTTGTATAACTATAAACTTTCTGCACCGTTACATAAATTATATATTTGAATTTGAAAACATGAACAAGTTTTTTACATATTTTTGTATCTTTTACGTTTTTGAAAGCTTGAAAAAGTAATGTACACTCATGTACCCCCACTGTACTTTTTATATATTGTAGATACACCTTTTCGTATTAGAATTATATTAAGTATTCTCAGCAGAGTCGAGTCGAACACTGATTTTTTATTTTTCTTTCAGGTATCGTAAACTCTATTACAAAAATGGAGTTATTTGACGAGTGGCTTAAACACCACAAAGATGTACGGAACGATCGTCTTTTTGACTTCATTTCTTCTAAATTTAATTTTGTTGATATAACTGAAGAATCTAGAAGAAGAATTAAAACGACAATAGCGACCTTTTCCTCAAAAGTTGCCTCAAAATGGGCTACGGCAGGAAAATCAAAGGAGGTTTTTTTGAAAAAGAATAAGACGTGGATTGAAGGCAAGGACGTTGAGTTTCACGTTACTCGCATTCATTATGCTGAACCACAACCGTCTACCTCAGCTGGAAGGCCAAAGAAAAGCTTTGAAGAGTCTTCATTTAAGACCAAAAAACGTAAAGTAGAAGATCTCGTACAATCGCGTAGTGCAGGTGAATTAATAACTGCTGCTGAAGTAGCAGCGCGTTCATCTGGACAACGAAATGTTGCCAAAGTGTTAAAAGACATAAGTGAATCTCCAGAGTCTGCTAATGTTTGTGTAACCACAAAAAAATCCGCTTCTAGGCAAGTTGATAGACCACTGAACAGTGACGAAGCTTTGGCATATTATATAGATTCAAAATCCACCACACACACCTACAAACAAACAAGAAAGTGGACAATGAAAGTAGGACATCATGTGTTTCCATCGTATAAGTGCGTACAAAAGTCGAAGCGTGCGTGTTATCCTCCTGAAGAACTTATTAGTGTAACCGAGTCCAGTGCTGAAATCAATCTTCAAGCCATATTAAATAAAACCGTAGAGCGTCTAGTAGAAGTACAAAAAGAGGTGATAGAAAGCTTACTTCCTTGTTCATCACTAACTCTTTTAAGTAAATGGGGTTGTGATGGAAGTTCTGGTCACAGCACATATAAACAGAAATTTGAGAATAGTGACAACACAGATGAGTTTTTATTCGTATTTTCATTTGTTCCCCTAAGATTAGTTGACAATGATGGTAATATTGTTTGGCAAAATCCTCGCTCATCATCAACAATGTATTGTCGACCCATTAAATTCATTTTTGCCAAGGAAACAACAGAGTTGACTAAATCTGAAACCCGAAAAATCCTGGAACTAATAGATAACTTAGAGCCAACATCGTGTGAAGTTGCGGATTCTCAAATTTCTGTTAATCATAAACTTTTGCTGACAATGACTGACGGGAAAGTTTGTAACGCCTTGACCGAAACACAATCTTCCCAAAAATGTTTTATTTGTGGTGCTACGCCTAAAATGATGAATGAAGAAGTAGGTAAATTCGACAGTAACCAAGAACATTTTGGTTTTGGTTTATCGACATTACATGCTTGGATTCGTTGTTTTGAGTGTTTTCTGCACATAAGCTATAAACTTGATATTCAAAAATGGCAAGCTAGGACTACAGAAGAAAAAGCTAGTGTAAAGCAGCGAGCGGAAAATATTAAACAGCGATTCAAGGATGAAATGGGATTGGTTGTCGATAAACCAAAGCCAGGATTTGGTTCATCAAATGATGGAAATACTGCTCGGCGATTTTTCAGGGATTCAGAATTGAGTGCTGAAATTTCAGGATTAGATGTTACAATAATCAAAAATTTTGGTGTGTTATTGAGAGCGCTGTCTTCAGGTTATGAAATAAACCTAGTCGAATTCGACAAGCTTTGCCTTGAAACAAGAAGACTGTATCTCGATCTCTATTCGTGGTATTACATGCCAGCCACTGTGCACAAAATACTTGTTCACAGTACAGAAGTCATCAAAAATGCACTCGTTCCTATTGGACAGCTTTCTGAAGAAGCTCAAGAAGCAAGGAACAAAGACTGTCGGAGATTTAGGGAACATAATACCCGAAAGTGCTCACGTATTGCTACAAATAGAGACTTGCTCAACATGTTGATTGTAACATCTGATCCTCTCATCAATAGCCTCCGGGAAGTACCCAAGAAAAACTCGGACAATTTGTGCGCAGAGGTCTTAAAGCTTATTGTAGCTCCTACAATTGAGTCTCGACCTGTGCGGCATAGACCGGTGTCCGAACAAGATGATTATCTTTTATCGGATACTTCTAATGAATCCGATATGGATGATTAGTTGTTTTTATATACATTAACATAAAAACTAAATTTTACGTTTCGTTAACTCTTGTTTGTTCTGTTGTTTTTTATTTATGTGTGATAGTTATTGTAATATTTGTTGTATATACTAGTTTGTTAATATTTGTTGTCTAGAGTAATTTTAGTTAGATAAATAATATTTTTTCTGTAAATTACAAATTTTACGTTCATAAAATATTTCTTATTTTTTTTATTTTGCGTTTTAATTATAATAAACACTAATTATTATCATATAAGCACTATATCTATACATACAATTACGAAAATCAAGAAAAATAATTTTGTCCACCTGGCTTGTTCTACGGGATACACTGTGCGATGGTGTGCTTCTCGCCAATTCGCCAGGAAGGCATCCAAGGCGTCCCGCCATCTTCTCTTCGGTTTGCCGCGACCCCGTCTAGCTGTCTCTTACAATATTCGGGCCCACAGCTGTGCCGGCCATTTAAGTCTCGCAGCTTTATAAGCTATGTCGGCAATTTGCGTTCTGATGACATCTTTATATATTTTGTACTTTTAGGTCATTCCAAAAACACAACTAATAAACTCGTATATTTGTATTTAGATTCGAGAACTTCCTGGCGAAGAAATGGTCATCAGAGAAGCGTTTCGGCCTGGAAGGATGCGAGATCTTGATCCCGGCGATGAAGCAGGTCATCGATGTGTCCACGCGTCTTGGCGTGGAGTCCATCATCATGGGCATGCCTCACAGAGGTAACTCACATTTTATACTTACCAATATTTTTAATATCCTGTGTTTTATGAATATCTCTAGGGGCATACATAACACATTGCATAATTTGATTTTTATACCACATCAAAAATCTTTAATTTGTCGCGTAATTTTTATTCTACACTTTGATTTGAAATAGTGCTAAAATGTAGGTAGGTATTGTGTAGTGAGCGCAGTGGGGTGTAGTGGGCAGATTCCTTTAAAGTGTTAAAAAACGCTATTTAAACTTGACAGACAAGTCATAGTTTTAATTAACTAACAGGTTAATTTATTCTGTTTTGCCCTTG
This sequence comes from Standfussiana lucernea, assembly GCA_964057025.1. Classification (NCBI taxonomy): domain Eukaryota; kingdom Metazoa; phylum Arthropoda; class Insecta; order Lepidoptera; family Noctuidae; genus Standfussiana; species Standfussiana lucernea. The sequence goes on from OZ059789.1 coordinate 11,153,328, forward strand.
GCTTTTTCCATTACACAATCAATTAGCTCTGTTACAGCTATTCAGCGTTTTATTTACATAAATTCAGGTGGGTTTATAAATATATTATTCAAAATGTAAATCTTTGGAAAATCAAATCAATTGAAAACTTTAATAATGTTAGTATATAATATTGTTATTGTAACTTTTTGCTTCTGGCAGAAGAAAGAGACAAATAGAAACAGTACAGGGATCTCTGTGCTGCTGTGCGTCTGCTAAACACTTTATAATAACATGAACTTATATCTTTGTTCCAAAGGTCGTCTGAACGTGGTCGCCAACGTCTGCCGCAAACCTCTGCACCAGCTGTTCACTCAGTTCGCTGCACTCGAAGCTGAAGATGACGTAAGTATTTCTTTTCAATACTGTCGATATTCCTCAGCTTAAAATTCTGTGATAAACCAAAATGATAGTTTGTTTCGTGCGTCGTGGGTTCAGTAGACGCTATACGCCGTCACTCAAGAGGCGCACTGCAAGATCCGCTCGGGGTCGCATTTTGCTATAACCATTCCGCTTCCTGTTGTGGATAGAGTTACGGAAATATAGGAATCGGAGCGTATAGGTCTGTGTCAGCACTAAACGTGCACCAAAATGTACCCGCTATGGCGATAAAGAGCAGTCTGGCATATATTGTTCGATAAATCAATAACAGACAATTATTTAATTATACATTTAACCCCTAAAGGGCTCTGGTGACGTCAAATACCACTTGGGTACATACATCGAGCGTCTGAACCGCGTCACGAACAAGAACATCCGCCTGGCCGTGTGCGCCAACCCGTCTCACTTGGAGGCCGTGGACGCCATCGTGCAGGGCAAGTGTCGCGCTGAGCAGTTCTACCGCGGTGATAACGAGGGCAAGAAGGTATGTAACCCCTTTCAACTTACTCCTTTGTATTATATTATATTTTGTGCTCTTTGTACAATTTAAATATAAAATACCTTGCTGACAAGGCCTTATCACTGCGTAACTATTCTGAATGTGAGTAAAGAGGCCTACGTCCCACACTGGAATGTAGGCTGATGATAAAATATTCTCCTAAAGTTGGTGCTGATATTTTTTTGCCCAGTGGGTCTTCTATACAGCAATGTATAGAAGATAAAATTGTACGAATACATTCTATGTTGGTATCGCATCGACAATCCGCATATTGCTGCTCGGTGTTTAAATACTCCTCACAATTAGCTACAACATCTCATTTACAGCAATTTCTTTAATGTAATCTTCACACTGGCTGTAACTTTGTTAAAATTTGATATCTTACCAGCCACCGTTAGGAAAAACGTTGAAACCAATATTGTGATGGATTTACAATAATATATGCTCTAAATCCACAGGTAATGTCCCTCCTCCTCCACGGAGACGCAGCGTTCGCCGGGCAGGGCGTGGTGTTCGAGACCATGCACTTGTCGGACCTGCCTGCCTACACCACGCACGGCACCATCCACATCGTCGTCAACAACCAGATCGGCTTCACCACCGACCCCAGGCACTCGCGCTCGTCTGCTTACTGCACAGGTTTGTGGAACCATAATCTTATAAAATTTACTACAATTCGTATAATGCAATTCGTAATAATATTACCCCTCCCGCCTGGCCTGTATTAGAAAGGCACTATAGTGTGAGGAAAGCCGTCGACCTGCGGTGCGATAGTACGAACGAGTTAATGGAACAGCGTACAATTTTGACAGCTTGAATGTGTAGATTACACATTCTGGAATCGATCAAGTTGAGTTATCTCTAACCTTCTATTTCGCGTGAGGTTCATTCTTGTTCCGTTTCTATACTGTTTATATTAGTTTAACATTAAATTATGTAAAAGTGCCTAAGTTACGATTGGAATCTTTTAGCCAAAAATACTGTAAAGCTGGAGTCTTGAATTTTGCCCGGTAAGAGACAATAGGCTTATCCTATTACAAGGGACTTGACCATTATTGGCGAAAAGTGTGGTGTGATATACTAAAAGCAACTTATTGTTTGGCTTGCAGACGTAGCCCGCGTAGTAAACGCCCCGATCTTCCACGTGAACGGCGACAACCCCGAGGCCGTGATGCACGTGTGCAACGTGGCGGCCGAGTGGCGCGCCACCTTCCACAAGGACGTCGTCATCGACATCGTCAGCTACCGCCGCAACGGACACAACGAGATCGACGAGCCCATGTTCACGCAGCCGCTCATGTACCAGAAGATTCATAACACTAAGCCTGGTAAGTGGAAGAAGGAAAGAAACACAAATAGAATTGCCACAGAAACAGAGACCTTTAGTTGGGGACATGCTTGTAAGTTAAGATAAGGATAGCAACTATCATGTCAGCACTTACATTTTTATACATACAGTACTCAGCTATAAATATTGAACGGCGTAATTTATTTTAGAAAAAGATGGCCACTGTTTGCTTTGTCTCAGTCAATTTTATACCTGTGCGATGATCTCTTTCCGATACTTATCTGATAGCTAACTTAGAAAGAAGTGGTCGAGTATGACCACTAGTATCATCTTATTTATATAAATATTTGGACCTCTTTGCAAATAACATGACTTTAAAATCCTATAAACTTTGTGGCATCTACAAATAATATTATCGTTACGATTACGACCTTTCTTCCCACAGTACTCGAAAAGTACGCCGACCAACTGATAACCGAGGGCGTGGTTACCGCCTCCGAAGTGAAGGACGTAAAGGACAAATACGAGAAGATCTGCGAAGACGCGTACACTCAGGCCAAGGCCGAGACACACATCAAGTTCAAGGACTGGCTCGACTCGCCCTGGTCCGGATTCTTTGAGGGCAAGGACCCGCTGAAGGTAGACATTACTTGATACTGGTTATTAATAAAATGAAGGAGTTCATCCAGGGAAGTACTACCACGCAGCACCTAATCTATTTATGCCTTCAAGTAATAGGTGAGGTGGTGCAAAAGAAGGTCACACACCTTTCTATTTCTGAGATGGCATCAATGATCATGGTTCTGGTATTGTCCTAGGTGAGGTGGTGCAAAAGAAGGTCACACACCTTTCTATTTCTGAGATGGCATCAATGATCATGGTTCTGGTATTGTCCGTAGGCGTCTCTGAACACTTATTATCCGCTCGCGTAGTACGACTGCCTTGACTGCTTCGTTAGTCTCGTGGTCGCGAGCGCGCCTGCTGAGCATGAGCTCCTGGTTCCATTCCCTGGTGGGCAGTGTTGTTGGGTTTTACATCAGGAATTTCTCAGTAGCAGCCACGGAGTCTGGATTTGTGCCCGGTTGATGGCAATAGGCTCGCCCTCTATTACATGGGACTTAAACGTAATTTGACGAAATGTGGGTGTACCATTAGGTACACTTCTGCCTAACCATTCGGGTATCACTAAAACTGAAGAAACGTCTTATTTAAAGTAACTGATATGTATACTCTTCGTTGATGCTAGAAGCGGTCATGCTTCGCGTTATCAATCGGCTTGGTCGCAATTTAATAACACACACTAAATACTGTATCATGGCATACTATACTTTGATTCAATACAAAAAAAAAAAATAACAGAAAAAGACAAACAAACCATTAACCTCCACAGATGTCCTCGACCGGCGTAGTAGAAGAGACACTGGTGCACATCGGCAAACGCTTCTCGTCTCCTCCCCCTAACGCGGCCGAGTTCGAGATCCACAAGGGTCTGCTGCGCATCCTGAAGGCGCGCATGGCCATGGTGGAGAACCGTCAGGTGGACTGGGCGCTGGGAGAGGCGATGGCCTTCGGCTCGCTGCTGAAGGAAGGCATCCACGTGCGGCTGTCCGGAGAGGATGTGGAGAGAGGAACTTTCTCACACAGGTCTGTTGATTATACTTTTTTTTTAATCATGTTTTGTTGCATTTGTTTTTAGAGTTAATCCTGCCAGTAGGCGTTCGTCGAACAAACACGCACCGTATAAGCTGCTTGGCAGCTCTAGAATTAACACTACGCGACGTCAACGCCTGACGTCGTTTGTTCTTTATTCTGACTTCTGTAGTTTCTAATTTCTTATTCTCAAAGAAACCGATGAAATTGATTGGTATCGTCGAGAATGTGTCCCTAATCTCTGTGTAGAATTCATCGAACGAATAACATGCAATTAGTCATTGCTATGACTGATTGATCTTTCGAAAGATTGTCGTGTAGATTGCACGACAGAGACTACGCTTTATAAAACCGAACAGTTTTTTCAAAGGACCGGGTACTGTGCTTACACTGTAATAAGTTCAAAATCTTAACAACTATATTTTCGCTGTGCAGGCACCACGTGCTCCATCACCAGAAGGTGGACAAGGCAACCTACTGCTCACTGTGCCACCTGTACCCCGACCAGGCGCCTTACACCGTGTGCAACAGCTCACTGTCTGAGTACGGTAAGTTCTCGAACAATGCCGACACAATACGCGGAATATATTGTGGTGTGGCAATAAATATATCTTTATCTGTCGGCTCCTGATTGTGTTACCACCCTAAGGTTGAATTTCATAAAATGTCATGAAACTACAAGGCATATCTGTCTATTTTGTATATTGGTTAGGAAAACTAAAGCAATTGCGAGGCCGACTCAAGAAGCGAATCCGTGTCTCCTCGTACCTTTTACACGTGTGAGCGAGATAGTCTTCCCATACCGCAAGCACGGCGCTACTCGTGATGTCACGTTTTTTATTCTTCTGTAACGCGGGCACTACACTGCATATTTGAACTCAAGTATTTGCGTATCTCGCTCATATAAAATTAACTTAATTCGTAAGAGACCCTAAGTTTATTATAAACGCGAGAGTTTGTATGTATGGATGTTTGTTACTCTTTCACGCAAAAACTGCTGAAAGGATTTGGATGAAATTTGATACGCAGATAGTTTATAACCTGGGTTAACATATAGGATACTCTTTATCCCTGCAGTACGATGCCGTGGGACAATAACCGAGCTCCACGCGGGCAAAGCCACGGTCATAAGCTAGTAAAGAATAATTGTTCAAATGTAGCAGTTTATAAGATGTGAAATGCAATATTTCAAACGGCTACTTTTTACAACCCAGGTGTCCTCGGCTTCGAAGTGGGCTACTCCGTGACGAACCCGAACGCGCTGGTGCTGTGGGAGGCGCAGTTCGGCGACTTCAACAACTGCGCGCAGTGCATCATCGACCAGTTCATCTGCAGCGGGCAGGCCAAGTGGGTGCGCCAGTCCGGCCTCGTGCTGCTGCTGCCGCACGGCATGGAGGGCATGGTGAGCTCTACTAACCTGCTAGTCTACACTCATTCCACTGAGCGGATGTCACCTATGAAGCAACATATCAGGGGGCCTTTTTTAATGAGTGGGGAAATCCTTATGGATACCCTCCGTCTGTGGAAGGGAGGGTTATGCATTCTCTACTCTAACCGACTAAAACCCCCCTGTTGCCACTCCTAACATGAGTCGAGCCCGGAAAATACAAGTACAGTCGCCTGACATCAGGGGGGGGGGCACCACCCTTGTTTCTGTGCGGAATAGAGATGGAACTATAAAGGACGTATAACTCCAACTCGGCGCTGAACTAAGATACTGCTATAAAAGGCGGTGACATTCTCCTAATTCCGTTAATCGATAGCTGTAAGTTTTTCTATGGATTATTGACTATAGTAATATTGTTAAATCTTCACAGGGTCCCGAGCACTCTTCAGCCAGGCCCGAGAGGTTCTTGCAGATGTGCGCCGACGACCCCGACTACATGCCACCAGAGAGCCCCGACTATGAAGGTTAGTCTTCGTATTTTATACTGGATCTGGTCTTTTACATGCCCAACATATTCGTACAGCGGCTTTAGATGGCGCGTTCATATGACAGAATTTCATCGTGCGCTGATCGCTTTCTGGCAACTTTCGGTTACGAGTCGTGAAGTCTATGTAATTTATACTTGTGCCTCTTCTCATAACAGAGATCCTCATTAATCCGTTCACGTACGGTGATGCGGTTTTTTGATGTGCACTTATGTTACTTAGATGCAGGATGCATAGGGTTCGGTAACGTTAATGTATAATTGATTACTTCCAGTCCGCCAACTGCACGACTGCAACTGGATCGTAGCCAACTGCTCGAGTCCCGCGTCGTACTTCCACATCCTGCGGCGACAGATCGCGCTGCCCTTCCGCAAGCCGCTCATCCTCATGACGCCCAAGTCGCTGTTGCGGCACCCCGAGGCCAAGTCCTCCTTCGATGAGATGAAGGATGGATCGTGCTTCAGGAGGTAATTACGAGTTGGAAATTACTATTTGCACTACGTCTGCCTAGTCGGTCTAGTATGCAAGTGGTTGTAAATGCACTGATGAGATCAGACTGATAAATCAGAAAAAGGTATGGTTCTCTGATTGGGCTATGTTATAGGGGGTTTTCATCAGGAAATTCTCTTTAGCAGCTCAGAAACTGGATCTGTGCCCTATTAATGACCCATTTAATATAGACAAACCAATTAAAACCAACCTGGCACAAATCCAGACTAAGGCTAATATTGTTCAATTTCTATAACACTGCCCAATCTGGAAATAAAATCTAGGACCAGGCATTTTAGTTAAATGCATAATAACGGTTAAATTTATTTTATTAAATTCACACACAATGATATATATTTTTGTGTATATATAGGTAGTTACAAAAAATAACCTTGCTCTTCTCTCATCCAGAGTGATTCCCGAAGACGGCCCTGCCACTCAGAACCCTCAAGGCGTCCGCAAGATCTCGTTCTGCTCAGGCCGCGTGTACTACGACCTGCTCAAGCACAGGCGCGAGAAGGGACTCGAGAAGGAGATTGCTATCGTCAGGTAATTCATATAAACAGTAAAACCTTGTAAATTTATGAACATTTGATTGTGAGATTGCCCACAATCCATGTTGACCAGAAAGATTGACAGTTTGGTTAAATGGATGAATAGTCGAAATTGGATTGGAAGGCGTGATCGCCTTAAAACGTAATCCTATCTAATTTCGAGCGATCGATGTCAATGTAATTTACTGTAGTCTGTACCTTAACACTACCATGAAATTTCATAATCGTAATAATGCATATTAAAATGACAATGGTCAATGCTTAAGACAAAAACATTGAAAAAGTGATGTCATGTTCAGAAAATGCAAAAAAAAAACCTGCATGGAAAACTTGGCCGACTTAATACAGCCGGACTACAACAGTATATCAGTAGTTACATTTGACCTACGAAATTCGTCTGTACCACTATGAAATAAAGATGCCATCAAATGGATTTTCTTCCTAAGCTTTTAACCATCTCACAAATTAATATGACATTACTTTCCACAGAGTGGAGCAAATCTCGCCGTTCCCCTACGACCAGATCCGTGCCGAGATCGACAAGTACCCCAACGCCACCATCGTGTGGAGCCAGGAGGAGCACAAGAACTCGGGATACTGGCAGTACGTCGAGCCCAGGTTCCGCACCTTACTGCAGAACCAGAAGACCGTTGCGTATGTATCTTTTCTGTCCGTTACTTATGTATGTACGTCCGTATTTGCTCAGAGCGCGGACATGCCTCGGCGGCCGCTGCCACAGGCGATGGTGACAACACTTTCCATACGAATCAAACGTATCAACCTTTATTTGAATTATGTACATACACATTGTGTCGTAAATGACGTATAGAAACTGATGACTTTGAAGTAATCCATGACAGAAGTATTGTAATTTTTTTTTATGAAACGCGATCCACCCGCTTTTGTCGCTCCGAATTTTATAAGTACTGCCGTCTCTAGACGTTGTCGCTGCGGTGATTCCTTGCTCTGTGGTATTTAATTAGAACTACTAATAAACGCTGTATACAGTTATTGGCACGGTATTGTATTGTTACAAAATATTAAAAAAAAAAGACCAAGCTTCCTTCTAAAGTTGCAACAAATACAAGTTTGCCAGGATTGCTTGTTTATATTGGTGACATAACGGACATTAATTAAAAAATAAGGCATGTTTGCATTCGGCATTTAAAACGAAAGTCTGATTTTCTTTCTATACCAAACATACGTAAACCAATTAAATTGCAATTCTTATGTAATATGCCTTGTCATAGTGGAGTAAGATGTTTTTTTTTAGTTTAGTGACGTCATCGTCATGTTACTATTTTACTCTGCAACTAAGCATAAATAAAAAGGCATATTTCGTAGTCATGATACAAAACTCAAGAAATGATATTTTTTAGATAATATTATGATTTTGTTAATTATTTTATATTTGTTTGAAAACACGCAGCTTGAGTTTCATAGATAATAAAGTTGGGCTTGCATGTTTTTTTTTTAATTTGCATGTGTGGCTGTTCATCCAGTAACAATTTCAATCCCTATTTTATTCATTATCGCGCAATCAAACAGTAGTGGTGATATTTCCCTGACACGGTGCTCTCAAGGTGCATCCACACCGAAGTTTTTTTTTATGGAGCAAGTTTTGCAAGTGGGCAATAACGCAGTTTTTTAATCGTTGTTATTGGCTGGTAGCGAATAACTTATGGAATGAAGTCCGCCTATGTACCACCGTTGTACATGAACTTTAAATAAATAAAGCAACAAGCTATTTTTAATCTTATAATGTTGCGGAATGGATGCATTTTGAAGAAACGGTAACGCCATAATCTGTCTGGCTATTGGTTACAGTGTTAAGCCTCAAAAGGGTAACTGGTTCTCCCAGCTTTTCGGGCGGGAAGACAAGCCTGTCGCGTCAGGTGACGATGAGACAGTGCCGCGCACCATTAGGTGAGATTTCGGCATATGGCGTCCTTTTCCTTCTCGGACCTTCCCACTTCTGTTATCGCTATCATAAAATCCTGCTTGCCATTCCTACATTACTGTAATAAAATTATAATTGGGTGTTTGGCTATTTAAAAAGTAATCCAGCTTAAAAAATCTGAAAACCATGGTAATAAAAAAAACACGAAAATGCCTTAAAATACAGTAGCATCATATCACATACTACGATGGGCTTGTTTTATCCAAGATGTTAATAATAAATAAAATCGCCAGTAGCTAGGAATCTATTTCCTGATACCGGTGTGCACCAATTTTATTTAAATTGTTTTTTGTCTTTTTTTTAAGGAATATTAAAAAAAATATAAAGATAAAAAAAAATAAAGATAAAAATAAAAATAAAGGAATAAACAACAATACTTTATACATTTTGACAATAGTCAAACACCTTTTTGGCTTTGCTAAACTGCTTAACAACTTAATTCAAGTTAGTATCATACGTTCATTCTGAACCCCACCCCACATGGAAATTTTTCATCGGTTATTAAAAAAAATCAGTTGTTCCATAAATTTTGACCGTGTAGGTATTGCACTTTTGTAGGAAACAGCTGTTTTTTTTATTTGTGGGGGAGGGGGGGGGTCAGAATGATGTACTGAGTATGTGGTTTCCGTTTTTGCGTCGGTGTGCCTTCCACCCCATATTAAAACTCAGTTTACGCTGTGATAGTGCCATTTCAATCAGTAATGACTAATTTTAGTCATTATTGATGGCATGACATTTGACATAGAGACATTATAACCAAACTCAAGTCGAGTGATACTCGACTTGAGTTTAATTGATTGTTTGAGTCTCTAATTAATTAAATCAAATTAGCACTGCACGTTTTTTCAAAATCTCAAAAACCATTCCTTGCTTCAATGCTTATGTCGCTTGAACATGACGTCAGAAAAACCTTAATAGGAGGTTAGCTACCTATGTGTTTAAGATCCTAGTATTTTGTAATTGTTTCAGTGAATGTATTGTTATGTTGGGTTACCCAAATTATACAAGATTCCTTAGTAGTAAGAAACAGTAAAGATAAGAATTTACCAAAATAAATATCTATACAATCCGATATAAATATCTAGCTTTAACTTAGGCGACATAACTAGTGTCTTCGTACTGAGCGCATGTTCTGTGAAGTCTCACCACTAGATTTCCGTAGACACGAATTTTCAAAACTACGTGGCGTTAACGTGGCATTAGCTTTGCTTTTGGACAGCGTCTATGTAGCGTATCCAGATCACGTGCAAAGGCAAAAAACAACTAAACAAACAATTTGCAACATGCTTTAAAATTATCTATGTTATCACCTTGCGAAACTCAAGCTGCAGGGAACATACACTTTCTTATATTATTGAATAAGCTATTGTTTTTTTTTTTATGTATTGTCTTTGCTTTGTACATTGTATTTTATTAAAAAAGACGTGATAAACTGACCTCAAATCACACAATAATTTCTCTTGTTGCAGCTACCACGGTCGTGCGACAGCCGCGGCCCCCGCCACTGGCTCCAAGGCAGCTCACAACAAGGAGCTCAGGAACCTTCTCGAAGAGTTCTGCGCGCTATAAACGACCACACACGAACATACGCGATGGCAATGAATGGCTAGCTTATGCTCCCAACACAGTCTTATCATAGAAACAATTCAAGTAGTAGCCATTCATGAAAATATCGTCAATGTACACACATAAAATGTAAACTGATGTACTGTTGAATAAAAGTAGACACAACAAGTTTTATGCCATATTAAAACACATGTAATAGAATCTAAATAACTACGTAAATCTATCTCGAAACGTAATGTCTTGTATCATTGACATGATCATTTATTTTTGTCGAACGAAATTTATTTTTGTATAATATTAAAAGAATATTATTTTTCTCCTTACTCTCAGTATTTTGTTGTAATTCTCTTCATGTTTAGGTAGATTAGTTAGATAAATTATTATTTATTTATTTAATGTAGCATACGTGATCTGTAGAACCTACATAATTTATTTTTATTGTAAAAGCAATAATGTAGTCTCCACTGTAAGATGTTGGTACTAGATAATAATAATAATTACTTCACAAACATAATGGTACAGTAATTCAAAGTAGCGGCAATACGCTGGTTGTATTATTTTCATGTACATAAATTGATGTTTTATTTTTTATTATTCTTTATTCGATGTTTTTGTCGTTAACGAATTTGAAGTTAAAACGTTTCTTTGGCTAGTCTGGGATACGTACATAGAATTGGTAATGTTATTATGTAGCGCTGTAAACGCACTTCGCGAGCGATTAATATGTTAATATAATATGTATTGCCTACGGGCGTAGCTATTAGTAAGGAGAGAATTTTGTGAAAGGTTCCTAAATGGAAGTCTGTTAGATATTCTTGAACACCGGAATTTACGGCGATGTCGCCAAAACAACCCGCGACACCCAAGTTTGTGATAATGTAGTGTTTTCCCACTTAATTATATTTGTGACGAATTCACTTAACTAATAATGTAACGAATCTGTTAAGGCCGGCGTAATTAATGGTCATTAATATAATTAGCGGTATACGTATTAATTAATACCGCAGTAATTAGTTGATGTGATTAACTGGTTCTGACGGAATCATTTATTACGGGCTATGATCGAATAAAATATATACTTTTATTGGAGAGTAGAGATGATGGTATAGTTTTAATTCTAGGCCGATTTTATTATTAATGAGGTTTATTGACAAAAAAAGAGAAACAGAAATTTGTGTTACGTATTTTTTAACATATACAAAAATATATATTTTTATATGTTGTTTGCGATTTATCACTTTTTTTTTCCTTATTTGTGTATTACTCCGGCCGTAACACTTCCACCAAATTCGCTTGCAAGTGCGGTTGTTACCATTACAATAGTTTCGCTTAACGATACTGTACATGATATATTATTAGTTAGTCGGTAAATGTCTAGTAACTAGGCACCAGATTTAAAGTAAATTGCACCTTAGTACATAAAATGTATGTAATATATCGTAATCGTCATCAGGTCGTTTTTGTTTGCAGCCTTCCGGCCCCTGCGCATAGCTTTAGTTGGCTTGTAGTTACCGCCGTTGTGAACGGCACAATGTAAGGAATAACACCAACATCCAATGCTTTGTATAAACCGATGCATACTTTATCTTGTCTGTAGTCACCCTTCGAATGTATGTATGTCGTTACCTAATCTGTATGTATAATTATATAAAATCCTAATTATCTACTATTGTGGCCGCCACATGTAAAACTAAGCTTTATTCAAAATCCTAGTATATGTGACGTTCAATCTTAACGTTTAATGCGGTTTAGCTTTCTAACACTATTCGCATGTGTAGGTGCATTGTTTTATTGTTAAAATTAACATATTTTGATGTTCACGTATTTTCGATTTATTATAGGCTCAGGACGCCGCTGGGGAATTTCAAAGATTTGAATGATAGGTATTCTTCTGGCAAGTACTACCTGAGTCAATTTATTGCTAAATGTTAGTTTTGATTTAGTTATATACAAATAAATATACTATAATTGAACAACGTTCTTTTCATTACGAATAATGCTAGATTTTTTTTGGCACGATCCCACAATCCCCTCACACACACATACGATACAATACATTACAAAATTCACGAACTATTTTTATTAGCTCTATATAAGTAGCTTCGATTAATACTATAGACAATTTTGTGAAAGCTTTATTGAAAACCATAGATTACAGAATGAGTATCAACAAACTTAACAGAAAACAATAAAAAAAACTTCTACTTTCTTTCTTTCTACTCGTAAATACTTACTTAGTTGCCCATTACCGTAACATGACGGCGCTTCCTCATGGGGAGCTTGCGCCTGTAATGTAACAGTTCAGATTCACTTGTTTCTGTACAAAATCGGATCATGGATTGATAGGTTACAGGCGAATGCTCCGGGTGAGGGAAAAAGAGAATTTAAATAAATAAAAGAAGATCGCTAAGAGATTCACAAATATGAAAGTGTGACGTAATGAAAAGCGCAATAGATCACAGTGCCCTTGACGTCGCGCGGGTGCGGCTCACCGCGCTCTTGGAGCACTTTCAAGATTCTTATCTCTCGCTAGTCTCATTTCAGCTCACAAAGCGGACTTTGCCCCCTATTTATAAACTGCTTGGCTAGCCCCGGACCACACCAAAAGGTGCGAAGATTAAAGATGGTATCAGTTACAAGTGCGTTTTACACGTCACGCTGTCAACACTTCAAAGACGCGCTCTTTTGAATAAACGCTGCGTATTGTAAGACATCCTTTTTTTTCACGATGCGGGTCGCGATAATCTCTAGACTACCTATGCGGGCTTTATTCAAGGAATTCAAAATTAAAGGTTTAGTTAATGTTTTGTTTATTTTGTATTCACTGTGACAGACTGTATTTTGTAGATTGTATCACAGCAATCGGTGATTTGGGACACCGAATTTAGCGACTTACGTAGTCGCTTTTCGGAATCTCGTTGCAGGAACTGAATGCTAGCCTACACACATTTGGCTCTCATTCGCTGCGATTTAGGGAGGCTTTGCATCTGCGGCTTATTATGGTAGTAAGTGTGCCGAGACAATAACGCGAGGTCCGATATCAGAATACAAGGTTTAGGAATTGGAGATCTCCATAGCAATAATACTAATAAGTAATAGAAAGTAGATAAAGCTGTAATTTCGAGGTAGAGGCTATTTACCTAATCCAATTATTGCGCGTTACCAAAGAGTTTCTTTTCAAAACATTTTAACTACCTACCTATGTTCCCACCGCTTCTGTTTCCCCACTTGTTCACGTCTTTCGTTTTCTTACGAGACGTTTTCGTTTCCCATGTTCTTGTCGATTCAAGAACATCGTCTTATTAAGTAGGTAACACAAACGTAAGCATTACTTATGTAACAATGGGTATACGGTATACCCTCGATATCCCCTTTTACTCGTCATTACAAGAAAGATTGTTTGGATTTCATTTAAAGAGGATACCCAAGTACTCATAGGTGAAATACAGGTAAATAAGTACCTAACATAGATAGGTAGCAAAACAATGCACGTTTGTAGGATTACGTTTTCCCGTTGGCTATTAGATATTTATTTATAATATGTTGCTTTGTAAACGTGTGTTTCGGGCGGATATACTTAAATGTTTTCCCGCAAAGAGATTTCTCTCTAAACTAAAATGTCATCCGTGAAGACTACAATCCGCAGAAGTATCACAGCACTTTGTTGTTTCTCCCGGGGCTTAGTCCTTTGTTTTCTAAAACCTCCCCAAGCTCCTTTAATACTTTGTAATGGCGGGACAAATTCTGTGAGTCTTGCTCGCTGTCTGCGATGACTGAGTCGAGATGAGCTCTTGTGCCCAAGTAAGTACGTATGGTACTTACGACATGCATTTTACAGATATATGGGAACGTTTCAGTAAAACATACTGTATGATTTTGAGTACAATTTGAGTAACTAGTAACTATTTGTAGGTATGTTTGATTTGCTCAGCTCGGGTGAAAATAGAGAAAACACATACACATAAAGGACCTAGCTTGATAGAGTTTTCACCCTCGTACCTAAACCCCATATTGCAACTTTCAACGAAATCGTTAGAGCCGTTTCAAGAACGTTATTACAAATAATATAGGTAGTAATATGCATACAAATATTGCTCATTTAATAGTAAGGATCCTATTATCTACTAATCCATCCGGGAGCTTCCCGACGCCGTCTAATCGCATAGAATAAGAAGCGCACTAACACAAAGCAGAGCATGCAGAATGCAAATTGTAGCAGCATTACAACGAGCGTGTGACAAACGAGGAATTGCTCGTCAGGGGTAGGTACGAACTAAGGGAGAAATTAAACTTTTAGATACTTATTCTTAAATTGAACATATTTTGTGGGTCCACAGATTCTTTATTCATTAAACTTTATAGCAACCCAAAGACCTACGATTCGACAAATAAGAGCGTCCCGCGGTCGCGTTCCTGTGCGTTAGTGCCGGAGCATACGATGCGTTGCGGCGCTGCACCGCAAAGATTTCGCCTTATCGGCGGGCACAGGAGCGGTGCGGCGCCGCAACGTTTTATGTCGCAGCGGCGCCGCCGGCACCCCTGCAGCGTATGAAACGTGCGAGCATCTGCCCTTCCTTGTGACGCACAAACAACTGAGCGGTGCCGCTCCGACGTCGCAATGCATTCACCCCTTCCCGCCTCCGGTGCGGTGCTGCAGCGTATAGTGTGACAGCCACAGATATTTTTATGTAAGGCGACACCGCTCCGCTCCGGCGCCTCTGCAACGCATCGTGTGCCCCAGCAATAACGTATATCGCCCGCACTACGGTGGCGCGCGGCGTCGGCGTCGCCAGTCCGCTGCCTGCGCGCAAGGCAAGCTCTGCTTGTATGTGTATTTTATGATTCCCCGCGCAAATCGATACCTGACGCCACGCGCCAATATTGTCCGCGAATAACTTTCCCAACTTTGTAATTATAACTGTGAACATGTAAACCAACCAATAAACTGTAAATCATAACTCGATTCAGAGACCGTTGTTTCCGTTCCCCTGAAACCTCTTCTCATAACTCCAAAATACAATCATCTTGTAAAAAAAAATCTATAATGAATCTATACCTAAATATAAAAGCTAGTAAAGTTTACCACGGGAGATCAATAAAAACTACAAACATGTTCCTGTTTAAAAAGAACTCAAAGTAAATTCTGTTATACCTAATAAATTAGAGCTGTTTTTATACAAACATTTAGCCCGTAGGCTTGCGTCTAATCGCGTAGCCTTCCGTTAGCCACGCGTAGCTTTGCTACACAGCAATGAAATATGCTTGACGCAACAAAATTCGATGAGCTGATAGAACTTCACGGGGCAATGAACTATGATTTAAAATAAAGGAATAGAACTTACCTATTGTACACACTTAAAATCATCTTTATAAAATGACTACAGCACTCGTTTGTTTCAGCTACAATTTTCAGGTAAATAACATATCTCAAGTTTTCCGTCGTGATCCAGATGGATCCTAATCCTGCTATCATCGGGGATTTGTGGTAGTACCGTAATACCTACAGAGCTACAGCTACAGCTGTGCCGAACCCTTCGTAGGTTTAGATGTAACAATGACACACGATGGCATTTAAGTGGTTTTACAGGGTAGGCCTCTGTGTATTAAAAAATCAATATCTGTTAGAATAGAAACACTTGAAGGACAAATACCTAGTTAAAAACAAAGAGATTTCAAAGACTAATAGAGCGGACATTGAGAATATTTTCATACAAAGATTTTGACCCCGAACATTTTAGATTTGACACACGAATGCTACCTGACAAGCGGGCGTATGACACTAGACAGAACGATTTGTTACCAAGTTGTAATAAGTTTTGGATTACGATTTTCTTCGTCTTCACCCGTCTATTGCTCGTGAATCTTTGAATGTCTTTGGTTAAAAATGATGTTTTGTGACATTTTAAGTTTAACGTGTAATTAAAAGTAAAATTATAATTGCTAACCAGTCTTTCATTGGTTTCACGAGCACTTTGTCTAGGTATGTTACTAGAATAGAGCCTAAGTGTAAGTAAACAACTAGGTAGGCACACGCCTACAACAAAGGAAGATAATAGATATCCGTCTAATTCTAACCGGCTGAAAGACCTAATAAGATTTATAGGGCACAGTAGACAGGTAGCTAGGCAGTATCTCATCCTTTGTATCCGTCCACACAAAAACTCGATAGGCAACGTTAGTCGTCGTCGGTCGCGTGCGTGCGATGTCGGGATACTCGCCGCGATACCATCTTTAATCTTCACTCTCCACACTGTTTGTTCCTGAAAAAAGGTTTTTTTTTTCAAGAAAAACACTCCGTATAAAGCTTTGAACATAACGAAATAAAAAAATTACCCAGGTATAACACCAATTTAAACAGTATTTTTTCCAACGTCAAAACATGTTTATTGAAGGTTGCAAGAAAATCACATCATAAAACGTAAAAAAACTATTCTCTTACTCAATGACATTCTGTGTCAAAAAACTCACACACACACATACACAGATGTTAGTTAAATAGGGAAATTTCCTACATAAACCGAAGAAGACTCTGCAACTAGAGCCGGTTGAAGTGGACTTAAAACAGCTTCAATATTAATACCTGATTAGAGACACCTGTCCATGCTTACATGGGCGTCGCCAGGGGAGAGGGGGCTGCTGCCACACCTAGAGGCTCCGGATTAAAAAAAAAGTTATAACTTTTCCTGCCTGATACCACAGATTAGTAAGTACGTAATAAATTGTAGCGTACAGTAGAATCAATCTCAAACTAAAATTATTTAAGGCTAAAAATTAGCACCTGAGTACTCTTACTACCGCAAAAAAACTTACACATTTTGTTGAAACCAGCGCGTTTAACCCTTCGAAAAAGCTTTAATCACAGAGGCTCCTTTTTTTGCCCCTGGAGTGGCACTCCTATTGGATTTTCGCATGATTAACCGGTATAAACATAGGCTGAAATTAATTAGGAGCACTTTGCCCGAGGCCTTTATAGACAATTATGGCAAACACAAGGTTGCTAAAAATGGAGAACGTGGACATTCTGATCTCAAATAACATATCTTAATTTAGTCGAGACAAGATGTAAAAATTCTCGAGTTCGCTTCGCTCGCTGCTGCCTACTTTCATTTGGTTTTTAATTTTGTCTATAAGTTGCTCAGGTCGAAACAATTCAAACCTGCCCAAGGTAGGGAGTTCAAATTTTTGAGCTCGCTTTGCTCGCTCTTGGAGTCTTAGTTCATTTCATTACATGGTCTCCTTAAATCGATTAAGTCAAATCTATTTCTGAACAAAAAAATGTAAATAGTGAACTTAAACCTTACAAATCTGTTTTTGCTCGCACCTTTCTGCCCCCCCCCTCCCCTAGCTCAAAAAACCTGGCGACACCCTTGCATGCTTACCTGTTTAAATATTTACAAAAAGTAGGCAGCTACTTAACATAGTAGAGGCAAGTTGTCTATTTTTTCCATTCGGTGAGCCTTGGGGCGTAGAATTTGTATCATGTGTTTTTCTTTATCTCTACTCGACGCTCGTAGAATCAGCGACAAGGACAACAGAGTAGCGGCTATGAAAGCTTTATAAAAAGACTATGTACAACGCACGCCTTTGTGAACGCATTGAACCATACATATTAATCGCTTTTATGTAGAAAAAACACTGCGGACGTCAGGTACAAGTATGTCATGCACACTTTGATGTGCAAGGGGATATGTAATGAGCAGGATGTAGAAAAAAGTGCTAACTAGCCAGGAAAAAGGCAAGAAAAGAAAAGTATCGAAATTCGAATCATGTATCACTAGTATTTTCGTAACAAAGATTCAGCTCATTCATGCAGCGTATTTACGGTAGATTATTTTTAATAACACAGCAAATAATTTTCTTTCGAATCCCTCAGAATATAAAAGCAGGTTTTATTGTTGTGAAACAAAATCCAGGATCGTCTCCGCACGTCTACATATTCACAGATGTAGCGGCGTCATAAAAGACCCAAATTGTTCTTTTTGCGTTCCGAATGAGGCACGGAATCGAATGCCAAACAGCATGTTTTGTTGACTTGCAAAAACAACGCGCCGTGAGATTCACAAACAGGGAATGGATTATGTTTGCATAGTACGTACTTACACCTATGTACGTTTATTTACAAGTCTTTAGTAGGTACCTCTAATGCGATGACCATAGCCAACACGTACCTAGAGTAATGCGGAGACTGTGTCGCGTTTATTATTAACTAAATGTTATTAATAACAGAATATAGGTTTTTATCTGGTAGTTTTTGGATGGTTTTACTTTCCACTTAATATAAAGTTAATATTTTTCAAAGCTTTCTGAAATAAGATTTCGAAGGGTCAATCAATCGTATGTGAAGATGGGTCTTTAGACGTCCACCATCGCATAGTAGATGTGTTGGTGGACGTCTGTAAGATTGGATACTTTGCTAAAACAACTGAAACTTTGTTGGCCCAGTAAGCAAAGTAACTACCTAACGTCATCATCTGTATACATCCTCCTACAGATACAAACCTATTTCGGTTCACGATTACAACAGCGAGCATCGTGACCTATCTTGTTTCAAAGATCCGCGTGAAATTCTACAGAACTGTAATCTTTTCTACAATAACATTACTGTTGGTACTTATGACATGATATGGATACGTTCGCCCCGGGCCAGGGCGCGGCGTGCGGGGTGAGGGATGAAAGCATGCCAGTGACATTTATCCCTATAGTTTAACAACAAAGGAGTCAGATTTGTTGCGTTATAATGTCGCTGCTCAAAGGGCCACCTTTGTTCCAACGCTTGTTACATTGTGACACGTATGGGGGTAAAATGCTTTGATGCTGGTTTTATTTTTGTTTGTTTTGCTAATTCACCGATTGGACCCCGAAATGCAACCGTAGACGACTACGGATATTTCCCATGGCAGTGCTGTGATAATATTATCATATTTCCCGTTTGTAATTGCGTTGCGAAGAGCTGGGTTATATTTTTCTATTTGTATTTATCTTATAGTCGATTTCCAATTGCTTTTCCTTGTTTTCTCACTGTTTACTACCAATTTTAATATAAAACAATATATCTTTCAATCGACCGTCGATCGTCGGATCTACCGTCGCGTCGAAAATGCCTGGAGAAGCTACTGGTCCATGAAGGCGCTTATAAAAGGGCGACCTTCCTATCTCACTTAAGCGTAAGCTCGTCGACATGTGTATTATACCTATCCTTACCTATGGAGCCCGGACTTGATCTTTGACGGAGGCTCAGAAGTTCAAACTCAAGGTTTGCCAAAGAGCGATGGAGCGTAGCATTTAAAACATCAAAATCTCCGATCGAGTGCGCAATACCACAATACGCTCCAAGACAGGCATCTCGGCGATGCCTGTCTTTGGCGATAATTCAGCGAGGTTAAAATGGGAATGGGCGGGTCACATTTCCAGGTTAGGTCAGGACAGATAGGCCAGAATTGTCACACAGTGGGTGCCTGAAGACGGTCGTCGTCACCGAGGCAGGTCCAAGAAACGCTGGCGTGACGATTTGGACTCGTTCCTGTCTGTCTGGCCAAAGAAGGCAAAACACCGGGAGAGATGGAAAGGAATGGGGGAGGCCTTTGTCCAGCAGTTGGACAGAATAGGCTAATTAAAAAAATAAAATAAAACGACGATCCACCTTGCGCCGCATGTGCGAACTATTTTGCTTTTAATGACCATAGCACAGTATAAGTATGGACAGTACGGAAACTAAGCCTAGTTGAGGACTTAATTACCTACGCTCCATTGAAGCAATAGGGTTGTAACACCACCGTGATGATTTCTTAGGAGTCTTGTCGTTGCGCATGTTTGTGTGAGTGTGCATTTTCAAGCGTCTGTAAGTAGTTTCGGTACTGTCCATATTTATACTGTGACCATAGGTATGTCTGCATCAGTGAGTGGAATTTATAGAGCTGAATGTTGGACCAAACATACTTACTACCACAGCACTTCTAAAAGAATCTTCTAAAAGAAGAATCAGCACTTCTAAAAGAATCTTCTAAAAGAAGAATCTTCTTTAAGAATCAATAAAAAGTATAATAAACCTAGATATTTCAAGTTTATCAATCACAGAGCTGCGAGAAATGCATGTTAACTATTTTTAACCCTATTTTGTGCTAAATAGATCCTGAATCCCGATGGAGTCTTTAAAATTCAAACATCTAACAGGGTACTACGGCACGATGCACCGAGGCAATTTACTGTGATCGAATTTATTGGTAGACGAAAGAAGCTATCACAGGCAAGCTGGTGTAATCAATGCGCGACTAATCTAAAATTTGAGTATAGATACACACGATCTTTCTGTCCCAAAAAACATGTTTTTGATTCATTATTGTAGTATGGCTAATCCTTACTTAACTTATATTTACTTAAGTAAGTAAGAAAATTCTACTTAAAAAATCTCTGAATGACCATGCACAATAATTATGTCCAACACAATACTGACACATACATTACTTATAACGTTTCGTTTTGTGTTTTATTTATAACGTTTTCAGTGTGGGAGTACCATTGGAATTCTTCGGAAATCAACTTTATCAACTTTTTTAGGTCTAATTCATCGAAAACTTCATATAGAAAATCGGAATCGTGGGTTGGTATTTGTTCTCGTCTCATTAAAAGAAGCAGGTATTTGCTTTCAGGATTTCGGTAACTCCTCAATCGTAAAAGAGTTTTTAACAACCCGGTAATTTAGTGTTTGTTATATCTTAGAGTAATCTCCAAACTTTTAATATAGGTTGGATCTGCTAGCCAGCGTTGAGTGTGGGAGGTTAAAATTTCAAGTAGTATTAGAGATAGCTAGTAAGTCGCATTACCATAAATAATTCTCTTTGGATACTGTATCCTGAAGATCCTCGTCGATAATTCAAGGTTTGAATAATTCAGTAGTCGTTTTAGGATAATTCCCAAATTGAAGGTTTCACGGTTACGCGTCGGCTTTAATGAAGTAAAGTTTTTCCTTCCATTCTTTCTCGTATTCCGGAACCTTCGCGTCGGCCATTTTATTTTGGTACAGGCGTTCTATCTTGTCCAATTGAAAGCGAATGTCGGGAGGCACGGATACAACGGACTCCTAGCTAAAAGGATTGTCAACTTTTAAACATACTCTTATTTTCCGAGTGAATCGGAGAGTTCTGTGAGGGTAAATACGAGTACACGTCATGTTGCAATAAACGAGCAGTGATTTTAATGGTCAAACCATGGCAGTGATTTTGATGGCCTTAATGAACTCATTAACGCAGGTGTCATTTTCAAAAATCCAATAACTATTAGAACCGAAGTCCTAAATTATAATTCAGATGAATAACCACGCCAATATCGATTTCCGATTCGGTACGATGAGGAGAACAGAATTTCGATTGAAAAGACTTAAATTAAATGTAAAGGAAAAATTATGTCGTCGACGAGCGATCTAATTAAAAGCGTAAAAGGTTTTGTGTTCCTCGAAAAAAAAGACAAAAAGACTACAAAGGTTGACGTCAATAGCGATTTGATAAAAGTATTAAATTTCAGTTACTTTTATCTTTCCCTTTCGATCTTGATTTAACGTCCTTTGAGGTCATTACTGAGGCTCACCGGAATGGCTTCGCTTAATGAAGTCGTGAAAGAAAATTGAGTTTAGTTAAAGGGGCGAATTTAATTCGATTTCAAACTTTTTGAATGAATGTCGCAGTTTAAGAACGCCGGCATCATGAAACCCGCAAAATAAGATGGAAGCGAAAAATGGAACTCTTGACTTTCGTGGTTAATTAAAATAAATTATTCACTCGCCCCTTAAATAGATTGCCCGGCGTCTCCATTACAAATCGTTTCAAGTTAATTTGTGATTCTGGAGAAGACACCTAATGATGCTGATTAAGTAATCATTATAACTGACGTTCGTCACCGGTTTTAAGATTAAATATGAATAGCGCTCTTTCGTGGTCGTCTTATGAAATAAGTTACTTGAATAGTACCTACCCACTCAGCAGTGCTTGAATAGCTAATTTGCTGGATTTAAATAAAATTAATGCACCCATTTCTAAAAGGCTCACATGGAGTTTCCCCGCGAACAAGTCATTTACAAATGCGTCTTAACGAGTAAGCAGCACGTCTGAAGTTGCCAGTGGCACGCGAACTTCCGACATTTTAACTAGCACAAAGCTGTTAAGCCCGCATTGATTTTATAAGCGGGAAGTCCGTGCCGTGTAGTCGAAGCCTTCAACTTAACCCGATGGCTCACCTTCGAAGAATGCCGACACTTCACTAAACTTAGATAGCCTACGAACGTAGTTCGCTAGAAGCACTTTCTTTTAGCGTTACTATCTCCAGAACATTACAACTTTATTTACGATCTACTGATTGTACTTACTTTTCTGTTTTTCGAACAAGACTTTATGGCTTTCGGCTTGTCAATCTATCGGACTTTTATTCCGTATAGAGTGTGCGTCAAGAGTTAACAAGCAAAATCCTTTAGGAACTTTACAACCAAATTAAATAAGCTGAAGAAAGTTTGTGTTTGCGAAACTCCTTGAAATAACCAAAAAACTTTACTTCTATACCGCCGGCCAAACATTTTTTTTCAGCTTTACGGTTGGTTTCTCAGAAAAGAAATACTTTTACTTAAACTCTTGTTTGAAAAGCTTTTATGAAATAAGTACGTATGCAGGGGTGCGAATGATTATTATCAGTTATTATGTAAGACTTCTTTAAAGTTCAATAAAACACGCACAATTATGAAGTTTCTTATCCCTTTGTTACAGAATATCCATATTTGTCCGATGCATTTTAATCATTATGTGCCATGATCGGTTTTCATTTTCATTACTATTCCTTTGTATTCGGAGGATTCGATTGATATTCACAATATTAGTAGCTTTGCAGTATCACAATGGATACCAAACAGATGAAAAAACTACGGATCTTTGGATTGCTTTCCAGATATACTTTGATTGTTATGTGTTTACCATAATCCATAATATTTCCCAGTAACATGTAAAATGTTAAAACATGGCATATAGTAATTTTGAAATGAGAGTTTAATGCACGCAGGCTTTGTTTTAAAATGCATGCAACATTTACACAGGACTTTAAAATTATAAAACCTTTTTGCTAATTATGAAGTTTAATTTGAAAGACTAGACTTCTCTTCATTAATTCGGTGGCTACACAAACTGATACAACGTTACAAGTTTTAACAATGCGCTTTCAGAGTTGAGCTGTGCTTCTCTCCTGTCGCGAAATGTTATGAAACTTTGTGAATATTGCTATTTTTAGTGTATTTCCAGTTATATGACAGAGCTTCGGAGAGGATGGGATAAATATTAAAAGTATTTTATTGGAAAGTATCACATTACTTGGACTTAAATGACTTTTTCATCCCACCATCTCGGAAAGAGTATTTTTAATCTTCAATATCTGAGTGGAAAAGCCGTTTTTATTCTCTAGAGGATATAGATCTCTAGAGGATAAAGTAAATTGAATTTAGAACATCGTGTGCACTAAGTTTGTGAATTAAAAAACACATTAAACCTATTTACTGCTACCTCTATGGTGCCGAATATATCATACAACTTTTTTTTAATTTGTTAAAAACTCAGACTCGGAACCTTCTTGGTGTTCTTTTTTCAATTTGCTTTGTACGCGGTTCTTTACGCGGCATTTTTTCACGTCATTGGTTTAGTCATAATGTAGTAATTAATACCTAAACTGAAATAAAAGTGTACCTATCTTGTGATTGTAAACGTTTTTTTTTGCATTTAGAGTCATTTCCTCGCTGAGGTGGAATGAAAAGTTACGTGTTGCACTCGAGTGCAAAGATTTTTCACCTCGTGCTCTTTTGATTCCCTCGCTAACGCTCAGGATTCTAATTTTGAATCACTCGCTGCGCTCGTGATTCAATTTTAGAATCCTTCGCTTGCTCGGTCATCAAAATTGAACACGCGGTTAAAAAGCAACTTTGCACTCTTGTATAACAAATAACTATTATTCCTGGATAAATTATGACCTATTAACATGTAGTTTGAGTTCTTCTAAGATTCAACATTAAATATTGTTTTGATTACAATATTAATCCCGATGTTCCGTTTGCTGATTCTATGTACAAAAGGTGGGCGTTCTTTGGAGTTTCATTCCGAAGTTTTGCATGTTTCAACCGGTAGTTCCACCAATAGTGTGGGCGTCGGATGGTCTCGCTCCTTTTCATTGCCGTGATACTCTGGCACGTGATTAATAATTATAATCCCATTTCTATATGCCTAGAGACCTTAATTACGGAGCTTATATTAACATTACACGTATAATTGTCAGTTATTTAACATGAACTAATCGAGTTGGTTTTCCTTATTGGGGTAATTTGGTTGTCGTCTTATCTTAATCAGTTATCACGAAATTGTAAGAGTATCCAACGATTCGTAACAAAAATATTTTAAAGTAACACTGCTTTGCTCCACAAAGCAGCTAGTTTATATACGGATACAGAATATGAGATGCAGAACCAACCGCACAAAACAAACAAGTTTATTGAAAGCATATCGATGTACTATGCTTTAATAACTAATGGTAGGTTTGAATAAAGAGTAGGCAGGCAATAGGGGCGGGATATTGCTTAAAAGCTTACTCCCAGCTGCACTACAAAACAGGTGGCTGCGGTGTCCTTGTGAGCTATAAACTGTGTTCTATGCGCTTCTGCAATAGACACATTTTACTCTCTTTATCGTCTGATAAAGTCCGACAGTCCTTTGTTCTCTTGGTTGTTCTTGAAAATTTAAAAGCGGTCCTAGCAGTAAATTCGCGTTCAACGCGAAGCCTCGGTCCGAGATACCGGCCGATGAATAAATTATTTTCACACACATGTTTAAGTAAATACAATATGGACACGGTAAGCATGCATACATTAGCGCGTTCGAAATGCTCCTGCTTGTTTATATCAGGAATAGTTCTGCCGTAAACGTTCATCCATGATTGTGATGAGTTCATCATAGCTGTTCGCATGATACGCACGATACGGTGATGGCATAGCATAAACTGCGTTGGTTTTCGGATTACATTTACCTACGTATTTTTAATATTACGTAAGTGTAAAGTAAAATAAATAAATATAATTTTTATTCAGTTCAGATAAAACCCGGCATAAAAAACCGGTAAACCTACGCAGTTTCTGACTAAAATGTCCCCAAGCAATGTTTTCTCGGATTTAATTTTATTTCTACAAGTTCTCAAAACACTAATTCCTCAGTTCAGTGAAGCTCTCTTGTTTCGTTTTCATCTATTTTCTTGAGAACAGACAAAAGTACAATTAGGTACGCGTTTGAATGTTTTTGCAATAAAATTAAAGGACAACAACTATTTTTTTCTTTTGTGACAGAGAGCGTCGTATTCAGGAGTGAAATGTCGCGAGATTATGGTGGAAATAGCGTTTAACAAGTTTAGCGTTTAGCAGAACAAGTTGTCCTTTTCAAAACTACGGTTTTCTCTCCCGTTTGCTTTAGAGTCCACTTTACACAAAGAAACTCACTCACGCGAATGATGACATCTTGTATGTGAGGATTTTCAGGCTATCCAAGAGCCAATCAGCTAAGACTACCTACATACATTAGACACTCGAGAGCTTATCATACTCTGCGAAGTTTAGAGGATTTAGGTCCCTCATCCAAATGTCTGTTGGACTAATCGTGGCTTAGCCGTACGCTCGTGAATTCGAACAATTGTGCCAATCGAATGTTCCGCATATTCATAGGTAAATCGGTTCGAGCAAAAATGTTTGCATATGGAACGGCAAGCGTATTTGTACGTCAGAGGTTTTATGCCAGTTTAATCCCAGTAAAAAAGCTTGGTGAGAGATCTCCTAGCTTCCAGTGTCGGTGCCTGTCCAATGGAAAGATGATAAGGACCAATACTCTCTGCGGGCTAGTCCGTCTGTGTTCTATTTAGCTTATGTTAGGTCACGCTCGATAATATTTTGGCTTGGCAACTTTTTAGCCTTCGTTATAGTCAATATTAGGTTTAAGTTTGCTATTTTATGTTGTCGTGTTGTACTAGGCACTGTTTTCTAGAATGTTGCAGCATAAACTAATACAAAAAATAAGGCCGCTCTGCGATATACCTTACAAGTTTATATTTTTCTGATTATACTTCGTGATCTTTCCATCTGATTTTGATTTATATTTTATTCCTTTATACGGTTACAATACAGCGATTCGCTACTGCCGACCAATATTTGGAAAACATACCGAGGAGTGAAGTAGCCGCCCATACATTTGTTGTACCGTCCGGCTGGATGCCGTAACATAAACTAAATATGTTTCCGCCTTAAACCCATAATACAAGTCGTATTTACCTGCGGCCATCTTATTTCTTCACTTGGAAGAATATTTACGTTGGCTGCGGCCGGCTTTCACATTTATTTATAGTTAAAGCCAATATTATAGAGCTGTTTACATAACCGAGACAGAAATATGACAGTATTTTTGTGTTATTTGAGTTGAAACTACTAGAAAACAAGTGTTTTTTTTTTTACAAAGGAGTCTGAGCAAAATACACCCAGGTCCGCCAGCCATATATTAGTTATGACTTGAAACACCTAACAAAAATAATAATTTTTAACTATGTTGCATTAAAAAATATCCCGGAGGTCATTAAATAAAACTGTGTTCGTACCTAAATTGTGTAAAACATTTTTACTCACTTGGTACCGTTGTTTCATATTGTTATTGACTAAAATAACGTGAATCTTAACAAAATATATGGGCCAGAGTCACCACAAAGGCTGACCGACCATAAAATCTCCTGCGGTCGTACTTATCTCCGTTGCCCCTGGCTGGAGGCTTTACACTCAAGGCACCCACAAGATAGTTTGTTTAAGCAGACAACAACCTCCTAGACCTGCTGTTGACCTGCAAGATGCCATACACAAAAAAAAATATCTTAAGTACCCCCGTCATTGTCGGCACTTGCCCGTCAACTCAAAACCTCTGCCTCTTTAAGTATACCTCTGCCTATTTAGGTTGACCTCTGCCTCTTTAGGTTGACCTCTGCCTCTTTAGGTAGACCTCTGCCTATTTAGGTTGACCTCTGCCTATTTAGGTAGACCTCTGCCTATTTAGGTAGACCTCTGCCTCTTTAGGTAGACCTCTGCCTATTTAGGTAGACCTCTGCCTATTTAGGTTGACCTCTGCCTCTTTAAGTATACCTGCCTCTTTAGGTAGACCTCTGCCTATTTAGGTTGACCTCTGCCTCTTTAGGTAGACCTCTGCCTATTTAGGTTGACCTCTGCCTCTTTAGGTAGACCTCTGCCTATTTAGGTAGACCTCTGCCTATTTAGGTTGACCTCTGCCTCTTTAGGTAGACCTCTGCCTATTTAGGTAGACCTCTGCCTATTTAGGTTGACCTCTGCCTCTTTAAGTATACCTCTGCCTCCTATTTAGGTAGACCTCTGCCTCTTTAAGTATACCTCTGCCTCCTATTTAGGTAGACCTCTGCCTATTTAGGTTGACCTCTGCCTCTTTAAGTATACCTCTGCCTATTTAGGTTGACCTCTGCGTCTTTAGGTTGACCTCTGCCTCTTTAGGTTGACCTTTGCCTCTTTAGGTAGA
Source organism: Standfussiana lucernea (assembly GCA_964057025.1). Taxonomy (NCBI): domain Eukaryota; kingdom Metazoa; phylum Arthropoda; class Insecta; order Lepidoptera; family Noctuidae; genus Standfussiana; species Standfussiana lucernea. Next base: position 11,181,241 of record OZ059789.1, read on the forward strand.
TCTCTGCCTATTTAGGTTGACCTCTGCCTATTTAGGTAGACCTCTGCCTATTTAGGTTGACTTCTGCCTCTTTAGGTTGACCTCTGCCTCTTTAGGTAGACCTCTGCCTATTTAGGTTGACCTCTGCCTATTTAGGTAGACCTTTGCCTATTTAGGTAGACCTCTGCCTATTTAGGTTGACATCTGCCTATTTAGGTAGACCTCTGCCTCTTTAGGTAGACCTCTGCCTATTTAGGTAGACCTCTACCTATTTAGGTTGACCTCTGCCTCTTTAAGTATACCTGCCTCTTTATGTAGACCTCTGCCTATTTAGGTAGACCTCTGCCTATTTAGGTTGCCCTCTGCCTATTTAGGTAGACCTCTGCCTATTTAGGTTGACCTCTGCCTCTTTAGGTAGACCTCTGCCTATTTAGGTTGACCTCTGCCTCTTTAAGTATACCTCTGCCTATTTAGGTTGACCTCTGCCTCTTTAGGTTGTTCTCTGCCTCTTTAAGTTGACCTCTGCCTCTTTAGGTAGAGCTCTGCCTCTTTAGGTTGACCTCTGCCTATTTAGGTTGCCCTCTGCCTATTTAGGTAGACCTCTGCCTATTTAGGTTGACCTCTGCCTCTTTAGGTATACCTCTGCCTATTTAGGTTGACCTCTGCCTCTTTAGGTTGTTCTCTGCCTCTTTAAGTTGACCTCTGCCTCTTTAGGTAGAGCACTGCCTCTTTAGGTTGACCTCTGCCTCTTTAGGTAGACCTCTGCCTATTTAGGTTGACCTCTGCCTAGTTAGGTTGACCTCTGTCTAGTTAGGTTGACCTCTGCCTTACCCTTCGGGATTATTTCTACCTAATAGTACACCCACACCTCACCAGTTATGTTTAAGTCCCAGTGACTGTCTACTGAGAAATTCCTCATGGAAAAACCCAATAACACTTAGATCAACCTGGTAATCGAACCCAAGACTTCATGCGAATTTATATAAATATTCGATTTTACCAATAAATCATGGTCAAGTATACTACATACCTATTACTGGTGTTATATGTTTTCAGTGCGGCCGCGGAGCTCCGGGTTCAGTTCCTGTGCCATTCTATATGCTGCAGCTGTAGCTGCGCCCGCGTCGGTAAGTGACCGGAAAATGTCAATAAGATTGATGATCAACCGGGCTAGTAGCAAGATAGATAGAATACAGGGTGTGAGGAATATCGACGGGCAAACGTCCAAGCCAAGAGTCCAAGAATTCAGTACATGAGCTGCGAGCTATACAAAGGGCTTTGCTTACATTCTGTCTGTGGGATCGAATCTGAAACGAGGTGATCCGGCAAGGAACCAAAGTTCTCGTATATAGCTCACAGCATAAGCAAGCTAAAGTGACAATGGGCGGGCCATGTTAACCGTAAAACCGACGGCGTTGGGTTAGACGTGTACTTGAGTGGAGACCGCGAATCAACTAGCGTGGGACGCCCTCAGGCTAGGTGAAGCTACGATCTCCGCAGGGTGGCTGGCAGCAACTGGATGAGAGTTGAAGAAAAGCAGGTGCAATTTGAGAGGCCTATGTCCAGCAGTGGAATGCTGTAGGCTGATGATGATGCATTGCTTTTGAAAGCACAGTTCCAACTTAACAAATCTTCCACGTGTAATTTAGACAGAGCTTAATAATAATTTCAGTTTTATCCAAACAAACATACTCGGCTCTTCAAATGTGAATATAGGACACCAAGATATTATGCATATTAGCTCTTTAATCTAATATTTGGCCTTTTGGCCTCGTACAAGACCAGTTTAGTCTTATTTTAATTTGCTCTTAAAGTAACTGTCTGAAATAAATGAATATCTTTAATTTTCTTTTCTTACAAGTGAGTAAAAAAACTACATTTGGCCAGAAGATAAGTGTGTAAGGAAGAATTTTAATGGGGAACTTTAATGACATTAAGGAAGAAGAAGTAGAAGGCACTTCCGGGTAATCCTACAGTTAAAAAAACTGACTTTTTAGAGCAGGTAGCTCCAAAAAGCTAGTTTTTTAATTAATTACTTTTAGTATACGAGTATATACTCGTATACTAAAATGAAAAACTTCATCTATATAGATTAAGTTTTTCCCAACACAATCATAACTCATTCATCCCTTATAATATTGCTAAACATTAATATAATAATGTTGTCAGCATATTTCAGCTCATAATCGGAAATGTATGCACTTGTCATACATATCTAAACCGGATTTGCATAATAATGCCGTTGACATTAAAATGTAGAACAGCACCGCGTTGATAACTCAAATTTAATTAATGTGATTTAGTTAATCAGCTGGAACTAGTTTATGAAGCTTTTTGAATAATAATGGATAATAAATAATACGTTATTGGGTTTTTTCCATCAGGAATTTCGGAGTCTGGATTTGTGCCCAGTTGATGGAATTAGGCTCGACCCCTATTACATGGGACTTCAACATAACTGGCGATATGTGTGTACTTGTTAGTTATACCTCTGCCGAACAATTCGGGGATTGCAAGGCGTTATGTTATTTTATGTTTAGATAATAAAATGAAGCATAAAATATACCTAGGTAAAAGGTTAAAAAATATAATCCACACTATACTATAATTATGAACGAGAAAGTAACTCTATGGTAACACTCAGGTATCCTTTAACCTAGTTTTGGACATAGGATACTTTTTATCCCGGTAGTATGACCCCATGGGATTATTTTTCGATGTCTATGCGAGCGAAGCCGTCGACAAACGCTAAGAAGGTATAAGCTTTATATTCATAGTCCGAATTATATTACCTACTTCAAATGATGCTATTGGTATCATAGAGCGGTTCGGAATACCTAAGTTATGGCCCAAACTACGGTTGGTGTTAGAGCAGGCCCATCCAACATTCGGCCCCCGGGCCACCATGCGGCCCGCATAGGTCTTTCATCCGGCCCGCGAGCAATTTAAAACTTTATAAGACATCAATAATTATTGCGCGAACATTGCTTAAAATATGTCTCTAAGTCAGTTATTCCCGCGCCATATTTACCTACTCGCCTCACCTCACCTAGTGCAAATGCAGACCGCAAGATCGCAGTCTAATCCGGCGAAGCTTGTCAACGATGGGAGTTTTTTGGTTGCACTCTTGTTCGATCGCGATCGTGTTCCACATATTTCGTAAATGAATCAATAGTGGATAAAAACCACATCATTAATTAGGTTTTTAGAATAAACATTTTAAGTTAAAATTGCCGTCGAGTTTGAGGTTTGAAGTCACTTTGCATTTCTTTTGGCCCGATACGGTTACAAAAATACTAAACTTGGCCCTCCATAAAATTGTGTTGGACAACATTTATGTCGGTTAACATAGGGGTTGTTAGAGGATCATAATATTTCTACAATCAATAACATCGATGATAGCGTTGTGCCCAGCGCCTTATCCCGCCTGACCCGCTCTTTCGCTAAAAGGAGGGATTAAAATTGCAGCGATGCAGCTGGCTGGTCCGACAGCTTTGTTCCGGGCTGCTGTGTTCCAAATATCGGGATTTTAGGGTTAGATGAAGAGGAAAATAGAAATTTTAATAAACAAAATTATGAAATTCAAGAACTCTCAGAACCAAATTGTTCAGTTTCAAGTTCTCAGTCACTACACGAGAGCAATCATCATATGTCTAGCCTTTTCTCACGTATGTTAGCGTCGACTTCCAGTCTACCGGGATGCACCTGAATACCATTATTGTTCATGGAGCGAATGCCTATCAGACCTCCACAAGCCAGTAGGTAACACAATAAAGCAGGTTTATAGTAGGAGTCAATATTAGACGAAAAGCGCTTGCGATATTACACTATGTGCAGCGTAAGTATTGCCTCGATCTGCCTTGCCTATTACATTCGCAGTAATTGGATGTGGTAGAGCCAAAGGGCGTTACATAATTATACATGTTCAACGTGTTTGTTTGGACCCAAGATTGTTGTAACATTTTTAACATAAACACAGGTCTAAAAACTAAAGGTACTGGTCTAATCAAGCTTCGACTGCGAGCAATTCGAATGAGATGCAGAAGTTTAGTGAGTGCAAAAATATAAATTTTGTCGAGTTAACTCGGGCAGGTTATCTTAGCAACCCTGGGTTAGTGCTTGTTCACATAGATCGCGAGTTACGACCCCGACGTAACAGAGAAAAACAACTACAAAACCTCAAATAAGCGAGTTATAAAGTCTACCAAGTATAAAACGTTTAAAAGTGAAATAAAGTGAAAGATATGGCCCGATTTAAATAAAAAGAGTTCCCGGGAGGATAAACATTGAAATTCTGATGTTGACAAACGGAAAGGTTCGCTTATTTACTCTTTGTGAATTTCAGGTTAAAGTGATATGTGATGAATAGATAGGTAGGTAAGGCTTTCACATATAATCGCTTGTATTATAAAAAGATGAGGCAATAAGTTTAGGGAGCGTACTTTGTCGGGGTCGCCATTCGGGGAAAGCTTTTCTGTTATAAGATTTACAAGAAATTTTTCCGTCTATTTACAAAAAAGTTATGACGACTCAATGTTGCCTCGCAGTAAAATTGGGTCTAAATAATTAATTAAAACCATTCTAAAGTCTACGGTTTTTGTATGGCCTTATTTCTAAATCGTCTTCTATGTGTAATATCAAACCTGACCCAATTTCTATAATACTTAGAGATAAAATCCTTTTATACACGTCGTATTTCGTGTATAAGTACTCTAATACGGTTGGAGTCCATCTTCAGCGCCATATTTTATCGTTTACGAGCAGGTGTAAAGCGCACCGTAATACGTGATGAAGAAAGCCCGTTGACAAATGATTCTGATACATAATGCGGCGGGCGATATGTTGTGAGCAATTTAAAAATAATCATGCGCCAGCTTTGTTGTCAGGCGCTATATTCTCGCTCCCTAGGTATATGGTGTGCGCGTGGCAGACCTTTTGTTGTTGTTCAAATTACGGGCTGTACTACCAGTTGAAAGATGTTGGTTTGTATGGGGTGTTGGATATTTGGGCAGAATTAAAGCACTATGAAGAAAATAATTATGCGTATAAATAAGGATAACTTAACATTTATGTATGTATTTCACTGAAGACAAATTGGTAGACTTTAATCTTAGATAAACTTCTAGCTTGCTCGAATATATGTTTTAACTTAATTATAGTTAGAAAGCGTGCTAAATCTTTCCACCTACGAACATTGCACCTTGTGGCGATAACGCGACCGTGTCGTCGTCGTAGCTAGTGTGCTACGCCGTAGCGCAAAGTGCTACGAGCAAAGGACATGCGTAGGCGCTCTTGCTTCTGCGTTCTTTTTCAAACTGCCTATGCTTTTCAAGTTATTAATTTTCCTTTTGTTTTTCAATGGAACTTGGTCGCTCAGTAATCACTTAAGGTACGTGAGAACCGGACTAGCTTCTTATGTAATGTTCGTAGTAAATAAAAGATTTACTATGTCCCGGAATAATCAGATCTCATAGGAATAAGTAATGTGATGTCCCTTAACATTCACCTTAGGTCCATTTAGTATAATGGAGGTCCGGATACTATCAAGATTGACCTGAATTAGTTCTAGACATCGATATCGATTTCTAGATTCAAGTCTAGCAAATATTTTCATTCAAGAGGAAATTACCTGAATATTTTACGGATCTTGTCCGACGATGTGCATGGAAGTGGGAACAAAAAGTTGATGATATTATGTTCAGCAACTTCTGATGTGATTCTTATGGAGGCAACAAATCATAACGTAAAAGTATAAAGCATGTGAAACTCTCGCGTGTTTCATTACAAACAACTCAGTTACACCGGAGGCAATACTTTCTACAAAGATTCTTCGATTTTTAGAACGTATATATTGCACGATTTCGAAGGTACATCAACCATATTTTGTCACCTTCAACCAAGCGGATTTGGTCGAATTTTCTCTCCAGCATAAACATGGCAACGGAAAAGAGAATATTGAAAAACGAAGCTCCATGTTACCCAAAAATAAGATTATTTGTTCATTAAACCTGAGTGCTGCATATTTTTAAACAAATTAACTTGTTACTCACCAATCTGGCGAGCGTACGTGAACGGACGGTAGTCTGTAATTAACTTGATGTAAACATCGAAACTGCTATTAACCCTTTGAAAGTCATCGTGTATTTATGTCCAAGGGTGCATGGGCCGGAAGTAGACTGCAGTGCAGTCGGGGCCTTGGCAGAATTTATAGCCTGGCCTGCTAGCCGGGGACACAGAGTGATCGCGGCGACTGCCTCGATCCCTAATAAATAACTGCAGCCAACTTTCACAACGTACCAAGCGGCACATCGCTAGTTTTTTCGCGGCCAAACTGCAGGCGGCGTCATTCAATTGATACAAAATCTTGATTAGCAGAAACCTCGTCGGAACATGATACTACAATATGGTAATAATGTATTTCCATATTCAATAATACCTTGTTCAATAAACGTTACATTTTATATGTATTTGTTTCCTTTATAACACGATAATGGAGTCTTTCCCTCTGTATTTACGAAAGTTAAAGGATATTGTGCTTGCCTTGATATTGTTTTTTTCCCGTTTACTAAACTATTATTGTAAGCGCGTCTGATAACGTTGGAGGTTATTGAGTATCCTATCGCCTTTATTGGTGTCTATGCCATCTTATTTTTTTAGTGTTGTGTTGTGAAAATAAACAGCAGAGCTCACGTGTAAACCTGTGTTGGACCAAAGAGAATAAACTACAAAGATAACAAGATAATCGCGTCCGAAGTTTCCTATTGTAAGTTTAAGTGGACTAAGAGACACGAGTCGGGTGAGACAATTTAATCTTGTCGGCTTCATGGTCCCTTGGACCGGCGGATAGTTTTTAAACGGTTAGAGTTTCTTCTATCTAGCGCAAGTCTAATTCGTTTTTTAAAACTTTTAACTACATCGTGGACGGTTAATTAGAAGTATTTTAGTGAGCCTGTCTTACTGGATCTTTAATTGTTTTAGATTTAAATGCGTGTAAAACGATGTGTACCATACAAGGTTTTATCAGTAGGTTAGGTAACTATCTAATATAAGAACTGAAACAAGACTAGACCTTCCGAAAATGCTACAGCTTCATTCTTTCAGTAGCTATCACGGCCGCAATATAAATAAGGAATATCGAAACCGATCTGTTCATTTTGTCGAACCAACTTTTCAACTTACGGAAATGACCGCTCATTAATTTTCATCGAACCGAATCTTACATTTTATTTTAAGCAAAAATTTGGTCTGAATAATATAACTATTAATTTTATATCGAAGAGATAGATTATATGCACTATCAAAATACCAAAATATGCATGCAAATATGCACTAAAAAGGTCGAAATATGCACAAAGTATGCACAATATGTGCAAAAACACTATGAAAATTGCGATTTATGCTTTTATACATGCGAAATACTTTATTCTTATTCTAAAATGCATATGATCTGATGTCTAGTTATATTACACATACCTAGTAGAGGTAAAACAATATTCAATTGTTTCTTTGAAGAAATAAAAAGTATGATTACGTACGTGATATAGTAAATAATTTCTCTTGAGCAAAGGACAAGTTTGCGCCTTTGTATGAATACATATTAATGCAATCAGTGAGCGAGTTACGGGTTTCTGTTACGGCGCTAGATTACTGAGAGCGAAGGAGCCCGGCGGAGCAGAATGTAGCGCAAAAGAATCCAACAGGAAACTCGATTAACTTACTAGGAGACGCTTAGTCGGGAATTAAATTTAGATTGAAACTATCCGCTAAAGTGGTCGCCCGTTTAACTTTACTCCCATGTTTTAAATTATATTAAAATTGATTTCACGTAGCCTAAGATCCGGTTAGACTGAAAGCAGACTCCAACATAGTTGGGACAAGGCTAGGCAGAAGATGATATACCCGAAGATCCAACAAATCAATCAGCGGTTCATTTGTGAATAATATTGGAGGCGAAGCTTGCGGTTTCGCCCACATGCAATTATTTCGCCTGTCTTACGGAAACCATAATTATGTGTTTCCCGCGGGCTTTATCAATGTACACACGTGTTTGTTACTCTTGTATTAGTTAGCTTGTTAGGTAACCAAAATATTTGTTATAGTTAGATCTGAAACATAATATTTATCTGTTATAAATAGAAGCACTTTTCGCAATCGTAGACTAATAAATACGAATTGAAAAGTTAAACTTGAAAACCAATATCTTACGAAAATGATTAAAGTCAATAAACTTTCAACGATCGCTTCAAGTAAGTATTTACCTATCAAATAATACAGAAGCCACAGTACAAAAGATATCTAATTATCAAAAAGTGGGCCACGGCGCGTAGTGCCAAATGAAATGGAATACTGTTTTATTATTGGTTCGCCTTGCTTAAATTAACTGAAGGAGAATTGCTCTGCAATTTCCCAAGAATGAATGAATATTACAACTAGGCCATAAAATAAATAGGTACGTGTAATGAACATAGTTAAGGCTGGTCGTCTCAGGTGCATGGCCCACCGCCGCGAGGGAGGTTGATTAATTAGACCCTACGCACAAACCCTTTGAATTATTCGCATATAAACGTTGCAAAGCTTCTTAGCATTGTGCTCCTCAAGATTCTCTGTAGACTCGCCTTTGGTTTATTCTCCAATTAATTAGCGAGCTGCTCGGTATAATGCGGAAGATTTTTCAGGAATAGTACGTTTATGTTTGGTGTATAAAGCAATTTGTTATTACATTTTGTGCTGCAGGCGTTTAATAATTACGTATAGCGTAACTGTGTGTTATTGTTCTGCTAATTAATTAATTAAGCATTGTTAATAAAATCAAAATGAAAATGGCAGACTTTTTGTTTAAGAAGAGAATAGTCTCGCCTAATTTTCACATTTTATGTCATTTTAATTAAGAATAGTTCAGTAATTATGGACTAAGCCAGACCATGAAAGGAAATTAAAAGTCTCTTAGTCTCACAGGAAGGGATGATTTTATAGAGTACATGGCTTAAACAAGGCTTATACAGCATGCAACGAGCAATCTTAAACTCCCCAATCGACGTAGCAATTTTCGTTCCAAACAATTTAAAGTTCTTGTAGTTTACTTTTTTATTTTATGAAGTGGTTGCTACGTCACACTGTGGCTTAGTAAAATAATGGCATAAAATTGAAGCAATATAACGTTTTCAGGGTGGCGAGCTGCTCTCGGCTGATTTTCAAGTTTTAGACCTTTGCGTCAAAGACTCCGCGGTTTCTTTGAAGTCATGTGCAACCGGGCGCCTGTTGTATGCCCTTTCTTGTAATAACTTAGGATGTTTTTCGTTTTAATAAATAATAGTTTACTTTAACTTTTTTGCAATTAAAAGTTTGCAATAATTAAATGATTATCTTTTAGTGATAGTAACGATGCGATTAGCGAGTTACAACCCGGACTAACATTATTTTGGAAAGTCCTCTACCAAGTAGTGAATAACCAAAACTCTGGTAGAAGCGTAGCTGAGTAGATGTACTTGAAATAAATATGTGTTTGCCTCGTGGCAGTACGCGACAGTAATGAGTATGTACTTATGCTTTCTGTACGGCGGACGCTCTCACCCAGCAATTAAGGTCACCAAAAGCTTTAATAACCTTTGTTTAACATGTACGACAAAAAAAACAGGGACGCATACATTAATGTATTTTCCAGTGAAATGCTTCAGAATAAAGACTAGACCCGATCGTCGTCGTAATTTGAAAGTAATGATTTGGTATCGTAATAAAAACGTTAGTTCATTATCGACAGTAGGTTTCGCTCTCAATCCGGCTCGTTACGAAGACATACCTTCATGAATAATGTACCACGAATAATGTTACTCCACGAAATATCTACTTGCATGTTTAAAACGTTGAGAATTTCTCCTTTTGATATTCGCCTGAAAGGAGAACGATTTGAATGTGTTATCCGAGGTGATGACTATGATATTTAACGTTCCACTTTGTTATCCGAGATCTATTGGTTGAGATTAATGTGAAATTCTGAATGGCTTGAAATAACTCAACGAAAAGCAGAAAATTGTAGACTAAAAACGTACACCATCACCTACGTTCTTATTTTGATTGGTAAATCATAGTCATCAATTCCTTGAAATATTTCCGATTCGAATCGAGAAAATAATATTGATATTATTGGACATGATAAATCTACCTTCCTAAGATAGATATTTTCAAACCGAGTACAAAGAATAATAGGGCTGACAGGCCAAGTTAAATGGGGTTACAAGTTGAACTCTGAAAGTACAACAAAACCTGTTGTTTGTGGTTGGAAGTATAAAGTCCACTCCTTGTTAGTGCTCGTAGGATTTACCGGTATTTTATGGGGGAACAAATTGCTTATAATATTATGTTTCTTCCGCGGTTAGTGATCTTCACAGCAAAGAGTCAAACCAAGATAATTTGTAAGATTTTGTATTTTTACCTATTTTAATTTTGCATACTTGTTTCTTTATTATAACATGCTTACGGAAAATTACTAAATTTTTGGTGGCGATAAGATGGGCTACATTAATGCTGTGTGCGCTTACCGTATAGCACACAACATTCGAAAACAGCGATAGAAGATCGCATTAATTTGAACGGATTGCTTCTAGGAACACTTTTGTGTCACAAGGCCTGGGCCAAATGGACATTAAACGGGTGACATTTTTAGAAAATAAATATGGCTTACATTATGCAAAGAAACTTAGTGTAAGAAAGACATCGCAGCTCCACTTACAAATAAAACGCTACTCGACGCACCCACCGCTCACTTTTCTTTCACGAACAATGCAAGCGCGTATGCTGGGCGTGTAAAGTAAATATGAATGATTATAGGGACAATGTTGGGGTGGGGTTATATCGGAGAGACAGCACACTGGTTGGGGAGGTCACAAGTCGTTTATTTCAATAAGACAAGCTTACCTGCCACCTCGCTCGACCCTTTCCCTAGTGACGTCACTGACTTATGAGCTTTATTTATATTAATTAACGAGGAATTTATTAGAGCTTGTAACATCGTTGGTTATCTTATGTAATTACTAGAGTTTTGTATGATTTAATTATTTGGGCTAACGAAATGTTTTGGTAACCTTATGAAAAAACAGGAACTCGATAAAAAAAGACGGGTCATAATATAATGGACGCTTTTACTTCCTAGAAACAACTTTTGGAGGGACATAAGGAAGAATGAACGACTACATAAAATGGCAAACATAAGACAAGCTAAGATAGAAAATACATGTCGTATAAGTACACCGCAAAACACGTGTAAAAGCTCATGTATTTACAATGTACACAGTCTTACTTGTCGCACAGAGTAAATAGATCGAAACTTGTTAAACTTTTTTTAAATGTGTCGACGGACGAGGGAGCTAATGGAAAGATCCTGCGAGAGTTCGTCGACACTGTAAACGAGGTCAAGCTCTTGTTTTTAAAGCAATTTCGTGATCAAAGTCCTCACCTCCATAAAAGGAAATGCAAACATTCGAGCAATAATCGATTTAATGAAAGGGGAATCGAAGGGTCCCGTAGGTTTGCGCTTCAAAATTTACGACTACCTCTAGCATTTAATTGGAAATTCGTGCCGCAATAAAAACGACTTGATGACCTAAAGATTAAAATGGGAACTCTTTAAAATGTAACTGGATGCTAAATGGCTCATGGCTCGCGATCTCACGTTAACAAATGATGCTTTCACTTGAAACTCGCTTGGATACATGGATCGGTCGAGATTATTTGAATAAAATGGAAATAACGAAGAATTTGTGCGAGTATTACGTTTGTCAGCTTTGGCACATAGTTATTTGCAAGGTATCGGATATCTTCTGAGACGTGAGATGAGTTGGCACACTTGGCATGTATCCCAGATTTTGCAAAAACACAGTTGGTATTTATAATAAAGGATAAAATAAAAATGTTAATTATGTGAAATAATTGCCGGGTAGGAAGTTGGATTAAGTATTCATATAAGTAGGACTTATTATGGGTTTATACGGGGTCGAAGGGACACCGACGCGAAAACGGAAACCACATACTGAGTACATAATTCTGAAACCCCTCCACATAGAAATTTAACGTCGGTTATTAAAAAGAAAATCAGCTGTTCCCTACAAAAGTGCAATACCTACACGGTAAAAATGTATGGAACAGCTGTTTTCTTTTTTAATAACCGACGAAAAATTTCCATGTGAATTTCAGAATGATGTAGGTACTGAGTATGTGGTTTTCGTTTTCGCGTCGGTGTCCCTTCCACCCAGTATATATGTATAAATGTCCGCTCAGTGCTGAAAATTAAAATAATGAGCAATTATTTAGATGAGAAATTATAATTAATTGACTTGGCACAGTAGCTCAGTGATCAGGTTCTGTACTATAGTGGCACTTTTGATTCCCGAACGGAACAAGTATTTTCTGTTTCACGGATAGTAAGAAACTGTGAAAATGTAAACTTGTAGAAACATTTTTCATTGCAGTAGAAAAAATCAATTCAATGTTAAAGAAAACGGAACCGCAATCTTTGTAGCACAAATGTTTTGTTAAACTATTCCGAGTATTCTGTAGCTTGCAACAGTGTGCTCGTGACATATAAATTTTGTCTATAAAAGTATTTCCTGTACGTCTGGACGGCGATAGTAAGGAAACCAGGAACGGAACAATTTTTTTTTAAAGAAATGAAATGAACATTCACCACAAAGAGCCGGATAATAAAATAAAGGTTCTTTCCCTCTCTCGTAAATCTTTCTAACCAACGAATAGAATAGGGAACGAAAATGGTACAATCTTTAACTTTCTGACAGTTTAATAAGATAATAAAAATATAACCAGTAGAAAAGAATTAATATCTCCACACTTTTTGCAGTTTACTTAGATTTGAGTTTTGAAATCCAACAAAAACAATCTTTCAATCTTTTTATGAAAGTTCAGCTTGAATGTTTTTAAACTTTTTCGTCTGCAATAGGTTCGTTGTAGCCTTGTAGGCGTATATCTACTTATATTATCAAGATTCGGGCGGGATACGCCCCAAGAAATTATGTCAAAAGCTATAACGTGAAGTAAGTTGCAGGTAGCTTTTACCCTAAAGGCTTGGGGTATTAGCTCCCGCACACTTTCGTCGTAACTTAAGATCCCATTGAATTTCCACGAGTTTTCTCCGCAAAACCAGATTTGAGAAGAAACTCCATCCTTTGTTGGCCTTTGTTGACATTCTGTAATCTTAGTTTCCTGGTTTGTTTGTGTTTCAAGTAGTCATTTTTAAATTATATTTTTTTTTGTAATTACGCTGTTTAACTTTTAGAAAAGTAAATTTTTTTGGACTTTCGAAAAATATCATCAAAGACGTACGATGTACTCCTGAGTACTTTAAACTCATTCAACAAAATTATGGCAGGACAAGCATATGGCACCATTATTTGGCTTTGTCACATCATAACCTGGCATAGTTTGTCGTAAGTAGATTACTAACACAATCTATGTATATAAAAGCGCTTGCCCAAAACGACAACGTAAGTAAAAGTAGCCGGCAGAGTACACAAACAGCTTCCAATTGGAACGTTAGTGTCGGTACACATCGGACGCTGTGTGCCCTGGCCCTGGGTGCGGCCGGATAGTCGGAAGTGTGTAGTTATGTGAGTAAACCGACGCGAACTAACTGCTACAAACTATACGCAGCCATGATCAAATACATCGCTTTGAAATAACGTGTTTTATCTTTGATAGATACAGGGTATGTATGTTAGTGGAATGAAGTGTCCATGGAGTTTTCTCCATAGAGATCAACGCTTTGGAATGGGCTTCATTGTGTTACACCACCGATATACCTAGATAATGCAAAACCACCTACTTCGAATGCCCGGCTTAAGATCTTTATGCAATGTCGCAGCAAGCTAATTTGTTTAAAACAACAACGTTTCAACGTTATGATAGACTCAAGAACTTAATTCTAGTAATTTAAAGAACCACGACGTAGTCTATTTTGTATAGTAACTTTGTTTGTATAGTAACTAAATAGTGCTTATGACGTCATAGTAGGTAGTCAAAAAAAGGCACGCTTGGTTTTCATACGGATCGTGATACTTGCGTTATTTAGGTGACAACATTGTTACAGACATCTTAGGATACAACATACTGACATTATGTCCCACAGATATGTCCCCTGGCAACTAAACTAGTTTTTCACCTGTGACTTGGGAGACAGGTATACACTAACTGTAGCTTTATTTGGATCAGTCGCAGAATGTACCTTTTGCAAAATGCACCCCATACGCAAAACGTACCTTTCTCAAAATGCACCTTTCTCATAATGCACCCTTCTCATAATGCACCCTTCTCATGATGCACCTTTATCATAATGTACCTTTCGCAAAATGTACCTTTTTTCTACATTAACTCTTTTACAGTGCCTACAGCTGTAATGAAAAGGCTAATTAGGGATTGATTTTATTAATAATCAAATCATAATTGAAAAAACATCACAAAAGTCAAAGTGGAATGAAACCATTTCTTTATACTCGTATTCATCTGTCTGGACCTTTTATTCGGTGGACAGATGAACAGCCTTTTCATTACAGCTGTAGCACTGTAAAAGAGTTAATGTAGAAAAAAGGAAGGTTTTGCGAAAGGTGCCTTATGAGAAGGGTGCATTATGAGAAAAGTGCATTTTAAGAAAGGTACGTTTTGCGTATGGGGTGCATTTTGCGAAAAGTACATTCTGCGACTGAACCCTTTATTTTTTTTAAATTTCGACATTTCAAAAGTGCCTGTAACTGGCCTACTTGAAATAAATGCTTTGATTGATTAATTGAGTGATATTTGTGTGATTATGGTAATCAGTATAAGCTTTTTTTTTTTTTTTTTTTTTTTTTTTCCGGATGGGAAATCATCGAATGACTTCTCCCGCTCTGGGCTGAGCGAGAGGGTGTGTCAGACTTTTACTGACTAAAACCCACCCATGTTCCTTCATCGCCCTTTGTGTTCCGGGGCCGCGGTATCTCTTTCGAACAACCCGCAGCACCCGGCAGGCATCGGCCCTTGCGGGCCCCTTCCCTATGCTGACATCTCTTTGAGGCGCGCGTGGAACACGAACGCGCCGTCGACACGGCCTGTCGTCCTAAGACGGAGGGACGGCGAGCTAGCCCTTAGCTCACCGTCCACAGGCCCGCGTCTACGGTGGCCGGGGGCCACCATGTGGCCCCCGACGCCCGGTGCGTCTCCCGCGGCGGCTGGGACGTGAGGAGGAACGCTCTCTCTCACGTTCCGCCTCCTCCTTTGCTAGCATGACTGCTTCGCAAAAGGAGGTGACGGCTTCCCATTCCGTCTCGCTCCGGACCATGGCTCGAACCAGGGCCGGACGCGAGAGGTCGCCGCCGCCGATCGCCGCTATGAGGACACGGCGTTGCTCCGCCCAAGCGGGGCAGACCTCCACCGTATGCACCACCGTGTCCTCCGGTCGATCCTCGCAATGGAAATCAGTATAAGCTGGCTTCATGTTCTTTGGAAACTGCGCTACACTAGGCCAGTGTTTTTACCGACGACGGCAGGTCTGTACCTTTCAGTTCTCAAACATATCTAGTGATATGATAATGCATCCTGCCTTTCAATAATTAAAGCAGGCGATGATGGAGAATAGTAATAAACAATATATGCTAGCTTTTCGCTTATGCAGGATTGGATCACGCAGTGGCGTGCCTAGGGTCCAGCAATACGGCTAGCCCATCATGAAGAGTAGAGTAGGTTATAAGGGCAAGCCAAGCTTTTAATCTTGTATGAAAGTATCGCCACTAGATCAGGTTTTTAGAAAGAATTCGGTCCCACGTACCTACACAGATTTCATCGCAACACTATGAGCCTAGACAAGTCTTTCGAGATGGTAATCGATAAAATATGTCAAAATTTGTTCTGATATCAGAAATCACATGACTCAATAGTTTATTTACTTTTATGTAAATTTTGTGCTCAATGGTTTTGGACGTGCGCTGCGGCACAGGTTCCTTTCTGAAAGTTGATTAACTTCATGACTCATCCGTTCTTGGTGGAAGACATGAAATAAAAATTGTCTTTAAAAACTATCAGAATTAAGGAATGCAACAAATATCTACTTTCTGAAACAATGCTACAATGATTTCTAATGACATGAATGACGTGGACTTGGGATTGCTGTTGGTAAACATTCAAGTTTCTTTTTTGTGAAATATATTGAAAAATCAAAATGGTCGTATTTCTAATTTTGGCAAGACGCCAATAGATCCTTGTATAACTTTATTTATTTTTTATTTATTTATGGAAGACATAAGGCGGGAGAGATACTGGGTTCCTTAATACATTTCAAGGAATCTAGTTCGTGTGCTAATTCCATTTCACTAAAGTTACGAGTACTAGTAGGGCAATTGGAAGTAGCCGTGGGGTTCAGCTACCCCAATTCAAACATTACAAGAAACACAGGCAATCATCGGGCTCAACCGTGCACGTCTGACACTGCGGAACAAACGCGTCAGATTACGTTCGTATAATTTCCGTTAAATTAACCTTATGGTGTGACATATTACTTCCGCGTCGATGGGAGACTTGCGAGGGCGTCCTCGGAGTATAAGATTATAACTGCTCATTGTGTTACAAATACCATCATCGTCACCATTACAGGCTTCTCCCTTGTGTTTTGACATTAACTTCTCGTTTAATAATCTTATTCACATTAACAATATCTATTGTTCGTGTCATTGGGCTTGGATTTATTTTACAAGTTCTATATTTTACAGATACAACATTCTGACCTTTGCAACACAACTAGGTATATAAAAAGATACATATTATTCCAAGGTAAAATTTTTCAGATTTGTTTTAAGTCCAGGCCACATCGACGACGTCAGGTTTAAGCCTAAGGACTAGGTAACAAATGAAACTCCCTGACATGTTATGTAACATGTAACTCTCAATGTAATACGGTTGTGTTGCACGTTATACAGGGTTTGGTCAACTGTGTGACCCAGCTTAAAGGGTTATCTGTTAATCCTTCCGTAGATATTGACATGATTTGGCTGTAGGTTTCACTGGGGCTTGGGTCTCCATATGCAACAAATAACCTTCCATCTAAAGCCTGACATAGTTGACATGTCTATGTCTCGTACTCGTACGTCAATCGATTTATGAGAAAGGCAAATACGTCCACAATATGTGGCACACTTTTGTTACAAAATTGGATTTGTTTTGACACTGGTACTGTCAAAGAATGATCGTACTATGAAAATCACGTAGATACGGTTACGAATATGATAAATGCGCATTTTATAAACCGTTTCTACAAACTCTGCACTGACATGAGACTAGCAGTAGAGGCAAAGAAGTCAAGTACAATTGCGTTGCATGCTATAAAATGGTAATCCAGGTTATGATTGGCACTAGTAAAATTTTCACAGCTCCCGTGTCGGTCGGTCGGCTGGCTGGCTGGCGCGCCGCGATAGGTCAGTTTAATCGGATTCTTTATTCATGAGACCACCACCACTGCACCGACGCTGTATTCAAAATTACACTTCGCATATTAACCGGAATTAACACCAGTTTATAATATTGGAACGACTGTAACCGACTTAATTTATGCGCTCAATTTGTCGAACCCATTAGCCCAAATTGGTATGAATTTCTATTCAGCCAATAAAATGTATGTATGTGCATTATTTTCTTGGTTCGCCTACTCATCTTAAAAGGTATGAGAAGCCCCGAGATATAAGATAATCGTCGATTCAAGGCAATGCATTCGAGATTAGACTTGGTACGTGCGCTGTGTGCATCATCGACGAGGTCCGTGAGAGCTAATTTGAACTCTCAGTTACCCTTTATACTAAGCTACAAGCACCTCTTGACTTTAGACTTGCTACGATTTAGTCTTTTGAGCAAGTTCTTCTCAGATTGTTTTATTTAAACGGTATTTTTAGCATGTTCTTCTTAAAGGTCGTTTTTCTGTTGTGATGACTTTATTATTACTTAACATAATAATGAAATGATGGATTTCAGATTGCAGGCAAACGCATCAATAATGTCACTTATCTGCAGACACATACATAATGTAGGCTCGGGGCAGCGGTAGACGTGGTCCGATTTACTTCAATTTGAGCCCATGTCGTGTGGCGATGCGGCGGGATCTGAAAATTTAATGCCACCGGCCTCTCGTTACTCTGTGTCAATGTTCGGCACCCAGTACATATGAAGGTATATTTATATTGCTTCCTCAGCTTTCACGGATAGCTCGGTAGTTGAGAGAACGTATTGCATTTTCTATGGAGTAGATTAATAGTCAATGTGTGGTATGGAAGTTCACTTTGTAAGCTCTTTGTGGTTTTGTTTCAGATGTAAGTATTTCGTACGTGACGGCCTCGGCTCGCGTGGCTGCCCATCATATTTTATGCAGTGTTGTTGTTCTTTTATAAATAATAACACACTGTTGGTTTATACAATAGACGATGTACTATGATTTTATTTAAAACTACATGTATTAATGTTTTATAAATAACTAACTGTCTAACTTCGTCTGTGCATATTTAGTAGTTCGTCAAGGATGAAACCTTGCCTTTTGCAAATTCCAGGCTAATTAAAGATTCCTTTAGTGGTCTAGGCTTGAAAAGGTGACAGACAAACAGAGTTACTATCACATATAATATAATATTAATATGGATAAAATAAACTATGTACTCGTAAGATACCTAGATTAGTTATATGGTGCCAACCTAAACCAAAAGGTGACCATTAAACGAATGATTCCCAAGCGAAAACAAGATTTTAATTGGGTTTCTAACAGCCATGGGTACTTCACTATCAATTTACTAAACTGAATTTGTAGATAAAGTTATAATGAAATTTTCAAACTTCAAATTGAAACGTTTGATATTTAACAAGCCTCTAAATTAGTCAGTCACTCAAAACTAACAATCGCAAAATGGATTTATGTTGTCGATTCGTTTCGAGAGTGTAACATACCTAAATCTCAGGTATTGTTTTAAAATATTATCGATTATCTAAATAGGTACGGAAAACGTGTGATTCCGAACCTAGTTTAGTAATACTAATTATACATAGTGTTATTTCAATGAACACTATTATGGAGGTGTTGTTGAGTATGTAGACAGGCAAAGGTATAAATAAAAGTCACTACGTAGGGTACTCACAGTTCTATTGAGGTGTAGATCACACGCACAATCAAAAATAGTAGAAGGAGAATAAACAGTACAAGATGATAGTTGGTGGGCGCACGACGATCACTGAGCAGACGACGATGGTACACGCAAAGGTCGCTTACGGCATCGACCAGGAACTGCATATTTGTCCTTCGGTACGGGACGAACAGGGGACCAGTAGAGATGGTGGTAGGGGTGGGTGTCGTCATCACCGACGGCTCGCATCGTTTCGCATCTTGTAGTTGCAGGGTTTGACACCGCGTTTAGCCTTCTCGCCGTGCTTGGAGTGACAGCAGCGCTGTGGGATCTTCTTTATGGCCTCAACCTTGGTGTCAAGTGGTTTTGTGCCATTTTCGGATGTGATAACCCAAGAAATTTACCTCTGGGACACCGAAAACGCACTTGGACGTGTTTACTAATATGCCGAAGTCCTATATTAAAGTTCAGTTCGAGAAAACCATATGTTGGAAACTTGGAATGCCTCATTCGCATTCGCCGCCACCTCTATAGCATTAGTCGTCTTTCGTTGCTGACCTTACATATTTACTAAATCTATATATAATATTTTTTCTCGTGGGACTGCCAGGTATCTCCGACAGCTGGTGCCTACAGCACATAATTAATCTTTTCATACCAACTATGCTATTAGGTAAATTAATCTTTTAATTAATTACTATGTATAGCAGTCTTTTGTTTTGCTCAATTAAAGCAGGTATTAGGTATCATTAATAATTTACTTAATAAGTAGACGTTGCGAAGGTATTTGTTTCTCATAAATTGTCAATTAGGTATTATAAATTATCTATACATGTAATAAAATTGTAGCGGACTCAAAGCTCTACATTGAATATTTTTGAACAAAAAGTAATTGCTACTAGGTATTATATTTATATACATGTAGCACATTACTTTACGAGAATACGAGCTACGAGACATAAGAACGATATTGATGCCGAAAATATAGTTGATTAATTAAAATGTATAAAAATTGTTTGAATTGATAAAGTTTTCTTACAATTGTACGTAAATTCACGTAATCAAATCAAAATCATTTATTCCTTTGCAAATATGGGTAATAGGTACATAGATGTTCTTTTATAATAATGTTCTCCATATTTTACCGTCACATGGACATGCAAATAGTAGGTTACAATTATAAATTTAAAAATAAGTGTCATGTCATTGGAATTACAATAAAAATAAAAAGATAAAATAAAAAATGTCAACCTGCTCAAAGTAATAAAAAATACTATCAATAATGTCAAACGGAATAAAATAATGCCTACTAGAATAACAATAATGTCAATTACAGTAACAGTAGGTAGATTATAAATCAGTCAATAACAGTAGATGTGTTGCATAACAGTTTGTTCTGGGGAGTTTGTTCCGCCACTTCTTCCCAGCTAAAACACTAGGAAGTGGCGAAGGGTGGGCGTTTTGTGGGACTGTCTCTTGTAAACTCGACGTTCGAAAAGTGCTGATTATCAACATAATTTGAATCAATGACTTTTGATTTGATTTGATTTGAGTATATATATCAATCAGTCAGTGACGTACAATTGTAAGAAAATCTCAGGGTTCTATGAAATCACAGCCATATTTGAAAACTATAGTGTGCAGTTTTTCGTAATTCTTTGGTTTTTTCACGAAGATAAAATAAAACCTGCGACATGAATCGCAAATTTCTAAACAGCAATTTTACAAACAGGTAAATGAAGTACCTACGGAGAAAGCCTATTTGTCCATCCAGCCGGTGAAGCAATGCTCATCGATGTTTCCAACAGCTTTTTTGCTTTTACCTTCCTGTAGAGTATAGATTTCTGCTGTCGCCACTCGCTTCTATTCGTTTTTCTATCCCCAGGGTTTAAAAATAAAAGGTTTTTAAATATAGACGAAATTGGTGGTAATCTAGAACAAAAGCCTATGAAATAAATTACATGATCTATGTCAGTGCTTGTTCACTTTTGCCAAAACCAATGAGTAGGAATAATTATGTGCACATTAGTAGTTTCACATGGTAACTAACCAGAAAAGTTCTATGCATTCTTTGTCGAGTCCGAGAGAAACGCTCGCTTTACCGCGGTGTTCGTAAAGTAAGGTGCGCGGAACCCAACACTCGCCATTGTCTCTTTGGCACTCACTTTACGGGCTAATTGATTCTCTTTCATGCAGCGCCGAACAAGAAAACGCTGTTAAGATTTCTCTGCATTGTTCGTTAATTGAACTTGTTCAGTGTGCAATGCAATCAGTTCCGTACACCGCCGCGGTTTGCTCAATGTTATACTTACTAATGAATTTTTAAATAATATTGTTCGACTTTCGGAAGTATTTTTATAGACTGAAAAAAAAAATGTTGATCTTTAATTATTGAAAAGTTAAAAAATAACTACTTAATAGGTATGTCATGTTTTTTTTTTTAATACTAAAATAATAAATTGTATCAAATTCATTACTTAAAACAAGAACATAAAACGCTGCTCATAACAAATGTGAATCTGCTGAGCAAAACTGCACTAAAACAATGAATTTCGTAATTTAAATATTTATTAGTCAGCCGGTTGAAAGGGGAAAGCGGTAAATCATGACATCGCTCAATATAAACAATAGCTACGGCCATAAAGATAACAAGGGTGGAAGGTGGCTCACAAGGCCCACATTAGTCTTCCCGTGGTGTAACGTTTGTTCGTCTGACAGTATTCATTAAGGCACAAAAGCGTTGTCTATCAGGCAGTTTCCGTGGCGGTCGCGTTCCATCTTAACAAATTGGTGGAGTAATGTGCGAGGTGCTCGGACAATGGAAGTGTTTCTCGGCGGAACTACCGTGGTTACTATTTACTTGTCTTACCAGTCATGGGGCAGTTATGGTAAATTTGACGTTACGTACCTTACAATGAAGCCAGAAGCAAATTGTTTTAGTTGAATTGTTCGTTTTTACTTTTTATGTGTTTTGTTAAAAAACACTGAAAAACCTCGTCACTTTAGTACTATTGACATTTTATAAAAATGAGCACCATAGCTGTATTTACCATTAAACCCCAGCTACAGCATTTGACATCTTTATTATTGGTTCCTTTTCCATGTGTGCCACTTCAATAAAAAATTTACCTTCCTAGGTATAAAGACACGAGCTACTTCACATTTATAGTATTTGTATGAATGACAAAATATTTGAATATAAAAAGGATAATAAAAGAAACAACAGATTGAATTTAAGAATAATTTATTGAATTCAAATATTGACGGTTGCTTATGTTCAACCCAGTCGGTATTATTAATCTCAATTTTTAATAACCCTGAAACATAAAAGAAAAGTGTTATTCATTGTGAAGAGGAGGTTGGCATAAGTTATTATTGCATTTTCAATAAAGATTATTACTGAAACTCAAAAATGTACGTTAATTCTCGTAAAAATTACTTCAAATTTATTCTTTTTTAAAATTATTTGTTATAACTCAAAACAAAGGTAAACGGAAAATAAAATTCTGACAGTTGCATTTAATTTTGAAATTTACTTCTCTAGAAATTGTTACCTTGCACCATAACCAATTGTGATTCATGAAATGTTATATAATAATGTGTGTGTTGCCAGTTACATACAACATGCTGTCTTTGTTAAACTTAAGGGTCAAGACAAGATTGTTTAGTAAGAGATACTTTGCTAAAGTATGTTTCCAATTTTCCTCCACCAGAATATTTTTTTGTGTTGTAATGCTACAAATTCTATGTGTCCTCATATTAGCTGTGGCAACTAAAAATAACTCTTCCAAACCTAAATGGTTAGTGTAGTAAGTAGTAATAGTCTTCGAGTTAGAAGGAGGTCTCTCCGTTCAGTTTTACATAGAAGTTGCTGCACTGCAGAAGTACCATATCTATCCTAAACCTCATGCTGTAATCAGTATGATACATACTATCATAATGTAATGTGTTATCTCACTAATACTCCAGTAAATGTTTTTAATTTTCTGTTCGGTTCGCTAGTTTTACATAGTATCGCAAAAACAAACGGATGGTCTGCTAGGAATTCAGCGGTCGATCTAAATGCGGCCCTGACATCAAGGCTAATATCTGAAATGTTCGTTTCAATTAATTTATTATAGAATTAAAAATCAAATTGATTTGCATACTTGTAAAACTATAAATAAAAGTACAATATTCTCTATAGATCCGGGAGATTTGCGGTAACCGATCCATGCTCTTATTATTTATAATCGGATCGTTAATTACAAGTTTTAATGAAAGTTCATTTTTCAGAAAACCTCTTCGATTTGATAGTATTTACGAAAGTGTACGAGATAATGCACAGGTTTTGTTTGATAAACACTGACCAGGCAATGTTATCAAAAACTTGGAAGATGAGTATTTTGTTTTAGTAATCAAATACAATTTTGATTTTTTTAAATCAGTTTTACAAAAAAAATATTGCGAGTTAGCTAATTATTATAAAAAAGAAGTACACATGCACCTGTATTGCAATGTCATGAAAAAAATTCATTAGAATAACTCAAAGCCAGGTAGAAAAAGATTTTAGTGGTTAGAAATAGCGTATTTGTAGAAGAGATAAGTTGGTATTATAAATACCAGTTGAACAGAAAGCAGAGCCGAGGCAAAGCAGTTATAAATTATAAAGATGGTCATGCTCTTAGCGCAAATGTTGGCCAAAATACGCGTAGGTACCTAAGACTGGTAGACTCCGCTAAACATAATGTGTTTCCCTTCCAATAAGTAGAAAATGAATGGATGGTCCGCCTTGAATGCGTATTTCTCCGAGATAATAGCGCTCAAATACGCGATACCGAATGCTGTAACGATAACGGCGGTAATGATGCTTTGGACACGTCAGGTACATTTCATAGGTATATAATTATAAATCGTAAAGGTATGCACTTATAATATCTACTCAACCCGTTCATATTACTATGAGCAACGGGCCATGGCGATTGTCTAGCAACTGTTCTGTGTCGCGGACTGTAAACTCAGTAATGTTTATAATATAAACCATTCCATGTGTTTATAATTAAGCATGCACCTTTACAAAATATTTATTTTATAAATCTTTAATTGATCACCTAAGTGTAAATTAAACAGATAACAAATTATTATCTAAAATTAAATGTGGTGGGTGTTGTTAGTAATTAGATGTATAAAATTACTATTATATAAGATAAGTATAAACTGTCACCGGCGGCCGTATACAGTTCCTATGTTATTCAAAAATATGCTCCAGGTTCGCTAAGGCTTCAAGTTCTCAAGGAATTCGGTGAAGGTACGCTGTGAGGAGTATTTAAATCTACACCAGGAAGAACTTTAAACGAAATTACCTCATTTTTTTTATAACCTATCCCACTGTTGGGCAATGGCCTCCCCCAAAAACTCCCAACTCTTCTCTCTCTGAGGGCTTCTCCGACCAATGTCTCACAAACGCATTTCAATCATCACGTCAATGTTTTCTAGAACCGTCCGTCTTCTGGCCAAGGGACCATGTTTCAGCACCGTAGGTTAGGATGGGCAGAATGCACATTGTACATGTCGATGCGCTTCATCAGCGACTTCATGGACCAGTAGGTCTTTCAGGCGTTCCCGACTCCGCGGTCAATTTCTGGGCTTTGCCTGTTTCGAAGGAAACTAGCTGGCACAAAGAAATGTCCTCATCGACGTAGTGGATTTCTTGCCTATCTACTTCAACCCTACTTTTTGTGCTATTGGTCATGACTATAGTCTTTGACCGATTCATCACTAGCTCAACCTCAAGGATTGAAATTACCTTACAGCAACAAAAAACAAAAGTGAAGTGAACTGAATTTATATAACTAGTGGGGATTTCTGGAAAAAAAAATAACGATCCCCACTGGTGGGGATTTGTCGGTGGGGATTTCTGGAATAAATCAAATGAAACACAATGTCAACAACTCAACACACAAAAAGCAGTGCAAGCCAAATTTACAAATTAACGAAAATTGGAAAAAATGGTATTAGTTCAGAATCCTGAACCATTATGTGAGATACCTGAGGTACCCCCACATGAATGGATAAGATAGATCATAAACCACTTAAAAAAAAAACGTCTACAAACAGAGATAGGCAAGTTGGCATTTGAAAAGTTAGTCACAAGAAAATTCACAATACAAGAAACTTTCAAAGTTTGTGATGACTTGAAATATCTTCTTGACGCAGTTTATAGAAGAGGTGGCCCATAGGCTGTTCAAATATTAACACAATAATGGACGAATGGATGCCAACTAATATTTGAATGTTTTAAAACATGGCAATTTTAAGGAAAAAGATAAAGTCATCATTGAATTAACCCAGTAGAAAACGACAAGTATGAAGTAGTCAAGTGAAATGGCCGGAAGACGAGACAGGGACAGTTTGACCGCTGTACAAAATGAAATGAATGGAATTGCATAAGAAAGGTAAAGGCACGTGAGATGTTTTATCTTTTAAAGAAAATCAAACAAACAAAAAATACCCACACATAATTAAATCATCCAAATTCATGAAATGTTTTTTTCACCGGAAAGTCTTCGTCTTGTTTCAAAAACTTTTCCAACTATTACTACTAGATATTCAAAAAGTTTCCAACTATTACTACTAGATATTTCTATCTAAAATAAAAGGTGTAAAGTGCAAACCTAGGATTTAAGAACTCCATTGAAGGCAATTTTGTTGTCAATTTTCAGCTCAAAATAGAATGGCCGGTCAGCAAAAAAGAATTTCAGTTTCATATTTGGGGCGTATGAAGTTTCATAACCAACGAATGCTGCAACGAATTGTACAAATGAAAACACAATTAGATTTAACAACACGTATTTTAGTATTATTAAAGCGAGACTGCCCTGTTAATCTAGGTGGTCGCAAGCGCAGCTGCTAAGCAAGAGGTTCTTGATTCGATTCCCAGGTCGGGCAAATTGTTATTGGAATTTTCCATCAGGAATTTCTCAAGAGCAGCCACGGGGTCCGGATTTGTGCCGGTTGAAGGCAAAAGGCTCCCCCCTATTACATGGGAATCAAACATAACTAACGAAATGGGTGTACTATTAGGTACATCTTTGCCTAAAACTTTGGGGATTACAGGAATATGCAAAACTAGAGCCTTTTTTTTACCTCACCTACCTAAAGAATTGGGCTAAAGACTGTAATAGACAGAGTATTGATACGACGCGACGGAAGGAAGGCCTTTGTCTTGCTATGGGACACAACAGGCTTATAATAAAACTACTGTGCATGTGCGAGTAGACCTCGCGCCCGGAGGATTCCTTCCTATTGGATGAAGAAAAGAAAAAATAAACCAGGGAAGGAAAGGGCTAAGAAATTATATCGTGATGGTTGACTTTTATGATACGAAATAAAAAAAATAAAAATGAACTTTTTAAAGAACAGCCACCAAACAAAAGCAGTGACCAAAACCTGTGAAACACAAATAAGCCGCGATAACGATGAATGATTTGTAAACCTAACTAGATATCGTTTGTCTTGTTTAAATTTTTCTTTTTTAAGTACGTACTGCAAATTTGTCTATATAACAGTGGATGGCGTAAACTGCAAATCTGATGCCTATTTGTGTACGACTCCGTTGCAGACAATTCTGTTGTCAATGATCAGCGCAAAATAAAATGGCCGGTCAGTTGAAAAGAATTTTATTATCTTATCCGGGTTGTAAGAAGATCCGGGACCATCGAATACTGAAATTGTACAAATAAAAACACAATTTAATACACGTGATGGTATTATGAAACTTGTAGATACCTCTAAGGAGCTGGCCAAAAAGTTTTCAGTTTAATGTTAAGAGGTAATTTAACTTGTAGTTTTACCCATTTACTCGAGTACCGTGACAACCACTGACAAGCATTACCATACAACGTGTCAAAGAGGCCAGTGTTTTGGATGCATTACCCGACGACAGGGATGTGGAATCCTCCACATCGCTGTCGGCGGGAAATGTTTTTACCCATGTTTTCGTTTGTTAATAGGTTTTATAGTTAGGATATTTTATTGTTTGTTAGTTATTTATTAATTATAAGTAGATTATCCAATGAAATTATGGATAAACTTGTTATTTATTCTGTGATCAATGTTGACCCCGCATAAAGTTATTCGTTTAAAGCAGAAACCAGTGTTAATTTTTGAGGAGTTAAATATCATTGGTTGATAATGGAACACCTAGCTCGTATCCATCTAAGCAATCTCAGTGCGTAATGGAAAGGAGTTATTTACCATCGGATACAACAATTTATCTTCAATGAACCACAAAACGGAATTTTATACCAGACTAGTGTAACAGGCCTGTCAACTTTAAAATGTATTGTAGCAAATATATAGCACAATTTGGAATGCAATCGACCCCATGCATCATAAAATGTAGTACTAAATACCTAAGAGTAAATGACGCCACTGAAAAGTATTCCAAAGTTGGTTTTTAGGGCGTAATAGAAAGGCCTGTCAACCTTGAAAGGAGTTCTATGTAATATAAATTTAGCCGTCTTAGTAACCATAAACGCTGCAATACAAGAAATACATAAACACAATCAGTTTGTTGTTATAATCATAATAAAGTATTATACAATATTATGTCTGGTTATCGATTTTAAGAACTTTTACTGAACAAATTAGGTAATCATGAACTTTCACAATTGAAAAACAGAAATTTCAATAGAGAGACATATTAATAAACATATAAATAATTATTATCTAACCAAACGGACCTAATCTATACTAATATTATAAAGCTGAAGAGTTTGTTTGGTTGAACGCGCTAATCTCAGGAACTAATGGTTCGAATTGAAAAAATCTTTCAGTGTTGGATAGCCCATTTATTGAGGAAGGCTATATGCTATATAAAATCACACTGACCAATAGGAGCGGCGCATCAATAAAAAATGTTATGCAGACGAAGTAGCGCGAGTCAGCTAGTAAAAAACAAAGCTATCTGCTGAAAATTACCATTAAGTACACTTAGATCTGGGTAATTTTTAAGTTACGATTTATTCAAAATGACGGAAATAGGTATTAACTTTAATGGCATGATAGTAACTACACATTGGTGGCACCACATTACAAAAAAAAAACCCGAAATCCCGGGTGCGCGGTTTGACGACATTTGCCACTCAAAGTAAGTATGACCATTCAAAACATACAGTTAAGACTGAATGAGCCCCACCTGTTCAGTTAGTGAATGATCAATAAAGTAAGGGGGTAAGAAAGTGCTGTCCCAATTTTTGTTATGAAGAAAAAGAACAATACGGATGTGTTACCTTTACAAATAATGAAACAGATATACACAATCAATTTGACACAGGTAGATTTATTTATAAATTAGAATGAGTTTAGAAGTTCAGGTGGCCTACCACGACGTCTTAATGCAGAAATGTTTTAGTTCTATTTCAGTGTGTGAAAAAGATGGCGCTAGACATCCTGTACAGCTCCGTCTTTTTCCCACACTGGAATAGAACTAAAAACATTCCTGCATTAAGACGTCATGGTAGGCCACTTGGACAGAAATCCTTTGATTAATATCTAGGTAAAAAAATGATCTGTTTTCACCGTTACCCTTTGTCTTGTTTCAAAAAGTCTCCAATTATTACTACGAGAAAAACTGATACCTATTTGTTAACGACTCCGTTGAAGATAGTTCTGTTGTCAATGATCAGCTCAAAATAGAATGGCCGGTCAATTTTAAAGTGAATCTCATTCGGATTGTACGAAGAACCGAGAAGTATGAATGCTGAAATTGTTCAAATAAAAACATAATGATGTAATCATAGGTACCTCAGATTCCACAAGTTTATATTTCAAGGCAATTTGCTGGTGAATAATCACACTATACAATATGATACCTACTGGAGATCTGGTTAAAAGTTCTGAACTCTGAACACTGTGTGATTTTCGGGAAACAATAAGAATTTCATTAGCTTAACCGTATTTTTATTTTAACAAAGCATTAAAAACTCATTCCATCGCTCGGTGTACTGTAAGCCTGGCCTGCAAAAACCATGTTTACTCTTTACTCAAAGACTAAGTGGTTATTATGTAAAATATTGCGTATAAAACTATGGATAAACTCCTAGGAAATGTCTAATATTCAGTAAAACTTGTGTCTTAAAGTAAAAAAGTTTTTTTATTCTCATCCCATTCATATGTGACTGAATCAGTCCTACCTTTCAGTTCCAATTAAGATAAGGACCAGAAAATATTGAAGGTAACTCTTTTCCCAATTTTCAAAGGAGGAGAAATGAATAAAAGGGAAACAACACACTCAAAAACCGAATTAGATTAGGGTATGACAACACAGGCCTTAAAGGACCATGGGCCTTTTTTATGACGTCAAGTGCAAAACTGGCATCTATTTATAAACAACTCCCTTAAAGGTAGCTCTGCTGTCAATGATCAGCGAAAAATAGAATGGCCGGTCAATTTTAAGGTATTTTATTATCTCATTCGGGTTGTACGAACTTCCATACTTATTTTACAATACCTACATAAAAACGCCAAGAGTCATAAGTTCGAAACATGCTTGTTTAAGATTTTCGGAAAAATAAGAATACGCAAAACCATATTTTTTGCATGTTGGCATTTAGCAAGCGTTTGAAAAAGCGTACAAAACTCATTATATTAAATATTTCTTCATTCTATTCTTCAACTCGCTTTTAACGCTTTGTTCTAATATTAAATGATAATTATGGAAAATATTGCAGATTTAATTATTAAGTATTAAATTATTAAGTTAAAGTTATTTTTAAAAGTAGAAAGCTATGCTAATTCTCATTGAGGTCTTATCAGTGGTGGTAATAGAATACCGACAATGTCGCAATTGGTGGCAATGTCACTCTCCCTAAAACGATACAATCGAATCCATCAGATGCATGATGAACCTACTAGTATTTTGATGCAAACTACTCACATACAAATATAATGACGAAATCCTCACTGCTTCCTTCCTTGTCCCACGTAACTTAGGTCTTACATCATTGTTTCTTCCATTCAACCCATCTTATACTCGTATTATCTTTCCGCACATAAACCATTCATCTATTTTTCAGACTTCCTCTCCCAACAGTCACACCCGTTTCATTCCTTCTTATCATGCCCGCACCAAGACAGAAGATTCCCTCCTCCCCAAATAACTCATTTCATATCGTGATTAAAACGTGTATAAACAAAAAAATTATACAAACAAGTAAAACCATATTCGCAACCATGTATTACGAAATAAAAGCTGACATGTTTACGTGCAATTTTCTTATAATTTGAAAATAGAACGCAGGAAAAGCCCATGCAAAATAAAATTTGAAACTGAATACCTAAGAGTAAAGAACGCCGTTGAACAGTGGTACAGATTCAACTTTTAAGACGTAAAAGAAAGGCCTATCCACCCGGAAAGGTGTCCTATGAACTACTTTAGCCGAACGAGTACCGACGACATAAGCTGCAATACAATTAACATTTTAACACAATCTGACTCTGGTATTAGAATCAGACCCAAATAAGTATAGTATTTTTTCCATCTTGCTTTAAAATTGTTGCAAATAAAAACTTTACTTTTTAGTTCATACTGCACTTTAGATAATAATCTTTTATCTGTTTGGATAAGGAACATAATCAGCCTTTACTGTTACGACTGCTGGGTGCTGGGACATAGGCCTCTTTGTGGGCCCCCCACAGTTGGCCGTATCGCACTTCTGATTTGTATTGTATAATTATCACTTGCTTCGGTGAAGGAAAACGTGAGGAAACCAGCATGCCTGAGAGATATTTCTCGACGGCATGTAAAGTCAAGTCAGAGGCCCATGGGCGGCATAAAAAGTCTGACACCAGAAACCGATAAAGAAGAAGAGTTGGCCGTCATTAATGACACGGGACAGTGCGGGTGGGTGTCACATATCTTGGAAGTTTAGGTTCTGGAACATGTTTACTCACGATGTTTTCCTTCACCGTTGAATTAGGATCAAAGTTCTCAAATGAATGTTAGAATGATTATTGTTACCGTTAGCAGCGGCCGCCTCTGCTCCTTCTTCATTCACGTCTATGAATGCTTTTTGGACAGCTGCACTTATGTACAAGTCTGACTGTCCCTTTATCAAATTGTCTAACTGAGCTTCACCTTCTGTGAATAGCTTGACAATATTCAACTGAAATAAATTGTTTGAGATTACTGAATTGATGTGGATATACGCCTAGCCAGGAATTTACAATATTCACATACCAGTAGGTTATTTGCTTAAAAAGTATGCAAGTACGAGTAGCATTATATGCCATAACAACTTCTTCTTCATGCATGCAACTTGCATAGTTTTGTGCGGGTACCTACTAGCATGCTTCTTTACTGGCATGTGTTTTCCTGGCAATAAAGTCCCAGTACTTACCTTTTTGAGAACGGCTGAAAGGTCAATACTGGTTTCGATCTTAAACTTGGGCAGAGCAACGACAACTTCGGTGTCGTACATGTTTTCAGAGGCCTTTGACAGAGCATTTGGGTCTTTTAGTTTCTCGACAAGGGCATTGATGCCGTCGATTTTATTTGGAAGTACGATAATAAGTGATGATTGGTCTCCTTGGTAGGGCAATTCTAAGAGCTGCAATGATAATGAAACCATTATGTATTCAGTCAGGATAAACGATTGTATAAGTCAAGATTAACACTACAATAATTTTAACAGTTTGGAGCATGTTCTTAACATAATTTACCTTAGCGTCGAGTTCGTTGCTTTCGCCATATTTGTAGTCGGCAGTTTTCTGCATGTATTGTTTTTTGACAGTTTTGTCCTTGCTCACATAGAAATCTTGTTCTGTGGTTGCCTTGACGTCGAACTGTTTCTTCCACTTACCCTGAATCGAAATAAATATAAATAGGTGTATGTTTTAAATAAGTTCTGAGTCAATTCAATTTATAGAATGCGCGGCACGCTAGGGGCTATTTCACACGGCTTTCGTCATTGACGATCCGTCATAAAACACGATACGTCATGACGGATGAACGTTCACATTACATACGGAATCGTGTTTTATCACGATCTGGCAAAAAAAAAACGAATTGATGTTCACATTAGTTTCGTGATTTTTCGGGAAAGAGCGCATCAGCGAATCCGTCACAAAAATTCACGATTCGTGTTTTTTGATGTACGTGATATTTAAAAGACGATACGCGATTTAAGACATGTCCGTCATATTTCACGATTCGTGATGCGTGTGAACACAGGCATTTAAAAAGCAATGCCGCTGTCAAAAAAATTTACGGATCGTGAAAAAAAACGAATCGTCGTCGTGTGAATGGGCTGTAAGAAAAAAAATTTAATGTAAAAGTCATTTATCTATAATGCACGAATTAACGTACTGGTTAAAGAGAATAGGACTTTAATTATTTAAATTTTAATAATTTACAAACTATAAACAAACTTCAATAAATTATAAAACTACGTGCAAGTATCAAAAGGGGAAAAGAATAACAGGGCGTCAAAAAAATTGTCCACATCGCTGTCAACGGGAAATGTGCCCAGCAGGCAGTATTGCCACGTTGGACGGCAATGCTGATTATTGGCCAAACAATAGGCCAGCCCTCTAGTCACGTTTAGAGTCGATATCCCGAGAGGATAATTATTTATAAGCTATACGACCTTTCAATGATTCTATTAACAGTTCGCAATTTATCCACGATTATTCTATCAAGAAAATAATTTTACAACAAAACGTGGATACTGGATATTCACGAAAACAACAAAACTCCACACTTGATTTTTTTAAGCAAGCAAGTAATTTGAGTAACAAACCTTGAAGTAAATGGCGTTAACGAGGACAGCAGCTGTTCTTGCGTCTAGTGCGTCTTTTGATACTAATTCTTTGATCTTGTGATTGGTGTTTTCTTCAACCTGTAAAATTACAACATAATCATAGTAATTTAGACCTTTAGCGATATGATTTGGATAGGTAAATTTATTAGGGTTTGCAAAGCTGTCATTTGAGTGTAATAAAATATATATTACAACGGGGATATCTGGACCGTTTCTACTCAATATTACACTTATAAATACACACGACGATATGTCAAGCAAGACATTTTCAGTACAAGCTGGGCACGCATATAAGTTTTCCGAAAATTTGGACGTCAGCTTATACTGGATATGTCGTCTAGTGTACATAGCCTGCTGATGTATAAAGGTCATCAAGCATTATGGTTACAAATAAACAATAACAGGTTCTTTCTTTCATTCAATCTTATTCCAGAGTTTGTAAGAGATGGAGCTAGACGTCTTGTATAGTTTCGTCTCTTTTCCACTCAGGAACAAAATTAAAACGCAGAAATTAGTTAGGAAACATAAAACCTAGTCATGCCATCGAGTAATTCCAACTAAGTGTAATAAAACTGGATAAACAAAATAGACGGTCAGTTATTGTTATTATTCACTGAGAGATATGTACATTGTAATATGTAATCGATGGAAAGGGAAGCGAAGGCCAAATAAAAGATGGATTGATTGTGCGACGAATGATATAATAGAAAAGGTAGTGATGATGATTAGACAGGGGAGAATAGAAGAAGAAAACGTTAAGTCGACCCCCAGTAACGCGAAACAAGGGCAGCAGATGATGCTGAGGAAGAATCATCAACATCTGCCTAGCCTTTACCCAACTATGTTGGGGTCGACTTCCAGTCTAACCGGACGCAGCTGAATACCAGTATTTTACATGGAGCGACTGCCTATCTGACCTCCATAACCCAGTTAGTACTGGGTAATACGATACGATGATGCTGAGGAAGAATATAATATTATATAGTGTAACAAGACTTATCTATGTGAGGGTAGATTCATATTAGTAATGTCATAGTAAACAGTCCATCGATAGGCTTGTTGGAGTCGAGTTATGTTTGTGTCATTTTAAATCAATCAAAAGTGTCATTGTCAGTGTCACTGTCAGTATAAAATAATTTTGACATTGAAGTGAATTGTCAGTTTTAACAAATCGTGGACATGAATCAGTCTTGAACGAGGCACCGGAGTGACAAGTCTTAAGGTTAGTAATATAGTGTAATATATACTGAACTATGGTGAATAATTTATAATAAATGTTGTTATTGCGTTGATTTATTCGTTGTTTCAATTCTATGATTCCCTTCTGAGATACGGTTACATTTCAGAAGTGGGATCCGCGAGACATTCGTTTCGTGGTGAACCACCCCACGAGCTCGACCGCCGATAAACAATACTAAATTCATTTTAAAACGGAAAATCAACGCAACTACAATAAGAAAATGTGTGGTTAAACGATAGCATTGAGAACCCCAATTTGGCCAATTAAAGCGGATGCGTTCAACGGTTTATTTTTGAAAAATAGAATAGGTAGATAGATAATAATGTAGAAATATTGGTTTAAACTAGCAATGGATTATGATTAACGTCAAAGAATGATTAAATGTTTATAAAATTATCAACAGATTTCGTGATGAAAAGTGATTAAAAAAAAAAAAAAAAAAAGTCTTGGGTAGCTAAACTATTTTAGTTTCCGTAATCTATCAATTTGAAGGTAGGTAGCATAATAGGAGTAGAAATACAACTTTAAACGAGAAGTATAGTGAACAAAATGACTAGAAATAAATAAAGAACCCCAAAATGTGTTGCCATTTTTGTGATGCATACAGATTAAAAACACAAATGTATGAGAATTAAATCAAAATGCAATAATTTTACTATAGACTGAGACTAATAAATAGTTTTAAAATAATGTTAAATTCAGTGACTGTGTGTTGCTAGATTTGTACACAATACATTAACAAAATGTTCTGAGTTTCAGAAAAATGAGCGACAAGGAACCCATTGCGGATTATCGACGCACCAGCAACCCCTCTTGCAACTACGAAAGACAGAGGAGGTACAGTAAATCATCCCGTAGTGAGAAGCGAGACCTAGGGGAAGTCGAGGGGCGCAGTCGCAGTGGCCGTGGTGATGGCCAACAACAAACGCAAGGATCTCGGAGGCGCAGTCCAGCTCGTGACCGTCGGCACAGCAGCGCAACGCGTCATCAGCTAAGGAGCCGAAGCACAAGCAGCACGCGGACGTTACTCGAGCAGGAACGTGAGCTGTCCA
The DNA here is from genome assembly GCA_964057025.1 of Standfussiana lucernea. Taxonomy (NCBI): domain Eukaryota; kingdom Metazoa; phylum Arthropoda; class Insecta; order Lepidoptera; family Noctuidae; genus Standfussiana; species Standfussiana lucernea. The sequence continues at coordinate 11,216,438 of OZ059789.1, forward strand.
GGGAGAGGGAAAAATTAAGAACCCTTGAAAAACAGGTACGCAAAGGACGAGAGAGATTAACGGAACGGGACAGGTCACGTAGGCATTTCGAGACGCCTGAGCCTGGAACGAGCGATCATGCGCAGACAAATGCTGGCAATAAAAGCCCAACTCTGTACCGTTCCTTAGTCACTCCCGCGAAACGACACATGCCCAGTGTTGAAAAACATGAAGCACATGCCAACAAGAAAACTAAATATGTAACGACGGACCTGTTTGAAGATTTCTTTTTAAAACTTTTTAAGTCTAATGCGGGGAATCGTGAATCGTTTTCTGGTACAACTTTGAATAACGTCGTTCCAGATTTTGACCCTATGTCGAAAGAACAGACTATTCATGTCTGGCTCGATAAAGTCGATGAATGTTCCGAGATTTATAATTGGAACGATAAGCAAACGGTTCACTATGCCCTGCCTAAACTCACCGGACTGGCTAAGACATGGTTCCAGGGTCTGCCCTCTATTAAGCATACTTGGCTTGAATGGAAGTCGATGCTTAAGGAATCATTTCCTGCAACCGAAAATTATGCGGAACTTTTGACAGATATGCTTAATAGACGGGTACGCTCTGGAGAATCTTACGAACTTTATTATTTTGCGAAAATTAATTTACTGACCAGATGTAAGATATTTGGAAAGCAAGCAGTGGATTGTTTACTTTATGGGGTTGAGGATAGGGGAGTTCGAGTAGGTGCTCAAGCAGCAAAATTTGATAAACCAGAAGATGTACTTGAATTCTTTAAGACCATTAAGTATCATAATAGAAATCAGTCGGACTTTAACAAAGATTTTAATAAGGATAAGCGTCCTAGCAATACATCGGTAGGTAATAGCTCGGCAAAGAATATGGAGAATACAGCATCAAACAGAAATAGTGGCGTGAGAGGGCAAATTAAGTGCTTCAACTGTAAGGGTGTCGGTCACCCCAGCTTTAAGTGCCCTAAACCGATCGTCAAGTGCACTAACTGTAATTTTATGGGACACGACAGTCCTAACTGTCCTAAATTAAAGGATCAAAAGAATCCTTCAAAGGATAAGGAAGTCCTTGAGGTTTCCTTTACTGAAAATAGTAACGACAAATACAAGCTTATGACAAATATTAACGGAATCGCTACAATGTGCCAATTAGATTTAGGTAGTGAGGCAACATTAATTCGTGAAAATAATGCTATAAGATTAGGATTGAACTGGGAGGGTGTTAATGGCCCATATTTGAGAGGACTAGGGAATGTACCATACTTACCTCTAGGGCGTACTTTAGTTAATATAGATGTGCAAGGTGTTTCGGAAAGGGATGTCGAGGTGTTTGTTGTAGATAATCATTTAATTAATTATGACGTGTTGCTTGGACATAGCTTTACTGAAAGACCTACACTTAAGATTATTAAAACCCCAACAGATCTTATATTTGAACGGGTAGGACTAGACGACTATTCTAAACTACATCTTTATACAACTTGTGATGTTACCGTAGACATCGGCGAGATGGTATCAGTCCCTGTTAGGTCAAACATTGAATGTACCGGAAATATCTATGTAGGCGGATCGGTTAGGGGCTGCGCGGGTAATGAGTACTATCTGTTACCGGGAGAATATGAAATTAATAATTCTGAATGTCATTTATTAGTTCAAAATGTTGGTTCTAACCCAGTACACTTCAAAGAGAACACCCTCATTACACGCGCTCAGTTTGTAGGATCGGGAAATTCAGACTTACATGTTTTAAGAATTACGAATGGTTTGAATAATCACGTCTCTGTCGCTCCTAATTGCGGAAAACAGCTATTGGAAGGTCAAAACCGTCAATGCGTGGAATTGCTGGAAAAATATAAGGACTGCTTTTCTACTGGTATGCATGACTTAGGATTTACCAACGTTACGGAAATGGAAATTCACCTCAAGGATTCCACCCCTGTCGTTTACAGGCCGTACCGACTACCTTACTCTGAGCGTAAACTAGTTCAGGACATGGTCAGTGATATGATCGACCATGGTATAGTGCGAGAGTCTAACTCCCCTTATGCTAGTCCGATTGTCCTAGTAAAAAAGAAATCAGGCGAAAAGCGTCTCTGCGTTGACTACCGCGCCCTGAACAGCCGCACCAAAAGAGACCACTATCCCCTGCCGAGAATTGATGACTTGTTGGATCAGCTTTCAGGTCAATCATTGTTCACGTCACTTGATTTAGCTTCAGGTTATCATCAAATTGCCATAGCCGAGCAATCTAGAGAGAAAACTGCATTTGTCACACCCGATGGACAATACGAATACAATCGTATGCCCTTCGGGTTGGCAAATGCCCCCGCAGTTTTCCAGAGAGCGATCCATAAGATCCTCAGTAAGGCCAAGGTCGGATATATAGTTATATATATGGATGACATTATGATTCCCTCAAGAAATTTTGAGGAAGGACTAACACGCCTGGAAGAAGTGCTAGACCTCCTACGTGAGGCAGGACTTACTCTTAAGATGGAAAAATGCCATTTCTTCCAAGAACGAATCGATTTTCTTGGATTCGAAATAGATAAAGATGGAATTCGACCTGGAATCCAAAAGATTGATGCGGTGTCCAGGTTTCCTGCTCCTAAAAATCAACATGAGGTTAGGAGGTTTCTGGGACTCGCTAGTTTTTTTAGAAGGTTTGTGAAGGGATTTGCATTAATTGCTAGGCCTTTGACAAACCTTTTGAAAAAGGACACACCTTGGGGCTGGGGAAATATACAAACGGAATCCTTTCAAACCATTAAAAAACACCTAACTGAAAGACCTGTCCTAGCCTTGTATAACCCCAAGGCCGAAACGCAATTACACACCGACGCGAGTAAATTCGGAGTTGCAGGCATCTTATTACAGAGAAAAGATTCCGACAGTCCCTGGCAGCCAATAGCATACTTTAGTCGTCAAACATCAGCGGATGAGATGAAATTGCACTCATTCGAGCTAGAGACACTTGCAGTCGTTTGTGCCTTGAACAAATTCCGCACATACCTCATTGGAATGAAGTTCACTATTATAACCGACTGCAACGCGTTACGCTCTACCTTCACCAAAAGAGATCTCATACCTCGCATATCTAGATGGTGGATTCAATTTTTAGAATTCGACTGCGAAATCGAGTTTCGTCCTGGTGAAAGAATGTCACATGTAGACGCCCTCAGTAGGGGTCCAGTGTCAGCACCATTTGAAGACATTCACGTTCTAGACATTATGTCGGTTAGTAAGGAGGACTGGATTTCTACGGTGCAGTCTGCCGACGAAGAAGTTAGACGTATCAAAAATGTTCTAGAAGACCCGGAAACATCTAAAATTGCAGGTATTTACAAAGAATACACAATTAAAAACGGACGAGTGTTTAGGACTTTAGGTGAGGGGGTTACCAGATGGGTGGTCCCAAAAGGCGTGCGGTGGCAACTCTTAAAATCCAACCATGATGACGTAGGTCACTTTGGCTTCGAGAAGACATTGGACCGAATAAAATCACTCTTTTGGTTTCCGAAGATGCGAAAGTTCATAAAAAAATATGTAGCTGCATGCCTTGAGTGTGCTCACCATAAACTACCTTCGGGAAGCAAAGAGGGATTACTTCACCCGATTCCTAAAATAGAGATACCGTTTCACACTTTACATGCGGACCACTTGGGTCCTTTTCCACGAAGTAAGCGAGGTTACACTTACATACTTGTGATAGTCGACGCCTTTACAAAATACGTTAGCATTACACCAGTTCGGAGTACGAAAACCAAAGAGAGTATAAAAACAATGAAGACTCTCTTTAGTTACTTTGGTTCTCCCTCGCGTCTCATAACAGACAGAGGCACAAGTTTCACAAGCAAAAAGTTCAAGACATTCGTGCAGTCGATTGGTGCAAAACACATCCTCAATTCTGTCGCCACACCAAGAGCAAATGGGCAGGTCGAACGGTATAACCGGACGATCCTAGCATCCCTGGGGTCCATGGCTCACGGTAAGAACAAAAGTTCGTGGGACGAACTTCTGCCGGACATTCAGCTAGGACTCAATACAACAGTTCATGACGTAACACGGAAAACACCTACAGAGCTATTGTTAGGTAGAACGGTGACGAACCCGAGCCAAGGCATATTAAATAACGTAGTTGATGACATAGGACAGAGTAGTACTCAAAGTTTAGAAGAAATTAGGTCTGAAGCGAGTGAACGAATTAAAATAAATCAGGAGAAAAATAAGAATCGGTATGACAAACACAGAAAAACGGCCACGAATTATAAGGAGGGCGATCTGGTTAGGATAACTAGGGCAATAGTATCGACGCCGGGCCAATCTAAAAAGTTAGAAGCGAAGTGTCAGGGTCCTTATAGGATAAAGAAAGTCTTGCCAAACGATCGATTCCTTGTGGTAGACACCCCTTTGACCCGAAAAGGAGCAAAGTACGAATCGATTGTTGCTATTGATAAAATTTATCCATGGTTGAGTTTTAATGCCCCTGCTTGCTCGTCCAGCGATGAAAATGACGATGAGAGTGAAAGCAATTAATTATATTGTTATTTAAATGTGAGTCATTCTTATGAGTTATTTGATTTATTTAATTTAATTTATGATTTGGGATGATCAAAATTTGCGATGTATGTACAAGCTATATGATAAGGCGTCTGGCATATGAACTTGCTAGTCCCTTAGAGATAAGTGAGGGTGCTTTGAGTCGGGCAGGATTGGCGTTGGGATTCGCCACCCAGGATTGGCTCAAAGTACTGCTGCCGACGACGGAGTGATGGTGAAGGAAGTAGCCTCACTTCGCTCGGCAATAGATATTACAATAGATTGAGTGAAGGTGCTTTGAGTCGGGCAGGATTGGCGTTGGGATTCGCCGCCCAGGATTGGCTCAAAGTACTGCTGCCGATAACGGAGTGATGGTGAAGGAAGTAGCCTCACTTCGCTCGGCAATAGAGATGATAAATTGAGTGAGAATGTTTGAACTGGGCAGGATTGGCGTATGAACTCGTCGCCCATGAGTAGTTCAAAACATTGCGGCTAAAGCGGTGTGAGAGTGAATGAAGAAGCTTTCACATCGCTCAGGCTATAAAATAAACGATAATGATGATCTAGATTTGTTTTTAATTTTAATTTTGTTAGAGTAGTGAATATTTACTTTTGTTATCCTTTTCAAATAATACCTAATCTAATTATGTACAGAATATTTTTTTATTTTTATATAATTGTTATACAATAATAAGGAACGAAGGGACTCGTTCTTGAAGGATGGCCGACTGTAACAAGACTTATCTATGTGAGGGTAGATTCATATTAGTAATGTCATAGTAAACAGTCCATCGATAGGCTTGTTGGAGTCGAGTTATGTTTGTGTCATTTTAAATCAATCAAAAGTGTCATTGTCAGTGTCACTGTCAGTATAAAATAATTTTGACATTGAAGTGAATTGTCAGTTTTAACAAATCGTGGACATGAATCAGTCTTGAACGAGGCACCGGAGTGACAAGTCTTAAGGTTAGTAATATAGTGTAATATATACTGAACTATGGTGAATAATTTATAATAAATGTTGTTATTGCGTTGATTTATTCGTTGTTTCAATTCTATGATTCCCTTCTGAGATACGGTTACAATAGCTTGAATGTTGTGTTGAACATAAAGGTGCATAAGAATATTGTAAAGACCAAGGCGGTTATCACACACTGCTCAGCCGCAGTGTTGGGCGGAAAGCGGATCTCACGTGGCATTGGCTTGTAGAAATCTGTTGATTTTTACACACGTACAGACCCGACCACGTGGACGAGTGCTGTTGTGTGAGAATCGACTTATAAAGAGGACCATAAAAACTATCAATAATTGTAATTACCCATGCGTTGATCTCACTTGCAGCCGCAACATTATTAGCAAAGTCAACGTTCTTAACGTCGGAGTTGAAGACATCTCTAGACACGGCTGCATATTCGTCGTTCAACACTGCTCCTTCGCGGACGTACACTCTGTTCGCGAGGCTAAGCTCTACACCCTTCACGGAGCGCAGTTGCTTGGTCACGTCAGAGAACACTTCCTTTGTCTGTAACACATATTAAGAGTCAGTCAACATGGTACGAATAAATTGTGGACCGGCTGAAGACAGCGGCCATTGACAGATACTTCAAAAAGTATTTTATATTAATCCAGAGCCGTGTCCTTAATTTGTTCGTTCTAGTTTGAGCGATTCTATGAAGTTTTATTCTTCATTTTTGATTTTATTTTGATTCTACAGCTGTTTTTGTAATGCTGTATACTTGCAGCATCTGGCGGTTAATATGGCACATCGAGTCATAAATTAGAGTTCAGCTCTGCCAAAGGTCGTCTCTGTGTGTCACATGTTGACTGGTTGAAAAAGCTTATGGCATTAAGTCTGCCTTTATATTTGTGTGCTTGAAGTGCTAAATAAATATGTATGTACGTCAGTCTTTTCTTAACTCGATATCTACCGATATGTTGATACCAAACGTTATTTAAACAGGTGCACTTACCACGTTGTCATTGGGCAAACCGATGGCTTTAAGGATTTCATCATGAGATGCTCCTACTGAAGCCAGAGACAGCTGAGCCAATGGCGATAACACGGAGAATGCTGATAATACAACATTTTCACCTGGTTTGGATTTTACTACCTCCTGAAAATTTAAAATTTATGTTTTAGGTATCTCTGATAAGTATGTCCTCATGTAGGTAGTTTAGGTTTTTTGTAATATTTAGATTGTATTAAGGCGTAATATGTGCCAACTCAAATATATACTTAAGCCTGGTTATATGCGTTTCAAATTGAAAAACCATGTCCAATAAACGTAAATCGTTATTGCATGTTCGGTTGCGTCACGGTCTTTGTTTCCGTATGGCGATAATTTCAAGGACTACTAAACAATCTTGATAAGATGATTGCCAGTTTTAGGTTCTATCAGAAACTTGGAATTTTTTATTTTTTATACGTAGTAGGTTTGTTTTAAAGGTAAACTTAAAAATGAAAATATACCTTTCTTTGAATAATCAAATAAGGTTGAGGTTGATTGAGGTTAAGTTGTGATTGTGACAATGGAAACGAGTGCTGCTGACCGAAGTAAATTTTGTGACTAAAATTTAATACGTGCTTAAGGTCACAGCGAAGCTACATGTTGTTTTTGCACTCAAGGCTTTATCTCGGTTTTTGCCTATTGTAGCGGACAGTACAAAACACACATCAAATTCCGAATCGCGCTATTAAGCGACTTAAGACCATATAGAAAAAAAAAAATAACCAATTGCCAAAAAAAAAAATGGAAAATAACTTTACTTTCGGAAGTCGTGACTATTGTTGGTTTTTTGATTTAATTTACTTTTTTGCCACCGACTTCCGAAAGTAAAGTTATTTTCCACTTTTTTTTTGGCAATCGGTTATTTTTTTTTGCAAAAACGTTTTTATTTTACCTTTTTTAGGTATCGCATCACACACAAATCTTTGTAAAGTATCAATTTCGCAATTTGTTTTACTTGCATGACTTATTTTATGCAGCTATTCTGATTTAAAAACCAAACTACTGAACCGATTTTGATGAAATTTCTATGGGACCAATCGGGAAGTATATCCTTTCAGATAAAAGTAAAAAGTATTTTTCAAATCGGTTTATAAATGACGAAGATATGAGGTAACAAACACAAAAAAAAAATACAAAATACAACCGAATTGAGAACCTCCTCTTTTTTTTGAAGTCGGTTAAAAAACCCGACAAAAACTGTGGGACAGTAGCCCACCAGACACAACACCCGCCTGATCGGTGGATCCTCCCTTTTCTATAGGAGATGAAGAACTTTACACCCTGTTCTGTATACCCCTATACTATCTTGGTGAAATGTTATCTGCTACTCTATGAATAAAATTATATTTAAAGTACAAATGAACGTACGAAAAAAAAAATCTGAAAGTCAAACATTCACTATTCATAATAATTGGTATATAATAGCAAACGTAATTGCTTGTAGGTTATCACTTATCTTGCAAAAGTTTCCATTTTTGTTTATTTAGTAGTCATATCGAGTTAATTCGATACGTGTTGCTAATTATAGTCAACATATAAAATAGATAAGGTATGACATAACGTTATTATTATATTCTGTTGCAGAACATTTTTATAGTAGCCGTGATTTAATTAACAAATATGTAAACGTAAGAAAAACAACTTTAAGTTTGTGACTGCAAATTCAACCATTTTTATGACTTTTTAATAATACGATTCACGCTGATATCAACTTTATTCACGCCATCATGAAAGTGATAGTTGATTGGAAACATACTTTATTATTTAATTTTGTACGTTTACTTACTTGGAACATGCCAGCAGTAAAAACCTCATTACTTGCTTTCAGGAGTTCTTGATTTGATTTTTCTGACATTGCTGATGCCGCAAGGGCCAATACTGAAACAAGAAAAAGTGTAATAAGCACCTAGGTGTATGTATGTAATGTGTCTGGAAGAATTATAGTACCAACTGCCAGGTGCTGTGTTTCTTTGTAAGAATTGAACTCTGTAACTCTATTTATAGGAGTGTCCATGGAGTTTCTTGCCCGTTTTTTTCCATAGAGATATAAGTTTTGGAACCGGCGTCATCCAAGCTTCAACTTTCGAACGTGTATGTAAAATGTTTAATAGAAAAAAAATGTATGTAGTTTGAGTTTTTATCTATGTATATATAACAAGATAATTATTCTAAGTTTTATATAAAAGGCCGTGACTCTTCAAATCGTTATTCTAAAGTTTCCCTATAGATACAGTTCCCAAGTGTTTCGCAAGTTTTTATGCACGACCAACTAGTTTATACAACACGCTGGTCTTGATATTTTTTTGTATAAATTATGATGAACACAACATGTTGTGTCTATTAATATTACACGGTAAAGTTGTCTAGAACACAGATATGTACATCTCAATGTAAAACTGTTCTGAAGAGCAATCGATCATACATTTTCATATGTCATTTAAGAGCCTGCAATTCCATACCTAATTAAGTTAATCATCAATGAGTAGTAAGTAGTTTTGTGCTTGAAACGGTAAAGTTATAACAATCTTTCGCAAACATGTCAAATGTATGTTTAAATATTATTCCAACAGAACGCATAACATAAACAATAAGCCATAAGGAAAACCGGTTGTTAACTTGAATGTTAATGCTATTTGATGTCAGGGAATCCCAGTCTATCTTAACTGGCCAAGAAATCAAGTTCCCGATAATAATAAAATCATATGACGACATTATCGACTTAAAAAATTAACAATGTCATTTTAAGGTAAACGTTTTTCGCATTTAGTACTAAAATACTTGAAGATGATGATGTTAAAACCATGCCTCGTGTTTCCGACCTGTTGTCATTTCATGTTTTTCATTGTCAGGTACACAGAAAAAAACACTCAGATAATAAAACTCTTCTTTCAAAGTGCAAAGGTTATGAATTATGTGATAACTTTGATAGCAGCAGGTAACTATGTCATAAACAAAAGTGTGATTGTTTATTGGAAACCGATTTGCTTAGTAAGAATGGCACAAAAGTTTTTATAAACTTAATTTTTGTAAGTTATTCGCGTTACTAAATTCGTTCATTGACCATTTAATTGTGATTGTTTTTGTAATCTTTGAATTGATATTATAATAAGTTAAGCAGTCATTTTACTTCATAAATATCATATAATATTAAAGACTTACCGCATAAAAATAGCTTCATGACTGCGGCGGCGTCTCGCTCGGACGCTGGATCAACACTAACCGGTTAACGACGCGATGCTCTTTTAAATAATACGATTTGTTGACTACAGTCACGATGTGGTCACTACCTAATGCCACCTAGCTAGATAAATAATACTTGAATATCGGGTATTCACAAAATACGTCCGCACTTCGGTGAATTCTATGTAAATAGAATGTTTGCTTCTATCAGTTATTACTAATGGCATAAATAACAGTGAAACGTACTAAAAACTGGTGACGATTACGATAAAGATTATGAGGAAAAAAAAAACAATAAATTTAGAGGTAGTAAATCTTGGCAGAATGTTAAGGAAACTCCTAATTACTTGCTGGTACTAGAATACCTAAACACACATGAACAGAAAATTAACGTGTGTCAAGGAAGACATGTTGAGCACCGATAAGGTAATACAAATAAATGAAGACTATATACTGAAGAAATTTATTATAAATGCCAAAGTTTGTGAGGATTGTATAGTATTGATGTTTGTTACTTATTCATGCAAAAACTTTAGACTAGATGAAATTTGGCACACGTAGTTTATAACCTGGATTAACCCCATAGGATACTTTTTACCCTGGTAGTTCGATCCCGTAGGACCAGTACCGAACTCCACGCGGGCAAAGCTGCGGGTATCAGCTCGTGATATAAAAAATGCTACTACATATAGCATTCGCTATCGCTATTACGATTTCAAGCCATATGGCGGTGCATTCTGAAAGTTGACGCATTTAATTTGGGAAGTAGATTTGAAAATCAAATAATTTCAAACTATGTAGGCAAGGCCAAGTTTCAAGTTGATAAACCCAAGGAAGGTGAAAAAATATATCTTAATCTGTACATCGTTTCGTTACTTCTGGACAAAATCAAGGTTCTAACTTGACGCCCGGTTTCCACCAAAGCGGAGACGAGCGGAGTCGGAGGCGGAGAACCGACCAATACATTTAATAACCTCGTGCATTTACTCATGGAGGTTTCTTGTTCTTTCGACTCGTCATTGGATGAAATTCACATTGCGTCTCTCTCTTGCCGAATCTTGCAGGTCCGGTCCGGTCCGGTCTCCACTTTGATGGAAAACAGGCCTTAGCGGTTTGGGCTGAGCGAGGGTAACTAATATAGGTATCTCATGTTCGGTTGCTATACACTTAAGGAGGAGGTGCATCATAAAATGCAAACAGTCGAATAAAACAAATAAGTCTTGTTACATATATTTAACAAGACTTATATTATGTTTCTTACAAACGGTTTTTATTTTTATCAAAATATTTTTGAAGACTATTTCACAATTTTATGTTAATATATTTTTATCTATCTAGGTAGATGACCATTCACCCCAGCATCGAATCTGAGATGAAACGCCAAAACAAATTCGAAAGTCAAGGTCTTTTTATAAAGCTCAGACATAACACGTGGTAGGTACTGAATTATATGACTAAATATAAGGAAGATAAATATACAATTTAAGTAATTGCAGTTGACCTGTTCTATCAGATTGCATTAATGTTATCTCATGTAGGTATGGGATCATCGGTCATCTCATGTCTTCAGGAAACTTGATAACACAATATTATTGCGTATTTGAGAACGCAAAAAGTAAAATGGAATTTTCACAAAATTAAAAAAAAGAATAACATGAGTAACTACAAATTTATGTTCAAAGTTCATGTGGAATTTGGGTGTGCAAAGTGTTGGCATAATTTTCCATACAAATAAGGTGGGTGGACCATGGAAGGCCATGCTCCTTCGAAGGCCAATTATTAAAATTTCGTAGTTATTGCCATGTGATGACAAATTCCTTCTATCTACATAAACATCCATCGAACTAGAAATCACAGACGCGGCGGTGAATCGCTCGCGCCACTACTTTGGCAGTACGGTCCCTTGCTTCATTGATATCGGAAATCGGCGACGTTAAAATAAGGTGGGTGTACCATAGAAGGCCACTCTAACAAATAAATAGTTATTATTCGTTTATTTACTGGATAAATGAAACTAACAAATATTTAAGTAATACTTTGTTTTATTACGTAATATATAAACCACTTCTTTTTATTGTAGATTTAATGGCTATTTATTAACTTTTAGTGTTAAATGACTCATTTATTATAATGGCCTTCTAAGGAGCCTTGTTCCTAGCAAGGCCATTTTTAAGAGTTCAATGAAACTTAAGTTTAATCAATATTGATCAAATCTGAAATTTAAAAAAGTGGTCTATATTTTACGGAATAAAACAAAGTATTACTTAAATATTCGTTCGTTTCATTTATCCAGTATATGAACGAATAATAACTGTTTATTTATTAGAGTGGCCTTCCATGGTACACCCACCTTAATATTGTTTTGTCTGACACGTTCCTACCACGGCCATAGTCTGTTGATATGCTGTAGTGGGCAGACTCGTTTAGGTAATGTTTTCAGTCACCAAGGCTAGTAATCTGCCATAAAAAAAAAATAGTTTTTCCATTCAGCAAAACAAGTCATGTAGCTAATAATACTGTAAAATCAATTTGTTGCAATAATTCCAATTATTTTTAACACGCTTATATTGGCTTCACTTATAAGTAACAATGAAAAAAAATTTTCAACTAACTCTAATAAGTAATTGACATTTATTGTAATGAAACTTTGCGTCTTTATGTACTTTGGATGATAATACTTTAATTTGGTATCTTGGAGCTGATCTGGAGAGTGGAACACTTCAGTGGCTAATAGGAAACCCCTGAAGTATGCGGTCATAAGATGATTCGTTTTGACGAGTCCAATAGAATGGGCTTGGTAACGAGGGTCTGATGATGGTGCCAGGCGGTGGCTGGTGGAACTCTTCACCGCAACTTTTTGTGTTTGATAAAAGCGTGTATTTTTAAACATAACATTAGCAATCGTGTGCTTATAACAAAACATATATATTTAAGTTGGTACTTGTAGGTACCTAACTAAAACACTTAAGTACACGTACTTAAGTTTTTTTTTCGGATTGTACTGGCAATATTGTGTGTTCGAATACTCTTATACAATAAGGAAGAATGAAAGAAGGTAGCAACACTTCTTCTGAGTGCAGATGCCTAGATAAAATAAATTACACATACACACAAATTATTGTCTACGTCGATCTATTATTGATCGTCTGAATTAAAATCTAATAAGCCAATTCAAGTCACGAGTTCGATTCACACAAACGCGGATTTGAACAGATGCTAATCATTGAGAGACTTCTAATTCGACGGTACCTATCTTGTATCTAGCACTTACAATACGGTGATCAGTTATTTGCAAAATGGTCAAAGTTTCAAAGTTTACATTGCGACGAATCACAACGCCCCGGGCAATTGAAGAGATAGTACTAAAGAGAGTTGTAATCTTACTTATAGTTTAACGGTTGATTGTGTATTTATTTGCAGTTTAGCAGAGATTGTTTTCATCTTATAGTCAAAGCTACTTTCATAATTGTCATAATAACTAATGGAGATCAAAATACTTTTAACAATCGTAAAATCGTTAGCTTTTCAAAACATAACTTCTCAAATCATAATACGGGTTATCATCTGTCTCCTATGGTGTATACTCGTACCTAGTTGGTATTCAGAACATGTGTCGCGTTTTAACCTCATCTTTATAGTTCCAACGTGATGGGTCTCACGGCGCTGTGATGTTTCTCCACAATAATGTCGGATTCGTCTTTCGATTTCTATGAAAACTATTCATAGGTTTCTCCTAGACATTTATTTTTCCCTTCACTGAGTAACGCTTGTTAATAACGTCATTTAGCACTTTTATGACAAATAATGAGCTATTGAAAAATACTATGACAATTGTTTTACGTAAATGGTAGTGGTTATTTTTTTAATCAATTTGTAAAAATGAACGATCATTTAAACAAGCTCTTTTCTTAAGAAAACGTCGATCAATATTTGCCTAAGATTGGTTCATTAGGTTTCAATTTCAACGAAAACAATTTCCACAATAGCCCCGAGCGTTCAGGTAAAAGTGAATTTAGCGAGCACATGTTTTACAGCTTGTAAGTACGTTCTGATGGGATTTTAACGTAAGAAATCGGGAAAACAAGTGATGGGAAAGTGCTTACCGAAGTCTGAAATTGGAAACGCGTTCGTCAGAGTCCGGAAATTGTTGGTTCGTCGACGGCGACGGCTGTAGGGCTGTAGCTGACGGGTCACGTGAGCTCATTATCCTGTCACGTGGCGAGCTCCAATTGCCTCCCGCAAGATGTCTTGCCACGCCGCCTGTGTCGCTATGTCGTTTCTACAATGCAATGATATTAGCCTTTTCCCAACTATGTCGGCTTCCAGTCTAACTGGATGCACCTGAATACCAGTATTTTGCATGGAGCAACTCTCCAGTAATGACTTAAATGAGCTTAAATATACACAGTAAATTATAAAAGGTTCTTAAGATCGGGAGTCAATTTTGTAACTCCATCGAATTCTAATTAAGTGGCGAGTTTCAAAGTTCACAAGAGTTTGACTTTAGTTATTTATTTATAGTAATTTATTGATTTATTCACATTAACTATATACATTATAATAATTAAAATAACTAAAATAAACTGACTACAAAATATAAAAGGGCATCAAAAAACTCCTCCTTAACGCTGTCAGCCGGTAATGTGCCCAAGAGACTGGCGGCGTTGCCACGTTGTATGGCAACACTTAGCCTCTGGAAAAGGGAAAAGCCAGCCCTTGGGTCACGGGAAGCGTCAACTAGGCGTTTGGAAATTTCCTTACAAAGGCTGTGAGCACTTGGACCCCACGGCCCCAGAGTTTCAACCCCAAACGGCTCGAAAATATGGTTTCCACAAGGGTTACTATATTTACGCCGCATGAGGTTCGCCGCAGCCGCAGCGGCAGCGCCAGCACAGCACGATGAGCTTGGAAGATGTGATGGCGCAAGAGTATCGACACAAGTTGCGTCCCACACTAAAGGCCTACCCATCTTCCAAGGAAACAACTACATAGTTATATTTGTATTCAAATTACGAGAAATTGCTCTTTCATTCGTGCCAGGATAATTATTAAGATGACGTTAAGTGATATATGGTTTACTTCAACAAAAGTGGTATCATAAATTTTGTGATATATGTATAAATTAATAGTTTTAAATATTGTTACAAAACAAAAGTTACTTAATGTTTTTAACCTAAAAAGAATCCATTAACAGAATCTTGACGAAACTCATGAGAATATTAATTTTATAATGTTCAGCAATTACCAACGCACTCTAGTGTTTTGCTTTATCAAGTTTGTAGGAGCCTAATTTTAAACAAAATCTTGCGAGATGAACCTTTAATATTATTCAGCTATCGTATATTAATTAAAAGGTACATAAGTACCTTATACCTTTATTATAATACGATATTACAAAGGGTCAAAGAAAGATCAAAGTGCGTTTTCGTAAAGGGCTAATTGAAAGGGATGCTGGTTGCAATTTGATCTTAAGGAAGGAAAGTAGTCGAACAGGATCTAACAAAATGTGTAATTAAAACCAAGAATCCAAACAATAGCTAAGACAATCGAGCGAAGACTTATAAACGACGCCTAACTTGAGTTTCGACACGTTGCGTTGGTACCGGTAGAATTAATTACGTAGGCAGGTACATATTTCGCCTTTAGACATTTTTATTAAATTATTTACAAGAGAAATTGAGGAATGAGGTTATACGAGAACGTTGCGGTTCAAAAGAAGATGTAGTGACAAAAATTGAAAAGAGTATGCTTGGATGGTTTCGTCGTGACGAGAGGACAGGGTAAAAGGCGACAAACCAGAGGTACATACATACACTGACGTTTTTGTTGATGTTCTTCAGAAGGGTCAGGTCCGTAGTTCTCGCCACCGGCGTGCGTGTATGACCAGATGTATGAACGTGGACGAGGCCAAAGGAGTATGTAAGGGTCATAGCAGGTGGCGTTCTGTAGTTTCTGCCTACCCCCATTGGAAAAAGGTGTGATTTCATGTATGTACATATGTATTTACAAGATATATTCAGATTTAATCTTTTTCATAATTACAAATTGTTTTATTAATACGATAAGGTAATTAGCATACAGCTACAGTTTAATTATATGGGTTAAAAAAGCATAATGCTTGAAAAAAATGTATAATTTAAAAGCACGCAGCGAACCTTGTTTCAGAAATGTTTCAACATCGATTATTAAGTCGTATCTAGTTAATTAACAGAGTTTGAAATTTAATTAAACCTTTTGTTTTATAAATAAGATAAGCCGAAGAAGTTTTGGCAGACTGACCTTTGGCAGGCACTTCGCTATTGTACATAAGTATCTACGTCAGTCTCTGGTCTTACAAATAGATTATAAAATTTCAATACTTGACGAGTTCCTTACAACTGTGTTAAACTAACTTTCTTTTACTTTGATTAAAGGGACCCCTTTCATGCCTGAAAGAGGTGCTGTGAATAGATAAATCTACGAAAGTTTAATATACCTGCCTTTCATAGCTTCGAAGCTAAACAAAATATATAGGGTTTAAAACCTCCAATCATTAAAATCTACAATCGCACGAAGGTCTACGAACTATTTGGTGTAAAGTAACGAGCAAGTAATATGTATACACTTATCAATATTCATATTCAAAAGCGATTTTCTCGTGGAGGACCGATTCTAACTATTACATAAGATCTATTTCTTAATAGTACGGAGTTCAAAATACTATGAATGCAACAACTGGAGGAGGTAATCACTTTTAAAAGTTGCTACGTGTTACTATACATGTTAGTGCTCGTGACTGTACACTTGTACTGGCAAACTACAAAAACATGTTGTTAGTGTTCTGTGTAGTCAATTCATTTACATAAACCTCTTCTTGAGTAGGTATATGGGTATGATCTTACACACACTAAAAAATATATTGGTATTTCAGTTGAAAGAATAACATTTTTGCCTGTACACCACATAACTCGTTCGACTGTACCTAAATAGCAATACTAATTAGGGAATTAATCTAAACTAATTAGGTTATCTACTTACTTTGTACTTCAAGAATCTTCTCGTATCATATCAACTGAATATCTTGACATGCTCAACCTCGTTAACAACAGAATCAAATCCCAGCTCTAAACATTCCATGAAATCAAGCAGCGCGGATAAATTCTGCACTAGACATCTTCGCTTGCCAGTCTAGTAAGTCGAAAACAGTAGTCGCATATATCTAAGTCGCAATTAATCTATCACAGTGGATAGTGAGTGAGAACTGGCTGAATAGTTCTGTCGCTACCATCAGTTCGGAGTACTCAGTTGGGCAAACGCAGCGGGCAATAACATGGCTCCGTCACTTGCATGTGCCCTCGTAACTGTCATAGATTTAATAGGGCATAGAGTTGGGAATAGGTATTAACCTATGGTATTTGGAACGTCCCCTCAATCGCTTTACACTGCCGGAACGCGGATCCACGGTTAAAGAGAATGAGGGCAAAAAATGAAAAAAGAAACACTAACATGAACAATGGTTGGACCAGTGGGAACGGCCCAGACTTATGAGGAAGTCATGGGTTCAAAGTTCCAGGCAGGCGTGTTACTTGGTGTATATCATCGTATTGTAAGTATTTGTTTCTGAGGTTAATATCACTTAAGCGCGCATTCACTAGGGTGCCAAAAACTGCAATACCTATTTCTTATTTTTTTTTTTTCAAAATTTAGTACGTTTAAACATGGATTAAAGTAAAAAGCGCCCATCTGGGAGACTACATTTGGTAAATATTGATTGGATATATTATTTTGATTGCAAAATCTTGATCCCTAGACACTTTTGATGTGCGTATTATCTGGATTATTACAAAACTTTTGCATGGCACCGCGATGGTATCTTTCCTATATCGGAAAAAATGGTCATAAGTCATTTATTTCTAAACAAAATGCATTGCAAATGCATTGTAAGACATAAATTACAAAATAACGTGAAATCAGATTAATTATTATATTTAAAAAAGTAACAATAACTCGTTTTTTACAAAAATGAAATTAATAGGCGTTTAATAAAGACATATAATGTCAAAAGATGAAAATAA
Organism: Standfussiana lucernea; assembly: GCA_964057025.1. Classification (NCBI taxonomy): domain Eukaryota; kingdom Metazoa; phylum Arthropoda; class Insecta; order Lepidoptera; family Noctuidae; genus Standfussiana; species Standfussiana lucernea. The sequence continues at coordinate 11,234,234 of OZ059789.1, forward strand.
TAAAATTAATCGTCACTTAACTTACCTACAGAATAGAATGTATAATTAACTCAATAAAAAAAAAATAGCAATTACCGCATAAATATGTACATTGTTGTCATTTGTCAACTGATGAACTCTTCAATACTGTAATAGCCCTTTCTGAATAAATGTGTCCTTAATTTGTTTTAGAATAAATTAGCACTGGTTTTGTTTTTAAATTCTAACGGCAACTTGTTGTTTATCAAGACGGATTGATATCTGGGACTATGTCGAACCACTTTTAATTTCTTTCAAGTCTTTCCTACGAGTACTATCTCTAGCTTGTCTTTGCTCTTCAGATTAAAATTTGTGCAAATTCCTAACAAAGTTGGTTAGCAAACCAAGAATATAGAGACATGGCACGGTTAGAATTTTTAGTCTTAAGAAGTGTTCCTTGCACGATTCTGTCTGTCACATGCGAAGCCATAGAAATATAAAAAACAGTTGAAAAACAATTGTTTCTTATATCTATGTGCGAATAGTAAGGGTAAAATATTTTGCTATCGTATCGAAACGCCTTTTTCAGTTTGATTAGACATTAAAATATTGTGAAAATATTAATAGTAGCAGACATGCAATTCAATACAAACTTAATTAATATTGCATTGCATAAATTCGGTAAACCTAAAAATCTCTGTTTTATAGATTCCATCTGTTCATTTTATAGTCTTTGACCGAATAAATGTAACTAACAGGCTTCGCGCTGACGGACCGGACAGACGACGTTGATATACAAGTTATCTGCAGTTTATTACTACTCCGATTCTGTTAATTACTATAACAATTTACAAATAAACCACAACAAATTATGTTTTAAAATACCGATGGCCACATCATGACGCTAGATTTACCTAGATACTTACCTCATCAATAAAATAAGCACTTCACTAATAATGATTATCATATTAGATTCACCAAACAATAATCGCCGAAAACATTAAAAAAATACATTCCTTAAAAAAATATCGTAAATAAAAGAATATTAATTTTTTGAGCGTTGAATTTTCATTGGTTCTTCTTTTGAATCTCTCACTTCTTTTATTTTTAGGTTTTTACATTTTTCGGTATGTAGACCAAGGCACGATGATTGGTACAGCCTAGTGGTATTTATGTGCTATGTATTTTTTTATCAAATTCTTTTTTTTTGTGATACTTTGAGATACTTATTAGGGTTAGCCGAGTTAGAGTTAGTCAATTTTTCAAATTTTTTGATTTAGACGAAATCATAAATTATCATCGAAAATAAAAGTGCTAAAAACTCTATGGGCGTTGAATTTTAAATTTTTGGGGATGTAGACCAAGGCACGATGCCTATAGAGCCTAATTGAAAAAAGGTTTTTTTTTTACGATTTAATTGTTTGTATGTTATGTTAACACCAAGGCATATGCACCATTTTAATAACATAGGTAACGCTGATCAACCAGTAAACACATTTTTTTACAAAAATAACATTTGGCATGTTATTGTTTGATGTTGCTCCAATATTCAAAATGATGTTATGTTATGAAACCTTAGGTGGGTGTTACATTTTTTTATTATATCACTAAATAGTAGGCCGGGCCAGTAGTAACTCTTAACAGAAAATTGAAGTAGGCACCAATCTGAAGAATACGATCACAGACAGACAATAAAATTAATCAACATGAAAGATCAACATTTTCTGTTCAAAGAAGGTTTTAATAAACTAATTGGTCCATTTGAATTGGTTCCTCGATATTTCGAGTGGCGAGTACTGGGATGCACTGGCGGTACCACTCCGGTCCTAGCAACGTCGGGTTCAGTATAAACGAGATAGGACACGATCTAGCCGTCAAGAGACACTTGACATCTTCACAACGGAGCATTGTACTCCGTGTTTTCTTTTTAATTGTACGAACACGAATGCGATACGGTTACGTTTTGTGATGATGATGTTAAGTTGTATGGCTTTGATTTATTTCTTTTTTGCAGACTGGCTGGCGAGTTTTTTTTTGTTTGTTTGATGTTGAAAGGTAACAATGCATTATGAGGTAAGGAATATTTTGGGATGTTCTTGTACTGATGCTATTAACGTGAGTCGAGAATTTTATGACGTAAAATACTAGGTACTAGCTAACGTATCAGAGTATGGTGTTTCCAAAAGGTCAGGTGGCAACGGGGCGCGTTAATGATTATTATAGTATGAATGTGGATGAAGCCAAAACGAGTAAAGAGGTACCTAAGCAGTTTAAAATCGCTGTTTGTGACGGTATATAGTTTCTCTCAATGGGAAAAGGTGCCTTTATTTATAACAATAAATAATACAGGGTGGAAGCCGTGGAAGGGACTACGACGCACTAACGGTTACCACGTTTTCCAATAAAAGTGCAATCAATACCTACACGGTCAAAATATATGAAACAGCATTTTTTTTTAAATTACTCGTGAGAAATATCTATGTACCCATTCGGTGTCACTTTCACCCTATATATTAGACTTGGATGGCAGGTAAGACCTGTTCGGGGAAGGGAAGAATGGCATAACAGATAGGGGGCCTAAACACAGCAGTGGGTGGAACAAGGATGCCATTAATAATGATGATGAATATATTGCAGCTAGCTGGCTGAAGACACAGCGCCAGGGTAGTCCGCGAAATTCAAATTTCCAGGTTGTATGCTGAACAAACTATTGTGATTCATGACCATAACACGTATGTTTTTCTAGGTTTTCCCATTTAATCCCATTGAATGAATTCATGAAATAGTATTTTTATCAACATACAACCTGACACTGACCTGCAAATTGCAAAATAGGTAAGTAAGTACGTAAGAAAATTTGAATTTCGCGGGCTACCATAAAGCATTCTCCTTGAATCCCAATGCTAATAAGTAGTTGATACTTTTTGAAATAGTAGTAAGTATCTAGGTATTCCTGCATTGTGACGTCACTAGCACCAAGATTGCCTTTCCAAATCTTGATGAGACAGCGCAGCGGCGGTGGCGCGGTCGGGCTTACTTCCGCCGCAACCTACACAGACTGCTTGCTTAGCTCATGGCATGAAAGCTTGTATTCAAAAACAATGTATAATGCAATAATCATTAAAAATAGTTAAACTAACTTAAGTAGAATAAATAATTATTCCGTTGAGTATCGATATTCAGTAAAATCTAATTTTATGTAGACCTACTCGATATTTTGAAATTCGAACACAAATATTGTTTTCAAAGTAAAGAGCTGGCTGCCAGTATAGAGTTCGAAATTCGAATGTTAAACATGTAGAAAGAATGTAATATTACATTAATTTAAAATAACTTTGCTGGTTTATTCTATTTTATCAAAGTATTTTACCATTGCTTGTTAGAACTAAAACACACTTTTTAATTTCATATCCATCTTAGTACTGTCCTTTCATTTTCCTGTAATTTTGCTTCAGATTTTGCAGTACAGTGCTTAAAATGCCCAAGTATTATAAATTCAACGCATCCAAAGCTTAAAGAGAAAATATTTAGCTAATTTCCTTTAATCCAACATCGCATGGCAGACGGCCTAAATCCGTTGCAACAAGAGGGACAAAGAAGTAAACTAGATTAGAAGCGTACAAGAACGTGGTTAGGTGGTTAGGTACATGCTTTCCAAATTAAATAATGTTATGTTCTACGTACGTCGTCGAGCGAGTTTGCAGTTGTAGTTCCTGAGAAATTATTTGGTTTAAACTTTTGGATGGCTTTAATTGCAGTCACTATTTTAGTTCCTAATGTTTTATGTGGGCAACTACAGTACTTTCACAGTTATTATGACTTGTGAGTGAGACTGTAGCTTCATTTTGTTGTTGCCTTTGTTTTGACAGTTTAAAAGTGGCTTATTTGAAATAAATGTTTTGATTTTGATTTATTGCGAAAGGCGAGGAATCTGGGAGTAAAATGAGCGTACTCACAGTCGGGACCATTATCTATACATAGTATAAAACAAAGTCACTTCCCACCGTCTGTACGCTTAGATCTTGTAAAACTACGCAACGGATTTTAATGCGGTTTCCCTTAATACGCAGAGTGATTGAAGAGGAAGGTTTATATGTATAATACTTGCATATTATAGTAGAAAAAACATTGGTATCCACACTGCATCCGTGCAAAGTCGGGGTGGGTCGCTAGTTTGTTTATAATTTCACACATTCCAAAGGCAACTTGCCTTTGATTATATAATGTCTAGATAGAGCGTCGCCCTACAATCGTATCAAAGAAAACGAGTCAACATTTTCAAGTATGTGTGCGTGCAGGCGTCGTTTTACACTATGCGTCTATGTCTTTGTGTGCGTAAATAATGATACCAGCTACTACAATTCTCCCATAAATCACATAAAAAAATAGACTTATTAATAATAATAATAATAATAATAAATCGTTTATTTCAGGCATTGGCACCCATAAAATTACAAATTATGCACAAGTTTTTACTTAAGTACATGTAAACTAAAGTAATACAAATTAAGTTAAAAATCTAAATAAAATAAAATAAAAGGAATGAGAAATAACAAAAAAAAAATAGAAATTACAAAAAATAAAACGTTCATATATATCAAGTTAAAACAAAATATTTGGTGGACATGTAAATGGTGTGAAATACGGTGATCACAATGTCGTTTTTAGACTTAATTAGTCGCAAGTGAAAAGATGCTCTAAGCTTACGCATTACAGCATAAAAGTCATCAACCCTGTTCTCGGCAAACATGCCAGACGCACTACACCGCCAGGGCAGGTTAAGCATGGCCCGGAACGCATTATTGTATTGCACACGAAGAGTATTGTAAGTACTCTTCGTGTACCTGTACCAAAGTTGGCCAGTGTAGAATGACTGACAATATGCCTTAAAGAGGGTTACTTTAGCCTGATCCGAGCAGTGTGTAAAGCGTCTGGCGAGCATATTACTTTTACAAGCAATGCTTCGCCGTTGCCTTTCTAGATCTAAATTATCACTTAAGTCATCGGTAACAGTATGGCCAAGGTATTTAAAGCTATTGACAATTTTAAGGGGAGATCCACACAAGTTAACAGGCAATATATGTTCTGGTCCTTTACCATATTTAAAAATCAAGACTTCAGATTTATTTACATTATATGTCAGACAGTGGACAGCTGCATATCGTTCACAGATCGCGATAAGTTTCCTTAGACCTCCGGCAGAGGGGCTGAGCAGCACCATGTCATCGGCGTAGCTAAGATTGTTAAGGCATTCACCTCCTACATGGCATCCAACCCTCGTTCTGCTCAGCTCCTCGATCAGGTCGTTAACATATAAATTGAACAGAACCGGGGACGTCAGGCCACCCTGTCTCACCCCGCTAGTCAGCCTATATGTCTCCGATAAGGTGTTGTCCCATCTGACTTGGTTTCTTTGGTTGTTGTACCAAAATTCGAACAGATCTACAATTTTAGATGGTACTCGTGTTTTTCTCAGCTTATTCCAAAGTATGCTATAATTAATTGTATCGAACGCCCGACTAAGGTCTAAGAAACAAGCATAAACGGATGTATTTTTACTTAAATAGTCGTAAACAGTATTTTTTAGTGCAAATATTGCCATGTCAGTGGACAAACCCGGACGAAATCCAAACTGTGCGTTATTTAGAGGAATATGCTTTTCATTTAAATGTTTCATTATTAGGTTTTCGAATATTTTAGAAAATATTGTTGCTAAAGATATCGGGCGGTAGTTTGACAGGCTAGACACATCGCCAGTTCTGTTTTTTACGATAGGTACAACGATGGTTTTCATGAAGTCTTCTGGTAAGTAACTATGGCTGATACAAAGGTTTAATAGGTTCGCAATTTTATCAAACAACAGTGCAGGTCCAAACAACACGTGCTCGACGCTAAGCCCATCGTGACCCGGAGACTTACCGCGCTTCATGTCTTTAACACATTGAAATACATCTTCCGCAGAGAAGTGTAACTCGCTAAGCTCGTTGGGCGACGCCGTCAGAGTCGCAGGTGGTGCGGTTATCGGCGAGGTGGGCGCGGGCTGCGCGGTCTCCGTGCCACTTTGGGCCAAGCGTGTCTCACTCAAACATCTGGAGGGCTCTAGCTGGCTGGTGGCCGCAAGGAGTGGCGTAGGCGGATTAAATTTACTGACAAACATATTTGCAATATTGTAAGGATTCTGATTCCCATTTATGGATGCAGGCAGACTAGATTTATAGTTTAATTTGTTCGTTTCTTTCCAAAAGTTGCCGAAGTCTTTCTTGTACCTGTGCGTAGCTACAATATCCATTTTTATTTTTGTTTCATTAAGCTGACACCATTTTATCTTATTTTTAAAGACTTTTTTACTATGAACCATATCATCGTATATCTTACCCTGAGTAGGGCGTCCATAAATATTCCACAGTTGAAAATACTGTCTAGCTGTCATGTGACAAAGTCTTACATGATAATTCCAACCAATCACTGTTTTCTTAGTGTTATAGGTTTTACCCTGATACGAGTACTTAGAAGCTTTGGTTATACTATTCACGATCTGAGAGTACAACTTATCAATGTGGTAAAAGTGGTCACTATTTTGACATGCAGCATTTTCGCAGGGAAAAGTAGGCCAATTACAAAAATTCAAAAACTTATCGCATAATTTTGCATAATTACATTTTTGATCGTAATTTCTGGAACCCCAAATTACTTTATTATTTTTCTGACTGTGTGATTTATTTACTTTAGGCATAATAGCATCAATATTGCAACTAATTACTAATGGAAAATGATCTGACAGGTAAACATCATTTAAAATATGAATAGTTTCAATTACACTTAACCCCGCTGAGGTAGCAATACAGTGATCAAGCCAGCTTGTGGAACCATGGGCATCACTTAAATATGTATAAGACTTGGAAGACATGCCGAGCATGGCAAGATCAGCACAAACCCAGCTTTGATCATGGCAGAATTCCAACAGCTTACATCCAAACAAACTATTTGAACGCGAGACATCAGCATTGAAGTCGCCGAGCACTAAAACACTCTCAACATCGTTCACTTCTATAACTGCACCGATAACACCTAGGCATTCCGTGTACAGAGGCAGGTTATCCGCGTCCTCAGTAGGCATATACACCGACATTACGATGAAATTTCGGCCGCCTTCGAGCTGTATGCACACAGCTGCCACGCGAGTCGATCCGGTATCAATCGGTGTTACATTGACAAACAATGATTTTTTCCATAGTATTGCGACGCCTCCGTAGGGTCTTCCTTTTAACACACCTGCAGTCGTGTCCACTGCAGACACTCCATGATAGGAAAAATCTGGGTGAACATTGCTAAGGTAACCTAAGTCATCAGGTAGCAGCCAGTGTTCTTGTAGGGCAATCACTTCGTGTGTTTTACATAAGTCTGTGACATGGTTACACGATCGTTTTATAGATCGACAGTTGAAAGAGACGAGTTTAATTTTCATTATTATTCGGCCCAGGCAAAAGCCGGTTTCCTTGATCAGAAGGGTAGCGTCTTACTGTATATCTTCTATACTCCACTCCACGAGGCCAGAACTCTGAACTTAGGAAGGTGGATTCCTGTTCTTGTTCTATTGTAATTTTGAAGGAAGAAAAAGCTGTTTCTTTAAACTGGGATAGCTTTTCAACTTTTACACACGTGTGTCCGCAGTCCGTTATAAAATCGCAAATATCTTTTTCCGTGGTGTGGGTTTCAAAACGTGACGCGTAAATGTACGACAACTTAGGCACTATCTTTATTTTACTTGACGTTAGTACAGCTTTTCCTTGCTGATTGCGGTTTTTCTTTCCTATTTTATACCTTTGTTTCCTGTTTACTATTGTCGTAAAACTATCGTCGCTGTCGGTGTCTACTAAGATATTAGTAATTGTAGTATTTATAGGACTGCTACTTCTTTGTAAAGGGTTTGTTTTTGAACTCTGTTGATGTTGAACAGCTGCCGCGAACGTTTTTGCCGCGCTCACGCGATCAGCTGACGAGCGCCCGGGGTCACGCACCGGCAAAGGCGCGGGCGACGCGGGTGACGCGGACTGCGCGGGAGGTGCGCGACGCGCGGGAGCAGTGGCGGGGGGTGACGAAGCGGCCGGCGAGCGGGAGCGGGTGTCGTGATTACTTGTTGTTTTCAAAATTGCTTGTTGGTTACGTTGTGGGTTGGTCTTTATAATATATTCAATATCCTGTTCTAATTTGGTTATCTCGGAAGATTTAACGTAATCAATCTGAATACGGTGGACGTCTTGTTTAAGCGTTAGAATATTCTTAAGCAGGCTCGTAACATCCACGTAATCGAATGTTACTGGTGGTAGGCGGTGCAGGTCCTTAGCCACGAAAGTAGGGAGCGATGCCGGTTCAGTTTCTTTAAGAATTTTAATAATGTCTTGAAGTAGTCGCTTATTTTTGCCGTCCCCCTTTCGTGTAGAACGAGAGTTAGTCGCCTCAGAAAGAATTGTTTGGGCTTTTTGGATATCGCTTTCATTAAAATTAGATTCACATATTTGAACCAAACTTATTTCATCCAAGACATCAATTTTACACTGTAGGAAGCAAAGGAGCTCGTTGATGACTAAGTTCGATTGACTCGACATTGCGTGAAAATAATTATAAATTTTGAGTGTCCACACTATTATTTATTTAAACAGTTGAATTTGTTGATTGGGGACAAAAACAATCATAAAAAAGATACAAAAAGAATAACCCCACATGAGTCTCGAACTCAGTCTCTGTTGCACTGCAAGCGCACTCTCAGAATAATGAGCCACTTACGTTTACACATATTTAGTCGAAATTTTAGTTCCCTTTATTATCTTTTTCTTTTTTCAAAAAGTTCGTTAGGACGCCAAATTGTTTGGCATTGATTTGAAAATCGACGCAGACATTCAATATTTACTCACTTTGAATTTATTTACTTTTCTGGTATTATACTGTTGCACTATAAACTGCAATATTGCAATATTATTAAATAAGATAAGTTTTAGGTGTATGATACGATCTGCACTGATTGGCGGGCAAGCACTTGTGAACCAATAGTTGGTTGACACTTTTTGACACGTTTGCGCGCACTTGACGCTCCATCTAGACATTATATAATCAAAGGCAACTTGCCATATTTATGTATTGTAGCCGTTTTGTACTAAGTCAAAGAAATTGCAGTTTTAATTTTAATAAACAAGCTATTTATGTAACTAATCTATTTGTTGAACAATTAATTTCACGTCAGTATTTCTTGAAGGGCTTAGCAGTTACAAGTGACAATAACCATGTAAAAATCTGCACACTAGGTACACTTTTCTTGACATCAGGAGTGTACTTCCAATCTGCTCTGCAGTCTAGGCGCTCATTTACTTCATACAAAAAAGAAAAACAACCGACTTCCAGAAAGTTGAAAAGGTGGAAAAGAACTTTATTATCGGAAGTCAGTGACTTGTTTGTTTTCATTGCAGCTTGCAAAAAGAAAGGGCCAGTCGAATACATAACTTCCTGCTTTTAGAAAACACATAAAATCACGCTTGTAATCCCTGAAGAGCTAGTGCTCATTTACGGAGACGCGCTGCGCCCGCCGCTCGGTAAACATGTCGATTTATTAAAAAAAAAAACGATCTCTGGTTCGATTCAAATCGAACATACAACCATACTATTTGGTGTGGCAACAGTTTGTTATATGGAATATTGCAAAAGTGAGATAAACGAACGAGTTTCGGGCGCTGCCGTATATTGCCATATGTTTCAATTGAAAGCGGGCCGCGCCGCGGCTCCGGAAATGAGCCCTTAGGCAGAGGTGTACTTAATAGTGTACACTCACATTTTGCCGGTTATGTTTAAGTCCCATGTAATATGTGGCGAGTCTATTGCCATCAACCGGGCACAAATCCAGACTCCTTGGCTGCTACTGAGAAATTCCTGATGGAAAAACCCAATAACAATTTGCCCCACCCGGGAATCCAATCCAGAAACACCAGCTCAGCAGTCGCGCTTGCGGCCACTCGACCAACGAGGCACTTCTTTTTTAGAAGTCGGTTAAAAAATATTTCGCTGAAACAGTTTTTTCTTTATTTACTTACAAATTCAAATTGTTTATTGTGTCTCAAATTATTACAATAAAAAATTACAATTGAGGCAGCCCCAGTAAGTAATTGAAAATATGTACTTGTGTCAAACACGTTGATTGAGTTAAACAGAAGTAATTTTCCTTGTCTTTACGGCCTCCAAGTGCACACAAAACATTGTCGGTATACATTTTTGATGTCGTAATGTCCAGACAAGCGGTTATACCGGGCCGTATTCAGCTATGTCACCGCTGGGCCCATAATACACGGTGTTCTACTTTGCTGCTGCTTAGTGTTATGTTAACGTGTTATCAGAGACCCTAGCCGATGATGGCTTTTTTTTGTTTTGTTCACACCGGGTTTAAAGGTGCAGGAAGTGTTTTGAGGTAAATGGTACCAGCGATTGCTGTGTAAAGGGCAGCTGTGCTCATACAGAAATAGCTTAGATTGGTCCGTGGATGGGTGACCACCCATTACATATCGAGTTTCCTACGTGCCGTCCTGCGTCCTGGTTGTCATTTATAGATCTTTGAGAGTCGTTACAGGTGGCCCGTGGCCCGAAAGTCTGGCAATCAGTCTTACCAAGGGGTATCGTATTACTGGGTTGTTGAGGTCAGATAGGCGGTCGCTCCATATAAAGTACTGGTATTCAGCTGAATCCAATAATACTGGAAGCCGACCCCAACATAGCTGTTAAAAAGCTAGCTTCTAGATTCATCATCATCTGATTATGAATCATGAAAAACTAGGTTCCTCTTAAAAGAATGGAAGAAAGCCTCATCGTTCCTCAACCAGAATTCAGATCATTGAGAATAATATAAGCATTAGGAACTTGTCCCCGCAAATGCATTGCCGTAAAGTTTAAACCAAGCTACTTTGAGTAGACCCATATAATAAATAACATAGAGCCTTAACTACCACCTTCCTATTTGTGATAATAAACTGCCTTATTATCATGCAACAATACCCAGGTATTGTCTTAACTGTAAATCACATCACAGTAATTTATTTCAAGTCATAAATCAAAACGCGAGTACCATAATGACACAGCGTCATTAGAACTCATAAGCAAATTGATGCACAATGCGAAATATGCAACAGAGCCGGCCGCTTTGACATACTTACTGTAAAAATGAAAACACAAATCGTAAAACAACATCGTCATCATGAAAGATTAGACAGAAAGACAAATGGCAGTACCTACGGGCATAACACATTGTACACACGGTATTGTTCTCAAAGAGACGGGAATGTTCTTTTTTTCTGTGTGTGTGTTTTTTTCCTTTTTATCGCTCCATTTGCGCCAAGCTTGCTTGTCTCTGCCTCCCAGTGGTCCCCATGGGGCGTAATTAGGGTAGACTACACCACTAATTGAATAAAAACATTGCATAATTAACGAAGGGCGCAATGCCGCTGCCTCCGATGGTACACCTTGGGTTCAAAGGGTGTTCAAAACTTTGTTTCTCTTTTAACACCTTCAATTTAATAAATGTCAGAATGTTGTTTGTAGGTAGTCAGTGAAGTTCCTTGCGTCATCTTATGAAGTTAGAAGTAAAATTACCTGCTTGAAAATGAGTGTATTTTAACTCGCTTTTGATTAACAAAATGTCACGGGTTTTTCCGCTTGGTCAGACGTTTGTTAATTCAATGGAATTGTATAATAAAAGGTATGTTATGGTTATTTAATTATCATGTTATAGTTTCTGTCGTTTGCAGCTACCCGATTCTTTAACAATTGATAGTAAAATCATTCGTAGAAGCGTATATCTTATTGTTTCATGGAAACTGGTTAACAATAAGCTTGTTGCTATAAAACACCACCGAACCACAGTTTATGAAGTAATAAAATCCAGCGGCGTGGTTTAAAGTTCACGGAGGCGGTCGTAATGAATTAAAATACTTTGGGCACAGGTCGTTTACGGAAAGTTGATGTGCTTATACAAATGCCCTGCCCAAAACAGGAACCCCTGTAATCATACATTTAATGGTTTCCATAATGACCTCGTAAAGTAGTAACTGCCACAAGCCGTTTCATAAATACTGAACTTTGGCCTGAAACTTTTAATTTTTCTCACAAAGTTAGATTTATAACGCACTTATTTGACGCGTAACATGCATGAGTACCTAAAGAGTTGGTGGGGTTAATTGAATCATCAAATATTATAAACATAACATTTCATCAAAAAAGCTTCAACTCCGATAGAGTTCCTAAGCGGGTAATAAAACAAAACTTATACGCCTCGTGATGAAAATATTTTAGGGAACAATTTATGCTATATTATCGACTGGTAAAATGTTTGAACATCCCTCTTCGTATACTAATAATCTCTTTCACAAAATAAATATATCTTGGTCCAATAACGTGTTTTTATTTTGTTTAACGTGTCAACTGTGATATCATTTGGAAAAATTGTGGTTTTACAGTGGTTTTATTTACTTTTTAAATACATTTTTGGAATAAATACGGTTTCAACAGAGTTCGACGGTCAAACAAAATTGATACTTGTAGTGATGAATCCAGACGAACAAATGTTGCATGGGAGAAATCAGAGTGTCAGATTTAATTCTCAAATAAAACGGACGGACTGGATTTTACTGAGATAATCAATTTCTTACCAAAAGTGATAATAAATATTACATGTCGTCATTTAAGCAACTGTTTCAAAGAGGTTATCCCGGACACGCCAGTTACATGACTATATTTAAGTAAAATCACTATCCATCTAACTGAATAAACCAGCCGAGCCGTGACATCAGGTCAGCTGGGTTACCCTTTCTATGGACATAAGGGAGGTAAAAAATACTTTTAGCGGTAAAAAAGATAAACAATGACAGTACGGTAAACCGCGGTCACCCCTTGCCCGTGCATGTGCGATCGTTGACAGTTTACACAATTCCTACATTACCACAGATCAGCCTCTGCTATTTTGATTAATACAATCCTGACAGAATCGGTACGAAGCGACCCTTTAATCCATTTATCTTGTACAGTCACCTTTTGTACCCGTTTCCCGTTTTAAACCTATACACCGATAAGATTTTTTGGGCTTGTAACATCAGCATTCGAAAGCCTTTTATGTTTAAAAAAGGATATGTCAATTACACGAATTAAGAATACGTGACACGTAAGCGAAATGGGCTTTGAAACAATGGATTGATAAATGAGTTGTGTTTGTGTAGGAAGCACAATGTTTTTCCTATCTTCTTATTTAACCAACAAAAATCAATGTTTAGATTTACGTTTATGGCTCTACGCTACGTTTCTGTGGTGTAGTGGCGGGTAGTAAATAAAAAGGATTCATTAGTCTATGGCCCATGTGGCCAAATACGGCTTGAGTGTGTCAAATAGAATGAGGTCGAAACAAAGAGGTCTACACACAGTTTACTAGATACAGGCGCACTAGTGCCGCACTAACTTATAAAACGTTATGAAGTCTTTATGACGCAGGTATTAATTCTGCTCGCAAATAAAATCCACTCTATTTACTTGAATCTTCCATTTCAGTTATTCAAATTGAGCTATGACGACATACGTGAATTTTAATGGCAGAAATCCCTCAATAATTATAATGTTGGTTGGTTCATTGGAAAAATAAGTGAGTTCTACTCACTTATTTTTTATTTCAGCATAATCTGTACTTTGATGTAAACACGTTGTTTTTTTTTTATAAAAGGCAGCTTCCTATTTTAGAATACGTTATTTTTTATACGAATCTAAAACTCTGAAATCAGCAAGCCATTTTTGAGCCCATAATGCCGCAAAATGGCTGTTTAACAGCGGATACAACGTAAGCTGTTCCATACACTGGGCTTCCGCATTCCGCATATAATATCACAAAGATTTTACGATGATACCATTTGTTCATTTCATCCCTCTGAAGGGAAAATAAACAAGGAAAACTAGCTAGGCCATAATTTTTAGCTTGTTAATTTATAGTCTTAAAGACGGCCCGGCTTTCTTAGAATAAAAGTGTTTTATGTGGAAAACATCTTCTTGAATACGCATTATTTGAAGAATTTTTTTTTTGAGGATTTATTTCAACTGTGAGACTATAGATACGGGTGTTAGAGAGGATTTTACCAATGAAACTAAACGTGATCAGCCCATCTAAACGTTGTTTTTAATTTGTCAGTGGCAAAATTCTATAGCAATTTTGACTCTACCAAAGCGGAGACGAGCGGAGATGTGCGAAGCGAAGTGGAAAGGAGATGCGTAGGAGCTAGCGTGTATCCACCGAAGCTGTGCGGAGATGTGCACCGCTCACCGCACGCTGCTCACGTCTGTTCTCAATTCCGCTGTGCGCTTGGTCACCGAGAGCGGAAGCTGGCCTAAATAATTACGAAACCTCATCAACTAAACTCAAACTCAACTCAAACTCAAAGAATTTATTTCAATTAGACCACTACAGGCACTTTTGAATGTCAAAACACAAAAAAAAAAAAACTAAGCTACAGTCCCAGTCACAGGGCATAATAACTTGTGAAAATACTGTAGTTGCCCATTCGAAAGCGTAGATCTCTATGGAGAAGAATGGGCAAGAAACTCCATGGACACTCTTTTAAATCATTATGTTGTTACAAAGTCTCGGTTACATCATTCATGTCGAGCTACTCGAACTACTCTTCTCTCTGCTCAACCGTTTCCAGTAAAGCTACGCGGAGACGAGAAGTGTAAATAATTAAATTCTATTGATGGTTTACACATCTCCTCTCTTATCGTCTCGTCTCTGCTTCGGTAGTGTCCGGCCCAAAACTATATGTAATTATAAAACAAAATATCTTCTTGATGTTTCTTGTTGATTTCGGTGTAAATAACGTTTGTTGTAAAAGGGACGAGCGTGTAGTTATTTATTTGGTAACAGACTGCACTTAAGCGTAGTTCCATTATGATTTTTCCGGGAATATGTGTGAATATGAGTAATGTTTTGCTGGTCAGTGTAATAATTGTATAATTATGGTTGAAATCTTTTCAGGAAAATTTAACGAGATGCTTGATGGTAAGTAGTGGTGGACTTCTAACAGATATCGGCGTCGGTAGGCAGTTTCTTTATGTATACAAAAATAAAATAATAGGGCTTCATGAAAATACTGAAAAACCGGTTCGTTTTTTATCGGAAGAAAACAAATATGCAATAATCAGTAATTTTAATAAGTCAGAGGAAAACTCTGACACCAGCCCTCGTATTCACAACGCTTCGAATCGCTTTCGATTTCGGAAAGACGTATTTCTGTCATTTTTTGGCATTACGAAAACGAGCGAGATAGACATACGACTTTCCGAAATCGAAATCGAATCGAAGCGTTGTGAATACGAGGGCAGGTTAGGCACTAACCACACGATAAAGAAATAAGTAATAATAAATATTTTGCTACAGAGTCCTAATTGTTGCAAAATTAATCAAAAATTGTTCTTAGATCCGTCAAAACAAAGTAACATGCAAAATGATACCTCAAGTTTTTACTACTCGATTCATTAAACAAATCTGTGAAGTTTAAAACACATTTGATGTCAGGAATCGACTTAGAATCCAGCCTCGAGTAAATATTAAACGCCAAAGCTTCAGTCCTCGTTGGGCCTACATAAATTCAGTGAGGATAAGACACAACTAATACAATAACTTCTCCTGTTACAGTTGGACGATCTTGGCGTGATTCTACCAGAAAGTTTCAGTATAAACGTTCTCGATTCATTGACTCAGAAATCTGCTTTCCGTTAGTGGACCGCCCTTGTATTCACTGCTTTGTTTACTCTGATGGGGGAATGTTTTGACGATGTAGTAAATGGTGTTCTGGGTTCTGCCGTTATTAAATTATAAGTAATGATGTCAGCCGGAAATGTTGATGGTCAGAGACGATGACGTCACGCCTCTGATTATGCTCAGCTAAGTGGATTTTTGTTCGATCAAATTAGACATTTCTTGTTAAATGTTGCAGTAAATAAGGAAAATTCGGTTACAGGAAAATTATTTAATATTTTGTTTTGGGGTGTCGTTTGTTGTTCAATGGGCTGTTTGTTATTGTTGTCAATAGCACAACTGAGCTTTTAGGGTGCATATTTTGTGGTTTTCTCTGCTTACTATGAAAATACAACTATCGTTTGCCGTATCTGCCCGTTTCCTACTATTAATATCTTCGAAGCTCAAATTACTCCATCCTAAATGTTAGCAAAATAATAAAGAGCTTGTTTAAGTATAAAATTACTGTTCATAACATCTGTAGCTGACTTCAATTGCACCGCACCTGAATACCTGTCTCCTTCTTAGAAAGTCCAATAAAATGGTCGCTTAATAGAGGATTACTTTGACCGACATTGCACGGAACACTTTTCATACTAGACTCGACTTGCACTTGCCTAGATTTTATTTAATCCTTTTAAACTGTCATCAATTTCCTTCATGGCAAGTCTTTATATTAAGTGGATAGGTTTAAGTGAAACAATTTTATGTTAAAGCTAGTCGATTGTAATGTAATTTGAAACGAAAGGGTTCTGAAAGAGTTTAAAGACAGTTTGAGAATGTTTTGCTTCGTATCTCGTTGATTACTTCGGAACTATCGATAGAACGGGGCAACTCTGGAAATGTACACCGCTAAGTTTTGCCGCGCTACATCGGTTCCGCGCATGTAAGAGTAGTTCCCGAACTCCTTTCAACGTATGGCTTAACGCGATGAATACTATAAGCTGCATGAAATGTCAGCCATCCAACTTGAAATTCTTAATGAAACTTTAATGTTTGGAAGAATAGTTTCACAGAACTATTGCCGATAAATTTATGATCAGGAATACGACTTGGAGCCTTTGTTTGCGGTCACGCAGAGTTGCCCGTGGGAAATTAGGGTCCGATTGATACGGATCGGGTCGGAATACAGTAGTGTACGCATTCTTTCGTACACCGTTAACTGTATTAAAATACGGTTGACCCGTCTCGACTCTCGGTTTTGGTAAATTGACACAATCAAGTCATCTATGAGTTAAGGTGCGAATCTGAGGTGACAGGAAACGAATTTTAGGGTGCGATATAAAGGCGGTGTACCAAATTGGAACACTAGCTGTTGCATGTTGTGCTTTGATGACAATGTATGTACGTGTAAGTAGATGAAAATGTCCGACTTGTTGTTCTATGAGCTGAATTTCATTTAAAGTTTTTCGAATGTAATTTTGTTATGCTGCTTTAAAATTACCTACTAGTATGTTAAAGTTTGGAATGCTATGTGTTTTATTTTTATTTCTAGAATCGTTGTGGTACCTACTTTTTACGGTTGTCAGAAAAAGTTCCATGTAAATTCAAATATTTCCATACATATTATCCTTAAACCAATTCAGAACGTGAAAGAATTGAACTGAGCTTATCTTTATGAATATCTTACGGAACGCTGAACCGTTATCTTTCGTGCAAAATATAACTTTTTGTCTTGAATCAAAAACCAAGTGAATCGGAACAGTGGCTGCCGTGTTAAGTTTGTGAAACAAATATAAAATATGATTGTTCACGAGCTCCAGTGGTCACGCACGGCTTTGGGCGTTTCTTTTTATTACTCAAGAAAATTCCTGTTCCTTTTATGTTAACTGGTGGTTTATCGTGTTGCATGCCACTGAACCACCCGCGTGGGGCTTTAATAACAGCGGCTTGGAACTTCCGTGGCTGTAGTAATGTGGCATTCGCCTTCAGTAGTAGGGACGATTGTGGGGAGCAAAGACTAATCGAATTAAGAGCGTTTACGCCGTCCATGCGCTGTTTGACTCCAAAACAGTACTTTTCAAACACTTTAATACCATCAACCCTTTATTTTACAAAAATGATAATTACTAATAACTTTAGGAAATTTCGTTGTCTCAATAGTTGGGGAGAAAAATATTTCAATTAATAGAGTATTGGTAAATTGTATCAAGATAACTCAACAGAGGTTTTCTTAATTTCCCTTTTAGCGTCAGTTTCGACGCTCTAATTATAGGAAACCACTGGCAAACCTAATTAGTTTTTTTTTTTTACCTATTGCTAAGATCCTAAGGAATATAGTTGGAGAAGAAAATTTTTTGATTTAGGTTTCTTTATATAAGAAATTAAAGTTCAAACAATGTAAAATATTAAGGAATTAAAATGATTTTTTCACCGATATATCTTACTTGATTTAATATAATAATAGCATAATATAATAGAAGAACATATGCTTTAAAACATCCAATTTAAAATTTCAAATAATTTACAGTGATTATTTTTCTATAAATATTTGAAAACTACTATAAATCACTGCGCGCGAGCAATTTCAAATCAGACCGCCGCGAGGCTTTCTAGAGAGAGGACATGTCGCTCGGCGCTCTGCCTGACCCGAGTTGACCTTAGTCGTACTTGGAAGGATAGCGGACGTTTATAGTGTGATTAAAAAATCTTGGTACTTTGATGATTAAATTTTTTTATTATTATTTTTGATGACTGACAATATTTTTAGAGACAACCAATATCTACCCAATTTTTTTACATACGAATTTTATTTATTAAAACTTTTACTTATTTTTTTTGTAAATAAGAACATAAATTGTTTTTAAAGTTAACGC
Organism: Standfussiana lucernea; assembly: GCA_964057025.1. Lineage (NCBI taxonomy): Eukaryota > Metazoa > Arthropoda > Insecta > Lepidoptera > Noctuidae > Standfussiana > Standfussiana lucernea. Next base: position 11,252,807 of record OZ059789.1, read on the forward strand.
CAACCTATTGTATTTCCCTCATAAGAGGTGTCACTAAGAGGAACATCGCGTCAGGTTAAAATATAATATAAAATAAACGTAAGTAAATCCGTATAAAGTGATTTATTTGAATAGAATAAGAAATATTTATTAATCAGTCACAAATCAATAATAATTAACGAAGTTCGGTTTCTTTCTAAAGTTTAGATCAACAAATTCATGTTTGAATAACTAAAAAACGACTTTAATATTAATCATAATTATAGCTATACTTGCAATATATTATTGAATACTTATTTTATGCACTCGTACTTTAGTAATCCGTGTACGTTCAAATTCAAATTCAAATTAAATTTTACTACAACAATTGCACTCGAACGGATCATAGTGGGTTAGTTTGACTATAGCGCGCGAGAGCGCGCCAGCGCTATACACACAGGCACGCGTGCTTCTGTGTGTGTAAAAAATGCATTGAATTACCTAAACTTGACTTCGCGCGATAGACGTAAACGCTCTTAATATATTTGTAAAGATCACCATCATCACTGGCAGCCTTATTCAATCCACTACCACTGCTGAGTACCTGTATGACTCCGCTTTTTTCCATTATTTCCCGGTTTGCGCCAGTCTCAACTAGGTCTTTCTAAAGATTGAAATGATGTACCGATTTGCTAAGGTACAGTCGATTTTGCCGTTGGTTTTTCACTTATGAAATCTCAATGGATTGATATGTCACCACATCAGTACATTTTTGACTCCGTGCAAAGTGAGGGTGCGTCGCTTGTTATTTATATAGTAGATACAAGGTGCTGCAACGTACAAAAACACAAGAACTTTCGTGTTTTGTCACGGGTCATGAAACTGAACAAGTTTTGTTCTATGTGTTCTTGAAATTCGTGAAAAAATAAGTACATTCTATAGGAATGGACGCGATAAAAAATATAACTACTTAATAATCTAATTCTCTGTTTTACACTTAACAGGCTGCTAAACTGACCCGGTTTAAGAGCCACACGGTTACAATTACTCTCCTCGGGAAGGGCGGTACGTATTTGTTTGTCAGCAAAATCGCGCTTGCCCATTAGGGCCGGGGAAATCGTAAGCACGCAATAAGGACTTTTTGGAAGTTCCCTCCATACGGAGTGCCCCGACGCCTAATGTTTATTTCATACGATACCTTTGAATGAAATTCAGAATTTCAGACGTCACTTGTTTTGTTTTTTTGTTCTTATGTAAGGTTATGGAAATGTGTGGAGGTTTTCTTTTGTTTCATGATGAATAACCTACTTGAAATTGTTTGAAATTAGAAAGGTTGTCGTTTTTCAGTGACGTACTAGTTACACAAGTAATTTCTTAGTGTAGTAAAAATATTCTAAAAGGTAATAAATTGTGTGATAGAGAATTTCAGTTAAAAACTCTAACTACCTTTGTCGTTTTTTAACTACGAACTCAGTTCTCGTCTCAATTTAAACGGAATAAAAAGAAAACATACCTTTTGCTTATTTACTTTGTTGCTTTGGGAGTACCTAAGCAACCCAGAAATTACGAAGTAAAGCACCTATAGATACATATAACTCTAATATTTTGCTGCACAGAACTGCTACACTATCAATCTTAGAACGACAATAGACCTTTCATAATGTTGTCATAATAACGTATCGAATACTTTGGAAGTAGAGTACAATATGGTAACAATAAAATAGTTTCTTTATTGTGGCGGCAGGTGAACCTCGGGGGAAATTAAGGATAGATTGCAACGTCAAAAACTTGATCACATATTGTAGTCGATTTCCTTCAAGTATTGCTCGATGTTGGGTCGACGCACGTATTATATTACTTTCACTACGTATAATCATGATTTCTATGAACACAAGTTAAGTTACGCGCACACTGTCGCGTGTCACAGATCCCACAATGGCTAATCCACGTTTAGTTCAACACGAACGTGCGTTAGGTGCGAATACTAAAAACGCCAAACCGAAACACCAACCGAATTGCGATAAACTGTTAAACCCTTTTTCTAAAGGTTTAAATGGAAACGTTTGACAAAATATGTAGATCTCGATTTTTGTTTGCGACACATAAACGGTACACACGATCTAACAAAGTCGACACGTTTCATGCTACATAATAGTCCAGCGCGGTCGTGTGTACCTACCCCTTTTTGTCAGATCTCCGAACGTTTGGGGTATCCGCCTGATTTGCGGGGGAATCAACTTTATTTATGTGCAGACCTTATTTACTGATAATCTTGGTTTTATTACGAGGGTAACTGTGCCTACTCATGAATACTACTAAAAGTTACGGTTTGCAAACAAAGCACTAGTTGAGGCAGAAAAATAGAACGATTCCGTTTATATGGGCAATACGTTTTGTTTTTTTCTAGTTACAGAATGATGTATTTTCTTGATTTCAACTAGATAGGGACACAACTGAGTATATTTTTTTTATAAGATATTATTATTTTAGTATGTAGGTTGCCATTGTTGCTAGTAATTATACCGACATAGTTTTAGTAATCATTTGTATATTTTCCTAGCGGGGATTTTTAGACCCAAATTCCTTCGGCGGCATGTCGTGATATAAATACTGCGAGGCCTAGAAAAATAATGGCTGAGCTAACTATATTCGCAAGTCCCACGCAATGAGCCCATCTCTCGTTTTACCTGATGAAATATGTAGGTTAAATTTACGACTTACGCAACTCGTAATAAAAAAAGTCCATTCCGAAAATGTTTTGTTAAAACTTCTGTATAACGAAGGCTCGTACTTTTTGAGAAGTTCTTTACATCACTTTTGGATCGTGTATATTTATTTTGTAGTATTTCACATGATTTGTGAGCTTTAACGGCATGAAATTTCCCGTTTTTTTTTGTCTTTGAAAGGCTTTTATAAAATATGTTCTTCTCTTTATTAATATTAGGATGATGAACTGCCATTGAATAATGCTTTTAAAGCGAAAAACCATCTTAGTCCGCATATTTTATATGTTTGGCCATGTGTAGCAAAATGTTGATGCTCCTTGGATATTAACTTCAGCTGTTGGCAGAACAAAACTAATACATCATAGTCCTACGTGCACTGTGCAGTAATAAGACGACGAATACATATGTACATGTATCTAATGTTTCCAGGTTTTGGGAAATATCACTTGGAAACGAAATTACTTGAAATATCGTAGTGTCTATACTCTATTGGCGAAATGTGTGTGTACTATTAAGTACACCTCTACCTTACCCTTCGAAACCTCTGAAACCTGTAACTCTTATTACTGGTAGGATTTAATATTTTCAAATCAAGTACATACATACGTTAATAAACTTTAAGTAATAAACTTAGACCAAACAAAAGGATGAAGCTATGTGCCACACAAGGCACACAACTTGTGAGAGTACTACTGTAGTAATCATTCGTAACTAAAAGATTTAGAGACTGAAGATTTTGAGTTTTTTTTTGCAGACAAATTTTGAGGAATGGGGCAGCAGCGCCAACCTTTATGTGAATACCAAATCGTTGCGTGTTGATTAGGGGATACTAAGTTCTTCAACTGTGGATAAAAGTCACAATTTTATGCAAACGAGTTCGTATTCTCTGAGAGAATTAACAATCATTGCTTTTACAGAATTAAAGTCGTTAATCCGATGTTCAAATTGAGCCCTATTGAATGGCTATTTTAAGAAATTGTGACATTTCAAGCCAATTATAACTAAGGCACGTGTATTCATGGTTCAAATGAGTAGGTGTAATTTTTTAAATAGGCACATATTTTTTACGCTTGCAAATTATATGTTGATCAATATAAAATCCGATATTGACTTACAAATGACAAAAAAAAAAACGTTTGAAAATTCATCACGGGCTACCTTACCGCATCCACTTAAGAAATGGTGTTCTATCTTCTGTCTAGGGGTCAGACAATAGTCAGCACACGTTCAACCAGAAACTTGCTACATGAAACAATAGTTCATGCGCTTAGTATGTAGTTAGAGCTCAACCAGTTGCTTTAATCAAAAGGAACTCGTCCGATAGCGTACGAAAACGGTAGAATACGGAACAAGTTTTCACTTTTCAAGAAGTTTCTCTTTATCTACTTCAAGTTACTGTTCGCGAACGTCCAATGCAGTTTACATATTGCAGTCGACATTAATGTAGGTACAATTAACTTGGTCTACGAAGTCATCTGCGAATTATATATTACGTCTGCTGAAATGCTTCTTTGATACCAATGGCCTATGACCTATCAGGCCAAGCCCTGAGTTTTTGCATCAGGATTTTCTCAGTAGCCCGAAGTTTAGTGCTCGAGTGGCTCGCTCCCTAATACGAGTAGCTAAAACTCTGCCTAACCCTTCAGAGATTACATCCGTGATGTTTTGTGAAAATATTTAGTGTCTTCATAGAAAACCATGAACTTCTAATTTTGCTTACATTGTCACTTACGGGATATCTTCCGTGATTATTAATTATTGTGAGCTCCCGATATTCCGACGCCGTTGCAATCACGGGATGTCATCCTCTCATGGAGTTTAGTTATAAACCGTGAAAGCTTAAAACAGTGATCGAATTTTGCGTATTTTATGGCAAATGTATGTAAATCCATGTTTCGACATTACTTACATAACAGTACTTTCACATATTACATCTATAAAACTTTCACTGTTATTATGCCTTGTGACTGGAACTGTAGCTTCATTTTTTAATATTTTTGAGAATGTAAAAGTGCCTGTATGGTCTATTTGAAATAAATGCTTCGTTTAGTTTGGGTTTCCATTGGCAAAATTCGTCAAACACGATCACTTCCGAATAATTGCAACTTGAGCTTGAGGCACAAATTGATGAAGTTAAGAACGTTTTATAAACTCGTGAGTGAAGACACCTATCTGTTAATTTCTTACTTAGTTTTGGCCACTTGATAAGATAGGCAAGTACATACATGGAACCTCCAAGTAGCTCGTAAAATACCTTCAATAAGAAAGACGAGCTATACGAAGCTCGTATGTAGTTTTCGTAGAGCTGTTAGTTACTTAAGTAGTGCTTTTTAAGGGAACGAGGAAAAGCAATTACCTTCACACTAGCTAATTACAATTACGACAGTGTTCGCGTCACGCTAGTTAGTTTGCATGCTGTCTCTTCGTCCACGTACGGTGCAGTGATCCTGGAACGTTGTTTAGTGACTAGCTCATTGGTTCACTCAGTCTTGAATGGGTTTTCATGATTTATTCACTTTATAAGGTCTAGAAAGCTTTGGATGAAGTTTTAGTTTTGCTTTTACGTTTGTTGTGCTTAATGGAGGAGGAAATAAAGGTTGAAATTGATTCAAAAATATCTTGCGAATCCTGATGGGTTTCTATGGTTTATTATTTGTACTTCTTTGGAGATATTTTATAGCAAGATCAACACCTTACGTCTGTACAATAAAGGTCATGATATCATCATGGCTCCCATAACCTATTTCATAGGGTTCCCATAGGGTGTGGATCCTTATATTCGTATGAATAAAAGTAATCGCTTTCATGATCAGTTTTCACATAGTTTTCCTCAAAAGTCAGCCCTGACACAAAATTATGCGCGGGTATGTATAGGTACATTTTATTTCATGTTATCGACTAGAACGCTTTATTTTACTTGACTGTAGATTTGAAGCGAGGATTTAATTTTTGTTATCATTGTTTTTTTTACATGTAAATCTTGCGTCGATACACATAATATTAATTAAACATAACATAACATTATGCTTGTAATCCCCAAAGGGCAGGCAGAGGTATTCCTAATAGTACCTACACCCACATTGCGCCAGTTATGTATTATTTCATGTTTTAGTCCCATGTTATATGGGGCGAGCCAATTGCCATCAACCGGGCATAAATCCAGGCTCAGTGGCTGCTACTGAGAAATTCCTGATAGAAAAACCCAATAACAATTTGCCCAACTCGGAAATCAAACCCAGGACCCCAGGCTCAACAGTCGCATTCCTTCAATTTCCAAGAATAACAGCTTTTCGAATACAACACAAAATTAATAAGTGTCTAACCCAAAAAACATAACAACTACAAAAGAAAATCAATGTACACATAAAAAGAAATATCCCACAACCCTTCGCGGTAAAAAAAACTGTATGTATTTGTTATACCCACAATAAATACTGGTCGTGGAGTATAAAAATAAAATAAATTCATCGGTTTGTTCCCGCAAGGTGTAACGGCAGCATAAAAATGCGGTTGACTTGTAATTGGGTTATGATCGGGCTGTGGTCAGGGGAGGCCTTGGGGACACTTCTTTATTAGCCTGGATATATTTTCGGCCCGTTACAGACGTAGAGCCAACGAGTATTTTGTGAGAATGTGCCTTAACGTCCTCTCTTTTGGCTTACGGATTCAGATGTTTTGTGACAAACAAATGTAGCTTGTCTTACTACGGATTCGAGGGAATTATGGCTTTTTGCTGGGTGAATTGGTCTTGACGGATGTTAGGTGCTTGGTAATCTACGTTCTTTATTTTGTCGGAGGCACAGCGCTACCGTTTTCCAAATTTATCAACAGCTACAAACAAAATTCGTAAAGAGACCACGTTGAAAGACTACATTGTTCGATTCAGAACATTTTCCTTTAATATTTTTTGGTTTAGATCATTCTTCAAAAACTTAAGATTTTCAGAGATTATATAAGCCCGAAAATAACCTTTAAATACACTTGGCTTCGGCTCCTTAGTAGCCAAAGCCGACTAGAAAGCCTATTATTATCCTCACGTTCTAACCCGTCAAATGCATACGGCGTTCCGCAACTATTAATAACGGTTTTAATAATACCCATTACAAAACGTTTACGTTACAATAGTCGAATGTACCAAGCATAAACTCGGACGTGATGTATTTTTTATCGATTTCTCATGTCGCGTTAAAAGGGCTCATTTGGTTTTATTGTATGAAATGGATGGAAGTATAATTTGCATTGAGCCTGTGGTCACGCACGCGGTGGGGCGTTTCCTTTTTTTTATTGTTCGGGTTCTTAGGCTTTCGTCGTGGCTTTAATGCGGTGGGTGGTTCGCCCACCTGGATAGAGTCGCGAATGGCTAAAAGCTGTCAACTATGCATGGCTACTTTGTTTCAGTGAAGGGTAGGTATTATTTTTAATTGCTTCATATTGGAACCACTCTATTTTAGGGCAGTTCGCACAAAAACTTGGTCGGTGGATTTCATTATGAGTTTTTTGAGGGAGTCAAAGTTTAGCGTTTAATGAAGATTTTTCGTTTGCTGTTTGACCAGTCCACTTTGGCGTGACTTAATGTTCATAGCTTCATACAGATATTTTTTCTGCTTTAGTAGGGTAATACTACATACCATTATATCTATTTAATAAAAATGGTAGCTTGGCAACACCTTATTGCTCATTAATAATTGCAAGAAATATAAATAAACAAATCAACACACAAAGGGAATATCGTAAACGTGAATGCTAGCAAACTAATTTCACAATAAAAGGCATTCAATTATTTAAATAGTGCACTAATTAAGTAATTTTAAGGAATTTTAAACTTCAATTAGTTTTATTTGACCTAAGGTTTACCCAACCATTAGACCCAGAAGACCAAATTGCAAGACAATAAATTAATTTATTTGTATTTTTAAAACAACCTTTTATTTAAATATAAATAAGAAAATTAGGTTTAGCTATCAACATTGAACGCGTATACAAAGTTTCGTGTCCGTGCCACTAACAGTTGAGGTGATCCTGGCTGCAGAATCAAGTCATGTCTGTCATAAAAATGCATTGTCACCAGAACCAAAGTGCAAAATTTCAGTTCAATCGGTTGCGAACTGGTCAGAAATTCAGTTGAAAGATTTGATCAATACATACAAAATAACTCACTAACAAGGCAAGTTTAATAAAACCTTATAAAAATTCTCTCCTGTGCATTTCACGTAAAATTTCCGCCAACACACCATACCTCATTATTTGAGGATTATGGTAAACGAAAGATTACAATATAATCAAAGATCAGTGAATCCATATCATGCCGTATATCTAATAAAAGCAATAGTAGATACTAAAGCAGCATTAGCTACTTATTATCGAGGGAGGACCCACTAACATGGACATCACGATTCTGAAGGAAAAACTCGGGATAAGTATTGAAGAAAGAAGGACGAAGAAGCCTCATTAGACGTGGACGAGAAAAAAATATTCGTGAGTGGAAATGTCGGTATTACGCTCTCAAAGATTGCACCTTATTTATTATCTACTTTGTGACAAATGTTGGGTTAAAATTAGAAAAAAAGGTGCACTTCTTGAGTGTTGTTTTCCGCAAAATGTAGTAGCATCCTGATGCTACCAGTAATCATCTTAGGAACTTCAACCTCAAGACATGTCTTGAGGTTGCTCTAAGATAATAACTGATGACTGACGTAAGTGATATAACTGGCTTTCCCCTGGTCAGAACCTTAAGATGTGTCACAAACATTCTTTGCAGGGTTGGTACCTTGTATTGTTTTCTTCTTCTTATTTTTAGGCCATTTATGAAATCGGCTGGCCGCTGATAAGCGATTTATATGCTAAAAACCAGAAACCAACGATTTTTTTTTACTTTTATAACTATTTTATGAGTTGAACTCAAATGAAAACTAGGCCATGTTCTAACTTAGGCACAAACTTATAAGTCCAAAAATATTAAAAATGTCTAAATGAAAGTGATCCGGAGTGGGCAGTAGGTCAAAGAGTAAACTGTGTATAACGTTCAAAAGTGTATTGAAACAGCAGCAAACATTTAACAGAGAAATACGTAATTCTATTTTAGTATTATGGTATCAGTTTAAAAAACACGTCTTATTTTGAAAATAAATTAGTCACGGACTAACTATGCAGCAATTTCCAGCTTGCTGTAGTCAGCGGTCAGTCACTAAAAATGTTTTTTGATCAAATTAAAATATACTGTTGTAATTTCTAAAAATCACTGTTGTATTATCATTTGTCGAAAGGCGATGACAGTGGTACGATCGCGGTCAGAAGTCGCAACATGAGAAGCTACTGGACTTATGGCCTTTGACTATACATAAAAGTTTGAAATATTTTGAAGTCTATGTATACCTAAGCATTTTATTTTAAATGCAATGTTTAGTTAGAGCAAGGAATTTATTATTAATATAACAAGTATAACAATAATTTAATAAATGAATCATTACCACCATCTTCCGGCCCTTGTCTCATTTTACTTGGGGTCGGCGCAACACGTTTTTTTCATCCATTTTCCCCGTACGTACTCCTTATCCTTTCATATCATTCTTCACACAATTTTATCCATAATTTTATAAATTAATATAAAAAAAATACTGTGTTCGTGTGCTTGTATGAGTTATCTTTGCCTGTACTCAACTTTACTTGTTTAAAGTTGTTGTTTCCTCAAATTAGTAAGTTCATGTACATTTATCTCAATTTCCAAGTGCCCGATACCTTTAGCTACGTACCTTTATACGTTCGGCTTCAATTATCAGTGGAACTAATGTGTGGCCTTTTTTGGCAGCAGGCCCAAAATTCATGACAGGCACCGCAGTCATGCCGCGTGAAAAATTTTCTTTAAAAATCTCAGAGTTCTACAACATGGTACGTTTCTCACATGAAAATATGTGGCACCTTTTAGTTATTTTATTAGGCTATTGAAAGTCAAGTTTTATAGAGAAAGAGTGTTAAATACGATATATGGTAACCTTTTCATTTGCTTGTAAGTAGTCCAGATCTTAAGTGGGAATGTGGGTGGTATTGGACTATATTATAACTGTTGTTGTGAAAACAGAGTTTTGAACAGACAATAGTTAAGTGGTCTATAGATAAATAAAGCATTCGTTCCTTGGACGTTTTATGTCCATCTCAATAAAAAAAACTTTTGTGCAAAAAAAAACCGACTTCCAAAAAAAAACACTAAAAAAAGTGGAAAATAACTTTACTTTCGGAAGTCGGTGACTATTGTTTGTTTCATTGACTTTTTTGCCACCGACTTCCATTTTTTTCCACTTTTTTTAGTGTTTTTTTTGGAAGTCGGTTTTTTTTTGCAAAAAAGTTTTTATTTTACCCTTTTTAGTTATCGCATCACACACAAATCCTTGTCAAGTATCAATTTCGCAATTTCTTTTACTTGGATGACATATTTTTTCCAGCTATTTTGATTTCAAAACTAAACTGCTGAACCGATTTTGATGAAATTTCTATGGGACCAATCGGGAAGTAGATCCATTCAGATAAAAGAAGAATTTTTCAAATCGGTTCATAAATGACGGAGATATGAGGTAACAAACACAAAAAAAAAAAAACATACAACCGAATTGAGAACCTCCTCCTTTTTTTGAAGTCGGTTAAAAAACCTTGCATTGCTGAAGTTTCAAATATCCATAAAGATATTACAAAACAAAACGACCATGACTCATCATTAATGGAATCTACTTTCTTAGCCCGTAACTAAATTATGAACAAAAAATGTATTTAGACGTTATTAGCCGCAAAGCAAAGCCGTACTAAGCTGATTACTGCTCACTGACCTTTTAAATACAAGCTTGACGCCGAAATCTGACCTGAACGAAAATTAATAAGGCAGATAATTACTACCTGACATGACAAAATCACTGGTCAAAAGGAAAGAACAGTCAAATTAGGTTAAATACTCGGAAGATTTCTGATAATTGGCCTCAAACGAGGCTTTCAATGGCTGAATGTAAATTGTCAGTTATTGAATGAAAATTAAATTTCCCATGAATAGTTTATTAGTCGGTATTTACTTGACTCCTAGGTTGTGTTTTGTAACTCAGTTGTGGAATAAAAGAATATCGCGTTTTGTACATTATAATTGGTAATAACTTGGTCTTGATTTTTGATCTGGTGTGCATTTATGGTTTATACATACATAACATCACGTCTGTCATCCCCGAAGGGTAAGGCAGAGGTGTACCTAATAACGTACACCCACATTTCGCCAGTTATGTTTAAGTCCCATGTAATAGTGGGCGAGCCTATGGCCATTAACTGGACAAAAATCCAGACTCCATGGCTGCTACTGAGAAATTCCTGATGGAAAAACCCAAAACACTTTGCCCGACCTGGGAATCGAATCCAGCACCTCATGCTCCACTAGACCAATGAGGTAGTCAAAGAGTCAAAATGGTACCAAGCGCCTAATGATCTCACGCTGTGCACGCATAAAAACTCGATCAACCAGCAAGATAAATATACAAAACCAAACTCCCACACACATATAATTCAATTTTACCGTTCACATTTGAACAGCAATCGGAGCGCAAAACAAACGCAGTAAAAGTCATTATGATCATATCGCATCGCAGATTTTTGTGCCGGCAACACATTTAGCAAGGCTTGCTTTATTATATAACGATACAAAACCCCGATTGTTTCGCTCACAGGAATTATACGAATGTTTTAAATATCTCTCGAGGTGCTCGTGTACGTTATGTTCGCGCTGAAACGCGTCAAGGTACCAGGGGAGCATTATTTCAAAGAGTTTGTGAACAGGGTTGTAAACCACTAACGACTGCTCGACCGCGATAATGAATTCACTCTACACTCCAAACGCCACCGCACATTTGAATCTAACGAGGAGCTCAAAATATTTACGAAATATGTAGGTTGTAGGCATATTTCACTAGAAAACTACGACCCAAATGGTGCCCAACAAATTAGTTTGTAAACAACACTACACGCACTTATATACGGTTGTAATTATGAACCTATTACTTGTTAACATAACGGGCCTCGATTCGGACTTTGTATTATTTAAGATCTTGTAAGTCCTTCAGATTTATGGAATAAAATAGAAGAATAAACACGATATTAAAACTCATTTACTCGTATATCAGAATTGGATACTAAAATGATAGGTAGATCTTCAAAAAATCTCAGGAAACGTATTAATCATGTGAAATATCAATCTCAGAATTACATAACACGCATTCTATGCTATATTAAAACTCACGCACAAAATCACTTCTAAAAGACACGCATAAGAAAAACGTACACCTATCTATCTTTCATAGTATCGTTTATTTGTCCCGTGAACCGGAATCTATCACTGCACCTCCTGCTGAGCTCATATATCATATGTAATAGATATTACTATGACACGAACCGTTTTCCTTTGCAAGAAATACCTGCCTACGTCTTTTTTACGGATATAGGAAAAGTAATGAATTTACTGTTAATGTTGGACACAGACCAAGGAAACAGCTAAAATGATAATCAACCTTCTTTTTCAAAACCTCTCTACAGCTAGGCTAAGCCATTTTTGAGGCCTTAATTTTGAATTTTGCTTCTACTGTTAGGTATCAAATCTCGGCAGACTTAAAAAAAAAACCGGCAAATCAGTAACCTTGAAACATAACCCTGCCTTTGCGGTCGCGGAGTCGGTTACCTAATTAGGGGAACTGATCAATAAAATAAAATACTTGTAGCTTAATAACAATTACTTTAGTAACTAGGTACACAAAACGAAGTAAAATAAGTACGACCTAAATACCATTTTAATATTTTACTTCAAAGTTCTATAACGTTTCACGTTCGACCGTTTAGTGCCGTTGTTTTTACTTGTATGAAGTAAAAAGAACATCTCTAAACGGTCCTAATACGGTCGGTCACGTTCTGACTTACGTGCGAACGCAAGTATAAAGGTACCTACAGATAGCTTCCAGGAAAACAACTGCAACCTTAATAATACAATTTTCAGAAGCTGCAAATCAACTTCAATCTTAATTTGTAACGGAGAAACTTGCTGTTGGGTGAGAAAATTCCCTATAAGTTGCAATTCGAACATTTTTTTAACAAAATATTTGTAAAATAAAACCAGATTTTTATAAGCAGGTAGCCTTTGGCCCAAAGGGGTGATTCGGTTGGACCCACCCCTTGGGTCAAGTTGCGCCTCGTTGATTTTTTAACGGGAAAAAACCATTATCATTTCATCTTATCATTGCTAATTCAAAAAAAAAATGTTACAAAAGATGTGTAGGTTTTTGTGAAGGGGTCGGGTTTATTTGCTTTTATTAAAAGAAATTTCATTAGGAGTACGTATAATGAATGTCCTGTTACGTCTTTGTTTTGCTCGAGTTCAACGCGATTGTTCAAAGGTTCATATTTGAAGCTGGACCACATAGCTGGCAATCAACGGCTTCGCCTTCATTAAGCTTTTATTGTTCGGAATTTATAGTAAATGAATTCATAGAACACAGTTTTAAAAGAAGGGTGCATATTTTATAAGTCCTTTTTGTTTAAATTTCATAAATTTAAAGTCGTTTTCCGTTTTAAATGAAAACTTCAATAATGTTTGATATTTTCCTTCGCATACGCTCTACGTACCTGAAAATTTCGCGGTACACGTGATGAAAAACACAGAAACAAAAAACACACAAATAAAAAAGTCCGTAATTTTTACGATGTTTTTGCAAAAAAAAAATGCGTTCTACGCGTCGGGAAAAAGAGCCGCCGTTATGCAATTAAACCTCGCAGATAAACTTGTTACATTTTAAGGGGTATTAAAATTCCTGACGACTTGTGAACGACGTGACGCGGTATTTTCCGGGAACTTTTAAAAAAATACCCGGAAAATTTCAACGTTAACGTGATAATGTGCGACGGTCAATTAATTAGTCTAAAACCGTATATTTTTTACGTATATGTCGTGATTTTTAAGCTAATTACAACGGTGTCGCGCGACGTACATTAATAGGATGTGTATTAACATAGTAGGTGAACTCTAGCGGTAACACTAGCACGTAAAATAATTTGCATGAAGCTTTTTCTAGCTTTATAGCGTAGCTCACGGCATCTGTAATGACTAAGGTGACGTTATGCGACGCCTTCGCCACTGTAATTAGAGACTCACGAATAAAAACGGCATAAAAGCTTTTAAAATTCAGTCAAGTAAGTACTCGTTCACCCTTCACTCTTTGTGGGGGAGAAAAACTACTGGTACTCAGTGGAAGGAAATGGTGTTCGACTTACTCCTTGTTTTGAAATGACGCATCATTAGTGCAGTGGCCGGATTACAAGTTCACTAAAAGAGATACTTATATGTGTTTTTCTGTTTGGATAAATCCTAGTGCTAGCTCGGCTAAGAGTATGGTCTGACGTGGCTTTAGACATGGACACCTCTACAGTAATACAAACTAAAGTATCTCTCAATATCCGTCAATTTGACTGAATCTTAAGGAAGACTGACAAATTTGATAAGAAAGACCGCCTCTCTGCACCAAAAATAAGAAAAAATCATTCTATATGCAAAAGGAACATTGCAAATCTCGAAAAATTCATGCAACATAATCCCACGTTCGAAAATGCTATCATATGAAACTTTAGTAGCCCACAGGTTAAGACTCAACCGAGGGTGACTGGGTTACCAAATGGTGCTTGCATATGGCCTAGAACTAGAACCTTGTGACCTATTTGTACTATCCGGCAGTTCAGACCGAAACGGTACCGCCGTTTGCTTGGAATGTACGATTCGTTCACTGAGCTGAAGTAAAGGAGCGAAATTCGTATTTATAGAGGTCATTGACGTCACTATTTTTAGAGTACGATGATCTGAACTTACTTCGGTTATAAATGTTAAACTTGGTGAGGAAGAATGAATATATGTTTGTTTGTTTGGATGTTTGTTACTCTTTCACGCAAAAACTACTGAATGGGTTTTGATGAAACGGTACAGTAAGCATCACAAATAGCACATAGACTGTGAGTTGGGAAGAGATGGGACTAAACCGTAATTTATGGCGATACTAGCAACCCGCCCCTGCTTCGCACGTCGCCACCTATCGGGTCTAAAACTCCTATCTTTCAAACTGGAACTATCCTTACACATTCAAAAAATTTCACTGAAATCGGTTGGGTGGTTTCGGAGATTAGCGTGTCCGAACATTACTGTAGATGATTAACATAATTATATTACGTAAAATTACATAAATTAAATTGGCTAAATTTGAATTTACGCGGCTGAAAGCGGAAACTAGTCACAAACAAGGCTAATTGTGTATGTTATGTGGATACCTCCAGACCAAAGTATACATACTAGATAGAACTTTTTTTAATCTGACACAAACACACGTTCTGATCTACAAGGATTTCATCAACGGTACTGCTTTTTATTCCTTTAAAAAGGTCAACAAAGCATAAGGCACATATCATCTTTGGAAAATGTAAACGTCTAGATCTGAGAAAAGTAAGTGCCTAAGTATTTTCCACTAGGCCGCGCAACAGAGTACGATCTTGAAAGAGCCCTAAAATATCCTTCTGATATATCTGATTCTTTATCTAATTATTCTATTATATCTAATTCTCTTTTACTCTTCAGAAATTGTTCTTCTGCTTTAATAACTTTAGGAAAGTAATGTTTTCTTTATTATGTATTTCACTATTGCCATATAAAATACCAACAAAACCAAGTATATTACGTATTATAGTTCCTTGATGCCTAACAATATTATACCTGGAAATCAATAACAATAAGAATACTTTATTTGCTTACAATATCAATTGCCATCAAAACAAAACAACGTAAAGAAGAATTTACATATGTAGTAGTAACTTGCTATCCAACCTTTCTTTGCGCGGGCGAAGTGTATTGCTGGACGACATTATGTCATAACATCAAGATTTCTGTGCTAAATCCAAGTTTAATATAAATGAAGCACACACAGCCAGTCGGTCCATGTGAAATATTGGTATTTAGCTAAATAATCTGGCTAAAAGTAGCTATTTTTAGCCAGACTGGAAGACGACCCCAACGTCTCGATAGCGGGAAAAAACTAGGCAGATGATGATTCACATAAACCTTCCGAAATAAAGCTACAAAATTATGAAGTTGATAGATGCATGAAAATCCGTTGTGTAGTATAAAAGAACAACATGTCACCAAGACACACAATAATAAAAACGAATCGTGTAATACTATTTGTATACCTATACAAGGTGTTGCTTTATATCCTCGTCAAATTCAAGGAGGTAACTACGCCAATGATTCCCGAATCGAATCAATAATAAAAGGGATAGGTAAATTTAATTTTTTTCTTAATATCGGAAATCGATAAGTTTATACCACCAGTATTAAAACGCGGCCCGTCTAATACTAGCCCTATAGCCGCGCTTTCACACACACAAACAAACGCAGATGTTTATTCGATAAACGGGTGATTCTCCTCTTTTGAAAAGGGCTACATTCTGAAATAGTGTCAAATTAAAACACCTAAAAAAGCAGCGTTTATTATTATTGACCAGGTACCGTAATTTATATTGATTATTTACGTCTTCTATGACGACCTCCTGAATTTTGACGAGGTTGCAAAAATACAACTTGTAGAAGTGTAAATAACGAGTAAAATTGTTTCTGCAGTTGACAACCCGTTAACAGGACAAGCAAGGATCAGCAAATATCCGGCCCGACTGGCGTTTATGACGAAACTCGTTTTCCGGGTTATTTCAAACAAGATTTCTACCTTTTCGACAAAAGATTTGCCTTCTCTCGTCATAAAGTCCTCTAGTTGTATACTTAAAAGGCTTTTCAAATGTTTTTTGTGGCTTTTCAACAACCTAATTTGCCTTTTCAGGAATTTTATCAGAAGAAAAAGACGTAGGTACGTATAACAAAGTTAAAAACACGAAAAGCTGTTTTATGAAATAAATATTATATGAACACATTCTTATATAACTGCGGGTTTGAGCTATAAATAGAATAAAACTATCACTTTCTCTGGGTGTCTATAAAACTTATCAAAACAATTTGCCAATTCAGCCGACAGCAACGGTTTCAAATATTGGTTTCGCAGTAATCATTTTCAGTTCTATTTACGAAGCTTATGAACTATGAATAGACACAGATAAATAATATAATACCACGCAATATACGTCTAAAACCATTGATTACTCAATAATCTATATATATTAATAATATATTTATGTAATAAAATTGTAACACGCCGATGTCAGTATATTGAAGATATTGAAAAGAAAATTAAATGGGGGGTCTTTATTAGAGCAACAGAAACCAAAACAATTTGTTTTTAGAATTTTTGTCTTTCTGTCTGTATGTTTGTACGCGCATCACGCAAAAACTACTGCATGGATTTGAACGCAGTTTTCACCGCTCTACTGCTAAATACCTAACTTAATTTAAGTTTACGTTTTGCCACAGGAAATTATGTTTTTTTTTTGATTCTATAGACCACGCTTACGAAGTCGCGGGCAAAAGCTAGTAGGTACCTAATATTATGGAAACTTTTGACTGTCCAGAGGGCCTGGATTCGATTTCCGGGTCGGATAAAATGTTATTGGGTTTTTCTATCAGGAATTTCTCAGTGGCAGCTACGGAATCTGAATCTGTGGCCCGGTCGATGGCAATAGGCTCGCCCCCTATTACATGGGACTTTAATATATTTGGCGAAATGTAGGTTTACTATTAGGTACACCTCTGTCTAACCTCCAGGGATTATAGGCGCGAGTTTCATTCAAAATTGGAAGCAAGCTCAGCATTAAGCCCCGCAGGCCATAAGGGTCAATACATCACAATGGTAATTTGACATTCAAACACCATTGTTTCCCCAGTAAGCCGTGAAGAGACACGCGCCCTCAGGCTACTGGCTTCACCGCCACACGTACCCTCACGCGCCACACAAAGGTCAACGCCCCCCTCTACCACTTCCGAATAACATATTCTTAAAACATACACACATCAGTACTGCTCGACGTTTCTTTGACAATGATATAACGTTTCCCAGCGCTCGCAATATAGGCTGTTATACTAAATTACTTCATAAGTCTGAGTTGACTTCGAAAAACGAGAGTTCACGGAGGTGAGGATCATAAATATCGGTCTATTGTTTTACCCACAAAGCGAACACTTCTTTTTATTATTTGACCCTTTTGTGGGTTAGTAATAAAATACGGTCGAAAGTGGTAAATAATAATCTGGTTTGCGTCGCTCCGTTGAGCCCGAACCCGCGGGACCAATAAATTGCTGTAAGAGAACAATATGTACTCATTTTGATATTTCGTATTGATTAAAATAAAAGCATTTGAGGATGTTGAGGTCGGTTTCAATTCTCGGGAGGCAAAGGTAATTAGAACAAATGTGTACCATAATGAAGCGAACCAAATTCAGAACAAACCACACATATAACACTCAGGACTAATACGTATGTAAAAATGGGCCCGTGAGACAGTAGAATATAAAATAATGTCCTCCAGATATTACATAGGGGCTAATACTTTTAAATGGCCCGATATATATTTTACTCCCGTCTGCCAATAAAATGAGAAAGGATACGTGGGTTACTTTCAATTATTCCTGGATTTATCACTTATAAACGTTACGCATTTGGCCTTTTCAGCGCCTAATTTGGTCACGTTTAGGTACTCCTATTTCAATGACAGACAAGAGCCGTGTAATTCAATGCGAACAGTTGGAGCATTCAGTATCGCAAATTAAACAATACCCTCTAATATTATAACAACAGTAACAGTGAATGGGCTCCTAAGAAGTCTTACTCTCAAAAACTTAATACTCTTATTTAATTGACGAACAATTGGGTATTTAAACGTAGCAAATTGTCAGATTTCAGGATTATATTTTGAACAAAACAGAATAATGGTTCGAGAGGACTAACGACAACGTGACCCCAATTATTTTTATAACAATGGCTGTTTTGTACACTGGATTCCACGGCCTTCCAGAAATTTGCATGACATTGCCTAACACCAAACGCGATTTGTTTTTGTGAATGCTCAAGTGAATTCTAGCGTTTGGTTTTATTAATTTTATGTATGAATATTTTCTGCTCACTGAACCCATTGCCTGCGCGCAGGAATCACCCGTGAAAGTAGTTGAAAGAGGAAATAAAATCAATTGTTCTGATATTCTGACTTCCCTTATTTAGTGCCGCGGAAAAAAATAGTTTTTTCATCCCACCATCTCGGAAAGAGT
Source organism: Standfussiana lucernea (assembly GCA_964057025.1). Lineage (NCBI taxonomy): Eukaryota > Metazoa > Arthropoda > Insecta > Lepidoptera > Noctuidae > Standfussiana > Standfussiana lucernea. Next base: position 11,271,737 of record OZ059789.1, read on the forward strand.
ATTTTTAATCTTCAATATCTGAGTGGAAAAGCCGTTTTTATTCTCTAGAGGATAAAGTAAATTGAATTTAGAACATCGTGTGCACTAAGTTTGTGAATTAAAAAAAACATTAAACCTATTTACTGCTACCTCTATGGTGCCGAATATATCATACAACTTTTTTTTAATTTGTTAAAAACTCAGACTCGGAACCTTCTTGGTGTTCTTTTTTCAATTTGCTTTGTACGCGGTTCTTTACGCGGCATTTTTTCACGTCATTGTTAAACCTTATATTAAAAACAAGAAACTTGAAAACAAATGAAAAAACTAAAATGAGTGATTCTAGCGACGAGTTAGTTTGCTTGACGCCAACAGAATTGACTGAAACTGTTAATAATGCGCAAATGAGCTTTCTCCCTCAACAATCACGCGAGAAGTATTTAAAACAGTACGATATGTTCAACACGTGGCGACTAGCAAAAGGAGCCAAAACTTTCTCAGAAAACGTTTTGCTGGCATATTTTATAGAATTATCCGAGAACAAGAAAGCAAGCACTCTATGGAGTACGTATTCGATGCTAAAAGCAACAATAAAGATGAAAAAAGACAAACATATCGATACCTATCCTAAATTAGTGGCATTTTTAAAAAGAGCCTCATCTGGTCATCAACCAAAAAAATCGAAGGTTTTCACAGTATCTGATATTGAAAAGTTTCTTAACGAAGCACCCGATTCCGTATATTTGGCGGCAAAAGTAAGTCAGTTGCACATTCAGTATCTACTTAAGTATATTAATCTCAATTAAATAGTATACTTAGTAGATGTTGATAGGCATAATTATGCGTTCATATCAATTTTATTCATTTATCTACTACAATACTCTTTACGTTACAGGTTGTTCTTATTATTGGAATAAACGGAGCATGTCGAACTAATGAACTAACACAACTTAATGTCAAAAACATTGAGAAACATTCAGATGACTTACTATTAATTAATTTACCTAATACAAAGACAAAAAGAGACCGCAACTTCGTCATTCGCAAGGAATACGTAACGATTGTTGAGAAATATCAAGCCTTACGCCCGCCTAACACTCCAATCAATCGATTTTTTCTACAGTATCGCAATGGAAAGTGTGTTAGACAGCCTATGGGTACTAATAAAATTGGCAGTATCCCACGAGAAATAGCAACATTTCTTGAACTTCCAGAACCCCTGTTGTACACGGGTCATTGTTTCCGACGAACTTCAGCCACACTTTTGGCTGATTCCGGAGCTGATCTCCTGTCCCTTAAGCGCCACGGAGGCTGGAAGTCCAATGCAGTTGTAGAGGGATACATAGAGGAAAAATAAGTCTAAAATATGTGAAGGCATCGTAGGAGCCATTACACTGAAAGAGCCTCAATCGGATCCTTGGACTGGCCCTTCTACATCAAAAATAAGCCGTTATGAAACACCTAACCATCTCCCTCTCTCTCCAACATTCACGCCAAGGGAATCCGATGAATCGGTACAACTATTAAGTATGACAGATAGTTTACCGAAAAACAGTACACAAGTGACTAACACCAATATTACAGTACCAAACAAAAATATTACACTCAATTTAAATAACTGTAGCAACGTTACTTTAAAATTTTCTTAATTATACCTTAGTATTATTTTGTTATAATTTAAAGATTATTCTGTAATACTTACCTGTCATAATGTAGTAATTAATACCTAAACTGAAATAAAAGTGTACCTATCTTGTGATTATAAACGTTTTTTTTTTTGCATTTAGTCATTTCCTCGCTGAGGTGGAATGAAAAGTTACGTGTTGCACTCGAGTGCAAAGATTTTTCACCTCGTGCTCTTTTGATTCCCTCGCTAACGCTCAGGATTCTAATTTTGAATCACTCGCTGCGCTCGTGATTCAATTTTAGAATCCTTCGCTTGCTCGGTCATCAAAATTGAACACGCGGTTAAAAAGCAACTTTGCACTCTTGTATAACAAATAACTATTGTAAAATACTGACGACGCAGCGAGACGTTATTTGTTCGAAAAGAAATAAAAAAGGCCTGTTTTAGTTAGAGAGATTTATACATCGTTTGTAACTTTATCTATGGCCCAAGTAAGTTATGGAGCCTAAGGTCAAACTAATGTCGATTTTTTCCCCATTTAAATAGCGAATAATGTTCAGTAACCGTGAAGCGGCGTAGAGCGGTCGTATCTGTGCTCACTACATAAATCAAATATAAATAAAGGACCTCATAAGCTGTCAACGTAATGCCATTCAAGCCAGGCCTGGGTGCGTAATATCGTCGAATAAATCATGTTCAGCTAAAATATGCCTCAATACCCACTGTTGAATATGAAATCACTTTCAACCATTTAGTTTGGAAATACCTAATTCAGAAAAATGAAAGGGTAATGTGGAATATTTTCAGGCTTATGTGCCGTTTTGAGTATCTCTACGTGTCACATTTTTTAATACAGCGGTTCTCACTTTAAATGTTTGTAATATCACCTACGTGAAACGATCAGAAACTTCAATACCTCTTACGTTCTATACGATAATAGAGTTCAAAAATATCATGAACTTAAATGTGCAAGAAACCATTAGGTAAAAGTGCTTTGCAGTTAGATTTACTTTTAGACCCGATGTATATGCCCAAGTAAACACAACAATATTATCTAATTCACTTGAGATAGCTTCGCAGAAAAAGAACAGGGTTTACATCTTGACTGTGATAACAGGGTGAACTATTCTATTGCCATCATCTGCCTAGCCTTTTCCCAACTATGTTGGGGTCGGCTTCCAGTCTAACCGGATGCAGCCGAATACCAGTATTTTACATGGAGCGACTGCCTATCTGACCTCCACAACCCAGTTCGTACTGGGTAATACGATACCCCTGGCAAGACTGATTGTCAGACTTTCGGGCCACTGACTACCTGTAACGAATGTCAAAGATTTACAAAAGACAGCCGGGACCAACGGCTTAGCGTGCTTTCCGAGGCACGGAGGAAACTCGGTATGTAATGGGTGGTCACCCATCCACGGACCAACCCAGGCAAGCGCGGCTTAACCTGACGATTGACCCGAGCAGCTGTTATTATTTAGGCACGAGCTCCTTAACTATTACAACGGACAAAAAAAAAATACAAAAGATAAGAAAAAAAAACAAAAATAGACTAACTTGACTCAATCAACAATCAACAGCTGAACAAAGCCTTCCGAAAAATCACAGCCTTCAACCTTCTCTTCCCCTTCCGTATGCAGTCTGGGCCAGCCACCTTTTTGAGATCGTTGGTCCATATTTAGTTTTCGAGAATTAACTAGAACACGACGAAATAACACCAAAACAAACGTCAACACACGAATTCTACATTACAAATCCAAAAATGTACAATTTTAAATTTATACCCTCGCAGTTAACGTACAAGGAAAACATAGCACGTCGAAGGATAAATAAAAATGATAAATTCTCAACGCGTGTTATGACCCCTAGCTGCCGTATATAGGGTGCTGTCGTATATAGGGTACTGCCGTATACAGGGCTCTGTCTGACACTATGGGAATATGGATAGAGTGCTGGAACGACAGCTTGTATTTTGGCCCGGGGTATAAATCTGCGGGCCTACTGTCTAGCACGAACGTAAACGTAACGGAAATTCGAACGGTTTATATATTGAGAATGCTTGTTTTGCATAAAATATTTACGAGGTTTTTATCCATAATATGGGTAAAAAATCTCAGTAAATAAGGCTGAGTAATGAGTATCACCCATAGATATTATCTATGAGTGATGTTCGTTAGTCAGTGTTGTTTTTCAGTTAAAAGTAAAATGTTATAGGGTATTTTAGATGCAAGAATCATTCGAATTAAAGTTACGTTGACGTAGCGCATAAGTGAGCTTAAATTTTAACTTTTTTATTTCTAGTTATTGATGTTGTAACTATCTCATATTAAAAAAAAATATTTTTGCAAAAAAAAACCAACTTCCAAAAACAAAACACAAAAAAAGTGGAAAATAACTTTACTTTTGGAAGTCAGTGACTATTGTTTGTTTCATTGACTTCTTTGCCACCGACTTCCGAAAGTAAAGTTATTTTCCACTTTTTTTGTGTTTTTTTTGGAAGTGGGTTTTTTTTTTGCAAAAAAGTTTTTATTTTACCCTTTTTAGTTATCGCATCACACACAAATCCTTGTCAAGTATCAATTTCGCAATTTCTTTTACTTGGATGACATATTTTTCCAGTTATTTTGATTTCAAAACCAAACTGCTGAACCGATTTCGATGAAATTTCTATGGGACCAATCGGGAAGTAGATCCATTTAGATAAAAGAAGAATTTTTCAAATCGGTTCATAAATGACGAAGATATGAGGTAACAAACACAAAAAAAAAACATACAACCGAATTGAGAACCTCCTCCTTTTTTTGAAGTCGGTTAAAAAACAGTACTCTCTTGTTCACCATTTTGTGTGGTAACAAGCTACGTTAAAAATGTCACATTTCCGAGAAAAATATTATTTCCATCAACGATATTCTCAGAATATTAAAATGATGTTGCATAAAATAAAAAAAGAATGCTTCTGGTCGTTCCAATTTTAAAATATAAAGTGAAAACGAAAACTAGTTGGAGTGTGAATATAACAGTTTATGTATTTCTGTAAAAAAAATATAACGGCACTAGGCACTAATATAATTGGAAAATCCTACATAGTTACAATTCTTTAAATTACTTTACACTATACGGGGTGGCGCCGACAATACGACAATAAATTAAACTGCGTATACCCCCTGACGTTCCCAGTCTGCGTACAAAAATTCATTCGAATATATCCATCAGTTTAGTCATAGGACATTATTTTTCATATTCGGGAATTTTCTACATGGTGTAGATTAATAGGCTAGCACTGACAGGTTAACGACCCCCGCATTGGTATAGACACTAAACACATGTTGACAACTTGCTATATCAAAAACCTTTGCTAAATTTGTTCCTTAAATGTTATTTCCAGACGCGAATTAGTGCAAATTATACCTAAGGTTAGTAAACCTATATTTATAAATGGTGTTTGCATTTCGTTAACAGTTTTATGCTATTTAGTTTGTTTGAAAAATTTTTTTGTTCATTTCTATGCTATGATTTTTTTGATAGTTTAAAAATATTGCTATGAACTAGTATTACCAGTGTTTTCATTTATTGTCGTATTGTCGGCGCCACCCTGTATTTGTATGACCTTATAAATTTCTATTTTTATATCGTGTATTTTTTATTCTTAGTTGAACGGTGTCATTAGTTTAAAATATTTATAGATTTGTTGACAATAACGTCATCTGTTGTACTTCCAACTCCATTATGAATGACTGATGTTTCTCTGAATAATTTACGTGGTCTGCTGTTTATTTTACGGAAAATTGATTTATGCTTGTTCCTGTATTATGGATGTTTGGTTGTAAAATTGTTATGTGCATTGATTGCATCATGTATGTCGTTTTAATCTTTCACTGTTTTCATTTCTATTTGTAATTATTCTTTTATCCATATACTACTTAATTTTGGTTTGGCGAAATATTTCACTGTTCATGTTTATCAGCCATAATCATCTTTCAAATACACTTACGAAGAAATAAAATAATGGAACTAAAAGTATTTTTGTCATAAATTCTGGGGAAATTATGATTTAATGTGCTTTCTTTCCCGCGCTTTGCCTTCTCAGGTTGAAGGTGAAGCACCTTTGCTTCTCCTAGGAAGCCGTAAAACAGCCTAATATTAAAAATAGAGAATTCTAATATTTTGAATTTAAAACACGAATACATAATGATTTGTTGATAAAAGCAAAAAAAAACAAATAATAATGTTTATTTATGATATTTTATTTAGGTATAAGGTAAGTTGTACCACTTAAAAAATGTATTGAACAGACAGACGTTGAGAATAGTTTATTTCGCACTTGCCGACTCGCTAATGAGTTATGGACTCCTTGTGTACGGGCGAACCTTTATTACATATTTAAGAGATATTAAAGACATACAAATAAGACTGATAAAGTTTCTAGTTAGTAAAAATGTTAAAGATAAGTGCAACAAAGAGTTATGATAAGTTATTTCCTATTTGTAAAATTATACCCATAGATAAAAAAGATTATTTGGTAGGCCTGGAATATTATTATAACGAAGAATATAAAGTTAATGTGAAAAACAAATACAATACACGTAGGGTTAGAGAGAACAAACTGGTTCAACCACAGATAACAAATTATTATGGTAAGAGAACATCTAAGTATTTGGTACCGAAAGTGTTTAACAAAATAGATTTATTAAGAGAAAAAGTAAAAATTAGTACAGGATCACTTAAGACAAAATTAAAAAATGTTATACTGGATTGCAAACAGAATTAAATACATTGTATTAGATTAAACGAGAACAATTTAATAATGATTAGTAAAAGATAATAGAATGTACTTTATTGTGCACCAAAATTGTTACACAACTGTTTTATAATATTGCTAACTCTATGGTTACATTGGTGATTTCGTCGCTAATAGCGATGTCTTCCAGACAACCTTTGGATGGACTGTACGAACTTAAAATGAAAATGTGAAAGTAGTCAGTGTATAAGAGCGCCTCTCGCCATCAAACGTAAAAGTTTGGCGAGTTTAGAATTAAGTGATACCTCTGTATGAATTTAATTAAATAAATAAATAATAAACACAATTTAAGTATTTATAAGTATTAGGCCTTTTTAGGCTACTACTGCTTTCAAAATTCAACCACGTTGGACTTAGTTTATATTTTTACCTAAGTATCTGTGGAAATAAAACACTAGTAGAAATAAAAGAAAAAAAACCACGAGTGTGAAATATACAGCATTCTGAAACTAATAGTATTGCGATAAGACCCAGTTTTCGAGGAAGTTTATTGAAAAATATATTTCATTCAAAATAATCACTACATGGAAACCAAAATCCAGGAAAACGAAAAAAGACTATTTATATTGAACTATCAAACAGCGCACATGAACTACAAACAGTATGAAAAAAATCAAATGGTAATAAAATTCCTCCAACCTGACCTTTACACATTCGAGTATATAACAAATCAATTTCAAAATGTGAAAGAGCTTTAAAAGTAGGTCATTGCATATTAAACCCAATTTATTAATTCCTAATTCCGTCAATAATAAACGCCTATCTGCGCTATGCGCATATTCCACATAAACTGTTGAAGAGCCAGTACGATTATGTGGAGTCAGTCCGCATTCCCTCCAGTCGTACGAGTTGCCGGCTCTTATAGCCTACAGCTTAACTAACTAGTGTCTGTATTGGTCACGGAGGAAGAAGGAATGGAGTGCTTATTGCCGAATAAAATTCAGGACTTGGGCAAATAAAAACCACTGATTTGCGCGTTGCATCTTCATCTAGTTGCCGGGCAGGGACAGGCATCAATGTAAGACTGGTGTGGAAGACTGAAAATAGGAAGTGGTCCAATTTAGGATAGGCATATTACAAAGCTACAGCAGTGGTTTACCATAACCGTGAGGATGTATAGAAACTTTTTCTCACTTACTTTACTTGGAATTTTGCTTTTCACAACATAATTATTTTTAAGTCTGTCTTCGTATTATCGCTCCATTTTTTGTATCCTCTTGGAGTTCAGGTTAGATTTACCTAGGTATGTATCTACATACACCATCAATAGGCTAGTGTTTTCGAGGAACCATTATTTTAGCCGTAAATTACTTGTCGGTTGTATATTTCGATGCACTTGGATGGATGTAGCGTCAGTGCATATTTTACAAGGTGTAGTTTTGCATCCTCATCAAAATTCAGGAAGTTGTCATAGAAGACGTAAATAATCAATATAAATTACGGTACCTGGTCAATAATAATAAACGTTGTTTTTTTTTTGTTGTTTTAATTTGACACTATTCCAGAATGAAGCCTTTCTCAAAAGAGGAGAATCACCCGTTTATCGAATAAACGTCTGCGATTGTTTGTGTGTGTGAAAGCGCGGTTATAGGTCTAGTATTAGACGGGCCGCGTTTTAATACGGGTGGTGTAAACTTACCGATTTTCGATATAAAAAAAAATACCTACCCATTTTATTATTGATTCGGGTCGAGAATCATTAGCATAGTTACCTCCTCTAATTTGACGAGGATGCAAAACTACACCTTGTAAACAAGATATAGGCACAATTAAACAGAAGTATTGGGTGAATGCCCGAACGCTTCGCTGCTAATAGCTTTGTCTCCAATATACCACCTTTAACCATTTAATAATAGTTTATTTTTAACCGACTTCAAAAAAAGGAGGAGGTTCTCAATTCGGTTGTATGTTTTTTTTTTGTTTTTTTTTTTTTTGTTGTTTGTTACCGCATATCTTTGTCATTTATGAACCGATTTGAAAAATTCTTCTTTTATCTGAATGGATCTGCTTCCCGATTGGTCCCATAGAAATTTCATCAAAATCGGTTCAGCAGTTTGGTTTTTAAATCAAAATAGCTGGAAAAAATATGTCATCCAAGTAAAAGAAATTGCGAAATTGAAACTTGACCAGGATTTGTGTGTGATGCGATTACTAAAAAGTGTAAAATAAAAACGTTTTCTTTTTTCAAAAAAAAATAACCGACTTCCAAAAAAAAAAAAACACAAAAAAAGTGGAAAATAACTTTACTTTCGGAAGTCGGTGCCAAAAAAGTCAATGAAACAAACCATAGTCACGGACTTCCGAAAGTAAAGTTATTTTCCACTTTTTTAGTGTTTTTTTTGGAAGTCGGTTATTTTTTTTGTTAACTTTGAAAAATAAGAAGACAAAAATCAAATAAAATACTAAGATACGTACGTTTATTTAGTTAGTGCTATTTATTAAATCAACAAAACATGTACATTATTTTCAGACTAACATTAGATCTAAAATAAGAGTAAAAATGTGTACAATTACGGGGCGTCAAAAAATTCGTCCACATCGCTGTCAACAGGAAAAGTGCCCAGAAGGCTGGTAGCATTGCCACGTTGGATGGCAGTGTTGATTCTTTTGCCAAAAAAAATGCCAGCCTTCTGATCACGTGAAGAGTCGACCAACCGCTTGATTATTGATTATTTTATATGATTCAGTATATTTTCGTTTTAATTGTTTTGTAATAACTAGCAATACATTTATTTAATAACTGAATATACAAATAGATTTAGTTTATAGATTATCAGCCAGTGAATAGAGAAATAGAACGAAAAAATAACCTAGGTTTTTTTAGCATTCGATGGTGAAGCAGCCCGTCACAAAATTATTTCTGTGAAGGTACCAAGCACCATAGTAACACCCTACATTGACTTGAAGTTATTTCCATTTTTTATTCTAAAATCAATATTGAATTGAGTCTTATTACAGTCACTGTAGAATTATACTGGCCTGCGTGTCTGCTTGCACGCATATTGTAAAGTGGGTGCATAAGTTATTTCCTCCGTCTTTTATGTCTATGTGTGCAAGAGTGCTTGTGTGCGTGATCAATTATCATGAATACAAAATCATCTTTAATAACCGTTGTTTCAGTGAGGGGAGTTTAAATTCTTGAACAGGAAAAAAGGGTATATTTATTTATTTGACAAAACATGCACAAGTCTACTGATAAAATCTAAGCAGTTAAATGAATAATACAAAAAATATTTACAAATAAGAAAGGATGCTGGATATGATGATGTATGACGAATTTCTCCTGGACCAACTGGTTCGTAGGAGAAAAGTACCTAGAAGGATATGCGTGAGGCCTTTGCTTAGTAGTGATCTAAAATAAATATGACTTTCCTCCTTTTTTTGTATACTTCTTATTATGTTGCACTATAATAAGGAGTATTCGATCTATCTATTTACCTGCTTTCATTGCATAGCCCATTTTCTATCTCTCTTCTCCAACCCACTTCCACCCAAATGCTGTTGAGGTTTCTTCGAATGCACGCCACTTTACCCGGCAGCACACAGCTATGTTTCTAAAATGCTTGATTCAGCTTTTGCTGAGGGTTGTCAATTAAAAATAATGACCTCAGAATATCGGATGAGGACTCTAATTTGATGATGCAATTTAATTCCGTAATGCTATTAGAGAGCTTTGTGTTACGCTTACTGATAATATGTAATACAACGTATTTGTTTAAAGGTTTGAAAAAGAGGGAAGAAAATATGGAACTTTGTTTAAGTTATTTTCTTAAACCAGCAAGTTTAAGTTATTTCCTTACATATGAGCACACGGGTTCAGTGGTCTGCCTACTGTCTGTTTTTGGCAAATTTTGTATGGAAAATCTGGTAAAAACTAACCACTCTGATTGCTCTAACCGAGAAACTCTTGGGCCATTTGACAGTTAGTGGAGCTGTGGCCCTGATTTCTTGACAAAGACGTTTCACATCATCACGCATTTTCTCACAGTTTGTCAAACATGTACCTTTTGTGTACTTTCCCGTAATTGTGAACATTGTTCAAAAGATAATTCAAGAACAGGTAGGTAAACTCAGTCGTGTGTTGTTCTGTTGACGTCATCGTACAGTTTACCTTTGACACCGTTCCTCTCGAGGCGCGGAATATGGGACATAGTGAAAACCCACAGTTTTTCAATCTACGCCGCGGTTGTGTCAAATGTATCGCGGTGTGACAGCGGTCTACCAACCATTTTGAGAACCGACTGGAATCGAGAGTGTGACTAGATTAAAAACTATAGCCCCCAAATAAATCCGCCCCCAGATAAATATTTTTTGATTGAAATGTTTCTCAAATGCACGGAAGGGTATTTTTGTTTTTATTCCGATCTGTATTTTTACGACTTTGGAAATGGGTTTTGTTAGAGTGCAATTCTGAATTCCTTTCATATGCCACCAATTTCTCTATAGCTGAACGTTGCCAGAGCACCTATACAGGGTGTTTAATTAATCTACCGATGAAAAATTTCCATGTGGGGCCGGGGTTTCAGAATGATGTACTGGATACGTGGTAAGCTTTTGTGCGTTGGTGTCCTTTCCACCTTGTTTACTTACAATTACACCATTTTAAAAATTAGTCTCTTTAAAATAAAATGTCGTAATTGACTAAAGCCATGGACGCGGGTGCTGGACGCCACTTACAACTAAAGTGGGAAAATGGTTGCAGTTAATGTCAAGGTTAGCTTGGTTTTTCAGAACACAATGACTTCAACAGTCAAACCTTAAACATAAAAAAGACTATTTAAATATACAGAAGAGAAAAACTTGCGAGTATTGCAAGATGACTTTGAAAACTCATGCTATCCGCACACGTTCAGCAAAGCTTAGACATTATAGACGCCCGTCTATCCCAACAACCCAGATTTAAATAATGTTTTACTAAACACAAATATCAAAATCACGACGTAAATAGATACTACAGAACGCAATCTCCAACGGTCTATACATACTTCTTTTTTTGACCACGTTCATACGTCATGTGGCCTTACAAACACTCCGGCTGCAAGGACTACGCATACATGAAACATTTTTTTCCAAAAACAACCCAATAATGGCCAAAACAAAACTCAAGTGTCGAAATCAGTCGAGCACAATACGCAACGGCGAAAAAATCTCATTTGGCTGGCACACGTTGATAAAAAGGTTGAACATTAATTACATTACCATCACCGACGCCCCAGGTGCGTCCACAGGCGAAACACCCTGTTTTATTAGCCCTCGTGCTATATACAACTCGTTTGTCAACGTAATTAATGCTGTACCTATGTTAATATGTATTGTTTATAATCATTTTTTTGGCAAGGAAATTCGGCTGAGCTAGGCTAGCTTCATTTTTTGTTCAAAACAAAAGAATACTTTTAAATAGACAGGTGGGATAAATTACAGGATAGCGAAAACAAAACGTAACTGTTTAGTCTTCATAAACATATTTCATTCTAACCATGTACATTTTATTTGTAATACAACTCTGTTAAACAAACTTTCTGGAGTTTAATTAGAGAAGGTTCTCGGTAATCCTAATAACCAAATGTTTATTGAAATATCAACCGAAACGTACCTATTTCCATACCCAAAGGCAATTAATAGAGGAGCGTCTTATTCGTTACCTTCGTGCCTAAATACATTATGAACAAGTCAGACACCTATTCCGTAATATCTTGTACGTGATAAGTACTTGTTCACTACATCGAGGCTACAGACACGTCCCCTAACTTGTCAGACACTGCCTTGCCAACGAGATAATCTCATTGTATACACAATCCAGCTACCACTGTACTGTACACTAGCCTACTTCTTAGCAAAAGCAGACTCCATTACCATTGATAAAACGACCATTACGAGCAAAGAATCCAATAAGAAAAATGACAAAAATAAAAATGTGATATTCATTCTTCAAATCAGAATAATGTATTGCCCAAATAACAAAGATGATCAAATGAAATATCAAAAACACAATAAAATGCGGGCAAACTCTGCGATCGCATTTCGCTTGTGATAGCGCATAGGCAGAGATATTGTTGAGTTACGCTCAATACTATTTACTCGGTGATATTCTCCCTTGTGAAAATCTCTTAGATGCGATCATAAATCGCTTCGGTTGACATAATAGCGTAAAGGGAGCGGCCTGGATTTATGCATGTTTGATTTAGAGGGAGGTGAATGTTGTCATTTTACCGACGTTCCCACTAAGAATATGCCACTTTTGCTCCACGAATATCATTCTTAAAGGAGATATGGACATAGATACACGCGCTCGTTTTTGCACTGTTTAAATAAGTACATGAATTTTCATGAACGTTTTGGAACTCCGCATACGTAATAAGGTGCTTTATAAAAAGAATAGAACATAATGCGTGTGTTCGGAACCGAGCTCTCCACTCGAAAGTCGAACGTACAAAATTGGTCTTCTAACAATTTGTGAATTATCCTTCGCATGCTTACCTCGCCAGATATCGTAAACTTCGTTTCTTATGCGCGTTTTCGCTTTATGATTTATTATTAGGGCTCATTCACAATTTTGGTGTACAATAAAGTATATTCTATTCTATTCTATTCTATTCTCATTTATATGATTGAATAATAAAAACTGCTCGGTCGGGTACCACATTTACATTTGACTTTCATTTACCACGTGAATTTTAATAAGATTTCTAATAAAAGAAAATATTTTTTCACAACGATGATAAATTTGTTAGATAAAATTTGAACTGAGTACTTTTTATTTAGAATTTATCAGATAACATCTCAGTGGGAATTTATTTAACCTGACGGCTGCAAAGGAGGGGCTGACTATTAAATTTATTTGAGAGCCGGTCTTCGTTTATTGCGATTCGGATTGGAATTGGAATATCCAGACAGAACAGATTAACAATTTTCGAATTCTAAGGACAGCCTGTGTTCTAAATTCAAGACACGATTCAAATTAAGTGATAAAGCGTTGGGAGTACGCCGCCTGTGCCCGGTTGTCATCCGGTAATACCCAAAGTAGCGACGTGCCCCTGGCCCATTACGACGAGCTGCATTGCAACAATTTCGAGGAGGAAATTTTCAAAGTGTATCAACAAATGAAGTGGTAATTATCTCTAAATCAACTTCTAAAAATAAACAGAGGGTAAATTAAAGTGTTCGTTGTAATGTTTGAATAGGGGCCGAGGAGCCGTGACCGTGAATCTGGTGCAGAGAGCAATTCGTGGGTTAATGTTGCTCTAGAATTATGACAGACGGTATCTTAACATTTAAGTAATCTAACTAGTACAAGAATTATTATAAATAAGTGCTTACTTCGTTCTAATAAAACACATTATACAAGGTCTTCTAACAAAATGTGTTAATGATCAAGATAATATTAGCAGGAATTATGAGACAAACTTCCTGTAATTTAAAGTACTCGCAATACACCCTAACATCAAACAACATACTTAACTATATGATAACATGACACATATCCGCAATCCAACACATACAGCCCGCACAAACAGAAGAACATCTCAATACGTCTGACTGTTTAATAACAAGAGACGATCGAATAATCAGATCACGTATTGAACACCAAATTCATAATCGGCTATTGAACGCAACCCCAAGGAATTTGTAAGGGATAACGCGAAAACTGAAGGTGTTTATTATTTTATGATGCTACTCCATTCTCGAATAAGGCCGTACAATAACGATAAAGTGTTACGACCTATCCGATGAGGAGGAAAAAATGTCGTACAAGTCTCGTTTGCGGAGGGCCTAATGATATTTTACTTTAATAACAATATGTAGGCTTGACACTGTTTAATATGGGAAAGTAAGCCATTACCCGGAAATGAAGTGGTTTTCTTAAGATTATGTTAAATGAACGGCTGAGATATAAAACGTACGCATCAACATTCTCTCTGTTTGACAATCTTATGATAACTGAAACTGATATTAAACTATTACCATTGACTGATTTAATGGTAAGTGAAGTTCAAAAGAAACTGAATACAGTTTTTATAGACATAATTATTCGTATTAATTAGGTTCAACTTTTACAAAAAAATAAACAGTAAAAATGATTATTATGGTTCCTTAGAAAAAAGTACAGCAGCATAGTCTTTAGAATAGAAAAACCAAAAATAAAACCTGTACTTATTTATGTCAAAATCTACTTTTTTTTCTTAGCCTGCCATGTGTCTCACTGCTGGGTAAAAACCCCCCATTCTCCTTCCAAACCTCCCCATCTGGCTATGTTCGCCGTGCAAACAAAATCAGATAGACACATCACCTTCACCGCCGTGTAAAATATAACTACTGATAAAATATCTTGTACAGGTAAAAAGTATTAATAAAACAGAGTGATAATGCTTGTAAAAAAACCTACAAGTAGAATCTTAAAAAATAGTTAATTCTTCAACACAAAAACATTATTGATCCGCTTTTGCCACTGAAATCATTCTGTTAATGTCAACACAACACGCTTTGCTGGCAAATACAAATAACCTTAATGTACCAAAGCCATAAAGGGCCAAAAACAAAAATAACAAAACTCAAGTCAACAAACCGAATGAACTAGACATAAAAAGGTACAACGATTTGTTTAATGAAAATGTAATCAACACAAATTACAGACTGGCGAACGATAATTGAATAGTCTTTATTAATATTTCAATTTACACACGCAATAGGCAAAAGAAATGATAGATTACTATCTGGACTGAATAAATAAGACGCAGTTATTAACAGATAAATGACCACAGTGAAGAATACAAAAGAAAGGAAATTGTGTTTCTATCCAATACAATTTATATTACCAGAATGCTGTGAAAACGTGATTATAAAATTAAATATTACGGCAAAGGTGACTTTGTTCGTTCTCAATGTTTATTTGCTGTATTTTTTTTTCATTTTACCCAAATTAAATACTAGGTATAGTCTAGTAACTACTATGGGTAGTAATGATATAGGGAAACCACAAATTTTCCAAAAAGAATAGTATTATACAAATAAAAAGTTGGTAACGCGCAATAGTCAGACAAAACAAAAAATGAAAATCTACACTAGATAGTATTTTTAACAGAAAATTGGCACCTGTCACCTCCACTTAAACTTATAATAACATGCTACCAACATACCAAATCTAGTAGGTAGTCATATTTATTAGTAAAAGCGATTATCGACTTGCCCCATAAGGTCACGAAAATTGTAAGCGGTGACCCCAGATGGGCGAGGGGCGAGTAACTGCGAGCGAACAAACGGAGAGGGAACTCTCTTCAGTCGTGTGTCAACCGCCGATGACGCCGGTCGTCCGCGCCGTGCTCGCTAGCAAAAATATTACGTGAGCTTCATTATAACTCGACTCAACTCTCCGATTGAAATGTTAATTAAAACCGTGTGTGAGTAAAGTGCTTACGGCAATATATGGAGGGATAAAGCTCTGTGATATGTGATGGAACTGTTTTTTTAAAAACTTCATGAGGATGTATGTCTTATTGGCAGTACTCAGTTTACTTATAAAAGGTAATTGCAATTATGTGAATGGACTGTGTGCTTCTATTTATATAGTTCTTAAATAATAAAAATGTTTTTAATTTAAGTGAATTGTACGGACGGTATTATGCAATTATATCCACATTTTGTGAGGAAAACGAACAATTTACCGAGTCCCACGCTGGGCCACAATAAGCGGCGGTAACAGCTACGATATCTTAATGCAGCTCCGTTTTCAATTTAGGAATAAAATTGCATAAAGATATTATTCATGAAGACCGAGGAAGCCTTTATAATAAAAAAGCCATTCATCTAAGAGCGACATCATAAGAAAAACACTTCTTCCTTGGGAAGGTTATCAAGAGATAGGTATTTATCCGCAACGATAATAAATCATTTATATTCTCCGGAAACTTTTGCTTTTCTGAAGATTAGTATTGACATTTTAAATAGGGGGATAAATAACTTTACCCTTCTAGTTATTGTGGGTAAAGAGTTTAATGAAGAATCTTGAGGTTTGAAGGAAACTTTTATGAACTAAATTGACCTTTTCACGCCTACTGAAAAACAAACCCCTCGATTAAACCGTTATTCAGTATATCTTTTATCTAGAGGAGCTCTCAGTTAGATTTATTCAGGCCTGCCCCCGGCCCGGGGTCGCTAAAAGCAAATTGAGCCTTAAAAATACAAACTGTATCTCTTTTTTTAATTTTTATTATGGAAATGACTAAGAAGTCTTCCATAATCGATTTTCAATTTATCGGAAACTGGTTCGCAACTATGAGTATATTGTAACTTACTGGAAAGCTGTTTGTTAAGATTCTAGGGAGGCTTTGCCACAAATTAAGTAAAATTTTTAAAGGGAAGAATATTTCTGTTGTATTTCGGACTTGCTGATGCCCGTGGCTTCGCCCGCGTGGACTTCAGTTATTGTACCACAGGATCATTTGGCTGGGATAAAAAGGTTACAAACTATTGGTGTGCTGAATATCATCCAAATCCGTTCAGGAGTTTTTGCGTGGAACACACACATCTATACTTCCATCCATCCTCATAAACGTTTGTATGTAACTATTATAGAATATAGGTAGTAGTAGATGACTTCAAAGGTTTTATGTAGGGCTAACATTATTTACAAAGGACAAACACTGATGCTTATTTGAAAAAAAATATGCATTACGAACAGGTAGCTCTTTTAAATACCACAATTCGAAGAATAAAATCGTTGTGCGCTACGCTCCTTAAAATCTGGTTATTGCTTCTTACTGGTATTTTATACATCATAAATCGAATCGATTTTTAAATAAATCACTTAAATATGCATTATATCACATGGATGGTATGGTATATAGGGAAGTCCTATTCCACCATTCGTCTATTAAGATAATAGAAGTGTTGCATTCACTTTTTCCATTTCTGTTCAAGTCTATGTTATATCAAGTTCATCAGTGGACTATGATGGATACTAATATTGGGAATGGATGTATTCAATCGTAGAGCTTGTGGCTAAATAATAACAGCCGCACGGGTAGATTTTCAGGTAAACCCGCGATTGCCTCGGTTGGCCCGTGGATGGACCCATTACACACCCAGTTTCTTCGGTGCCTCGGAAAGCACGTTAAGCCGTTGGCCCCGGCTGTCAATTCTATCAATTCTATCAATCTTTGACAGTTGTTAGGTAGTCAGTGGCCCGAAAGTCGGACAACCTGTCTTACCAAGGGGTATCGTATCTAGTACTGACTGGGTTTTGGAGGTCAGATCGGCAGTTGCTTCGTGTGTAATACTGGTGTTACAGCTGTATCTGGTCAGACTGTAAGCCGACCCCAACATAGTTGGGAAGAGGCTAGACAGATGATGTATTCAATCGTATATGTCACTACTCTTACACTCTCACTTGATAAATCCTTGATTATCGTCATCGCCTTTGGGTTTTTTGATTACATAACCGAGTTTTGTGCTGTTCATTACATCGAGCGACTGATTATGGTCTGACCTTCACCACCCATTTTTTTAGGCAATGCAAGTAAATTCTAAATGATGATAATAAATAATAATTAATTATAAATGATGATATAATGATGATCATGTCTGGGTTATAAATCCCTACTGTTGTTGCAAAAATCTTTATTGGTAGTTAGTGATTACAGAATACTCAGGTACTTACTCCTCGCTCCTGATTCAACCCGCTAGTCACTTTTACGTCTCCCTCGAGGAGTGATGGAGTGGTCTGTTTGTACCCCAACACAGCGAAGTTAAAATAGCTGTAGATAAGTTTTGACAGGGCGATATTCCACTGCGCTGGAAGCAGACAGTTGATATAACCTACTTGGTTGACTTTAATATTTTATTGTGGAATATAAACAGTTGTTTTTTTTTTGTATTTCACTAAAACACAAAAAACTTGTTTTTGGTGCGTAGTTGGGATTGTAGTTTCAACCTACAGTTGAATTTTTGTTTGGAAAGTTGATTTTGAACTGTTTGTTACTTGAAAAAATATTAGTTTACTTTAAAAAGTTTTTCAGAAGTGGACTGAAGAAGTTTTTCATTTTTGTTTTTTGGACTCGAACACAGTTTACAGGCAAAGAACTGTAAAAGGAAAAGTCTGTTGGTAATGTTCGTCAGTACCTACGTGTATTTATAACTTTTCTCGGAACACCTACACATACTAGATCTGATGTTTTTACGCCACTCACGCCCTCAATCCCCTTGTTTTCAAATGATAAAGTACCATCGGAAATACTTACGTATATTAGATTGCCTCGTGGGCGACTTAGAAATCCGTATATAATAGAAGTTAATGACAATAATGACCAAAATTTTCCCTTATGTTGATCAAATTGAGTACCAACTTAAATACAGTCTGTGTTTATGTTCAAATCACTATTGTCATTCTTTGACAATTGTAAAAATGGCGAATTGATGTACACTTCAGCCAACTTATTAGTGCAGGCGGGAAAACACAGAACTTAAATAAATGTACCAATTTTTACATATTGATGCATTTTTTTTGACAAGCAGCGCCACCTTGAACTGCAAATTTAAAGTGGCCATACTGTAGGGTGTTTTTCTGATTCGTGATTTGCTTCAAAATAAAATTTTCCTTACGGTACACTTTGCACTGGAGTCAATGAACGTGGATAGTATTTCAAATGCTGCAGTTATATCCCGCCTCTTGGTAAAAAAGTCAACATTAAAACCTATTCTTTATCGATAATAAACCTCGGACAGAAACTCTCTAAGAAATTACGGAAAAAAGAAACACGAAACTTTCAAGGAAAACAAAATAAGAAAATTGAACAGTCAAAAAAAAAAAAAAACATCAAACGGCTGCTAAAATTAAGCTTGCGAAAGAACTGGATAATAATTTATTTAAAAATAGGTTCTAAAGCTAATAATCCCCTATTGACGAAGACTATTTGAAAAGTAACGTGGGTAGTCTAGAAATAGCTCCACCTCCAGGTAATCACCTGGCGGCTGACTCACAAGGCGGCTTTAAACAATTACAAAGCATTTTAATGTTGATTATACTGGCTTCACTAGATGACGTCTTGTGTGATTACTTCTGTAAATAGAACACAACTAGATATTTACTGGATATAAAATATACGTGCTTCTGATCAGGATGTAGGGATTCAATGTAGGAAATAGTTTGTTTTGTCTCATTTGAAAGTATGATTTTGTATTCTACAGTCGAATATAAAAACCTTACACTTACGCAATATTAATATGCAATTTTCTTCAAAATTCATATTGATAGATAAGTTCTATGGTGATATTTCCTAAATTACATAATATAAAATAAGTGTTTTCTAAACAATCGTTATTTTACGAGAAAATCATTTTAATGCTGCACACCCAATAATCAATCATTACAATTATTTTAAACGGCTAGGCCATGGCCTATCCGTGTACCAATCTGTTCAGCAGAAGTAATATGCAGACAGATTTACTTTAGCATGGATTTTCTGCAACTATCACCCTTATGTGCCTAATCTATGTAGTTTTTTCTTGATATAGCTTTATTTTTATAACATGCATGTAATAAAATATATATTTTTAAACCACCATAAAGCTCGATATCATTATTTATTTTACCTACAGGTATATTTTGTGCCACCCTAAAGTAATTATAGAAATACCTTTAACCTTGACCATCGAGTATTTTGGAGCTTGTTTGTAGGCTCAATTTATTTATTTTAGGAGCTAAGCAACGTTCTCGGTTCAATGTTAGGATAAATTAATCACGCTGTTTTTTATTGCCTTCCAGAAATATTAAAAGCAATCGTTCGAAGTTGAAACGCTCAATGAAGCATTTTTCTGTCTCAAAATAATCACTCTTTCTTAGGCACTTTTGAACCAAGAAAACGGGTTTATTTCTAGTGAATTTATCTAAGTATAGTCACTGATTGTACTTAGGCAAAATTGCTCTTAAACTAGCTGTAACGAAATTAAGTTAACTTTGAAAGGCGTTTCTCTGTTAATTATCCGCGTTCTTTATACACAGCTAAAATTCTGCTTAATTTGAGAGCTAATGGATTAAATAAACACTACAAAGAAGATACGAATAAACCCAACGAGAATATCGCAATAAAAGGGCTACGTTATTACCATAATGAATTAAAAATCATATCGAGTCTCATCCGGGTCTGAGGCCGCAATCGCACTACTGCACGGCCGTGAAGCCAGAGTGTACAGCCATAAACCACGGGAACTTATGACCCTCCCGCGACCTATAGAAAGTTAAGATGTCTCCCAAACGAAACGCGAAAAACTCTTTCTCTCCCAACAAGAAAGAGTTCACAATCGATAGACCACACTAATTTATTAACTCACTAAATTAGGTTACTATGAAACTTTCTTTAATTTCAGCCTTAACTTTGTTCGTGCTACGTGCAATGTTAATTCAAGTAAGAAATAATTTCCATTTCCAAGCCAGTGGTATCCATAAAATCTTTAACGTAACAATCGTACTGCACTGCAGTTGTATCTAAACGTTGTTAAAAGTGTGAAGAAAACTAGCGAATGAGCACGACAACGCTACCTTCCACTAATTAACTGACTTTAAACAATAAAGTTACCTTAGTGACGTCTTGGTATCGCCAACTCGAAGGCGAGACTTTCAAAGATTAAACAGTACAAGTTTGTTTCGGTTTAACAAGGTCTCGCTTCAGTTAGTCCCGAATGATTGTTGTAAAGTCCAGTTTGCTTACCTCTGGGGAAATAAAGCGAGATGGATATATTTGCAAAACGAATCTCTCTTTCGTCTCGTAGAAAATTATAATATTTTATTAAAGCCCCGGGAGCGTTATTTGGTCCGGGAATTAATATTTCAGACGTCTAACTTTTAGACTTTCCATACATCTTGCTTACGTAAGTTGGACGGTTTCTATCTCCTTCGCCTTGTTAACTACTTTTTTATTCTGCCTTGCAATCCTGTTCGGTAATAAGTTTTAAAAAACATGTAATTAATGAAACTATGTAGAATACGTTTAAAAGTATTTTAATAATTCTGTTTAAAGTTTGCGCATACCTAAATGAAAACCGTCCGTCTAAAATGTTGAAGGTACGTTGGGAAATCTGCATCGGTACGTGATGACAGAGAATTATTATGTAGGAATAAGTCATATTTCAATGTTCTGATGATAAAGTTACAGGCTAAAACCGGCTTAATATTAAAAATGAGATTTAAGTATGTTATCTCTGTAGTATTATGCAATTTATAGGAGCAATTCTGTAGACTCGGCCAGAAGACATTCATATAGATATACGTCGACATCCCTAATCTAAAGACAACGAATGCAAACTATTAAAAATTTTTTCCACTGCAATTTTTAATTGATAACCACTAAATTACTTATGAAAGCACAACGTTTGTTTACATGCCTAGCTTGATATGTAAATAACGTACATTTGTACATCTAGTTAGATATACAAACTAAGATTGTGCTTTCAAAAACAACAACTAAACAACACATTATACAGACATTCAACTCAAGAGACAGGCCTTTATCAAAGTCAACGACAAAACTATTAAATACGCATAAATCTAAAATTATGACCAGAAGATAACAAATCAAATAGTTAGCGATTTAACGCGTAGACGACAGTTAATTTATAAATCAAGGGTTGGACAGGACAGTTAGGGGTTGATAGCAAACTTCACTAACTAAGTTATAGGAAGGTGCGAGTCGTGCGTGGCTCCAACTGTCGTTGTCAACGATTTATATTTATTTCAGCACTTGTTTTTGCCGCGGTTGCGCTTGCTGTAGTTTTGCGATTGTTTTTGACGTGTCAGATCAGTAATTGCGGTTTTCGTGGAAAGATAAGGAATTGTTTTAGAGGTCTGTGTTTTTCCAAAGGGTGAAAATGGAACCCTAATACAATCTCAATACAATCACACGGGTCTATACAATCTGCCTCTCCGTACGTCTGTCTGTTTGATTTATGACTATACTTTTAACTATTATGAGTAACACTAATCGTACGTTCTAAGAAAATATAATATGTTATTATTACAAAGTTCGAGCTGGGACTAGATACTATTTTACAGTTCTATCGTTGATTTAAGTAACTGTTATTTTATTCACCAAGGAGAGAACTGCTGGCCCTATATTTTTAGCACACCTCCTTAGTCAATTTTTAACAAAGCAATCAAACTATTGCGCTTACATAAACCTCGAAATACATATTTGTATTAACTAGACAAAACCTCTGAATGTACTTGTTATTTGAAAGGCCATACGTGTCCCAACATTTGAGCTACAATATTTATTCTATACAAGAAACGTCCCCAATAATATTTATAGTGAAGAAATATTGAAAGTATTATACGAACTGTCTTCTATTGGATTTACGACATATCAGCGGTTTTTCGATTCCATTTATGTTCATACGACCATATGAATTTGTTGTTTGATTTAATATGACATACAATTGGACGATTTTATTTGCATGTAAATATGTTTGTTGGTACCGAATGTTTTTTTTTTATGTTTGTAGGTATAAAACGTTTATGCATGACCTGTTTTCCTGGGCGAAATCGGATGTTTCCTGCGTTCATAAAAATTGGTGATACGAATGTAGAAAATACGTACAATTTCGTGTTTTTCAAATTGTCAGTGGTTAAAGTAAAAAAAAAAAGTTGTAGGAATGATGATAGTAGGTAACAAATCTCGTATTTTTGGTGAGAGCATTCGGTACAAAGGTTAGTCTACGCTTCTCTTTAAACCTTTTCAGTACACATTTTGTGATGTCGTAATATTCGAATCACTTGATTGCTGTAGCAGCGTAGTCGCGTAGCAGCAAAATCGTGTAGTCGCGTAGCAGTTAAATCGCGTAGTCACGTAGTCGCGTAGTCTGTGGACCTGCTACGCCGTAGCAGCAGTACATTACTTTCTTTATAGAATCGACACAATACACATCTGTTTCAAATAGATCATCGTAATGCGATTCTACAATGTTGTTTTATTCAGCAAAACTAATAACCAAACAGAGTTTAGCAAATCGTACTCGATAATTGTTGGAATCGGTAAAGTAATGACTGAATCGCTTACACTACATTGATGATGACCATTCGATCGATTTATGCATACCTAAATACTAACGAAAACAAGTGACAGCTGCCCATTTTGATGTTAATTTGAGTGAAGTAAATCCGCTATTGAAGTATTGCGTTTTGGCTTTGCCAAACACGTGATCTGTTGATGATATTGGAATGAATTTACACCCGGTTTGTGAATTGAGAACTTGCCATAGTCCCTTTGCAATAAGGTGAGACTTAGTGAACTGAAATTAAGGATCACCTAAAGCAATGCTAACGTTCAGCTCGTTAATTTTTATCATCAAATTCTCAATTAAGAAATACGAACCGGGCGTAAAAAGCAAAATATTTTTCTACTGGACGAACTGGCCAGGTTCCGTCCGAACTGGAAGGAGGATGCGCGGGTTCGCGAGAAGTGGAAAGAGTGGAGGGAGGTCTTTATTATTTACTAGCTTCTGCCCGCGGCTTCACCCGCGTGACATACAAGAAAAAAATGTCAATTCTTTTTTCAGAAATAAACACTATAAGGGCTCTCAGTCCCTCTCATTGAAGCAGTGATAGCCTAGTGGTGTGGCCGTTGGACTGACAAGTCATAGGTCTCGAGTTCGAACCCAGGACACGCACCTCTGATTTTTCGGAATCATGTGCGTATTGAATAATTATCACTTGCTTCGGTGAAGGAAAACATCGTGAGGAAACCAGCATAGCTGAGAGATATTTCTCGACGGTATGTAAAGCCAAGTCAGAGGCCCATGGGCGGCATAAAAACTCTGACACCAGGTTAGGCACTAACCACACGATAAAGAAGAAGATTGAACATATGAACTGAAAATATCCCAAACAAAGCGTTAAGGACGAAGTTCAAGTAAAACTAAACTGATCTCTGGGATGAGAGTAACTGTATGTTTTCCAGGAGAAAAAAACTAACTTAACTTTTACTACCCGCAGTATTTCTGTGTAAAAAATATTTTTTTTGTTTTTCCTTCAGGTGCTAAAATCACCAGGCTGCTCCGGGAGCTTACTCTAGATCAGGCCACGTATAACTGGCCGTGTGATAGCAGTTCTCCCTTAAATCTACCCCTACTAAATTAATAGTTTGGCTTTGAAATTTACTTATCGTCACGGCAAAGCAGTCTTTGAAAGGAAGCTGCACTCTTTTGAACTTGAAGGGGTAGTTCGATGGTGTTAAACACAAAATCTGAATAAACACAGACTCCCCTTGGGAACAACCGGTCAGTATAGTTACCTCGATATCATTTCGTTAAAATATTTTCTCTCCATTGCATAATTTTGGCGGGTTTAAATAACGCAGTATATTACTGCGACGCCAACTCTCAATTTTAATATGCGAAATTGCGGACCGGGACGCTTCAATGTGCTAAGAAATTATATAATTACTATTATTATATAATTTAGAATGGCACGCTTGCACTACAAATATGCAGGTTTGTCGTGGAGTTTATTAAATCTGGGTAGATTTGAACTATAAGCTCTTCTCAAGAGCTTCGCCAGCTTTCGAGAGATAGGGGGGGGGGGGTGAGATTTTTTTGTCAATATATTTGAAAAGTATCATACACATCTCATAATTTTAATTGAACAGTGTGTACACCAATTTTCGAGTCAATCGACCAGAGAAAATTCAAACCCCCATTTCATCCTCTTAAGGGTAATATTTTGAAAAACCCTTTCTTATATACCTACTTTTCACAAAGAATACACCCTCCAAATTTCATGTCTTTAAGACCAGCGGTTTAGGCTGTGCGTTGATATATCAGTCAGTCAGTCTGGACTTTGAATTTTATATTGGGGGATGATTTTGGAAAAACTGTGATACACGTGTCTCATTGTTTTAACTGAAGAGTACGTACACAAATTTTCAAGTCAATCGACCCAGAGAATAAAAAGTTTCACAGAAAATTCAACCCGCCATTTGAGGGTGAAATGGAGGGTTGAATTTCGAAAAACCCTTTGTTAGTGGATATCTACTCTTCACGAAGAATACGCCCTCCAAATTTCATATCTCTAGGCCCAGCTGTTTGAGCTGTGCGTTGATATATCAGTCAGTCAGGACTTTGAAATTTACATGTATAGATAATTGTTACTACTTTCATAACTTTATGTTCTGGTCGATGAACTGGTTATGGCTAGTCGTCACTCGTCACTATCATAACCTTAACATTCTAGGAATTATGTTCCCTCGTCTCTTTTACGGTCTAGTGGTTTTTTTGAGTACTTCGAAAGTCTAGTTTTAAACTGAAGTACCTATAATCATCAAATATTTGACCAAATAAGTGTTTTCACAACTTTTAAATGACACAAAATATTTTTATTGATGTTGTCTAAGTCACCTTTGGAAATTACATTATACATGTTTAATGAAAGATGAAAAAAGTATCCGTACTTACTCACAAAACCAATTCGGTATTTTTTTTTTTAGATATCCATGTCCGAGTGTAGCAATTTTCACTGTCACAATACGCTGAAATAAGCCATGACAAGATTTGATCACAACGTGCGGGGCATTGCGGGGTAATTTAATTTAACAACAATAAATCCTTAAGTTACCTCGTTGGACAGATTAATTTTATGAATATACGAAGCAATGAACTAAGAATTTATTTCAAAATCTTTGTGCCTTCCCGTCTTCCAAGCCCGGCGGGCTGTGCTGAGGTGGCTGCTGCAGGTGCTGAAAACCTCAAACGGTGCAAATGCAATAACTTAATTGGGAGTAACGACATATACGATTCACTACGAACGATTCACGATTGGGAGTATAACTTTGTTGGTTGGCGGTTAATGGCTTTATTAGTAGTTTGAGCCGTTTGGGGTTGAAACACTAGGGCCATGGGGTCCGAGTGCCCACCTACTCTTTCGGGATATCGCTAAGCGGTTGGTTGACTCATCACATGACCAGAGGGCTGTCCCTTTGCCCCAAAGAATCAGCATTGCCGCCCAACACTGCCGCCAGCCTTTTGGGCTCTTCTCCTGTTGTCAGCGATGCAGACGACCTTTTTGACGCCCTGTAATCTTTTCCCATTTGGAAATCCTAATATTTTTATTATTAATTTAATTCTATCAATAGATTGTAAATAATTTATGTACATACGCAAAGTAAATAAACTATATAATTATAACACCCTTCGGATGGAAAGTGTTTAACAAGACTAGCCAGAATCTGTAGTCAGTACACTGGTACTGCTGTAATTGGTGATTATGTGTAAATAGGTACCTACACACCTCTCTCTTTTGTTCTCTGTACCTGTCAACAAAATACATGCTGTATACCAATCACTGTCTCCCATCGTATAGAGGGCGTAACTGTCGTAACAGCCTACCATCAGTGTGCGATGGACTGGCAGTTTGCCACTTTTGCCTTCCAGCTGGTGGGCTGCCACGATATTGTTGTAGCTACGTGTTAATAGTTGTGTAGGCTGTGTCTTATAGGCACGTTAATCTTTAGAATGAAATTCGTTATAATTGGTGTAAAAATGCCCTTTACAAAGCTGAAAGGCACTTGTTCTACCCGTCATTGCGATAATTTTATTGTTCTGGACCATACCTGAGAACCTTCTAGTTAAGGAGATATTGGGTTGGTCAAAGTTCCAAGTTTTGTTTTAAATGCCTTTCGAGACCCGTTGACTCCTGAGAGAGTCACAAACATCCTTTCGTAAACCTAAAACGCCATTCTATCTTCGGTAACGGGTTTCCTACTCCCGTCCTTCTAATGTACTTTGCAGGTTGCATTTTAGGAACCTCTTTAAATCCCTCCCCCGCTCTAACGATTCTGCTCTTACTCCTTCACTGTACGTTTTGCAATTCACTTTAACAATTCGTTTTGAAATTCACTTCCGCCTGTCGTTAAGGACTGCTAAACTGTTGCAGTTTTCAACAGAAGAGTGAAAGTACATTTATCTCTCTATTTCGTCATAGTTGAATAGGTTTTCAGTGTATTTTTTTTTATATTTGTGTTACATATTTTTGTCTTTGTATTTCTAAAGGTTTATTCTTGTATTGTAGTGATAATATTATTATATTCAAAATAGTTATTTGCTTTATGTATTGCATTTTCTCTTCTTCTTTTACACACTATGTCTACATCTCGTTCTTTAGTATCTCCTTTCACAGGTATACTGGAAGAGATTTATTTAGAACTAAGCTCACTTTGTACCAGGGATGTTACGGAGCTTCGACTCCGACTCCGATATGTCGGAACTTCCGATTGATCTTGAGACTTTTAAATCGGAGGTCAACGTGTACGAACAGGTTTATGCATGTCGCCCGGGGAACACGAGTTCTGTCATCGATTCATATTTCACTTATGGTTTATGGTTTGTTTTGTTTTGTGCGGCGTGCCAGTTAAAGATATCTGTTTTTGATTTCGAAAATGATGCCAAAATCAAGTGTTTTAAATAGTATATTATACAGGTTTATAATTTTTTTAATTGAAATTAAAGAGGCTGACTGATTAATGTTTGTATCTACTATTTTATTTTATTTTATTGCCTGCCATTAACACATCTTTCTTACCACCCACCACCATCTCCGACTCCGATTCTGACTCCGAAAAACCAAATTTAAAAACTCCGACTCTGACTGCGGTTCCGCTAAAACCACCTGCGTAACATCCCTACTTTGTACCTTTTTTCTGTTCCTTACTTCTTTTTTGTATTTAGTGTGTCAACATCTGATTTGCAAAATGAGATGTTAATTATAGAAAATTAAAACAATAACCAATCTAATATTTGCGAATCAGACTTTCGCTGTCACGCGTGCAATGAGAAAAATGTCGTATTTTTCTCTATAAATATAATTGTATAAGATTTCTGTTATAACAACATTTGCTAAAAGTTTTAATGCTGTTTATCGATGTGCGATTGTACATAGATTATCATAATTTGCCTGAAGTGTGTGTAATGACACCCTATTACGATACAGGAATTCTGATTACAATCGGACAGACTAATGGAATTTTCAATTATGAAGACACTGGCCACAACAGACGGTATTGTCATTATCGTACATTGTAATTTTGTACGAAGTTATTATCGACATAAGAGCATATTGTGACTTTTAACACTACATTGATAAAAATAATCTTTTTGGCTGTATGACCCGTTTCATCAGTATTCGTACTGGCAAACAGTAAAGTTAGTAAACGCGAAATAGTGGCGACTGGAGACTCCAAGATCTAAAAATAATCAAGATTTCTTCGAAACGTCTTTCAAAATAAAATTTAGAAGACGTCATAAAAGGCTGTGGTGCTTCGCAACACAATAAAATATTAACTCTTATGTATCCTACTTTAGAAATAGGTCGCACTTACAGTTCAAAGAAATAGGTATGTAAAATTGTAACATAGGAATATTTTATGTGTTTGAAAAACATTCGCTGTTCTATAAGGGACACCGGCGCGAAAACGGAAACCACATACTCAGTACATCATTCTGAACCCCCTCAGATAGAAATTTTTGATCGGTAATTAAAAAAAACAAACAGCTGTTTCCTACAAAAGTGCAATACCTGCACGGACAAAATGTATGGAACAGCAGTTTTTTTTTTTAAATTACCGATGAAAAATTTCTATGTGGTTAATTTCTATGGGGTTCAGAATGATGTACTGAGTATGTGGTTTCCGTTTTCGCGTCGGTGTCCCTTCCACCCCGTATAACGTAACATCACGCCTGTAAGGGTTAGGCAGAGGTGTACCTAATAGTGCACCCACATCTCGCCAGTTATTTATTTATTTTATTTATTTATTTTTATTTAGGTTAACCAACAATTGTTTACACTATGTACATTTCTGACTTAATAACTAGAGTAACATTTACAAGTGCAACAATTAATTACAGGTTAACACCACATGCACAAAAAACGGTTGAACATAACATATTTATATTATTGACTTATACATACACATAATAATTAGAGCAATAATAAAGTAAACTATCAAATCATTCACTCAGTGCTGTATACAACACTAAACAGAGAAAGACATTGGGATGTAAAATTACTGAATAAAATTATAATTGATTAAGTTGTGATTAATTGATTGGATTATAAATAACTATATATATATATATATATATAGTTATGATTAAATCCCATGTAATAGGGCTGTTCGATATTTATACTCACTGTGAGTAGCTTGTCTTGGCAAGTTCTAAAAACCGTGTGAATTTGGAGTGAGTTGCTAGTTATACATTTAATAGTTTCTGAGCCAAAACTTCCCGAATTTTGTTTTTTCACGCACACAAATGGAATCCCATTTCGTAGATGGATACGGGTAACGTTTTCACATTATCAATGGCAGGCAGGTCCGTTATATTTTCGGACGGAATACGGTATGAAGATTGAAGACTAGCTAAAAACATCTAAATCAGGTTATTATGTTCTTGAGTAAGGTTATTTATAACGTACATCTACGTGAAATAGTGAATATCTAGGTATCGTTAGATGCCGTCTGAATTAGTAGTTCGAAATTGCGGAACTTCACAGGAAACGTGTTATATCATGGCAGCTACATTAGTACTACGAATATAAAATAACGACTTCTAAGAAAAGTATCTAAGCCGCCCGCATTCTAACCAAAGCAATCGGTTGCGCGAATACACGGTGGCGAAGTTCATAATGTCACTAGTTTGCTCGGAAAACTGAACGACGATCCCCGCCGGAGCAACTACGAAAACGAACACAACGGTCGCATCGGTTAGGACGCGACTTGCCCATTTTAAAAATGGATGCTCATTTGTTCTTATTTTTTATAAAATTATCATTTCTTTGTTCCAGAGTCCTTACTGCTAAAGATCGTCCGTGTAACAGTCCCCACATACAGAGTGCGAGGGCAACCTGCCCAGTTTGAGTGCGATTACGAACTGGGGGAAGACAATCTGTACTCCGTCAAATGGTACAGAGACAATGAGGAGTTCTACCGGTACATGCCCAAGTATGATCCCCCGAAGCACGCCTACAAATTGGAAGGGATCAAAGTTGATGTAAGTTGGTTGTTTAAGTTATAAGTAACCATTAAGCCTACTGTAGGCGGACGCGTGTGAGCTGATGAAACTGTTTTGGACAGTTTCGTTTCTGGATCATACAATACACTTATATTGTATACGTGTATATAAACCAATCAACTACTCAGTTGATTGGTTTCCGCGTTTAATCTATGATAACTATATCATAAAATAGCCTATGCCTGCGGCTTCGCCAGCATGGAGTTCGATAATTGTCCAACGGGATCGTACTACCGGGATAAATAGTATCTTAATTGTTAATCCTGGTTTGAACTACCTGTGTGCCAAGTTTTATCAAACTCCGTTCAACCGTGAAAGAGTAACAAACATCTGCCTAACCATCCATCCTCACAAATATTCGCATTTATAAAAGTAGTAAGATAAGATGTGATATTGAAGGTTTTTTTAATTAACCTTTATTCATACCTTTACATTTTTACAGGTTGGCATTTGGAAATAATTTATTAGCGCCGACTGTAGATTCTACACAAAGATGTTGGCCGATGTGTTGACAACTTTAGAGGCAAGCCTGAAAACCTCAGTCATGTGAAACAGTGATATATGCTGCCGAAAGGCTTTTTTGTCAATCCGGTTGAAAGTCATGTAGAAACATAAAACGTTTAAAATGTTCACTTGTCTACATTACCTTCTGGATAGTCTCATGTGCCTATGATATAACCCAGATCCATTCCGTACAAAACAGTCACTTAGAAATTCTGCTTGACAACAGAAACGTAATCAAATCGTTCTCACTTTCAAGACATTTATTAGAATTGTCGAAATTAATTACATAATCCAAATCTGATACCGTACTCCAATGAAAAGCGATCAGTCTTATTCCTGTGGTACCTAGGTAGGTCTTCATTTACTGAATATAATTAAACGTCTGTAAATGATGCCAGCTAATTTGAAGGAGTTAACCACAATGTCTGGAGCACAACATCTTATGAATTACCTTTGTAATGTTGAGAAGTCGACGAAAACATGTCTACTTTGATATTCCTCTCTCTGTGTAAGGCTTTTACTGTTGGTAAGTCATTTTGACTTACCATCGTGTAACTGAAAAGCCATATCTAATTGAGGTTTCTTTTGCTTGATAAGCATCATTTACCTTTTGAGAAGGCAAAATTATGAAATGAATAAGTAGTCGTCGACAAAAATCAGATCAATGCCAACTTTAAAGGAAATCGTTGTATAAATGCCTCGGATTTATAAAATGTGATACATAAGGCAAATTATCGGTGTAATTTGAAAGGTTTTCTTGGAATCTCATTCTTTAAAGAGGTTATATAGGGTGGTTATCTATTCGGGCAGCACAATAGGGGACGCCGTCGAACACTGACAAAAGATCGGGATAGAAATGAGCCGAAGCCTCACAATCCATACGAGACCATTGAGGAATACTATCGTCTAAGCTAGTGGAAACGTGCTCAACAAAATTACTTGTAGTGGGCGATTTAGTTAGATCCCATTATCCTTATTGATCATGATACATAGGGAATTTGTGCTCGCTCATTTCTGTTGAACAAACTTTTCGATATTGAAGTTTTAATTGAAATGAGGTTACCCGGATTATTTATCTAATACCTAAAGAAAGTCAGAATCTCGTGACAGTCTTAAGTTAATTATTTAAACTTCTTACAATACTTTTACCTAAATCAAGCCACAGGAATTACCGGTTCGAAAACTTTGCTCCAGGCTTGTCAATACCTTGGCAGTAATCTTTGGCACTATTTTTAGACAATTTGATGTGGAAATGGCTTTATAAAAGCAAAGTTGTGTAAGTCGGTGAAACATTCAAAGTGAACAATTAACAAAAAAATGTCAAAGTAGATACAGCTGAAGAGATTCCGGCTTGGAACGAGGTCGTTCGTTAAATGGCACAACTTTTGTTAGACTTCTTGCAATTAGCTCATTACACAGTTATTTTTCAAAGATTTATTTTTATTTTTCTTATACTTACCGATTTGGGGAAAAGGGAAACTAAAATACTAAATTTTTCTCAACCTACGTACGTATTTTTTTACGAAATCACTTTCGTAATTGTGTTTTATTTTTACGAACTTTACAAGTCCCACATCATATAAAGTTAAAATTTATATTTCGTTTCCTACTTATTATTCTTTTATTTATTTTTCTAACTTACTTTTTTAATATTCCTTTATAAGATTAATCTATAAAAAATATAAAAAGTAATAGACCAGGGCTTCAGAGAATTAAACCTCCTAATAATACTAGCCGTGTCCAGGAGTACCGCTTTCTGAATCAAGTCTTGATCCAGCTGCCTAACGAGAGCTTCCTAAGGTATTGGTCGAGGCTCTTGGCAATTTAGCAACCGCGCCAACCAAGTCAAGAAACTTGATTTGCTTAACTTTCTCGGCTATCACGAGGTTCTCGTGTTGTGGGACCGTTATGTCAACAATAATTGCGCGTCATTCTAATCGATCCACCACTACTTATTTATTACCATCATCCACAACTGTTCAGTTAAGTCAGTTTGTCATGTTGATTAAATACCTATACATGCTTACTTATCACAAATCTCTTGTTAACAGTTACAAAAGTCAGATGACAGAAGAGTCATCTTGCATCAGGTGACGCTTAAATCTAGCGGACTATACAGATGCGAGGTTTCAGCCGAAGCGCCGAGCTTCGCGTCAGCAGCTGGCGAAGGAAGAATGGAAGTCATATGTAAGTATTACGGATATTTAAAATCAAAAGACATTTATACAAATGAGGCTGAAAATTTACTGCCGCGTTGGTATAGTGGGGTCAATTCCCGGGTCGGGGAAAGTGTTATTGGGTTTTTCCATTAGGAATTTTTCTGTAGCAGCCACGGAGTCTGGATTTGTGCCCGGTTGATGGCAATAAGCTCACCCCCTACCTATTACATGAGACTTAAAAAATAACTGGTGGAATGTGGGTGAACTATTGGGTACACTTCTGCCTACCCCTTCAGGGATTACATGTTATGTTTTATGTAGGCTGAAAATCAGAACTTTTTGAACGCCAAAAATTACATAATACAGTCCTCCCAAGCGCCCACTTCTCAGTATTTCAGCTGAGGTATACTCCCCAGCAACACATGCAAGAAAGAAAGATGAAAAAAAAACACACAGCAAGTTGCTTAGCTATTAAGTCTTCATCTAAGTCCGCCGATGATCTAGTTAAAATAACTGTATTTTCCAAGTCCTGAAAAGGGGTAGAAAAAGGTATACAGAGTACCTAAATTTCGCGACATAATAAGGGCCAGCTTTTTGCCATTAACAGGCTCAAATTCGGACTTGGATATTGGAAGTCCGAACGAACTGTAAATTTCCTATTAGAAAACCCAATTATACTTTTGCCGGTCTTGGGATCAGATCAAGAAACCCAAAGTTTGTTATAGTATTAAAACCGGATAATATTAGAGTTTTTAACCCAGGACTTATTAACTGATTAAAATAGGAACACGTGCGTAGAAGACGTTGTAAGATTTAATATGCTCACAGCATATGTATAATATATTGGAATGTATAATTGGTTTCGATTGCTTCTGTCAAGAATTTGTTTGACTTCTCGGATCCGACAATTAAACCTAATGGTCCTTGTTTTGTAAATAATTGTTACCTATCCAAGAAATGACCGTGGAAACCTAGTATTACCACTGATCGATCGCCACGAGTGGGTTTTGTTACCAGCTCTTCAAGTGTTTAAAAATATATGAACATGAACTTGAAAATAATAGTCGTTTTGTATCGATTGTTTTAGCACCTACCTACTCAATTTGTGGCATATCCAAATACCAACGAAATTCATTAGTCTCACCATCAACATCAAAAATATAATATACCTCACAGCCAAGTCAAGTGAATAACTTGAACAATTCTGTCTGTTTTCTTCGTAAAGTCATGATCTATTTCGTTCATTTACGAGTTTAATTTCACAAAAATTCCAATTTCGTTCTCTTTGACGAGAGGCATACGTAACAGAAGGCGGCCATTATTCCAATTTGGAGTTTGTATTACAACCGCAGTTTCAGCATAGCTTCCGCCCTAAACACGACAAATGTAAAACCATCGTCTTTTGTCATTTAACTTTACATGATTTTGCTCGATTATTTTATACGATGTTCCAACTCTTTAGTCCGGTTCTAGTATGTTATTATTGGATCCTTACCAAGAGTGAAATGTTAATATTCCTTTTATCCATCTTTCTTACATATAAATTATATTTTTTAAATATTTTTATAATAAAATGTTTATTTTTAGAAAGTTTGTTAGCTAGCTTTTCGGTAGCTATATATGAGTGTATTTAACAATTGTTTTTTTCTCCAGATTTACCGAGAGAAGGTCCAAGAATAACAGGCAACGAACAAGAGAACAGAAGAGGGGACTCCTTATTTCTGAACTGTACGTCGGGCCGGTCGTACCCTGCGGCAGTACTCAGTTGGGACATTGATGGAGAAAAGGTACTATTAAACATTTTGAACGAAAAAATATTGACATTTACGAGACGGGCGATGTTTTCGATTTCAGTTTTGATAGAGGTAACATTTTTCTTTGTTTACATGACCCAGATAAAAACAGACCTAATTTACTGTACTGGCTTTTGGACGTAGCAGTTGTTTGGGTTTGATGTATTTTTGATCCGATAGCAGAATATTTTTTAGATAGTAATCTTTGAGGTTGTTAGTATTGTTTGTTTCTATCGCCTCGGAGTATATCAAAGGATACCTTACTTATCTACCTTCCAGATGTACTAAAATCTTAATGCGAATCCGAAACCGTAATTCACCTGTTCAATAGTCACATAATTCTAAAGTGACAATCATTATTCGTCGTTCTACTCGATAGTCCACTCGAGGACGTCGTGAGCGGACATAATGCATTATGCGTCCATTATCTACCGTGCCGGCAACTAATCCTCTCGTCCTGGACCAAGTACTCGCATCAATCAATCTTCTAGACACAGCTTGCATTAGCATTTGCAGTGTTTCTGTGTTTTTCCTTAATATTTAACAAGTCACCCTGTATACTGGGTGATTTGTTAAACGTGGGCTATAGTTCATGGGTGTGTAGCACTGAAGAAAATGAACAACCAAATACTATGGGACCGACCACGAAATTGCGAAAATGTCAGCTGCTCCATACAATGGTCGCGTAAATCGAAAAAAAAAATATACAACAGCAGATTTTAAAATCATATATTTATTTATTTATTAAAAGCATATGCAAAAGTATAAAACTGTACAGAGGCGGACTTAATGCCTTGGGCATTTTCTACCAGTCTACCTTACGGCGATGCGGAAACAATTTCTAGTAGGTGCTATAATTACAAAAACAAACTAGAAAATATTTATAACTAAAATATAGGAATAAATACATTTATACATACATAAACCAAAGTTTATAAAGTTTAGAGAGATAAACAAGAAAAACTACAACGACTTAATTCTGAGACGAATCTGCCAACTTCTTGTGTATGTGCTCATGAGCTTTCACTTTGAACGTGAACCAACTGGTTACCATCCTGATATTCTGAGGGAGCGCATTCCAAAGGAAGACCGCCTGGACAAAGAATGAAGATTTTATAAAACCAGAGCGATGAGAAGAACATCGTAGAAGACTATTATTGGCGGAGCGAAGATTTTTACTGTATGCAGGGCATAGATATTGACAATGAGAAGTCAGATAAGAAGGAGAAGTGGGTTTGTGAAGAATAGAAAACAGGGTTTTCAAAGCCCTCAACGCTCTGCGCTGCCGGATAGGTAGCCACTTTAAAAGCGATCGATGTGCAGATACATGATCATACTTGCGGAGATTGAAAACGAATCGAATGCAGTTATTAAGAAGTCGGTCAAGTTTATTGAGGAGATCTGCATTCAGGTTATAGTACCACACATCACCGTAGACAAGTACATTTTCTACTCACCAGTTTTTTACCGTGGGAAAAAGTCGTGAGTTTTCGTATGTATAATATTATTTATAAATTCTTTGTGAAAATAAAAGTAAAAACTGTGTGAAGTAACGGCTGACCGCTTGTTTATGTTATAAACTAGAAGGTTTTCCAGAATACAAAAAAGAAAACGGTCTATTGTAGCTGGCTGTGTTAGGGCTTTATGACTGTCCCATTTTTTATTTTGACTCTTTCAATTTTTTTTATTTTCAGCCAGAAGCTTAATCTAGATAAAAGTATAAATTCAAGTTATAAAACAATGGTTAGATGATTCTATTAGCACGCACTATACCAAGTGCTATTTTGGGAATTAAGGAAAATAAAACAGCGCACAATAATTTAGTAGTGATCCCAAAGCGCTTGTGCATCGTTACCAGTTTTTTGCATAATTATACCTGTTTTTCTAGATCTATACATAATAAAATAATAAAAATTTAACGAACTCTCCGTGAATGCCTATAAAAGTTCGCCGACGTTGTGAAATAAATACATCAATTTATTTGCTCAATTACGGCCTAGCTTTTGAGATATTTTATGGCAAACTTAATATAAAAGTATGACCACAAAGTAATTAATGTGCATCCATTAACAGCAAGTTAATTAACTGGTTTTAATTTTGATCGCTACGAAATACAATATTACATGTACCAAGAGATTTAATTTCAGTCAGCGATCCTTATTAATATAATTGTACGTAGGATATTTGACCCTTTTCAACGACTTTCTGTAATCCGACTCTTTCGTCCAATAAGGTTTTTTCAAATTTAAACTTTGCTGGGCTTATTGAAGTGCGGGCTCGTATTTATCTTTTATTTCTGATTTGGCCAGAGTTTGTTTTTGTTTCGAACAACACAGCCGAACTCGTCACATTCTTTTTTATTCGGGTCAAACTTGTAGCAATATACAAAGATATACTGGTCCAATGTTTCTGTACAATTCTATGCCCTTTTGTGTGTTTTTCTTTTTTGTAATGACGAGGGGGTTTTTATTTTAGCTTTTTGTATGAGTCACTTATGATTTCAAACATTTTCTGTTGAACTATTGTTATTTGCTAGTAGGCCTTCTAAATAAGCATTACAAAAATAATACGAACATACATAAACTCACGGTTTTTTTACCATTTGCATAGGCAGAAAACACAGAACGCCACCTGCTATCCTTAGATACTCCTTTTGCCTCGTCCAAGTTCATACATCTGGGACCATCAAAATAATGTTCAAACAGAAACAGGCCATAGTGCAGACAAGGCCCTAAAACATCTGGGTTAATACTTGATCTTAACATCAAAACGGCTAAGAGAAATATTGAATCAATATTTGTATCGGAAAGCAAACGGATGTCATTATACGAGATAAAACCGTTCACTATTCATCTACCAGCTACTAATATTTGGTAGAATAGATACATTTACAAGATCCCTTCTCACAATTGTTAGTTACCATGAAATTTATGATCAATTACCGCGTTAAATGTTCCGAATCGAAGGGTATTGGAACTAGTGTGAAACTGTATTTGCGGCCATCCCTACGTTCTATTGGCAAATTGAAAGCTTGGCTAATTGCTGACGTAAATACAAATCGTTGTAAAGGGCGTGTTGTTCGATCTCGACTTCGTAACATCTTGTAACCGAATAATTGTTAAGCACCCTAGTGGAACAATTGAGTGCTTATTTGATCGATAAATAATGAAAGTATCCACATCACTGTATTGCTGTTTGCATGG
Organism: Standfussiana lucernea; assembly: GCA_964057025.1. Lineage (NCBI taxonomy): Eukaryota > Metazoa > Arthropoda > Insecta > Lepidoptera > Noctuidae > Standfussiana > Standfussiana lucernea. The sequence goes on from OZ059789.1 coordinate 11,309,845, forward strand.
CGTAATCATACCAAGCTCACAGTGGAGCTCTTCGGTCTACAGAATGCAAAAGTCTAATGCTAAAAAAAGGGTTTGAGAAAAAGGGTCGAAAATGTCGGTGCAAAAAACATGAGTAGGTATATGGCTCTTGTAATGCACCGAAACCTTTTCCTTTGTAAAGTACTCCGACACTTATCCCGACTAATTGACATTTCACAATTGAACAAATTGTCAGATCTTCTTTTGTTTTTCTTCCTCCATCCGTAACTATGGACTAATTAATACAGATTCTGCTCAGATTACCATTATTATTGTCAATATTACAATGAATTAATTGTCAGGATACAGTGATTTGTGAGAGGGGAGATGTTTGAAAAGGAATTGTAAGTCGCTTTGTATCTTTGTATGCTTGCCATTCTTTGGCACCGAAGTGTACCTAATTCTTTTTTAGGGTACCGTACTCAAAGGCTTTCAACGCGATCCTTTTACCAAGGCTCCGCTGTCCCTCCGTCCGTCTGTCACAGGGCGGTTCTTTTGAACCGTGAATTGCTGCTACAACAACAAATCTACTCTTATTTAATAAAAATGAAAAGTTTGTTTGTTTGAACGCGCTAATCAGTGGAACTATCAGTCGGATTTAAAAAATTGGCTGGTTTTTCAGATAGGTGTAGTGATCAGATGTTTAGTTTCCCGAATTGTTACTTATTGATATGTTTTTTCAAAGAGGAAATGAAGGGTATTATATTGATCGAAACTGTTTCAGCAACACCTAAGAAAGTGTCTTAATATAAACGATTCTCATATTCATTTTGTTCGGTGAACCCATTACGTGGACCAAAGGTGCTTTCTCCGGATCCTAACCTAAGCGAACGGTCGCTTATAAACGCGATCGTCGTGTTTCTCAGTCACTAATGTTTTCGCAAGCTAAAATTGTATAATATATACGTATATATATCCCGGGACGGTCACTTATACGAAGAAAAATACACGAAAACGAAGTAATTTCCTCGAAGTAAATTAATAAAAAAAAAAATGGAGTGACGCAGTTTCACTTTTCAACACCGATATATCTGTACTATTTTTTAGTAGCCAGAGTAGTCCATAAAGTAATATAGTTTGCTTCTACTGACCCACATGTTCCGATACCGGAAATATCTGAAATATACGCATCTGAAATATAGGCTCACAGATTTACTTGCAACTCTATGGACTTACCGGTTCTATGAATCGAAATGTGGTTATGATACATATGGGGCATAGCTAGAAGCAGGGATTTAAGAGCAGGTGTGAAATGTTTCGATAGTAAAACATTTTTGGGTTCATACGACTTTGTTCCTGAAATTTTTGGGTATTCTGAATTTTCGGGCTATGTTCCTGCAATTGGTGATCTGTTATTGTATTGTGTGTACCTATTTTATTAAGATCCTGACCATCGATTCATGGCACGGGCTCAATTCGTGCACAAAGATTTAGGTATTTAATGTCTTTGTGTAAGCTATCGTCTTCTTCTTCTTAGGCTGACGTCTAACATTAGACCGCAATAGGTCGATTTCATAATGATGTACAGGTGTAACATACTAACAATAATCTTTTTTCCCAGGTCACAGACTCTCTCCTCCTCGTCGAGTACCCACCGACGCAGCACGCCCACGGCTTGCTGTCGACAGCGCTGGGGCTGCGCGTGCCCGTCGGTCGGACGATGCAGGTGCGGTGTACAGCGCGTGTCGCGCCCGCCTGGAGGGAAGGCAGCGAGGCCGTCGTCGGGAACAGCCAGCTTGCTGATAGCAAGGAGGCTATGTTATTAGGTAATTCACACTTAATTACTAATATTTATTGTTGCCAAAGTAACTTTGTGTAACTGGCTGTCGATCTATCTATGTATCTATTTATTTACCATTTCACTCCTTCACCTGTCAATATAAGTAGTCCATGACAAATAAAAGGACAGGGATACTTTTCGCCTCGATACCCCGATAGACCTCCTCCATAACCTGACCCATATCATAAGAGATATCATAAGTAAGAAAGGAGTCTTCAGTTAATGTAGGGCGCATTACCTGACACTTCTTCTGTGATGACTAATAATGTTAACGGCATTCGTTCTGCTGCTTTCAATGTAGGTACTCTAAATGTACCGTTCGCAAGACTTCACTGTTCCCAAACTTTTACGTTTTCATGTTCATCGTTCGGTTTTTGTAAGGTTACCTAACAAGAGATACCTCACAGCTCAGTGGCGACATAGTTGAACAGTGCACATCTTTAGCGCATGTTGGATTTAATGAAAACTGACGGTTACATTACAATTGTTCTTAAGTGTATTCAGTGTGCACCATGCGCTGCATGATGCATGCACACATAATTACATTGTTTATTTATATATAATATAAATAATTAATCTTACGTAGCGCATATATAAGTTCAATGTCATATAGCGATATGACATTGAACTAATATATTATGCGCTATGTAAGATGAATTATTTAAAAGTTCAAGATTAACATTAGACGCATGTACAATATAAATCACCAATGTACGATGTTTATACATGGTCAAATAAAATTTGTATTTATAGGTATTGATACTTACACATGATAAATAAAAAATACACTACTTGATAATCAAGAATGATCGAACCTCAGAATCAATAGTCTTTATAACTACACAGTTAAGATACAATTCACGCACGATTTGATTGAAGTGAAGTCTTGTGTATGATGCTATAAAACGTCGAGAGCCGCAAAAGGGTTCATTTATTTTTAAGTTAAGGATCCTCTACTCATTGATGACTGTCTTAAATTTAAACGAAACGCCATGTTAATATTAAAACTTAGGAATAAATCTGTACGGAAAATTACTGTGTTTGTTTACACGGTAATTTTCCGTACAGCGCTCAGTTAAGCAGTGATAGCCTAGTGGAGCGACTGTTAGACTGCCAAGTCATAGGTCTCGAGTTTGAACCCTATTCACGATTTCACCTATGATTTTTCGGAATCATGTGCGTATTGTATAATTATCACTTTCTTCGGTGAAGGAAAATATCGTGACGAAACCAATGCATGCCTGATAGATATTTCTCGACGGCATGTAAAGCCAAGTCAGAAGCCCATGGGGAAAACTCTGCACCAGATTAGGTTAATATAAAGAAGAAGAGTTTTGAAACAAGCCTTCTGCAGATGAGAGGTACGATTAGGGACATTCTACGACGCATCGAAAAATGTTCAATGTTTTGGAGTTAATGCCGACTTGTACCACAAATGACTAAATGCTAAATAATGTTTAACACATCGTTCTGTCACTGTCATGTGCAAACGATTGCCAGAAACAGAACGATGTATTAAAATACGTTTGACGTTAAACGTGTTTAGCAATTTGTGATGCAAGTGTGTCTAATTCGTACATTTTTTTGAATTAAGATAATAATTAATAAATTGTTAATTTGATTAAAGTATCTAAGCATTTATGTCGTGTTGATTTGTATCGATTGTGTCTTATCGTAGAATGACCCTGGTCTTTGTTTTTTAAGGTATCGGAGAGGACAGCATTTTTTGTAAGTAGAATTATTAATTTATCTTCTATTTATTTTTTCTCTGTAGATTTTAGGCAGCCCGTGAAGAGTCCATCTTGATCCCGATCTGGGATTAACCTTATAGCAATTGACTTTTACTGTTCCGGGCTGCCATTCATAATTTAATTCATTGTGATTGCGATTGACTTTGTCGGAAAAATTCAATCCTTTTGTAGTCGTAGGTACAAAAGCAATTCAATTTTATTTGAACATAAAATAAAGACTTGAAAGGTAAATATGTAGGTATCTACGTACATAAGTACCTGCTTTGTATATTTTTTGCGTATCTACGTAATAAATATATTTTTAAGATAAAAACATAAATGGATGCTTTAAGAAGGCGTTTTTAGTGGCAGAACCTTTTTCAGAATGATTAAATTATATCAATGTAAAGAATACTCAATTTAAAAGTTCTCATTGCGAAAGAATGCACGTGGGAGTTAAAAGTCTGGTTTTACGTCAAAAGGAACGACTTGTGACCGCACCTTAAGTAAACACTTTTAAAGGCCCGTGTAGACGAGGGACTTTTGTCAGTATTAAAGTTCTTGCGTTGTGTATGCATTATCTATAAAGAAGCCTAGACACATATCCTAGATTCTGTTAACATTTTTCAGACTACCTGTGCAAAAAATGAGACAGTAACAAAAAAAAAAACTCAATGCACTACATCTTAATCAGCAATTGTCGTAACAATTAACAAATAAAACGCAATTCCATGAATATAGCAACAATACTAAAATATTCCCGTAACATTTAATTCCCATTTGTTAGCATCGCAAATGAAGGGTGCAGGCACAGTGCAACAATATGGATTGTGGGGCACCCGCCACTAATTACACCGCGCAAACGAACCAAAACATAGGTATCTGTTTAATCAGCAAGGCACTGCATGTTCCTTAAATTCGTATATTTTGGTGAATGCAGAATGAGTTCCTTCTATCTCAGGCTTTAATGGTAATAATATGTTTTAAGTTTGTTCTGCTGTTTGTACAAATTACGTTTATTCAGTATTACCAAGAGGTATCGTATTATACAGTATCTGGATTGTGGAGGTCAGATAGGCAGTCGCTTTTGTAAAATACTGATATTCAGCTGTATCCGGCTAGATTGGAAGTCGACCCCAACATAAAGAAAGAAAGAAAGAAAAAACGTTTATTGACACACGCCACAAGTACACAATACAAAACACACACAACAAAACACACACACACATACACACTTGGTAAAAGGCTAGGCAGATGATGATGATGTGTAAATTATATTGGTTAAGGAGTTCTTTAAGTTTAAGCCGCGCTTGCTAAGGTCGGTCTGTGGATGGGTGACCATCATTACATACCGAGTTTTCTCCGACCCTCGGAAAGCACGTTAAGCCGTCTGTCCCGGATGTCAATTGTAGATTTTTGACAGTCGTTACAGGTGGTCAGTGACCCGAAAGCCTGACAACCAGTCTTATCAATGGGTATCGTATTACACAGTAAAAACTAGGTTGTGGAGGTCAGATAGGCAGTCGCTCCATGTAAAATACTGCATTTGGTTAGACAGAAAGCCGACCCCAGCATAGTTGGGAAAAGGCTAGGCAGATGATGATATTGAAGAAGGTAGACACAATGTACTAGGACCAAGTGCCAACTAACATTAATATGGTTTTGGTCTATATTTCAGCCTACCCCGTTTATAAATTTTAATACTGAGGCAGGTACTTATATTTCGGCTCGAGTATAGCCTGACGGGATGATTGGTGAAGGAGACCGACTTCGTACGGGCTCTATGTTTTGTTGAGCGTTGTCGTTCGCCATTTTTTTAAAAGAAAACCAATATAATTACAAATTATTTTAATATTAATTTTAAAATGATTATTATAAAATAAGAAATAAAAACAATAATAAAATTAAACTATTGGTAACTGGATTCAGGCGTGATCCGTGTCACAATTAGAGGTGTGGACGGGCCGCTCGCTAGAATCGGAATGCCCGTCTCTGGAAGACATCGCTACGCCCCCGTATGGGAGCGCGGCTGGCGGGTTATGGACTTCGTCCTTGTCCCGCGGGGTCATGGGTGTGCCCGCAACAACGGGCACCCTCGCTGTGTTGGCCTTGTAGGCCATGACCAATGGCAGATGCTCGAACGCGATTTGCCTTTGTGTAGTTGTCAAAATGTCCGGTAGGAGGCGCTACGGTGCTATGTAAATAGCGCCGCTTTCTTCACGCCACCTCGGCGGTCTGTCACTGAGACCTCCGGTTACCCGGAGGAGGCCTAGCGGGTGACGACCAGCGACAGAGGTGGCTCGGCGCTCCCTACCGCGGCTGCTGGCCCCCGCCTGTCACGCTCTCAGATCTAGCCGATTACGCGCCAGGCAGAGGGGCCGTGTGTGCGTGTGTGAGCGGTAGTCATTGGTTAGACAGAAAGCCGACCCCAGCATAGTTGGGAAAAGGCTAGGCAGATGATGATATTGAAGAAGGTAGACACAATGTACTAGGACCAAGTGCCAACTAACATTAATATGGTTTTGGTCTATATTTCAGCCTACCCCGTTTATAAATTTTAATACTGAGGCAGGTACTTATATTTCGGCTCGAGTATAGCCTGACGGGATGATTGGTGAAGGAGACCGACTTCGTACGGGCTCTATGTTTTGTTGAGCGTTGTCGTTCGCCATTTTTTTAAAAGAAAACCAATATAATTACAAATTATTTTAATATTAATTTTAAAATGATTATTATAAAATAAGAAATAAAAACAATAATAAAATTAAACTATTGGTAACTGGATTCAGGCGTGATCCGTGTCACAATTAGAGGTGTGGACGGGCCGCTCGCTAGAATCGGAATGCCCGTATCGTTCGGCGCTCCGTCTTATATAAGCCGACCCCTTCCACAACTCGCCTGATTCACGGAGTGGTACGATGACGTTACAAAGCGTTCCGTTTCGTTTTACGTCGTAATAATTTGCTCACGCCGACATATAGTTTTCTCATAATTGCCTCCTCAGAGTACAGCTTTTAATGCCTTATGAATACGTTTCTAAAGACAGCGTTACTATTAAGTTATAATTCATTATTTGAACTCCAGAGGACAGATTATCAACAATAGGTAGGTACATTTCTAAAGACAGTGTTGCCTTCAATAAATATTTCTAAGAGTTTCATCATTTATGTGTTCGGTAGAAATATTGACTGAAGAGCTTTGATAAATAATTATTTACGCAAACTTAAGGTTGTAGTAAAGCCCTAACTAATTAGTCTGATTTCAATGTTACTTAGACGAGAAACATTGCTCCAAGAAAATATTTTAACAGACATATGTAAGTAATTGCTCGCAGATAAGGTAATCATATCAGTATACCTGTTACATAACATCGTGCCTGTAATCCCCGAAGGGTTAAGCAGAGGTGTACACTATGTTAAAAGTCCTAAAATAGAGGGCGAAGCCTATTGCCATCCACCGGGCACAAGTCCAGACGCCGTGGCTGCTACTGAGAAATCTTAATAGAAAAACCCAATAACAGTTTGCCCAACCTAGGAATCGAACCCAGTGCCTCATGCTTAGCAGTGCTTATGACCACTAGACCGACAGTCATAGGTGCTTCATAATACCAGTACCTACACCCACTATAGTTATTAAATCCGAAATGCATGTGGCTGAGATGAGAATGTTAAGGGGGCTGTGTGGTGTTACTCGAAGGGATAAAATAAGGAATGGTAGATAAGAGGAAGTCTGTAAATGGCGCCGACGGTGACTGAAAAGTTGTGTGGTAATCGGTTGTCGTGGTATGGGTATGTGATGCGGGGGAATGAAGAAAATGTCGTGAGGAAACTTTTGAGCATGAATGTGGATAGGTATAAGAGTAGAGGAAGACCAAAAACACGATGGATGGACTGTATGAAGGATGATATGGCAAGAAAGGAGGTGTCTGATGAGATGACAAGTAATAGTGAAGTATGGGAGATGAAGACATGCTGCGCCGACCCCAAACGAATAGGGCAGGAGAATGATGAGTTATTAAATCCAAAGTCTTTTACTACCTAGCTAAAATATCCCGTGAAATTGTCTCGTACCGCTTGAAAGTCCCGAATGACTATCGAGCGAACGATTGGACGACGAAAATCGTTCGGTAATCAAAAAGAAACGCTCATTGAACGAATTTTCAATCGAGACCATTAACTGTAGGGAGAAAGTAAACGATTTTCGATCGGTGACTATTTTGAGAAAACATTGAGTTAGAGTAATTCTGTTGTTGCTATGGCGTTGTAACTCGGAGGTTTTCGCTTCTGCGGCTTTTTTGGCGTAATATTGCAGGCTCAAAACCAAGTCTAGTCAGTTGTTTAAAACAATTTCATGTTTAAGTTAGAAAATGCTTTGACTAACGGCGAAGGAAATCGGAGGGCCTAATCATTTCACATAAAATATTTTCACAATTTAAAGAATTTAGTCATATCATGATTGTGCATGTTGTAAACAATTAAACTAAGATGCTTTAGAATAATTGTATTTTCGGCGTGTAAAAATCGACGTATTAACGTTACGTTTACACCGCGCGCTCGTGCCCTAGCATGTTTATGTATTGGGTATATCAGAAGCCGTAACCTCTGATATACCCAACACATCAACGTGAAAATGTACATAATTATTCTCGTTACCTTGGCCTATTATAACACTATTTTTGTGATCTGACATCTACACAAGCTTAGTCACAGTCAGCTTACCAATAAATTTGTCTCAAATACGAAACAAACTACTGAATAAAACAAACACGATAACGCCAAATCCTTTCACAAAAAAAAAACATAATGGAGCTACAAAAACCTTCAAATCCCGAGTTATAACAATTTAATATCCCGACCCGTCTTCCATAGCAATGTATAAACTGATGTCGATCGCAATATCTTACGACATTATCAAGGGAACAAAGCTATTCAAGCGAACTGCTATTATATTCCATGTATCGATAGCATTATCGAAACTATCAAATCGATTTGTAATCACAAATGTTCCGATTAATTAACTCGTATTAAACCGAATAGTTGGTCTAGTGGTCGTTCCATTACTGTGTGAGATCCTGGGTTCGAATTTCAGGTCGGGCAAAGTGTTATTAGGTTTTTCCATTAGGAATTCCTCAGTAGCAGCCCGGAGGTTGGATTTGTGGCCGATTGATGACTATAGTCTCGCGCCTATTACATGGGACTTTAACATAACTGGCGAAATAAGTGTACTAGGTAACCCTCTGCTTAACCCTTCGGGATTATAGGTGGTGTTTTGTAGGTATGGCGTATTATATTCGTATGTATTGACACTATTATCTATACTATCAAATCGATTTGTAATCCCAAATGTTGTGATTAATTAACTATTAAATTGGCGTTACTCTATCTACCGAGAGATGCGGGATTTGATTGAGGAATACAATTGACGGATTGAATAAGCCACTGGGCTCTGTCAATATACTATTAGTATATTATGCTTGAGTGATTGGACGTGAAGCGTAATGATTAGGGTGTTCGATTTTCAAACGGCTTTTTTACGTGATTGTGAAGATGGGTTAAACTAAAAATGCACTAAATAATATTAGCCGCACGAGTTGATCTCCAAGGTTAAGAAAAGCTCCGTAGGTGCATGTGCATGACTTATACACCGAGGCCCTCTGTACTGGTGTTTCGGATAGCATATTATTCTGGCTAGTGCGAGTGGGCTAGAACGATCTTGGCTGACGAAGCGGGTGCAAAATTTTTTGGTCAGACGGGCAGTCACTTTATGTAAAGTACTGGTATTCAGCTGCATCCGGTTAGACTGGAAGCCGACCCCAATTTAGATGGGAAAAGCGAGGGAGATGTTGATGAGTTCTTCTTCTTTAATACTCTAAATTACTCACAAAATAATTTGTTGATGTAATCATAGCGGCACGATCATTAGAGAGCTCTTGCCAGAGAGCATTCAATACAAATTAGAATATCTTGCTTCAAATTAATTAATGACCGAAACCAATATTTCTGCAATTAAAATCAAACTTTGTAAAATCAAGCTTTGGATGTCGAAAACATATTGATTTGAAACTAAATATTTTCGAAGCTTTAATGTGCTTTATTGAACAGGAATTTCCGCGCAATTACGTATCGTTATCTAAGTTGAAGTCATGTATCACGAGAATGCGCGAAACTTTGAAGTCAATTAGGCTTTCCCTACTCCTATATTAAGTGAGCTCAGTGTTTTAAATATGCTTTGTGAGCGATTGTTCACCCGGCGCGATACTGCACGATATTTCAAAGCAACAAAAAATCAGATTAATTTTTAACCTGCCCTTTTGGAAGTCGGTTAAAAAGTTGCGATCCCACGTCAATAACCCAATTTACGTACGTTTAAAAACAAATGCAGTATGGAACTGCCATGTGATTCCAAAATTGTGATGAAAATTAACGGCTCTGCAATAAATTCATATTATTAATGTGCAATAAAACGACGCTTCAAAAACCCAAACTTTACCTCAAAACTCGATGAGCCATATTTACGGCCAGGTCTTTTTAACCTGATGCGGCGTTATGGTGGATCCACACAGCACGACAGCTAGCGCCGGCGGCCGTGACGCCGTCCTAGCCGCCGGCTATATGTGGGGCATTCGCAACAAAGCCGCCGCTGCAACGGGGGAACAGTTCCATCACGGCTGTCGATCAGAGTGGTGTCGTTTTGTATTCTTTGATGGGAAATGCGTCATCATCACCGATGAAATGAAAAGGCACTGGCGTATTTCTTCCTTCAAATTTTTGTAGTTGTGGTAAGAATGCAGATGTGTCTGCGTCTTGTAACTTGTAAACTAGTGTTACGTAGAACTCCACCATCAGGTATGCGCCCTTGAAAACCGATATCTACGTATAAAAAGTTACAATTCGCATCAACAACCGCAAGCAAAACAATACTGAAATATGACTTGTTCGATTCAAAGCCGCGCTTACCGGCCGCTTTTTGGCGGCTTTGCTTGTGGTCAAGCCACTTTTGGTGGCTATGTGGATCCACCATTAGGCGATTCTTACACGACACCGCTCGTCTACGCGGTCGGGTGGAAGCGGCGAAGACTTTGCTGGCGGTGCGCCGCGCGTAGAGGCGGTAAGCGCCGCTAGTGCGCGCGGTCGGGCGCGGTACGTGTGTTAGGCATCAACGGATTTCATACAAGCTAATGCGACATGAGATCTGGCTTCACTGGCCGACCGCGCTGATGAGCGGTGTCGTGTGATAGCCTCCAACGTTAGTTCGCACACTAGAAATAAAAACATTAGTCTACCAATGGGTTCAGATATTATTTTTATTATTTTGCTAGCAAGTTTTGAAATAGTCTGCCAACAGTCTAAATTAATTATTCTGTACCAAAAATAGATTTATTTAAGAGTCCCCGCAGACTGCAGATTTTCTATCGGCGGATAGTTTAGTTGGGCTCTTAGTCAGCATGAACATGTTTGCTAGTGCGCATATTCCAAGGTTTTGGTATCGGCCAATAAATTGGTTGGATGCGCTACACGATTGCCTTTAAACTAAATTATTGGCCAACTGCTAGATCAGTATGACGCTCTTATCCCGCGCACATACTTGCTGTTTATTTAATTATGACGGTACGATTATATGACGTTAGTTTTAACCGGAAAATTCTTGTAAATAGCAAAATGTTAGTTCGCAATCGACCGAATGTTGGTCTGGTTTGCGCAGTCGTCACCAACCCGACCGTTTAGTTGGCCTAGGGCGTTTAGTTGGCCTGGGCCTGGAGGTGGCCCTCAACAAGTCGGAGGCCGTGGTCTTTCACGGCCCCCGGCGGGCGCTGCCGCCGGGATCACATATTGTGGTCAGGGGGACCCCAATTGCTGTCGAGCCCACCTTGAAATATCTGGGATTGGTCCTCGACAGCCGGTGGGATATCGGCCCCCACTTCCGGCGGCTGGCGCCGAAATTGATGAGCGCGGCGGGCGCGCCCGTAACGCTGCTTCCCAATCTGAGGGGCCAGAGCACCGCCTGTAGGAGATTGTACTTGGGGGTTTTACGATCCATGGCCCTGTACGGGGCCCCTGTGTGGGATTTTGACCTGACGGCCGGCAGCATCGCGATACTGCGAAAACCACAGAGGGCGATGGCCGTCAGGTCTATCAGGGGGTATCGCACAATCTCGTACGAGGCGGCTTGTGCACTGGCCAGGTCACCAACATGGGACCTAGAGGCGAGAATCCTCGCATCACTGCGAACTGACTGCACTGCGGTGGCGTGAGGAAGTGCGGACGCGGGGCGGTGAACCGATGCAGCGAGAAATCGAATTGCGTCGGTCACAGCTCCGCGAGGAAGGTGGCGGAGTGGCGGGACAGGTTTTTACGCCCTATCGCCGGCCTCGCTACCATCGAGGTGATCCGACCAATGCTCGAAGAATGGCTCGGCAGGAGGCACAACCGTGAGGTATGCAGTCTCAGAGAATACTTTCTAGAAGCCGACGTGGGGATGCACCGAGATGTGGTCTCAGTGGACAAGGGCCTTACCCCGCTCTCGCTGGCTAATGAGAACTGGCGCAAACCTAAAGTATTAGACACTAACGACCGCAGGGAGGTATGGCAGAGCAAAGAGCTTCAGCTTCTTCTTCCCTGTCGTTTTGGGCGACGCAGGTTTTCTCGGGGCATGGTTGTTTCGGGATGTACCTGTGTCGCATAAACAGGGAGCCTGACGCTCGGTGTCATAACTGCGTCTACTGTCTGGAGTTCTACACCTCACTCCCCCCCGAAGAAGGCCCCCGCGAAGGCCCGAGAAAGCGGGCTGGCACTAGCCGGGGATCGTGGAAGGCGCACTAGTTCCCATGATCCCCGGTGCAATTGTGGGAAGGGAACACCGGGGTGGTTTTAGTTAGTACGAGTCTGACAGACCCCTCCGCCCAGGGTGGAGGAAATCCGTGGGGATTTTCCACCCCGGAACAAAAACAAAAAAAAGAGCGCAGTTAGCAGCCTAACCCTACTAAAATATCGGCCGATAGAAAGTCTGCAGTCTGCTCGGACTCTAATTAAATTGATTACGATTAGTTATTTGGAAGTTCATACAAAAAAGAAGTTTTGTAGGATATTGAAATATTTCATAATAGCTATTCTGAAATTAATTTCGCGAGGATTAGCAGTGGTATTTGAGTAGCATTTGCGGAATTGAACTGTCTGCACGCGATCTAAAGAATTATTCAGAAATAGCTAGGCAGTTTGAAAGTCAACAACACCAGCATATAATAATAGAATTATTTATATTAGGATGAACTTATTCGCATTCACATTATTATCTCCTTAGTCTTTCTTATGAGGAAACTGAAAAACTGCCAACATTCAAAGTTCAACGCAAAACCGACGCGAACACGGAAACCACATAATCAGTACATCATTCTGAACCCCGGCGACATAGAAATTTTTGGTCGGTTATTAAAAACACACAGCTGATTTTTAGCTGTACCCGACAAAAGTGCAATACCTACACGGTCAAAATGTATGGAACAGCTGATTTTTTTTGTCGTTGGTGTCCCTTCCACCCCTTATATCGCAATTCGGGTTAAGTTAGGAATGATGTTTCGGGTCAGGTTAGGACCTATTCCTAACCTGACCCGTTAGAATAGGAATTTTTTTTTTTTTTGTCAAATTCCTGACCTAACCACCTGGCTACCTAGCTACCTGGTTAGGTTTTCGGGTCAGGTTAGGAATAATCCATTTAATTTTCTTTCATCTTGGGATCAAAATTTTGATAACCATTTTTTTAGCGTCCGATCGAACCTTCGGCTTCGGAGAGCTTGGGACATAGATACCATCTAGGATTTCTGCAAACAAGCACTGAAAGTAAACGAACTATTGCGAACGCTCTAGAGGTTGTAATTTGCATTATTTCTAAATTATATTATTTTACAAGATAAAATCAAATATAATAAATGAAACTGTTGAGTTGTTTATTTACAGTCAACATAAACAGATTTGTGAAATAATGATAGCGAAGAAATAATCAGAATCCGTTGCGTAACTTATAAGAACAAAAACCATTTTACTACATCAATATTATCTTATGTACATACATAGCACACCGTCGTTTCAGTTCTAACACCACGTAAGACAATTTTTGGCGTTTTGATGTCTGAAACGTGACGACACGTTGTTTTAGCCAATGAGAAACAAGCACCGTCTCTTTATAATTTGAAGTGTACACAAATTATAAAATAGTATTGTAATGGTATTTTTGTAAAAATATGCAGATTTTTCCAATAACTCTATGAAGAAGACTTTGCTTTTTTTGACTTACGTGGTGTTAGAGCTTAAGCACCGCCAGTACCTGTTATGTGAAAACTCATGCTGTTTCATCATCTGCCTTGTCTTTTTCCCAAGTTTTATTAGGGTCGGCTTCCAGTTTAACCAGCTGAATACCTGTATTTTACACGGAGCGTTTGACTATCTTACCTCCACAACCCAGTTAGTACTGGGTAATACAGTTCCCTTTGGCAAGACCGGTTGTCAGACTTTCGGGCCACTGACTACCTGTAACGACTGTCAAAGTTCTACAAATGACAGCCGGGAACAACGGCTTAACCTGCTTTCCAAGGCACGTAGGAAACTCGGTAAATAAATTATGGTCACCCATCCACAGACCAACCAAACCAAACTAATGCTGTTTACATTGTATTTTAAAAAGAAACAGACGTTCTCAACTTGCGGAAAACTATCTTCTCAAAACCCCGCACAAAGTAAACGGTACATTATTGTGATGTCCAACTTTTTACCGACTCCCTGGGGGAGTCTCATCATTTAACTCGAATAACAAAGCTTGTTTGTTTCAGTGAGGAGTTCAAGCGAGGCGTCTGCGCTAAGTGTAATGCTGTTAACACTTTCTCTCGCCCTCTTCTTCAGAACCCTAATGCAATCAGAAACGTGATAAATTATCTCAACTCTTTTATTAACAAAACGTGATTTAGACACAGGCAAGGCAACGGGCTATTCCGAGAAATAGACCCACAACAATACTTTTTAGATATAATTCTTCATTTAACTTTTTGTAACATAGTTCTTATTTGGGTCTTAAACGATTATTATTTACATGATAATGTACAATTCAGGTAGCTAGTAAATATTTAATGTTTTATAGTAAAATATTTAATTAAGTCTTCGATACATATCTCGGTCTTTATTGCTAGTATATAAATAATTTCGTTGAAATCTCTCTCAAAAGTGAAGTGTTATCGTTAGGTACAAAATTTATATTTTTGCAGCAAAGGCTATTTGTATTTAATTTTTGATTTGAAAACCTATCTTTAGAATTCAAAATTATATTGTAAATAAAAGTTTAGAATCGCCTTCTTAGATCTACTGATGTATATAAAGTTATAATATTAGTCGACATCTTTTTTGTAAGAATATTATAAAAAAAATATCGAGAACTTATCTACGTACTGGGAATGTTGACGTTATGTAAAAACAATGAGGGATTAGTATTAAAAAATAAATTTAAAATCTAGAGATGTAAACCGCTTTTAAGAATCCTAATTTTTGTAACCAAGTTTTCTAAGAATCTTGAACAAAAAGAGTCACCGCTGTACTATAAAATAAGTTAATTGGACGATGTTCAAAATGTTCGTATCGCTGTTTGTATAAAATAATTTGGAGCGAAGTATTTGTCAGTACATATCCTGAATTGCTAATATCACGATACCAGTTGTACATATCGGTCAAGTAACACATATGCTTTCGTTGTTAACGTGTACTGTAATTAGTATTATATTGGCATCATTTTTGTTGAAATAAAGAACAATTTGTTACACGAGTTTATTTTATTAAATCCTATTGGACCGTTTCAGTGTCAAATTCGACGATCGACCACGCTGGCTGTTCGTAAAGCATATTTTGAAACACGTACCCACAAATCTAAAATAGTTTTCTGTTTTTTTTTGTTGAAACCTAATAGTTTTGCACGTATGTACTACATTAATTGCATAGCCTTTCCCCAAGTTGGGGTCAGCTTCCAGTCTAAACGGATGCAGCTGAATACTAGTATTCTACATGGAGCGTCTGCCTATCCGACCTCCACAACCCAGTTCGTACTGGGTAATACGATACCCCTTGTTAAGACTGATTGTCAGACTTTCGGACCACTGACTACCTATATCGACTGTCAAAGATCTACAAATGACAGCCGGGAGCAACTGCTTAACATGCTCTCCGAGGCTCGGAGGAAACTTGGCATGTAATGGGTGGTCACCCATCCACAGAGCTACCTAGGCAAGCTCGGCTTAGCCTGAAGATAGATCCGAGCGGCTGTTATTATTTAGCCACGAGCTCCTCACACGTACATTTATGTACTACTAACTCAAACGAGAATAGAGTAATTGGATTTATCTTGAAGTAGGTACATTATAAGATGTAATATGTCATAATCCGGAACGTAGGTATTTGATTGTGTTACTTTTTAGTACCGTATCTACATGTTAACCGTATGCAAAATTTTCCAACCGTCAACTATGTGCTTTTAATAGGTATCTTGACTTAGTATCTGGGCAGTATTTTTTACAAGCAGTTACTTCATATAGGTTTTATTTTATACAAGTTAATTATCTACGAATAATCTAAAGAGCCAAGTATCTAATTACTAAGGCTTTAAATGAGGACAGGCTTCAGACTAAGTTATTAATTTTCTTTGTATAACTATTCATTTCCACTGGGCTTATTTTTGTAAATAATATAATTTTTATGACCTATATTTCTTTACATAGTATATACAAAGACCTAGTTCTCTCATCTTTTCACTTGATTGCTATAGAAATCCTTTTGCTAAGGATTTTTTTTGCAATACATTATGTAGGTTCTTCAAAGTGAGCTTATTCTTAGGCGTGTGCTGTTTTTCACAAAATTAGAAAAGCCATTAAAAGTTAACGAGGTAACGTGTGAGAGAATCAATTATATATCGACAGCGAAGTGCCAATACCTCCTAACTGACATTTTTCGAGAAATTCACTTTTTTATCGTTTTGAATTTAAAGGTGTTATTCGCATGTTTTAGTGAAATCTCCTAAGTGTATTGGTGTTTTGTTAAATCCATAATCTTCTAAATATCACAACATTATCATATTAAAAGAATAAGTACAAAGTTAATACCTCCTATCTAACCGAATACCTACTACACTATCATAAAAATACGAATTCAGCATAATACATAAATCCAACATATGAATTATTATTCAAAATAAATAAATAAACTAACAAATTTTTTACTTCTCAAGAAATGAATCTTTAATCTTCGTTTTTTAGTTTGTGTAAAATTTTGTCTTTGTCTGTTAGGTTGTTGGCACTTCGCCGTCGAAATATATATATGTATATGTAAATGTGGGATGATAATTCGGAATGCATCATAATTTAAAAAGGAAAACTAAGAACGCAACGATCGCAACGCAGAAAGGTGAAGGAAAAATAAAAATGGCGAGAGAGCTAAAGACTTTTTCCAATACTGTAAGAAGTTTTTAAATAATCAAAGAAGTTTCTATGAAGTGAACCTTTATTTCGGTCATCCACAACCCCCCTATATATATATTGTAACGTGCTTTTTAAACTGTTACATGCTTTTCATATTTTAGTCGATTTCGGAACGATTTTTATACTGTCTTTTATTGTCTATGGTTCAGTTCGGCAACTGTCATTTTTTGACGTTTCACTTTACGACCTGATTTCGTCATCGAGGCATTTATCTCGCCAAATTAATTTTAAAAATCCGGTATAATCACGGATATTTTTAGGCCAAATGATGCCATAATCGCTGCCTTAAGCACCCAGGACAAGGTGTTCTGAAGGAGGGATCCTTAATTTCTTCGGTAAGATTTTTTTCTACCAGACCAATATGTGGTCATCATTTTAGGTTGGTCCGTGTTTTAAGTCGAATTGATGTTACAGGATTTCAATATTGGACGATGCTCTAGTGTGATTTTCACCTAATTTGGATTTATCGGTGCACACGGGAAAAGTCATTTATTAACGGAAAAACGGTAAGTTCCTTCTTGGGACGCCATGCTCCCCACGTGTTGAAATTCTAATAGACTTGTGTATTAACCTTTTAAAATTTTGTTACAGCCCTGCTGTGGCGTTTTTCTTCTACTTTTTCTTTTTCTTTCGTCTGATTATAATTTTCCATTTCATGGATTCTGGATTCTCTCATCTTCGACGCCGAAATCTTGAGGTCTAATTTAACATTTTTTTAGCCAGACATCTGGCCCAAACTTAATTTACTTTCTTCACATAAAGATGCAACAATAATGATAACCTCAAATTAGTAATTTAATATTTAAAGTAAAAGGAAGCTACTGACATAATAAATAAGGTATTAACAAAGGTATTTCCAGTGTTTCTATTATCCTAGTTTAGTCACCCCCAGCAGATTAAAAGTTCGACTCTTCGATTTGTTCTATCTGGTAAGTATTTTTTAAATGTGTGCGTTCCCAAGGCGCCCGAAATTCTTTTATTGTTACACATACATCTTTTTTTTATTTTTAATAGGAGAACACACACACACACACATTCTTTTTTTGCTCTTGTATGATTTCTTACATTGGATCTTACACTTGATCCCACACACACCCCGGGTATCTTACAATATATATATATAATTTAGTTTGTAAACTAAATTTATATATATATAATCAAATAAATATATATATATATAATCAAATACGTATAATATATATACAAATATATATAAATTTAGTTTACAGACTTTATTATTGCAATTAGTATGTATATTAAAAAAAATGTGTGCAATAATGAATAAGAATACTCAAATAAACAAAGTAAAAATCAAATGTTGCTCCTTGCAAAATATCAGCGCTAAATAAGAGGGATAGAAAGAAGAATAGCCTACAATCCATGAACTTAAAGAATAAATCCCTCTTTATCGGTCTCGAAGCATCCTTTTATCCTGACCATCTCGTACAATCGTCTGGGGTTCCAAACTCTTTTGTCAGCTTCCTACTTACACATGTATACGAGCACTTTATTATATTCTCTTCGTAAATTGGACTTCCACTCAAATAAATAATATAATGCTCGCGTGGATGACGATATGGAGGAAGTACGGACAAATAATGTTCTACAAATTGCTGAGAGTACTTAGGAACAAGGACTTATTGCATTCGTTACGGTATACTTTCTTATCTTAGGAGAAATCTACGAACTGCCATTAAAAGAAGGCTTTTAAAACTTTAATCAGTGCAGTAGTAACAATAAAGCGCCAGCCTAACTCAGCACTTGGCATAAAAAAGATATAAAGATAGAGAGTGACCACGAAAACAACACGTTTTTAGAGCAATTGTTTCTAAAGCTGTCTGCATAAATTAGGCATTGCGTGCTTGGAAGTATTAGAAACCAACTGGTGCTAACCCCGACTTAGGCTGATAACATTGCTACGTACAAAGACATGCTTAAAGTAGCTTTAAAAACAAAGGAAACGTGACAGGATAAATTCTTCTCTCTTTTGTTGCGCATATTGAGGCTGATGTACAGTGACACTTCTATGATGCTCACTACATCAGTAATACCATACCCAAATATCATTTAATATTATGAGCCTGTTGTGTCCCACTGCGGAGCAAAGAGCGATCCTATAAGTAGCAGTCTAGCTCATCACGCCATCTCCTTCTGGGCCTGCCGCGTCGCCGATTTCTGTTGTTTGGAACACAATCCGAAGGTATTTTCGCCCAATTCTGATGCGACATGTGGCGTATATGACCTGCCCCACAAATAACAAATGACGAAATATAATTCAAGTAGTATAAGCATCTAGCAATCTCGTGGCTTTACAAAACATTTAAGAACAGCAATAATAAACATGAACGTCCTTCCATCTTCAGAAAGTTATAACCAGTCGCCGACACTCGGTCTTCAAATCCCGTCCGTCATCGTTTAAACGTCTCCGACACAGCCAGGATGGTATTAAACAACAATGGCTTATGATGCCCTGTCAACGGAATAGAAGACAACACTTTAATGAAAACGTCACAGTTACTGAGAAGACGAATTTTCGCTCATCAAAGAAAGTACGACGTGGCAGCGGAAATCTATTTTGTACGCAAAATGGATAAAAACTTTTTGGTGGAAAAATAAAAAGTCCGCAAAACATATTATACAAAAGTTGTTGAGCGATATTGCTTCACCTTTATTTTACTTGGACTATAAAAGTTGGGAGCAATTTTAATGATTTTTCTAAGTCCTCAATTTATGACGCAACAAATAATAATAATTACATCAAAATAAATGTTTGTTTTATTTTTTCGTGACACGTCATAGCAAGGCATGCGTATCTTATTATTTGTTAATTATAAATGAATAATACGGTCATAGGAATCACAATAATTGAGTCAGTGATCAATCTACTTCCTGTAAAAAAGGTTTCAGTAAACGCTCTTTCAGAGTGAAATCAACCTAGCTGAGTGGTGATTTCACATGTGGAATCCGAAAACAGGGATATTCTTAGGACAAATCTCACTATGTAATATAAGTTAAGGAAGGTAGAATTAAAAAAAAGTGGGATACCTACTCTTAACATATTCATACATACATATACATATACTCACGCCTTTTCCCCATGGGGGTAGGCAGAAACCACAGAACGTCACCTGCTAAGATCCTTACATACTCCTTTTGCCTCGTTTACATTCATACATTTAGTCATACACGCACGCCGGTTGCAAATACTATATATTATTTAATATATTATTTTGTCGGTTTTTTCCGGTACTCGACCTTACGTCGGTTTAATGGATATCCCGTCCTGCATCCCGCAGGAAAAAAGATATCCATTTCCCCTATCTCTGTCTCCTTCTTCTCCTTCGTGCGCTAATTGTGCTTTGTGTGGTTGACGCATGATCGTGTGTATTTGGTGTATGTAAGGTAATGTAAATAGTCTATTCATGTAGCCACGTCCCTGAGATTGTGCTTTAAAGAAACAAAATATTAACTCCCTCATTTCCTCTGTTGACCATTTTCTTCTTCTGTCTTCATTTAAATCTTGAATGGTCTCCCTAAATGAGCCGGCAGAGTGGTCAATGGGCGTGGTAGCCCTACTCCGCAAAGCATCATCTGTATCTACCCCTTCCCGCTGTTCGGCTGTAGTATCTTCGGGTCCCCCGACTCTCGCCCGCCTGCTCAGCAGAGAGCCGCTGACGGTCCGTATTTAATATTATTATTTAATAAAATTATTATTTAATTTATATTATTATTTTTATATATTATTTTAAAATACCCCATTTTATACTACACTTACAAGATTCCCACGGCCACCCAAGTGACCTATTTAGTCGGGATCAGTGATCAACCAAATATTATTGGGACACATTTATCTATCCGGTTCCGATTTGAGTTTCCTCTATCTTATTTCTGGTTTGTTGATGCGTAAAAAGTGCCTCCACATACGGGGTGTTGATAAAATCGGGAGCCGATTAGGGTGTCCTTACACTACAGTTTTTTATTCGTACTTTATTCAAATTGACACGAGGGAACCGGCAGGGTGTAAGGGCTGATAGGCCAGTAGTTTAGTGCAAAGTGTCGGGTGATAGCTGAATAGTGTCCGTCGTCGTCTAGCTACATCTGATTACTCTGTACTCGTATTTTGTCACGCAATACTACCCCACAGATAAGTTTAAGTGACCCGTTAACCTCACAATACGCAATCTAGTTCTGTGGCCATTTAACGTTCCAAGAATTTTCTCATTAATGATTCAACGAAATTACCGCACTGGCTGTGTAATTGTTACGTATTATTTCTCTATGAATTCGTGATGAGGTAGTGTTGAAAAGCGTAGTTAAAAAAGCTAATGACAAGCCTAAGTTATGTTATGACTGTCACTATGTATGTATATATACAAGTGATACTTAACAAATTATTATAATGTTTTGTTGCGTGTAGCTTGGTTTGTTCTGACAGCTAGATAAGTGGCCGCATTAGGAATTGAATATTCACTAGTCATAACGATAGCCACGGTATTCTTAGGAGTAATTTATTTTTATGACATATTATTATGGCATTTGTGTATATTTTTCAAACCAGCCTTCTATTTAAGACTTTGCAGGATCGTACTGAATCGTTTTTTGCTAATCCTTTTAAATTCACCACCCGTTATGTACGTATCCTCGTACATAATAATATTATTGTCTAAAAAAACAAAAAAAAACACGCTTTAGATTGACGTCATATTTTTTCTCGTATTCTTCTCAGCAAACCCTTTAATTTGATAACCATATCGTGGGAGTTCGCCATATCGGATTTAGAATAACGTCAGTTAAATTAGCATGCATTGTCATTCAAATTAAACATGTTTACAAAATTTCAGTTCAGTTGAAAACCGGAAAGTCGGTCAAATGTAACTTTTAAGATTTTTAAGTTTAAGTTACAGATGAAGCCAATAAAACCTTGTTAGAAAAATGTCTTTTTTTTTCTTCTTCTCGGGATGGCAGAAACTGCTACGATCCTCACACATATGGAGAATGCAGCAGCAACATTAATTCTAACAACCAGTACTGAGAAAAAATTCGTAATTTCCCAACATTTGTCTCTACAATAGTTCGTTAGAAAAATTTTTGTTTCCAACACCGAAATCCATCGTAACATTTAATAAAATTAAAAACACAAAAAATCCTCAACGATTGAACACTGATTCGCTCCGAACGCTGAGTAAACATTCGTTTATTCCCCTATACTTAGGTACAGAAACCGATTTTCGCACATTCTAAAAAGATATTTGCTCTGCGCTCGAAACACAATGGCTGCCAGTAGGGTATCCACAAAGAACGTAATTCGTCGCAGCTGGCGGGGCCACAAAGAAGTGAATATTATCGAGAGTACGTCCCGGATGGCCGGCCAGATTACAATATGTGACATTTTCTGTTACATCTTCATTTATGTTACGCTAATAATGGGGGGATATTAAATTCGTAATAGGATTGTCAACTTCTTTGGTCGATTGAGACAATAGAGCGGGCTTTATACATGCAATGTTACTGAATACATGAACGCTATGAATGCTAATGTTGTCAATGCATGGGCTGGCCATATTAGCCGTAGCACCGATGGCCGTTGCGATTTACGTGTTCTTGAGTGGAGACCGCGAATCGGCAAGCGTAAGGTGGGAGGACACCTTCTTCCATCTTCGCAGGGTGGTTGGTAGCCACTGATTGACAGTTGCCGAAAATCGAATTGAGTAGCGTGCGATTGAGGAGGCCTATGTCTGGACTGATAAGATGATGATGATGGCATGAATGCTTTAAGTGTGTGGTAAATTTTGCGGCGGATAGGTGGCCGGTCGAAAGTGAGAAACGTGGTCTTTCGTCAATGGGCACAATGAAATTTGTATTTAGATAATTATGCTAGGGCATGCTACATGTACATAGATGCATTTGGCATAAGTGTATAGCCTATTTTTTGGCACAATCTATGCTGATAGTTAGCAACGTTACGTTGGGTCGTTGTCGTTGGAATAGACACCTATTACGATGAAGGAAAACTGTGGTAAAGCCGCCATGGACGGTCAAGACTGTAAACATGAGCCAGTCCGTTTACCAACGGGGTCCGGAGAGACAAGATGCCATACGATTCTTATAATCCATTTATCAAAGTTTATCTTTTTTGGTTACATAAGTTATAGTGATACATTATGTAACTAACAAATAATCTGAAAACCGCCGTATTATTTTAAACCATCCGAAAATTCAACGGGCGTTTGTTAATTCAGCAAAAGTAAGCTTCGGACAGCTTTCACGTATAATGATCCAAGCTTAATTTAACACTGTGTGTTCTCAAAGAGTTTTATTAATTTCCTGATAAAATATTTAGTTGAAACTGTTTTTGAGCTAACTTTAAACGGTGTAAGTAATTGAAAAACGCTGTTGTTGTATGTTCATCATGCTTCATTCTGTCCTTTTTTCAATCTATTTGGGGTCGGCGCAACATGCATGTTTCTACACATATTGTAATCCATCCATCACAGCTCGTTCGCAGGACGACGTATCGTTTTTTTTGACGTATCGTCTTTTTTCAAGATCCGTCAATTTTTTTGACGGCGGCAATGCTTTTTAAATGCCCGTGTTCACACGCACCACGAATCGTGAAAAATGACGGACACGTCTTAAATCACGTAACGTTTTTTAAAAATCAGGTACGTCAAAAAACACGGGTCGTAATTTTTTTGTAACGGATTCGCCGATGCGTTCGCACCCGAAAAATCACGGAACTAACGTGAACACCAATTCGTTTTTTTGCCGGATCTTGATAAAACACGATTCCGTATGCAATGTGAACGTCCATACGTCATGAGGTATCGTGTTTTATGACGGATCGTCAATGACGGAAGCCGTGTGAACGGGCTATCAGTGATCTCAAGTTTCATCCCTTTCTATCCACAGAATCCTTTCAATTTTTGATGTACAAAAAGACCTTTTACAAAACAAATTTAAATAGATAAATAGTAAGTACCTGCATTTTGATACAAGTGCGGAAACTTAAAATAATCAATAATACATGAATATTTACTTTGTTAATTATTTTATTATTATTATTTTTTGTTTCTTTTTTATTATTTTATTTTATTATTGTGAATTGTGACATGTAATGATTTTTATGAACATTTGTTTTGTAAGTATTATTAATTTTATTTGATAAGTGTGAATGTGACGTCAATGTGGGTCTTTTTTATGTTTTTTGTTGGTTTTTACTATTGTCTGACAGTTTGAGTAATCTAAGCGACCTACACAAATTTCCTTTCTTTGGTATTGTTCGTCGTTTCGTTGAGCTCGCTGAGTAATGAGTCGACCTACACGATAACTGATAAATGCATGCACTGGCTGGACAGGTCCACTCAAATCTGTGTGGTTCTTTCTTCAAAAGACCATCTCAGATACTCATCTGCATAGTCCTCATGTGAGTTTATTGAGATTATGTCTGGACCTTAAAAGAGACTATGATCTCTGAATTTGTTTCGGCTGTTTCCGTTCAGAGTAGTCAGTTACGAAACATCGGCCTCATCTAATTTAAAAAAAGAAGACGTGTAAAATTGTTTGTAAAAACCTATTTACAA
Organism: Standfussiana lucernea; assembly: GCA_964057025.1. Lineage (NCBI taxonomy): Eukaryota > Metazoa > Arthropoda > Insecta > Lepidoptera > Noctuidae > Standfussiana > Standfussiana lucernea. The sequence goes on from OZ059789.1 coordinate 11,334,454, forward strand.
AATAAACATCATAATCTGTTCATAAACATAATTTTAATTACCATTAAATAAACATGTGCCTATTTGCAGTGATTCAAAAAAAAAACAATCACCGCCAACTATCTACACTAATATTATAAAGAGGAAAACTTTGTTTGTATGTTTGTTTGTTTGTACTGAATAGGCTCAAAAACTACTGGACCGATTTTAAAAATTCTTTCACCATTCGAAAGCTACATTATCCACGAGTAACATAGGCTATATTTTATTTTGGAAAAAAATAGGGTTCCGTAAGATATTTGGGTTTTTCGGACACAAGGTGTAAAAAATCAACCAGAAAAGTTACTTATTTTGCGTACGCTGCCTAAACTATAAAAGATAGAACCATAAAATGTTCTAATTAATTGTAGATCTTATAAATATCTACAAAAAAGTCCGCGACACACTATATCCATCTATGTCGAGTGAGGCACAGCAACCATTTTTTTATTTAAAAATCTTGAATTTTTTTTGGACTACATTTAAACGCGTTTATTTTACTCATGCTATTAATCCTTATCAAAATAAATGATTTCATCACTAAGAACAGTTTATGGAGATAATATTTGGTCTTTGAATGATTAAAATTGGACGTTTGGTTTTGAAGTTATGGCGAAATTAAAATATTACGATTTCTGCTGCACGGCCCGTTGCGAAGTGGGCGTCACCAAGGCGGGGGTGCGCGTGCGGGAGGGGAGTTTAGATCTATGAGTAAGGTACCCGCGCGGCTCAGACGCGAGGTCGGCTCCCTACGCAGCGGTCGTGCGCGAAGTCTAATAATTTTCGTCAATCTGTGCAGCCTGCGGATAATGACTGCGTCGTCAATGTTACTGTCGGTGTCTGTGAATTGACCTGGGAATCATTTTGCTGACCGTGTCTTTCCTGGGTAGGCTTTTTGCAGCGGTAACCGACATCCACGCGGGCGGAGCCGCGGGCGACCGCTAGTAGTATATAATTAAACAATTGTTTATTGTTATCTGTGGAAATAAAACACTAATAGAAGTAAATTAAAATAATCCAAGAGTGTGAAATACACTGCATGCGGAACCTAATAGTAGTGCGATAAGAGCTAGTTTTAGAGGAAATAATAATTTTAATAAAGTATAAATAGTTAACTTGGAGCAAAGCGCAAAAACGTCATTCTTGTCGATATGTTTTTGTTCGTATGTCATTTCTTCACTCTATATACCTCGACCTATTTCTAGAATAATCCGTCAGTTGCCCGTTTTCAAAGTGGAAGAATAGATAAATCAAATAGAGCACGATTTATTACCGATGAGTGTTTATAATAGTTTCAATTTTTGCACGGATGAAAATTTTATTGATAGTTCTGAACGTCTGTCATATTTTCAGAGAGGGAATTTTGTTGTTGATAGATCAGCATTAGTGTTACTACATAAATGGAAACTTTACTTGATGAAGCATGCGAGACGCACATACATACATGAACCTATTCTCAAGGTAGATAACACTACAACCGTAAATGGTCATGGTTGACATAAAACTTCAGTGTCCATTGCATAAATTAAGTCCTCGTCCGTAATCTTCGAAGGATAAGGCAGAGGTGTACCATTCCCTAAGTTATGTTTAAGTCAGAAAAAACCCAATAACACTTTGCCTGACCTGGCATTTAAAGATCTTATGCTCAGCAGTATTGTTTGCTACTACTAGACAATCAAGGCACACCAATAGTCGTTGGGTGTTCCAAAGGGTTCCTAACCTGAATCATCATCACCCACAGCCCGACTTCACCCACTGCTGGGTACAGGCCACTCTTTGCTTGGTTCACGCTCCACTTTATTGTGCCAGCCTCATCCAGGATATTCCTAACCTTAAAATGCCTCAGATCGATAGAATTTTGAGAAAGTTTGAATGTATAATATTTTCCGAAGCGCTTGGAAGAACGTCTCAAGTGCCTTTCATTACGGCGGCTCTTATAGTTATAACTGTAATGCTGCTTGTGTGTAGAAATAACTGTCTGTTGTAGAACTTCCACGAAAGAGTCTTTAACAAGAACTTCTACTAATGCTTAATCATAGAATATTACTTCCACAAATCAGAAGTTTGTAGAACCCTACAATATGAAAGCAAGGCCATCGCTTGAAAATATATAGGTATTCATCTAATACAATAATAATACAAATATGTACATATAAAAGAAGAAAAGTATTAAAGGGCGTCAAAAAATTCGCTTCGGTTTGGTTTACTGATTTGATTATATTGTATGAGGTACATACATTGGATGGTGACCCTGTAAAAAATACTTTTGAAGGTAGAATGTACCACTCTTAGTACGTATGAGTGGGTCTGAGATGTAACAGTATTTTAATAGTTACAGTATTTTTTCTTTATTTATTTATGTATACTTACATGAACTAAAGTAAATCTTTATAGTTACAGAAATATACCAGCGTGAGGAATACTGTCAACTATTGCATATTCCAACAGTTAATTCTATATGGAGCGAATAAGTTGCATAGAAACCCGGAAGAGATTTTATTGCCCTCCCAAAATGTAATGCAACTGGAATTAAATTCAGTTAATTTTTAAAATATATCTTTTTAAACCTGAAACAAGTACTTAGGTTTAGATGTTATTGTTGTAGTCTGTTAAATAAGGATATCAAATGAGGTATCATTTAGATACAAGAGTTCACTGAAAACGCATTCAACGACTCCAATTTAACTAAAATCGGCGCGCGATCCCTTAAGAATAATTTAGTAGCATCTAAATCCAACCAATGAATTCAATTACGAGTGCCATTTTAGTATTTTCGTAAAAATGGGAGCATTGAATCTACGACTGAATAAGAAATGAGATACATCATTTTAAAATCCACGATACCCACAGAAAGGTGCTTAGTAATCGAGTTTTATTATATTTCAATATTATAAGACCTGTACTTTATGAGTCTGCTAGGTAGGTACTCATAAAATATGAAGGCTTTAATTTACGATGTAACTCGAAACCTACTACGAAAACAAATCGAGTAAAGTTGCGACTTGTTCACTTCAAAGTTTATTCGGGCACTTTCTTTAGAAATTCCGTCAAAGAATTAGTCGTAACAGATGACGCAAATTGTAAAGAATCTTTTGAATAGTAGGGGGCATGATAGACGCACATGAGAAGTGCCTAAACCCGCGTAAACCGCGTTAACTTATTTCAAGGTGGATGTTCGTGTGAAAAAAATGTCCTTCGTGTCGTATTTCTTAAGAGTAGTGATCAATGGGCAGTGGTCACGCAGCCGGCGGCACGCGAAGCTCGGCCGACTCATAGCTCAGCCCACCTTCTGACACCTCCTTTTCTAGATTACAAACATAAAAATACCGCCGTGCCTCTTCATTACCGACCACTTAATTTAATAGAACGTACCTTTTCATTCCGCTGGTGGATCGTGTGTAATTGAAAGCCTCATTTGTATGTATTTCTGGGTTGTTATAACAGACTTAAGCTGCGTCTGCAGTGCGGAGCGGGAATGTAAATACACGCTTTATATTTTCAGGAATTTAAATGTCAAGTCTTTTTTACTGAAGACAAAAAGTACGATAAACTGGTTATTAAAATTTTATTTTTGGTGGTGTTAAAAATGTTGGGTAAACGTTCTTGGAAATCTTTTAGAATGGCTATCAAATCGAAATTCTTAACCTAATAGTTTACCCACATGAGGTTTATCAAAGCATTTTTAAAATAAACAAATTATTCGTTAACTATACGGAACTAAAAATAATGATAAAAATATGTACATATATCAAGAGCAGAAAAGAATTAAATGGCGTCAAAAACTTCTTCCAAATTGCTGTCAACGGGAAAGTGCCTAGAAGGCTGGCAACATATTCACGTTGGATGGCAATGCTGATTCTTTGGTCAAGAAATAAAGCAGCCCTCTGGTCACAAGAACGACGCCCTTCAATTCTTTTTTAGTTTTGATACAAGCAGGTACATTTTATATCATTACTTTAGGTTTGTATAGTAACTAAATCAGTGTTTGAATTGTAAAAATACTTTGATAAACCTCAGCATTAAGTAAATAACCTATATTACTGGAGCGTTTTCTGAAGAAAAATGTGTCATAAGCATGTTCTCGTAGAACGTGACATTATTACGAGTTTTAATTTTGTATTACTTTTGAAGTTACAAACAGTGTAACGTAGAAGTTTCCATTTAATTTAAGGCACTCAGTGTTTATGCCTTTTGTTCTTTAATACAATGACGAATGGAAGAGAATGAATCGATATCGTACTATAGAACATTTATTTTTCAAGAGTGTTTTTGTTTTGTCTACCTGTTTGTACGATGGTACGAGTAGAACATTTTATTTTTAAACTTTACGTAACTACATGATTTACGTTCTAATGTAATAGAGATGATGTCATGGTAATATTGAACAAACAATCAACATTGAACTCATAAATTCGAAAACTTAAAGGAAGTAAGATAAAAATCCGAAATTTTCTTAACCAGAATGAACCACTAATCGCGATCCGGGTTTCAAAGACATTCTTATCTTTTTCAATGAACTCGAGGGGAAATCCCCGCTATCATCGACTTTATTATCAAAACAAAATCTTCGTCGTGTTCACTCCACATCGTACAACCGCACAACCACCGGACATAGAGTAATTAAACTGTGTAGAAGGAAAACTCATGAGGTTTCTGTGCGAGCGACGAATCCAACAAAATAAAATAATTACCTACTGAATTCCGAAAGTGAAGAAGTTCTGGGCCAAAAATATAAATACAGTCGTGCCAGCGATACAAACAAGAACATGAAAATTACCTACTCAAATACCCGTATCTATAAACAAGTCAAAGTGTTTACTTGAGTAAATGACATTTTTTAAGATACGATTTTATTATGTAGTATTTTGCTTGAAGTTAGAACTGTAAAAAGTTAGAATTCTTAGCTTTGCTTTCTTGTCTATTGCATGAAAAATTTTGCACAAGTAATTACTTAAGCTCAAGTAATTACTTTAACTTGACTATAGATACGGCTGTAAGAGTTACCATACAAGATGAATACCAAAAACACCTACCGCTTCCCACACTTTTGTGAATCGCGACCAGTCAAGCAGCAGTAGAACCATAACTTCTTGAACACGAGATAAACACTCAAGCGCCTTTTGAAAACGACTGCAGAAAAAACAAATGCACGTAACTGTTTAGTTCAGACTTTTTGGGCATGCCACGACTCACCGCGACGCAACTTGTGACAGTACTTCCGCGAAGGAAACCAGTGACGGTGTCACTTGACGCAAGTCCTGATCGGTCAAGGTTGTGAACAGTCCATAACTGATTCTGATCAGTCATGGACTCATGGCTGTATCTGCATAGTGCGCATAACGTAACGTTCTGACGTTCTTAGGTCCCAAAAATGCAAGTATTTATCATAGATTAAGTGTGGGAGTCCCAAGAGACACACCCGCACAATCCACCCGTGCGCACTGGACCCGCGTAGTGGATTAGGACTCACTCCCTTTCACATAAAGGAGTCACCTTTTCCAGCAGTGGGAATTTGATATGTTGATTATGATAAGTGCAGGAGTTTCGCTTCTACAAATTCTTATTCTGTGCACCGGGTTAGGTACAAAGCGTACCTCCCTCTTCTCATTAAAAACGTCAACAGAGCAAGCGCCGTCTCCCATACAAATGCATAGTGTCATGTGAAGTCATTAGCCAGTAATCATGTGACGAGATTGCAGCTGCCTTTTGTTTGTTCCTCATCCAACCGTATACACGATAAACTTTTGTCCTCTGCAGAACCGTTGCATTACCGGGATATGTCAACTTTTATTTCGTCTTTCCGTTGTTCTTTTAAATCAATACTAACGTCGCATCCGATAGGGTTATTCCTAAGGGTTCGATTCCCGGGTAGGGAAAATTGTTATTGGGTTTTTCAATCAGGAGTGTCTCAGTAGCAGCCACGGAGTCTGAATTGGTGCCCGACATATGACAATAGGCTCGCCCCCTATTACATGGGACTTAAACATAACTGGCGAAATGTGCGTGTACTATTAGGAAGAGCTCTGCAAAACCCTTCGGGAATTACAGGCGTGACGCTGCGTGAGATTATGTTATGTTATGTTCATTGTCATCATCATCTGCCTAGTCTTTTACCAAGTATGTTGCGGTCGGCTTCCAGTCTTACCTTCACGTAAAAGAATGAGACGTCAGGTTTATACTACTATTGTATATTTCACATATCTGACCTCCATAATACAGTTACAGGTGAAACCATACCTTGGGTAAGACAGGTTTCCAGCCTTCTGATTACTCGTAGCAACTGTCAAAGACTTTCAAAGGACAGCCCGGATCACGTGCTTGTAGAGACACAGAAGGGTCTCGGTTTATACCAAGACCTATTTTGTGTCTCCTCTGACCCGATCGGCTATTATATAACCACTAGCCTCTTTGTTTAGTTATTCTATTCCCTAGAAAAAAGTAATCCAATTTGGAGTCTGGATATCTGAGCGATTTGTTACGCTGCTATCTTTAGATGTCGGATGACGCAGCGCTGATGAATGATTACCCTTAATGTGCCTCTAAACGCAAAAGTATTGTAAAGGAACATTCCTTTAATTAATGGCGAATGTCTCGAACTACAAGATTCTTCTCGATGCTTGTAGTTAAGGTAATTAGTGTCTAAAACAGTTACTTGTGTGATAGCCCTTAGTGACACCAAATTTTAGAAAATATAAAATCACCTTTACAAACAATTATATTAACGTTCCGTGAGACTATTTTAGTACTTCGTTTTAGATTATTTACCAATGATAATAAAAACTTAAAAGAAAAACGCGACAAGTTTTATAGTCACGTTGATAGCTATATAAAAACTATTAACGTTTAAAAACTATGGCTTCCGTACCGAAGGACATGAGAAGTTTATTGACTCACTTAGTAAAATCAATAAGACAAAGGTTGGTGGCGCAAGTAGCGTGGGTTTAAGACGCCTAGTTAATTCCGTCGACTCCGCAAATCTCTTGCGAATACGAATCACATGATCATTAAGATATCTGGGAGACGAGTCCTCAAGACAGTGCTTACTCTGCGGAGCTTTTGTGATCTGCCGTAATTAATAGGCTTAATATTTCATACACTTCCTGAGGATTTTCGCTAATTTTCTCCGTCGACGATACGTTTACGTAGATTACCTTGTGCTTAGTAGAGGCACCATCAGTCAAGATTAAGAAGAACTGGAAATAACTGCTGCTCTTTAAAAGCGTTACCTTGTACCGTCCGCTCATTAAGGTAACTTCGTTAACATAATAAAAGTCATCTCAAACGTTATTACGTTTTAGTTAGACAAACGTGTTTCTTGATTGTCGGCTATTTAGGAAGTTAGCAACATTATGTTTCCTCTTAGTAAAAATGTACGTGGTAATTAATTTGGTTGCATTTAGTTAGCTCTTCTTACAAACATAAATACAGGGTGACAGGGAAACTCGACCTATTCCTTGAAAGGGGTTAAACTAGAGATCATTAGTAACAAATTAGGTCCAGTTAACTAGGGGCTAAAACCGGACGGTTACCGTGTTGTGTCGGTTCTTCGATTTTTTTTTTTGACTTGTTACCACAAACAATTAATTATGAAAATAACTACTCCACTCTAAACCTTTAGTCGACAAAAAATGAGTGACCATTTAAAATGAAATAGTTGCCCAAGAGTTACAAAATTTATGAAATGAAAGGTCTTAGGACCAATAATTTTTTATTTTTTGTATTTTTCCCGAAAATCAATTAAAATATTGGAAAAAAAACATCCAGTTTTGGCCCATAGTTAACAGGACTTAATTTGTTGCTAACGACCTCTAGTGTGTAAGGAATACGTAGAGTTTCCCTGTCAACCTGTATACTTACTCACAGCGAAAGTTTTGTTCATAATTACTTCAATCGTTTTTGTTTTCAATGTTTCACGGATTGTTCAGATTTGTCCCTACATAGAAAGCGCATGCATTAGCGTTACGCTAATGACTACCGAGAGATTGTGGAAGGAGTGCTAGGAGACCAACAGCCAAATCAATCAGACGACCTTCAGAAGATCGTTGGGGAAGACTTATTTTGAAATTCCTCCCACAGAGTGAGGGAACGTGGCAGAACAGGGAGGAGGTTATACTTACTAGTGGCTGGAACAAGGCTGAAAATCATGATGTTGATGATTGCCTTTGGTGTCGCTGGTGTTCATGAGCACCGCTCCTATCAGATAGAGCGCTTGCTTGTTTGAATAAAATTTAACTTAAGATAAAAAAAAAACAAGCCGGCTGCAGGATCAAGTCATGTCTGTCATAAAAATGTATTGTTATCAGAACCAAAGGATTATTATTATTATTTTATTGTTTGCACATCACATGAGCTGATGGACGCTACTGAAAGTGTCAAACTCGTCGCCAAATATTGGGCTTCGACACGCTAAGAAGAAGAAGAACCAAAGGTATGTGCAAAATTTCAGCTCAATCGGATACCAACAAGTGGTCGAAAAATGGCTTGACAATTTTGGAGTATACGAATAGTACAAGTTAAATGAAAGCTTGTAAAAAGCAAAAACATTGCCTAAAAAAAAGCAAAATTTAAAGAATTTTCTTCTCAACTTACTAAACAAAATACCTACACTCTCACATCTTAATTAATTTCGATCACGCACTAATACTATTAGTTAGAAATACCAGTGTGGGGTATTTAATTAATTTGTAAAACGGCTATGAAAGCTCCGTGACACGTTAATTGACTGCTATTGTTAAAATAACGAGTTCAAATTAATTATGCCATACCATTTATCTGTTAGACTGTTTCAGGAGTCTGACTGTTCTAGGAATTTTAACGTTTGGCAATATTAAATTGCAAATAACGAACTGTAATTCGACATTTAACATTTTGAAATGCCCTAAATATGATGATGGTGATGAAAAGTTATACATAAGAAGTAATTTATTGTTCACAAAAGTTATATTCTTATTGTAGTTATATTGCTACACTAGCGGATTCCCGGCGTGTGCTACTACGCTATAGTACCTAATGCATTGTTTAAGTGGCCTGTAACCATCTTGGTTGGGGCACATCAATTGGATGGTTTCAAAGTCTATAACGGACATAGGTAGAAGCAATTTTTATATATTGCATATGTGTTGAACTACAGTCTCCATTTATCGTTGACACCTAAAACTAATTCTACAACATTAACTTGACATACAGACTGGATAGTACAGAACTTATCAAAAAGGTCAACCAAATAGTCACCAATACAAGACGTGTATGATACATACAGGTTTCGCATACGACATTATTATGACAAATCTATTACGGGTCTTGTCGATAACAAGTAAGTATACTTGTACGTGTTAACTACTTTTCACCATTATGCCCTAAATAATAAGGTTGAAATGTGGTCGACCCTCAGTGAACTCGGTAGTACCTACGAGTATAAACGCCGAATTACACATAAATACGCTTGTATTTTTTCACGAATGCCAAGAGCTCCCGAGAAACTTATTGACCCTATAAAGTACACTTTCCTTCCCCAAATCGCTGAACTGTCCGGCCCTTGAATTTATCTCAATAACAGAAAACTAAACGGGCACGGTATCGTATCCGGCGTCGATACGACACGCGACGTGACGGAACCGGTGATAAGATAACCGGCCGAATTAAAACCGGGATATACTAGTTTGACATGAAAGGGTAGGCTCGTGGACGCTTGAATAGGTAGGTTGTGTTTGGTGAAGTGATTTTTGTTTTATTTCATAGATTATAAATTTCATTTCAAGTTTTTAGATATTTTTTATATATTTTCATGGGGATTCAATACAATATGTACGTGTAACAGCTCATTCACACGGCTTCTGTCATTGACGATCCGTCATAAAACACGATACGTCATGACGGATGGACGTTCACATTGCATACGGAATTGTGGTTTATCACGATCCGGCAAAAAAAAACGAATTGGTGTTCACATTCGTTCCGTGATTTTTCTGGCGAGAGCGCATCTGCGAATCCGTCACAAAAAATCACGATCCGTGTTTTTTGACGTACCTGATTTTTTAAAAACATTACGTGATTTAAGACGTGTCCGTCATTTTTCACGATTCGTGATGCGTGTGAACACGGGCAATTAAAAGGCATTGACGGATCGTGAAAAAAGACGATATGTCAAAAAACACGGATCGTCGTCGTGTGAACGGGCTGTAAGATTATTAATTTGGGATGTAAACAATTAGCGGCAGTCAGTTTAGCACATACTCGTAATTATGTATCACACACCAGATTCTTCAACACAAAAAAAAAAAACAGAAAAAAAGCATGAACTTTATTAGTTAAAACAATCAATGAGAGAAAGCAAAAATTTTGCATAATAGATTAAAATAATTTATTTCAATCAACAAAGGATCATAAAATACTACGTAAAATAACACATGAAATACAATTTACATTTAACTATAATTACCTTACACTAAATATTACGATTGCTCGGCAAATTTATACTGCAATGTTTGAGGTTTGAGGACTCAAAACTCTGTGCAAATACTCTCAGGATCACGCTGGAGCTGAACCCGAACTCTGCGGACCAGGGATGTGCACAGATGCGCTACAAAATTGGGGCAGCCTCACCAGCACTCTAAACGAATATTGTACACGTAGGGCATTGTACTGTGTGCGCGTGTATGAAACCCATAGGCTGCTCGTGTAGAAAGTTGTGCAATATGCGCTGAACAAAGTCTGAACAATAATGGAAGCTATGTTCCAGTAGCACTGTTCTAAAATGTATTTATCTAGGTTAAAACACGGCTGAAACCCTATAAACCCCTTTCAAACGATACTATCGCCTGTGTGTGGCCAATGAGTACCATTACATAAGTTCATTTTCTTTTTTTTTTCCAACTCAATTACTCGGTCGGAACACATTTTCGCATTAGTTGGTTAACATGTAAATTAGACTACGGTAACTTTGCTTGTTAAGTATTTTAAACCTGCATAGGTGTAATGTACTTACTTTTTGTACCTTTTTGGGAGATACGCCTCGAAATAACATAAAATCATGTCTGTAATCCCTCGTAGGGTTAGGTAGAGGTGTACCTAATAGTACACCCACGCCTCGGTATAGGCAACAGCAAGTGCACAGAGCTACACTCCTTGACTTTTCCCCTACTTTTGGACGTATGTGATCGTTCAATAATAATTACATAAATAAACTTTTATATTAATAATTTTAATAAAGAAATTTTCGACATATACGATTGCTATATTTTGAAACTTCTACAGAACTATCACCTTGAAAAAATAAACGTTTTAGCAGTGAGTCTGATAAAAACAAAGCTTGCATTCCTCGAAGGATTATACAGTAGCACGTATATATAGTACACCCAGATTCCGACAGTTATCTTTAAGTACCGTGTAAAAGAGACCTTACATAAAAACCTGACAACCATTACAAAATCAACATAAAATTGCTTTGTACAGTCATCATCATTTGTCTAGCCTTTTCCCAACTATGTTGGGGTCGGCTTCCAGTCTAACCGGATGCAGTTGAATACCAGTATTTTACATGGAGCGACTGCCTATCCGACCTCCACAACCCAGTTAGTACTGGATAATACGATACACCATGGTGAGGCTGGTTGTCAGACTTTCGGGCCACTGACTACCTACAACGACTGTCAAAGATCTACAAAAGACAGCCGGGACCAACGGATTAACGTGCTTTCCGAGGCACGGGGAAAACTCGGTATGTAATGGGTGGCCACCCATCCACAGACCAACCTAGACAAGCGCGGCTTAACCTGAGGATTGATCCGAGCGGCAGTTATTATTTAACCACGAGCTCCTCCACAGTAGATCAAAGAAATAAACAAACCAGTAGGTACCTACCTTTTCGACTACACGTATGTAAACCACATTTACAAGGTACTACCACATTTTTGCGGCACAGGTTCAAACATCATACCTAGACGGTTCCTAGCCTCATACATTATTTAGGCATAGGCAGTCACGTATTTTTCGAGTAGTTCCAGTCCGCTTTTGCTTATGAATAAATGAAGGAAAAAATGTCGGTAGCAATAGCCAGGAGATTCGGAGGCGAGTGAAATTTTCTTTAAATTTTTCCTGGTTTCAGTAAGCATCGTGTGTGCAATTTTTACTGTGGCGTAAAAAATGACAAATAACGATTTCCCAGCAGTTGAAATTAGTATTATTAAGTTTTAAAATAAAAAAAAAAATGTTCTGTACAATTTCAGAATCACAGCATCTCTTAATTTCTTTTTTTTTACCATCGTCTTTCTAACTGTCAACATTTTTCTAAAATATTTTGAATAGACATAATGTAGTAGTTTATGTACACGACTCCATCATAAAACCAGACAGGTTAAGCACACAAGAATAAACTACAAAATAAATTAAAATTCATGCCAACCAGCCCGCCAACTTCATGGTTATCAAATTAAACTCGTCTTACAAACATGCATACATTTTGTACCTACGCAACGAGAAGAGAGCACTTCGTTGTTTTACTCCGTCCTAATAAAATCAAAATTATGTAAATATCTTAGCTTATTCACTCAAGTATAGCTAAATATTTTCCAGCACAAAATGCAAGGCTACATTGAAACAAATCTTCCTTTTTATTAGTGCTATGAATGTGAAGATGTATTTTATTGCAGCTTGAAATATGCTCGCCCGTTTCGGTCCAAGTTTCCAGAAAACTAAATTCTCTTCTTAGTTGAAAGATCAGGAACGGGGTAGCCGTTATCCTGGTTTATGTTTTGAGAGAATAATTTTATACAATTGGATACTCAGTCTTAAATGTGAGTGAGATCCCGGTTAGGAATATTCCGTCGAAAGTGGAGCAACGACCGACTAAGATCTTCCTGATTTCGGTGCATGGCACGAATTTTAAATATTTATATCTCGATAGTTTTTCGTTTCAAATCCGAAGTATAGTAAAGTTAAATTATTAATTACAATGCTTTAAACCAAGGCCAGGAATTCCTGCGGCAAATAGTGAAGGACTAAGTCAGAAGAGGAGGGATAAAAGAGCGAATTAGCCGCGTATTCTAGGTATGTGTGTTCTACAATGCACCCGTACCGTAACTAATGTTGTCTAATTTGACAAGCTTGGGTTCGCAGAAGAAAAAGCCGGGACAGGGGTCGTAAATCCGGACGACAACATTGCCAGGGGTGTCCCACGAACATTCTTACAAATTTTTGCAACTGTAAACGTATTTTAACTTGACTCTGGCGTAACATTTACTTTGTTCTCCGCAAAGCGACGATAATGAGAGGATGTGAATTTTAGCTGTGTCTACTGCCTACGACTTCGTTAGATTGTGTTGAGTCGGTGAAATTAAGAAGGAAATGGACTGAGACAATTTCCTTTGCTTATGAACAATATCTTATCTCTCTGATTGTTTTCTGAGAAATTATTGCTATCGACATAAATACATTTCTATTAATAGTAACTTTACAAAAAACAACCCTATTTTCAATGTATCTGTGTCACACGTCAAACGTCAAATCATTTCTCCATTTCGTCACGTAAAAAAACCATAGGAAGCTTCCGCACTTCAGCCAACAGCAACGCATACGGAACAACATTACGTACTATAAACAAAAAGCTACATCAATCATTCTTATACCCCCGAGGCATCGGTAGCGGTTGTAGTTGCTAGGTAATAACAATCGGAACCGGGTAGTCTGTTGAATTACAGGGGCGGGCCTCCCTCTATTGCCTTCCAAGCAAACAAAGTTGCAATAAACCCGACCAAGACGACTGTTACGTTCGTACTATCTTAATAGCGCTTTTATCCATCGGGCTGGGTTACACATGTCTCTTTGTGAACGTCTAGAGACTTTGTCTACTTCACTGCATTTTATTCTCAGCTTATATCTGTTTCAGATATTGGCGATAAGACCCAAAGGCTCCAAGCATTGGGTGTTTTATTCGCTTCCTATTCTTTTCTAAGAGAATAATAGACGGTATTTGGATCAAGAGCCTTGCATTTCGATTTAGGACGTAAATTATAGTGGAAGGCTGGTTATTCTGCTGTTTTATTAAATTCTGCAGTGAATAGAAACTTCTTGAAACACATTCCAACTGGATTACCCGTTAGAAAACTAATTAATTTTACTTAGAACGTGCTACAGGTAAAGAGCTAGTGGAAAACCATTATTTCTGTGCAACTTTTTTTAAATTTTAATAAAACTACCTAGGTCCCACTGATTTTATACCGACTAGGTATATAACTTCATAATAATAAGTAAGCACATTTGTAATCGATACATACTTAAGGGATGCAAGGGATACCATCGATCGACATCGGTCGACGTTGATCGTTTTTTGTGGTAGCTTTTGCTGATCGGAGTATACCGAATGGTGAAGTAAAATCTGTCGATCGACGTCGATAATCCATTCTACCATTGCTCGATGGCATCGATCGATTGGTGTGGTAACACCCTAAAACTTATGACTCCAATTACGTATTTTTGAATACTTATATACATACACTGACATCTAGTTTCTGCCTACCCCCACGTGAATAAATGCTCGTAAATATGTACATAGAATGATATAATTGAAGTCACAAGCGGAAGTTCCTGAAGCAACAAAATGGTTCAATCGTGAAAATAAATAGTCGCGTCCGGAAAGTTTGTGAATCAAAATATTAGCCTTCGCTCATAACATTAATTAGTTTTGAAATACAATTGCACACTTCAATTAATTAAATGAAACTTTGCACTGGGTTAATCGAGAATTCGAGGTATTATGGACGTAATGGTATAGTTGGCTTGAAACAATAATAAAGTTTCAATTTATATTTCCTTTACAGAAAGCCTTTTAGCTACTATTCATAGGTTTCTCTAAGGAAAAAAATGATGTTGGAAATAACTTAAAAACCATTCTTAAGGGTACAGCAGAATTGTGCAATAAGTACATCCACATTCCGCCATATTTAAGTCTTATGTATTAGCGAGCTAGCCTATTATTGCCATCAACCCTCAAATTCCTTATGGAAAACCTTATCTTACCTAACCTTATCTTATACTGTGGATACCTGCTCAGCCAGACAGATTATTATATTTTTTGTATTATTATATTTTAATTATTATTTATTTATTTTAAAAATCTGTACCTCAGTACCATTTGGTACAGAATTGTTGATTCAAGATTATATTCTTATCTTATTTTAATATAACCTTGAATCCAATTTGGTATTAGGTATCAAACTATTTAATTACAAGCTTACTTAAAATTATTACACCAGAGGGAGCTACAAATTATTATTAATCTAATAGATTATAAAGTATACTTAGTATTTTCAAAATATGTTAATAAACAAAAGGTGCCTTTGAACCCACTCTCCTTGAAGGGTGATTTGTGATTAAATCCTTGTTTGATTCTCCGTGACGATGCATAACATATGTTGCTAAACAAACGAAGTACAGTATCAATAAAAATTTAACGTGAGATCACGATATTATAGCGGTATGGAATGGAAAATTGTATTGTTATTTTAGTTGAATTCGATTAAAATAATAATTGTATAGTGTTGCGAATCTTATTGAACTATATAAAGACATACGAAATCAAAACATAGGTATCTAGAAGTAGTCTATCTAGTTCTTGTCAATATTATGTTATTCTTGTTAGACCGAGTTCATTCACAGATCTTCATGTCCACTGTGTAACAAATAACCGCTAGACATTACACAAATTACAGAACTGTTCGATAAATTCCATCAAATCATTCTAGGTCGAAACTAATAACATTATACCAACACAAACCCTCCAATGTAAGCAAATAAAATACCTACGTTACTCTTTGTATAGCCACCGCACTTCATAATGTAATTACTTCCACTGTGGGTCCTACAATATCGTGTCCAAGACGGAAAAAAGGAAGCCCGAAGCGGAAAATTTACTCTCCTTAGCCAGTGATTTTTATTTGCTTCAGATCCGTTCCCCAGCCACCGTGTACTTGATAGAAGGAACTACTGAACTTTTCCCCACAAGCAATTATTTTAAACTTTACATTTCGATACAAATTGTACGGACTTCGCTTTTGTTTTGCCGTGAACTTTTAAATGTGTGTTTGATTTTGTTGCCTTGTTTTTGTTTTAGTTAGGGCAACGTGGTTGTGGAAACTAGGTTAACATGCTTTAAAGGAGGTTGGTGTTAGGTAAAACTGTTGAGGTTGTATGTAAAAAATAAGAACGAGGAGAATCTTACGGTATGTGAAGCGTACTTGCCTCTCGGCGCAATGTTTTTGAGTAGCTGAGGAGTTCTGATTCTGAGAATTTATGAAATAAAATATGGATGATAATGTTAGGTTTGTTAATTTTCATATTATAAAATAGAGTAGGTATAAAACATTCAGGCCCTAATATTATCATGGAAAATGAGCTGACGCTAACACAGACGCTAGTGTCAAACGCCACGTTAATGACTGGCCATCGAATAGCAACTGCCACTTACAGTCCGCCGTCCATTTAATGTAACAACGCTATCTTATAATTTATATAGGACTGTTCGTATCAAATAAATTACTGTTAGCGAACGTCCGACAAGTGTTGGGCGGGACAGTTTTTCTTACCGTATATTAATGAAGCCGGTTGTACAATCTCAGACGATATCTAAATAATTTATTGCTACGCCAGGTGTCGCCAAAGACGAATTTACATAACGTACAACGGAGAATAGGGTGTAATTTATCGCTACGTGTATTTTGTTCACAAGAAGCGATGAGATCCCGATAATAAGGTCAAACTTTGCTGCGAGACTGTAGGTGTCTAGTTGAGAATTTGCGACGCAAATTAGATATTGTCTGATGTATTGTGCGTAAGAGAATCAAATCAGATGCTGATACAGGTTTATTTTTTGTCTCTCAATATTGCGTGGTAAGTTTAATGTTGCATGATTGGAAGTTAACGAAAATCCATTTCAGGAAAGATGATAATCTTTAACAATACTGAATAGCATTATTTTTTTGTGCTGATAACAGTAGATACCTGCCATGTCCAGATGTATGAACGTGAACAAAACAAAGGATCGTATGAAGTGGCATTCTGTAGTTTTTGCCTATCTTCATGGGGAAAAGGCGTCTGTTTTATGTAGGTACATATGTGTAGGGAATAAACTAATAACATAAAGTTACATACGTATGTATTACAGTAGACAGATCCCTTGTCTCAATGCAATAATAAAAGATACATCTGGAACACTCAGATGCACAATGACATACCATAACATAACTTTTACAAAAAGTTAGCTGTATAATATTCAACCCTCGCAGCTGACATTATTATTTGAGTGGGTTTTATATTGATTTATTATTAAAATGCATTGTGAAATCGTACTTTTTTTAGATCGTTTATCTATATCGAGTGCCCCTTGGAATGAATAGAAGGCGAAACGGGGCGGCTTGTAGGCGGTAGAGGAACGAGTTTTTTCTGCAATATTTGAATTTGTATGGATTCGGGCAGATGTAAATTGCTGAGAATAGAAAATTTCCCGCCCTCGGTACATTTTCTGTAGTTATAACTGGGGTAGTGTTTTATAATTTGTGTTTTGATCATTGTGAAGTGTTTGTGTTTGCACAGAAGATACTTTGTTTTGATGGCCCTGCGGGGGACAGCGAGAGCTTTGTGATGTGATCGTCGGACTGCCAAGTAATAAGTCTCAAGTTCGAACCCAATAGGTACACGCACCTCTGACCTCGTGCGTATTGTATAATTATCACTTGGTTCGGTGAACGTATGCATCGCGTGGACACCAGCATGCCTAAGAGACATATTTCGACGGCATATAAAGCCAAGTCAGAGGCCCATAAAAAACTCTGACACCAGGTTATTCACTAACCAAATGATAAGGAAAAGAAGATGGTCCAGTTCTCTATCTCCACTGGTGGAAAGCGACGGGTAAAGTCTACGAAGATAAAAGCGTACCTAAAAGATGTCAGTTTACTCTGGATTTAAAGGCTGAGAGGTTATCGGTGGAAGGGAACACAGACGCTTGCAGAGAGTAACAAAAATCACAGTGCACCTCATGATATGAAGGGGATACTTCGAATACGACTAGTTGGAATATCAACCAGATGCCAAGAGGCGTGAAATGCTCTCAATCAATAAGTACTATGGATGCGTGTCCTACGTATCTATTGATTAAGACTACATTATGTCCCGTCTTTAGTATATCCTTACAAAGCCTACCAAACGAACATACTAACAACTTAGGAGACGCTTCCTATTATTTCAAAGTGCGAACCTTTGAGTACTTAGTTACAGAGTTATCAAGTTCAACAATAAATAAATAATCTTATGTAAACACAAACAGTACCTACTCCATCAAAATCCACTAATAGAATATGAGAGACAGTTTGTAAACTAAATAATTTAGTGTTGTTTTGTACACGGTCCTCGGTTCCTTGTAACTTGTTAACATGGTCCCTGAGGATCGAAGGTCTGTCTCCGTGAAATATAGCGTTGTTGACAGGGTCTATGTTCTGTTTAAAGGTCACGAGATAATTTTGACTAGACAAGTGTTGGCTTTAAATTTCGTCGTTTTATTTTACACTAGCGGCGCGAATCTGCTTCGCTCAATTTTTACAAACCGAATTTTTATCGTCATCTGCCTAGCCTTTTTCCAACTATGCTGGGATCGGCTTCCAGTCAAACCTGGTGTAGCTGAATACCAGTATCTTACATGGAGCGACAGCCTAACTGATCTCCTCAGCCCAGTTAATACTAAGAGACCGAGCAACCGACATTTTTATAATATTGTAACTATATTAACTACCTTCTGGAATACATCCTTTAAACGATGGAAATTGCATCGAAATCCGTTGGGTTATATTCGTTAGATATGTGTTGATAACAACTGACACATTGATACACACAACACACTGTTACAAATCCATCGGTATACCTACAGTTGTATATATTAGTTACATTTCAATGCCTTAGTGAAGTTCCAACAAAACATAACACCTGTCCTTGAAGAGTTCGGCTGTGTACTTACTAGTATACCCAGCCAGAATTACGTCAAAAATAGCACCTCCTGAAATACTCGTGGTCTGTCTATCTGTTGTCAAATTTAACTCATTCGTAGAGCGCGTGTCCGTTGAGAAGAATCTCGACTTCGAGCTCGCTCCGTGTTACTATTTAACGTTTTATTATCCTTGCTGAGCATTCGTTTATCTTTTTAAAGTGTTTTTTTAGGAAATTGGAGACATGAAACTGTTGTGGTTTTGGGTTAGTGTCTGTTTGGTGCTGGTTATTTTGTCTGTAAATATGTATTATTAGTAAGTGAAGCGACCCAATCTGTTACGTACTCGTAACTGGCAACGAGAGTGTGCTTTAGTGGCCCTATTTTTTCTAATTGAAATGTAGTTAAATAAAAAGTTAACTACAAGACATTCCATAACATAACATCTTGCCTGTAATCCCGGACGGGTTCGGATGAAGTGTACCTAATACACCCACATTTCGCCAGTTATGGTTAAGTCCCACGCGATAGAGTCGCACCTATTGCTATACACATAGTACATCGAGCAAAAATCCAGATTCCGTATCAGCTACTAAGACATTAGTGATGGAAAAACCCAAAACCCTTTGTCAAGCTCGGGAGTAGAACCTAGGACCTCATTGTTAGCAGTCGAGCTTGCGACACTAGACGACTGAGGCAGTCAAAAGTCCTATTTACTAGCAAGTGTATGTCAAAAGTTGATGCAATTTACGAGATCTACTTGTAGGAATGTTACATAATTTAATCAAACTCTCAAGGATTACATAAGTGGATACAGATTTATTTTAAAAATTACAAAATATAATTGATCTGTTGACACGTATCTTTTTCTAGCGGACGTCAATGTCAGAGTAATCAAAAGTCTGTTTAGGCTAATTGTCAAAATATCACTCTGTCATTGACGTCTGTCAATCACTCGATATTTATTTTTCTGAAACAACCTTCTTTCTACAACTTATTTTAATTAAACAACAAAACTCCTTCAACATTACATATTGATTCTTACATACTCTACTTATTGATCGAGATCAAACAACCAAGTTCAACGACGAAAAACGTTATAAAATTGTATTATTATGAAAGGCCACTTCCTATTCACTCTACAGTCTCCATGCAGGAATATAAGTTCAGTCAAAATATGTAGAACTTGTTAGAAGTTGCAAGTTTATACTCTGAACCAATTTAAAAGTTGCAGTTGTACGCCATCTTTAGCAGTGTTACTTTATTTATTAGAGTCGTTTTGTCCATTACGAAACTGTTACTTCACCGAAGAAAACGCAGCGAGAAATGAAAAGTTTCAAGTTTACCCGAGTTTATTTGGATTTTGTAACAACTTTAAATTTTCTGTAATAGTTTTCGAGTTACTGTGTAGTAGGCAACAGTAAAATAGCTGATACATTTTAATTAGATTACCTATTTATTGTATATTGGCGATTGGTATATAACAAAGGCGTTAGTGGACAGTCAGGACAATGAAAAGTCATCATAACCTGCCTAACCGTTTACCCCACTAACAGCCCGTTCACACGGCTTCCGTCATTGACGATCCGTCATAAAACACGATACGTCATGACGGATGGACGTTCACATTGCATACGGAATCGTCTTTTATCACGATCCGGCAAAAAAAAACGAATTGATGTTCAAATTAGTTCCGTGATTTATCGGGAGCGAACGCATCGGCGAATCCGTCACAAAAAAATCACGATCCGTGTTTTTTGACGTACTTACCTGATTTTTAAAAGACGTTTCGAGATTTCATACGTGTCCGTCATTTTTCACGATTCGTGATGCGTGTGAACACTTGCATTTAAAAAGCATTGCCGCCGTCAAAATAATTGACGGATCGTGAAAAAAGACGATACTTCAAAAAACAACGATACGTCGTCGTGTAAACGGGCTGTAAGCGGGGCTCGGCTTCCGGTCTAACCGGATGAAGCTTACCCCTCGGTAAGAACTAGCAGTCAGACTTAGATGAAAAAAAGTTGCGAATTCGCAGCAAGTTTGTCTGTTGCAAGTTTGCTTTGATACTTACTTACTGCCATTTTTTAATTTGAGTGTTTGAACAAGTAAATAGTAAGTCAAAGGTTCTCTACTCAAGATTTAATGTATTAAAGCACTCGAAATCCATTTAAATATAAAGTTGAGTTTGAAAGTCCCTAAAATAAAAGTTAGGTATTCAATTCAGAAACCAGCAACTCTTTTGTTTATTAATTATTTATTCAAACTTTATGCACAAGTATAAAAAAAAAACACTGTACAAACGCGGACTTAATTCCTTGGGCATTTTCTACCAGACTACCTTAGGGTGATGCAAAGAGAAAACATAGTAAGTGCAGAATAACAGAAAATGTCGAGAAAACATTCACAAATAAAATATAACGATAAATAGGTACCTACAGTAATAAACAAAGTAAAGAAAGAAAGAAAAACTAACAACCATCCTGCAAGCTTCCTTAGTAAGTGTTCGAAAGCTTTTATTTTAAATGTGAACCGACTGTTTATCGAAATTGTCTTTTGTTCACAAGCCTGCATGCAGGTGGTTGTCATCTGCTCATCGAAATGTTGCACAAAGCTAATTTACGCATCTCATAGGCATCTGCCGCGCTAATTAGCTGAAAGGCGAATTAGCTAACATTAATTAGGTAGATCATACCGTAATGGGACTTTGATAATGTGACGTGTTATGATATACACAAGTATACATACTTAATATATGCATAGGTATATGTAAAAACCTAGTACCTACAATCTGCATAGGTGGGTACTGTAAGAGTAGTAGGTATTAGGTGTGTACTGTGTAGTATAGGAGCTAAAACCTCCATGTTTATTTATTAAAATACTGTACGATGTTAAAGATAAACATTATTTCGTATTTAGAATAGGTAAGATTAGAGTGTCAGCTTAGAAAGCTGACAGGAGATGGTCGAAACAAAAAAGGAGTTTTTCTAGGAATATTAACGGATACGCCTTTTATTAAGTAGGTAAGACGAAATGCCCCAACAGTACCTACTTAGTGAAGTATGCTTCATGAAACTAAGTAGGTATTAAAAACCCTACCACTCTTTACCCAAAAATGTTATTGAAATTGGTCAAAAATGCTATTCAAGATATGTATAGGAGCTGTCACAGAAATAAAATAATGTAAAAGATACCTACTCGAAACGACATAATTTGTTTATCTCTACGAACCTATAAACCTTCACAAATATCCGAAGATTTTAATAAAATTAATGTCATAATTTTAAGCATTTGTCAGACAACCGAAAAATTCTAGATAACGATTGAACCCCTATAGGCCTACACGAAACAATAAAACGGTTTGTTTCTGTAATTCCCCCTTTTCATCATTCGTATCAACATTTAAAATGTTAATTTAGGATACAAAGGAAAACACCGTTGATATAAGGTATAAAAATTAATAGCTTGGATCTCGTAAACCGTAAATCTGTTGAACTGGTCATGGCATAAATGCGTGTGTAAATCAGTTGTTTGTTATTTTGTTTAATTTACGCAACGATAAGCTGAATATATGAGATGAAAAAAGTTTATAAATTACACGCAGATTAGCGAAATTATGTGCGGTCGACGATGCCTTGATAGGCACGGATAAATAAATAAATATCGCTGGACGTTACACACAGCGCCATCTAGTGCCACATTAAGCGACGAGGCTTGTGTCGTGGACACCAGATAGTTGATATACTACATAGATACTTTTTGTTTGCAAATACATACTTATTATACATATAAACATCCATGACTCGGTAACAAATGTCCATGCTTATCACACAAACACTTGCTCCTACCGGGATTCGAACCCGGAACCCTATGAACGTAAGGCAGCCTCACTACCGCTGCGCCATTCGGGTCGTCACTATAATATGATATCGTTTTGGAATACACGCAGCTAACGTAGATCAAAGACCTGGTATTTGTTGAACTCTATTCTCTGCAATACTTAATAATCTTGTTTTAGCGTCGTGACTGCTGAGCAAGACGTCTTGGGTTCGATTCCCGGGTCGGGCAAAGTGTTATTGGGAGAAGACAATAACACTTTGCCCGACCCGATGGAAGAATCCATCAGGAATTTCTCAGTAGCAGCCATCCGGTCGATGGCAATAGGCTCGCCCCCTATTACATGGGACTTTAACATAACTGGCGAGTACCATAAGGTACACCTCTGCCTTACCCTTTCAGGATTACAGGAGTGATTTTTCATTAATAGTAATCGGTTTTAAACGTGAAGCAGTCATCTTCTTCTGTCCAGCGTTTTACCAGGACAAGCCATAGAAATGTGGCAATGTAGCAGTTAATAAATTTGATTAATAATTATTTATTTATTTAATACTTCACGCACAAATGTACAGTGTAATAAATGCAAACACAGACTTAATGCTTTTGGCATATTCAACCAAACAACCTTCAATGCAATTCCAAAAAAAAAATTAGTTTAAGTACTTGATTAAGTACCAATTCAGGCAGCGTTTAGAATATTTTCCTTATAACTTAATACCCGTAATGACATTCTAAGTTACCACCTAATTACGCATAGTGCAAAGCAATAAATGACTAACTGTCAAATAAAATACTCTTTCACAGCAAATTCAATGGTCATAAACAAAATTTAAATTATTAGTCCTACAGTTTCCAGACCTGGCAAGGTGTCGACGTATATTAGTCTGGTATATAAAGCGTTTCCACAAGATTCCCAACTGTCTAGGAACTAGTGCGTTAGAGTACTGTTGGAGAGCCACTCCTAGGTTGCAAGGGCCATTTTGTTCGTCTCAGGCTCCCGGCAAATAATGTTTGCACATATTTCCGTCGTTTCTTTTAGAATACGTGTATGTTGCTCTATATTTCTATTTTTAGATAGATATATCATATGTTTTTAGAGTGTTTTCAATTAAGTTAACAGTTCAAAAATACTTCCATGAAAATAATATCTTTTTACGTAATTCGACAAAGTAAAGCAAATAAAGAGATTGAGCAGATAGGTAATAATTTGATCTATTTAGTCAGAAATTTATTTTAGGTTCTGGTCGCGATTTCAATTAGGTGGAAGGTTATCATAAGATCACATTCTAACGGCAATAATGTTTAGTATCTTTTATAACAGAAAAAAAAAAAAAAAATAATCGGGTGAGTTTTTTTCGGAGCATACCTCCTCCATCCAATCTTTACCTCATTATAATATCTGTGTAGAAAATCACAACCAAGATTTAAGTTTTGTTTAAGATCCATATTTCATCTACTTTTGTACCTTTTTGTGAATAGATACCTGGAAATCTAGAAAGCTAAATGCCGAAGATATAAGTTTTATAAGGTTTAATTTGTACTAAATACTAACGGCGGGCGCGACGCCTACTTGCCGCACAAGTGCTGTAAAGCGAGTAGAAATTAGTAATTTCCAAAATAAACCACACCGTTACTGTTTTACGGTCATCTTTTACTACCCTTTTATTAACTTAGCAAAAATTAAGTCACGATTTAGTAACTTGCGCAATCTTATGTACTTACCTACTTGTTTGGTTAAACATGCCTTGGGTAAGGTAAATAGGAAGTACTACTTCTAATTATGTTGGTAGCTAACTCAACTCAAACTTTGTACAAACATGTTCATGTTACTATATTCAAACAAATGAATAACTAATTAGTCTATGAATATGCCGTGATTATATATTGATCCTAGTTTAGCTTGGTTCAAAGAAGGTTCTTAGCTATGGATTTAAAAAACGACAGTCGGCATCAATATAAAAATCAAAATCAAAAGTCATTAATAATGATAATAATTTTCATAATACGGTACTGAGAAATTAATCAGGAATATCCTGGCTTCCACACTGATTGATTTTGATGTGCCGTGCTTCTCCAAGGCTATCGATGCTTGGAAACTCGCTTGCCCGAATACTGAAGAACCCGACAATCCATTTTCCCAGAGACGGTGGGACGAGCCGCTCTGCAGAGTAGTTCAGCTCAATTTACTCAACACGTCTGCTACTACTGCTGAGCGTGCGCGACTGCTGGCTGTGGGTGAGTGGGAGTCGGGTCTTTGGCTTCACGCACTGCCGTCGTCGAGCATAGGCACTTTGTTCGACGACACGACCTTCCGCCTCGCTGCTTCGTTACGTCTTGGAGCCGCCTGCTGCTCTCCTCATCGCTGTCACTGTGGTGAAGCTGTCAACAGCCTTGGACACCACGGCCTGTCATGCAGCCGAAGTGCGGGCCGTTTTGCGCGGCACGCGAACATAAACGACATCATCCGACGAGCTCTTGTTACCGTCGGCGTTCCAGCTATCTTAGAGCCCAATGGCTTGGCACGCGACGATGGCAAAAGACCGGACGGCATGTCTTTGTTTCCTTGCAAGATGGGTAGGCCTTTAGTGTGGGACGCAACTTGTGTCGATACTCTTGCGCCATCACATCTTCCAAGCTCATCGTGCTGTGCTGGCGCTGCCGCTGCGGCTGCGGAGAACCTCAAGCGGCGTAAATATAGTAACCTTTGTGGAAACTATATTTTCGAGCCGTTTGGGGTTGAAACTCTGGGGCCGTGGGGTCCGAGTGCTCACAGCCTTTTTAAGGAAATTTCCAAACGCCTAGTTGACGCTTCCCGTGACCCAAGGGCTGGCTTTTACCTTGGCCAGAGGCTAAGTGTTGCCATACAGCGTGGCAACGCCGCCAGTCTCTTGGGCACATTACCGGCTGACAGCGTTGAGGAGGAGTTTTTTGATGCTCTTTTATAGTTTGTAGTTAGTTAATTTTAGTCTTTTTAATTATTGTAAACATTGAATATAAAAAGTCATTTATTCAAATTAGGCTGATAATCAGCACTTTTCGAACGTCGAGTTTACAAGAGACAGTCCCCCAAAACGCCCGCATTTCCTAGTGTTTTAGCTGGGTAGAAGAAGTGGCGGAACAAACTCCCCAGCAACACATCTGTCTGTTGGGTTAGACGAACCAGATTTTATACAATACTAAAATGTAAAATATAATATATCAATCAAAAAATCCTCGCTCTCTGATCTAGATCATAGCAAAATAATAATGCCGAATACTCATATTATACTATGACCTCTGAGTTAGTACTAGTGTTTTTTTTTTTTTTTGATTGGTTGTTATGTTTTGGCAAAATAAAGATTATGACTTGGTTTCACCTGTTTCTTCTCAGAAAAGTCAGTTATGAAACGCCGGCCTCAACTAGTTTAAAAAGAAAATACGTGTAAAAGTGTTTGTAAAAACCTATTTGCAAAGTAAACATCATTTATCATTTATTTATTTATTGTTTGGGGCAAAAAAAACAGTTACATGCTACAAAATACAGAGTGATACTTAATCTAAGATTTAACAAACATGTAACCCACACCATTGTCCACGTTTTAACTAAAGGTTAAAAGAAAAAAGAAGTACTGAAGACAAGTATTAAAAATAAAAGAAAAATAAAACAGTAGTAGCTGCCACAATATTGTTGTGCTACTTAGCTTAATTAACTAAATCACTCTTTAAACAAAATGTCCAGAGCCATTTTCTTAAATAATTGCTTAGATAAACAGAATATATCCTGTTCCAAAAAATGCGTGTTGTAAGAATCAACAAGGCGATGAAGAGGGGCACGTTCTCCAGCGTTAGTCCTGTATATGTTTGTATGGAAGAGTTGAGACACGCGCACCCCCTTCGAATAACACTTATGGGTACTTTGTAACACAATTTGTTTATAAGGTCAACACAGTCAAATTTGTTACTGCATATGCAGTGTCATGACATCGAGTAACAGCCGCCTAGATCCCAAATCCGCTACCGGTATTTAAAAATACTATTCGGTCGGTCAAACATTATATCCAAGGTGTTGTTTATAGCCATTATTCCTTATACATTAATCTGCAGGCAAAAATAAGCTTGGTTTTCAATTCCCGTACTGTCTAACCCTTTTTTTTTCCGGATGGGAAATCATCAAATGACTTCTCCCGCTCTGGGCTGAGCGGGAGGGAGTGTCAGACTTTTACTGACTAAAACCCACCCATGTTCCTTCATCGCCCTTTGTGTTCCGGGGCCGCGGTATCTCTTTCGAACAACCCGCAGCACCCGACAGTACTGTCTAACCCTGTCATTTAAAAATTACGTGTCACAATGTTCGTACACAATAATCATCGAAACCACTCAGTATATTTCAATTAAAGTTTTGAGAATGTGTATGGTTTGTTCTTGACTTGAAATATAAGATAGTTTTGGACCCCATAGGTGGCGCCACGTGAAGCAGGAGCGGATCACCACTACCATTATATTAATAAAAGTCGTAAGCTCTTTCAGAGACAATACCGGTCTCATGTACAGATAAATAATTGCAAAACCCATGCAAACAAAACCACGGTCAAAAGCTAACCTGCATTATATTCATAAAATAAATCCACGGATTTTCCTAGCTTTGTGCACTAGTGAGATAATAGCAGAACCATGTTTTCAAATTTAATTTATACACAACTATAATCCTACCATCCGTCCGTTTGTATAATATTTTCCTATTTGTTTTGGTGTTAATCTCTTAAACGGATTAGTACGATTTCAATAATTGAAAACACAAACAGGTAGGAGGTAGGGTATAATCAGATTGGATTACAATAGGTAGGTAGTGAAATAAATGTAGGATTACATTCGTATTAGATAGAGGTTTTCATTTTTAGTGTAAAATGTCTAACGTATTGATCTTGTGTTGCCCATGGTCCACCCGCTTAGTTCACTTAGATGGACCATGGGAAATAGTTTTTGCTTATAGTCCACCTGGGTGTACTACGGAAATTTATTTTTTCCCGTAGAAAACTGTTATATTAATATTAATCTAATTAAATCTCTATTAAGAAATTTCAAACCTATAAAATACCATTCTGATTTCGAAAAAGGAGCCAATGCCATCCAAGAAGTTTAGCCGGGAAAGAAATATGTGGTGTTATTATCACTGGCGTAAAGCTTTATGGCGTCAACGCAAATCATTAAAACTAAAATCAAAAGGCCAAACGAGAATAATCGGTCTCACTGCAGCTCTTCCACTTTTACCAGCTGAACATAATATGTTCAACATAATTATTATGTTCAGCTGGTAAAAGTGGAAGAGCTGCAGTGAGACCGATTATTCTCGTTTGGCCTTTTGATTTTAGTTTTAATTATTATGTTGGATGGCTCTGAATATATCGCATGTCCTCTAAAAAACTGTCATAACACAAAAATTTTAGGTTTGTAGATAACACCCATCTCAATGTAAATTCTCCTTGATCTATAATTGAAAAAAAAAAACTCCAAAAGTGTAGGTTCTGCGAAAATAATTAAATCACAGAATGACACACGCGAATGTTTTTTACGGATATCATCGGCCGGACACAAAAAACTTTAAAGTATAACATCTCAAAACTGATATTTTTGTGTTACGACGGTTTTTTTGAGGACGTGCGATATGTAAAAGGAAGTTTTTGAATTTTATCAGTTTTTGGGAAAAGGCATAGAACAAATAACGTATTGGAGGGGTTTAATTCAAAACTGGACAAAAAACTAAAAATACTCAGGCTATTAAATGTCCTGTTCGATATTAAAAATCTAATTTCAAATAGACGAAAAATGATGACCACATTACTGGTATTCGGATGCAACTCGTATGGTAATAAAGTACTGGTAATCACATGCATTTTTAATTTTATTTCAATGTTTCACGGAAAAAGGCAAACCTCTATGACCTACCCGCTACCTACCCGCTACCTACTCGTTACCTACCCGCTACCTACCCGCTACCTACCCGCTACCTACTCGTTACCTACCCGCTACCTACCCGCTACCTACCCGCTACCTACCCTCTACCTACCCGCTACCTACCCGCTACCTACCCGCTACCTACCCGCTACCTACCCGCTACCTACCCGCTACCTACCCGCTACCTACCCGCTACCTACCCGCTACCTACCCGCTACCTACCCGCTACCTACCCGCTACCTACCCGCTACCTACCCGCTACCTACCCGCTACCTACCCGCTACCTACCCGCTACCTACCCGCTACCTACCCGCTACCTACCCGCTACCTACCCGCTACCTACCCGCTACCTACCCGCTACCTACCCGCTACCTACCCGCTACCTACCCGCTACCTACCCGCTACCTACCCGCTACCTACCCGCTACCTACCCGCTACCTACCCGCTACCTACCCGCTACCTACCCGCTACCTACCCGCTACCTACCCGCTACCTACCCGCTACCTACCCGCTACCTACCCGCTACCTACCCGCTACCTACTCGTTACCTACCCGCTACCTACCCGCTACCTACCCGCTACCTACTCGTTACCTACCCGCTACCTACCCGCTACCTACCTATTCACCTATTTTCTCACCTTTTAAACCTTCCTTGGACAAATATTTCAAAACTAAAATTAGGCAAATCGGTTCAGCTGTTCTCGAGTTTTTGTGAGACTGACTCAATTCATTTTTAATGTATATATAGATTTTAAAATACCTATTGCAATAATTATATTCTACCAACTCGGCCTATCGCATTCCACTCCTGAATCTCAACAAAGGCGCCTCCCAAGCGTCTCCATAATTCGTGATCTTCGCCTTACACGTCCAGTCCGTCTCAGCCGCCTTTTAAATTGTGCGCGAGCCCGCACTACATTGACCATACCTATAATTACAAGATATTAAGTTATCTTAGCATTGGTTGCAACTCTAACATACAGTTTTACTTAGGTACCTTGAGGCCTATTTTTATTGTAAACCATATTTTTTTACATTTTATTACCAAAACGTCCGGATTTGTACGGAAGTGTCCTTCTTTTGGGCCCCCGTCCAGAATACCGTCTAGCTAGGTGGTGGCCTACGCTAAGGTTGGCGATACGCGGTATCCACTCCATTACAAATGAATATAAGATCTCGCTAAAAGTTAGTTACCTACCTACACGGCTAATTTGTTACACCGTTCAAAGAACAATTATCTTATCGAACATACCTACTATGATGTTGCACATCTCATACTTTGATAGTTTTATTTAGTTTCACCACTCGGCAAGAAATTGAGTGACGTCACATGCCTCACTTACATTATTACGTCAAGTCACGAGTTTCTCTCCAACCTTATGAAACTCATGTTAATATAGCAATATACACGATATAGTACAGTCGAGGGCAAAAATATGTATTAATTTAGAGAAATTCAACATCTAATGTATTGATTGTAATTATCAGGTGTGGTACATGAACATCAGAATTATTTGCACATACAGGTAGTTTTGTGAACTGACAAATAAAGCACAGTATACTTCTTTATACCGCCTTATAAAGTGTGTAAATAGACCAGAAGCCGAAAAACACTGGTTTTCCCAGTCATTGCGATATTTTGTTTGGTTCTGGACCATACCTGGTAACCTTCTACTTACGGAGATATTGAAGGCAAACTTTTAATCAAGTTTAAAAAAAAAATACTAGTTTTTAAGGTCAAAGCTTTACTTTAAATACCTCTTTTAACCGTTTACTATTCAATGCATCCATCAGCACAATGTTATGAGTGCGTTACATTGAGTTTTACAATGAAACGTGAATTTTCACCCCAAAAAAAAGACGTTTCCCAGCAATCATTTTTGCGTAGGGTTACTGAAGGGTTCATTTACACCTTGTATAATCTGCCTTTACCAACTCTTCGAGAAACATTCTTTTGTTTGTTACTAAGTGCCTGCACATTGTTTCTCCCAACTGTACAAGACTGACGAACGTACACGTAATATAAAAGTTTGAGCAAAACACTCTCTGATAAGAACTCGGAAGCGTGACCTTAACCCTTCGCAATCCGCTACGGCTTCAAATACAGGAATTCATAAGGAAAAAGTATATTTTCCTTGTACTTCCATTTTCTACCAATCGGATACAGAAACTGGAATTGAAAAGAAAATTATTGGAAGAAAATTCGTTAAAATGAAAACCGAAGGTACATACTTATAGGCTAGGAACGATTGAGAAAAAAAAAACTGAAACGAACGCTTGAAGTTCCAGTGTCCACAGTTTTTTTTTCACATTCAACTTAAGTGAGAAAAAAATAATCATGTTTTAAAAAAATCTGCCCTCATTAAAAGAACATACAGATGTAACTGGTATGAAGCAGGCAACACATAAATTTTGTAGGATTACTTTTGTACTGTACGGAATATGGTTATAATAAACAAAATCATATTCAAACTACATATCATCATAAACCCGGTATTCGAAAGGTATTTAAAGCAAGCTTTAATAAAATACCAAAAACTTACAAAGTCTATCGTTTAAGCTACTTTTCCTGAAATTTATGCATTGTGTTATAAGAAAAATACAAATGAATTAAAAACAGACACGCAAAATATTTTTGTAATGTTTGGGTACCCGGCCCAGCTTCATATAGTTTGTATAGCTTGAAAAACCGAAAACTAAGTAGGAACCTCCACCTTACCATCCTTACTCCCAAATTTTCGCCAAAATAATATTATAACGTAACAGAGGGTTCAGTCCCAATTAGATTTCAAGGCACCGCAGCCAGTCCGACGGTTTGTTCATCAGTCAAATAACTAGTTTCCTTAAGCTAAAAGCGCCAGAGTAGCCAGCGAAATTTAATTTTACTTGCGTTTTTTGCAATTTGCTGGTCAGTATCCGGCTGTATGTTTATTAAAATATGATTCACGGCCGTGACAAATATGGCTAGACTCAGTTATAATCTTCAAAATCATCAATACAACCCTCAAAGTTCATTAAATCCCATGGAATTACTATTTCATGGAAAAGTCAAAAGAAAGAAAATTTGAATTTCACGGGCTACGCTAGCGCATTCGCTTTTGGTAAATCGCCAAAGGAATAGTTGATGAAAATTTGTATACCTACATTGACATTTACCACTTTTGACAAACACTGAAACTATAAAAAAGACCTCAAAACAAAAACATACTAGAACTCGAAAGACGATTCAATCTCCTGAAAAATTCAAAAATCGGTTGGTGTTTCTTCAACACGAATCAACAGGTTTGACATAGGTAACTAAGTTTTGGGTAGCATTTATGTCCATTCAAAACATGTTAAAGTCTTTATTTAATCATCAAAATATTTACCTTATTTACAAACTAATATTTGATTAAAATAAGAATAAAAATATGTACAATTACGGGGCGTCAAAAAATTCTTCCACATCGCTGTCAACAGGAAAAGTGCCCAGAAGGCTGGCAGCCACGTTGGATGGTAAGAATAAATAGTATACATGTTTGTGTTTAACATCCGTTGATACACTTTCTCTAGGCTTACTTGACGTTTTACAACATGCCAGAGACAGTATGGCGTGTTTACATATGTCAGTCACCGAATGCGGCGACCGCATTCGGTTTAACTGAATTGATTCATCGAATGAAACCGACTACTGTAAACCCGTTTACCCGAATACGGGCTGCAGCCGAATCGGTCAAACGACCTAATTAATGTAAATGAGCCATTATATCTATACCTACATTCTATTGTATAACTAAATTCACCAAAAATAAAACACAAAAACAAAGCATTGTTAATGTTTTTATGGGTTTTATAAATGAATCATGACACAAATTATGACACGGGTGTGAACTTAATTAATGTGATGCAAGTCCATGAATATATTTTGTGGCCGCAGTTAAAATTACATGGAAATATTACCGAAAAATCACGAAATGTTCTGTTTTATTAACTCGTAAGCAGCAACATTTTCTTCCTAGATAGGCACTAGAAATATTACCAAACAGCCAGTAAATTATGAAACACTCGAAATTAATTATAGTTCCTCGCCAACGGAAGTGTTTACTGGAAAAGAGTTGGCAATTTCTAGTTAGAACGACCATGATTATTTAAATTCACCAATTAAAACTATCTTAAAATTACTTTATGATGCCACGCTATGGTAACCAAATCGTTTTTACGTAGGCTAAGTAGTGATTGAAGCCAAAATATAGAACTTATTGGTTGTAACTATTATTTTAAAACTTTAGGGACCGAGGCGGACATAATAATGCCTTGGGCATTTTCTACCAGTCTACCTTATGGTGATGCAGAGACAATTCCCATGAGGTTCAATACAGAAAACCAACTAGAAAATATTTATAACTAAAATATAAGAACAAATTATGTATTTATTCTTATATTTTAGTTGTAAATACATACATAAAACAAAATATATAAAGTTACGAGAGATAAACAAGAAAAACTACAACGCCTTAATTCTGAGACGAATCTGCCAACTTCTTGTGTATGTGTTCCCGAGCTTTAATTGAATTAAATTAAATAAAAATAGGAATAATTTGGACATTATATCGACGAAAATAGCACAAAAGAATAAGACGAAGCAGTTATGAGTCACTGCGACTTATTTTAGTTTAAGTTTCAACTTAAACCACCCCTAAGTTAAGTCCCGCTGTTTTTATGACTTGCTAAAATTTGTACATTTTCTTCATTACAATCATCATCTGCCTAGCCTTTTCCCAACTATGTTGGGTCGGCTTCCATTTTACGGGATTCAGCTGAATACCAGTATTTTACATGAAGCGACTGCCTATCTAACCTCCTCAAACCAGTTAGTACTGGATAATACGATAACCCTTGGTAAAGCTGGTAGTCAGGCTTTCGGGCCATTGACTACCTGTAACGACTGTTAAAGATCTACAAATGACAGCCGGGACCAACGGCTTAACGTGCATTTCGAGGCACGGAGGAAACTCGGTATGTAATGGATCATCCATCCCCAGACCAACCTAGATAAGCGCGGCTTAACCTAAAGATTTTCTTTATTATAATATGTAACATTATTATTGAGAACCTGGTATATGTGAGTAGACACACCTTACGGAATAAATTCTGTAGATAGTGGTGAAAACTGCATCAAAATCCATTGCGTAGTTCAGTAAAACAACTCAGTCGCAACAGACAGATATAAAAGAGACTTTAAATGTAGAAAAAGAGTTTATTGTACAGCAATTACTGATCAAATTACAACCATGTTTCTCTGAATTTTTCCAACTGTACCTACCTACCTTACATGCTAGCTATCTTTTGTAATAAACATACGATTTGTTGACATAAGAAAACCCATTACCGGAGCGGCACCTCAGATTTACGACTGTTTGCTTCTAGGGGACTCTCTAAACTTATATGTTTTTCCTTTATACGAACGTGAATTCGGCTTTTTAATTAAGGATTGCCGTCGCGTTTTATGTACACACTTGGGACTCATAATACACTTCATTTACGAGTTGTCGCTGGTTTTTTTTTCGTGTGTAGGTACGTATTTTATCACATTTGAAATCCGTGTAAGGAATTTGTAATCATGAGTAATGGATGTGTTATTAACCAATGTTTAACTGCTCATATGGTGCTTGCTAATTCGCATTCTTTTTCTTAGCATGTCGATGACACTTCAAATTGTGTCGGCCCAAAATTTGGCGACGAGTTTGGCACTTTCAGTTGCGTCCATATCAGCTCCTGTGATGTGCAAACAAAAGGAGAGGCAGGATACGATATCAATTTGTATTTTTGGAAAAACACTCAAAAAGGTCTCTTGTGAGAAACGTTTTGTACTCTAATGAAGACATGCCTTAATTTTCGAGATGTCATGGAAAATCCCTGGGGGTTATTCTGAAAAAATATTCAACAATAAAACTTGATAGATGGAGTGTGATGACTTGATGAAAGAACGCCAAAGATAACGAAAAACTGTCATGTTAACGAAATTTAATAATATATACATACATTCTTCAAACATTTTACATAATAATTTTAATACATTATTTCCAAACTACTAATAGCTCTAAAATAATAATAAAAATATGTGCAAGTATCAAAATGGGAAAAGAATTCTTTCAATAATGTTTTACGCTCTACGTTATATAAGCAAGAAGAAAAACACGCATTGACGACCCATGATTAAATCAAAGTATTTTAAATATTCTTTTGAATATTGCTGATCAAATTTTGATGTTAAAACTGCGGACAGTTCGAAAACGGAATGAAATTTAAAAATAAAATAACGTAACATCTGAACGTTCGCTAATTGGTAATATTTGTTCTTGTTTCGATTTGCCACGCGTGTTTTTATAAAATGACAAAAAGCAAGTTGTTTTAAAAACAATATTGTGAATTTTCGGTCTTTAAAAACTGCTCTCATTGACGTTAATCTAGCGCAGAATATAAGGTTCAGTATCTAACAGTTTATTTCTAAATCTTTATCAGTCCCGGGCAACGTGTCACATAAAAACTTATAAAGGTCATGCCACGACCAATAATGTAGCAAATATGTCAGCTTTGATCTCTATCTGTCGGACGTCGGGGAACCACAATAAATCGAGCATTGCGTGTTGCCATAATATAAAATGTAGCACCTCCTGAGACATTTATTTTCGTTAGCAACACTTCTTATTAGCGCAGATAGAAGGCAGGCACGCCAACTAATAAAATATTAATAGGGAAATGTGGTTTCTTGATAAATAAACAGGACTTTGTTTATTATCAGTGATAAAATGAATTTATTGTTAACGTTTTGTTAGGCACGCCTGAATCTGATTAAATTTTCATATTCTGTTTGTTTTTACTACTTTATAGCTAATCATTTAATATCATAAATTCATAAAACTGTAATTATATGTTATTATAAAAAAAAAAAAACATCAGTTTTGCAGCAACATTCGTAGATTTAATCCAAAAAAAAGATAAACGCTCTTGTAATACTGGCAATCAGATATAAACATGAATGTTGCTATAAAAAATTTGGCTAGGGCATTATTATCTTCGTAAATATTGTTACGTCTACACAATTATTTCGATAACCATGTAAAAGACATAAGAAAGCAGTCATAATGAAAACAGCACAGGTAGGTTACCTACAGACAGATATAATTACAGTATCTATATCTGTTTCGATTATTACAATACGGGACACAGGCATTGTGATTAGTGTAGGTACCTAATTAACTTAGCACGCATTGTATTATAATACTAACAAGAGCGAGAGCATTTAGATTATTACGTATAGCCATCAATTACCTGAATTATAATTAAGCTAAGTTGATTAGGAATCACACAAGATGCCACATAGCCCATCTTAAATGACGAATACAAACATTTACAAGTATTTTTACTAACTACATAACATCAAAGGCTTACCATGATCTGTTAGTGCACGAATGTTTTTGGACTATTCCGAGAGTGGGTAAGAGATGGCGCTAGACAGCTGTCTAGCGCTGTCACTTTCAACATTCCTGCACTAAGAGATCATGGTAACCCACCAGGCCTGTAATCTCCGTAGGGTTAGACAGAGGTGCACCTAATAGTACACCGATATTTCGCCAGTTATGTTTAAGTCCCATGTAATATCCACGAATCCAGACTCCGTGGCTGCTACTAATAAATTCCTGATGGGAAAAATCAATAGTACTTTGCCAGACCCTGGAATCGAACCCAGGGCCATGATCAACAGTCGCGCAGGGCAATGAGGCAGTCCAATATGAATATTTTTTACTACTTCCGCAGTGAAAGGACTAGCCAGCCTATTAAATTAGTTGTCCTATCTTTAACAGTTGCGACCTCTTTGAATCGGGTTGGAAAAATGTGTTAATCTTCCTACCAGTGTCCACAGTCTACTTCTACAAAACCTACAAATGTGGGATTCCACCTGCTTCCTTTTTAACCGACTTCAAAAAAAGGAGGAGGTTCTCAATTCGGTTGTGTTTTTTTTTTTTTTTTTGTGTTTGTTACCTCTTGATTGATTTGAACCGATTTGAAAAATTCTTCTTTTATCTGAATGGATCTACTTCCCGATTGGTCCCATAGAAATTTCATCAAAATCGGTACAGCAGTTTGGTTTTGAAATCAAAATAGCTGGAAAAAATTTCATCCAAGTAAAAGAAATTGCGAAATTGATACTTGACAAGGATTTGTATGTGATACGATAACTAAAAAGGGTAAAATAAAAACTTTTTTGCAAAAAAAAACCGACTTCCAAAAAAAACACTTTAATAAAAAAGTGGAAAATAACTTTACTTTCGGAAGTCGGTGGCAAAAAAGTCAATGAAACAAATAATAGTCACCGACTTCCAAAAAAGTTTTTGTCAGCTGAATTTCTCAGCTCGGAGTCTGAATTGGCGTCCGATGCATGGCAAGAGAATCTTTCTTAGTGACCAGACACATATAACGGGCGAAATATGGGTGAACAAGAGATACACCTCTTCCCTAAACCTCCGGATTAAAACTTTCTAAAGTGTGACAAATAAATTTTGATATCCACAATCCTATCTAAAATTAATTAATTAACTCAAACGATATTAAACAAAATTATCAATAAGCTTCCGTTCCTTATTTGTTTATTTGTTAACCCGTAGACAATGGCGTGGGTTGTAATGTTTATCTATTTATGTTACGACTGATAATTTTGAACTTGAACATGTTTTTTTGTCCAATAAATTAAAAAAAATATCCAAGTTTTTACTCACCATACCAGCATATACAAAGAGAGTGAGAGATAAACCGACGCGAAAACTGTTACTACCTACTCAGTACATCATTCTAAACCCCCCACATATAAATTTTTCATCATCATCATCATCTACTTGGGGTGAGCGTCCAGTCTAACCGGATGCAGCTGAATATCAATATTTTACATGGAGCGACTGCCTATCTGACCTCCACAACCCAGTTCGAACTGGGTAATACGATACCCCTTGGTAAGACTGGGTGTCAGACTTTCGGGCCACTGATTACCTGTAACGACTGTAAAAGATCTACAAAAGACAGCCGGGACCAACGGCTTAACGTGCTTTCCGAGGCACGGAGGAAACTCGGTATGTAATGGGTGGTCACCCATCCACGGACCAGCCCAGGCAAGCGCAGTTTAACCTGACGATCGACCCGAGCGGCCGTTATTACTTAGCCAGGAGCTCCAAAATTTTCATCGAAAATTAAACAAAAAATCAAGCTGTTTCCTACAAAAGAGTAATACCCACACGGTGAAAATGTATGGAACAGCTGATATTTTAGGGGGGGTTTAGAATGATGTACTGAGTATGTGGTAATCGTTTTCAGTGTCCTTTCCACCCTGTATTTATCAATCTCCAATCTCAGACACTAAACAATCTAGCAGGCATCTACTGTTCTCAATTAGACATGCATATCGTGTGTGGTTAAGTGTTTGATTCCTTGAACGTGAACTCGATCCAAATTCCAATTAACTGCGTTTGGATCCCCTCGAAGAGAAATCGATCTTCGGTTTGTTAGGGAGGCCGGTCTTCGGCCAAGCCAAATTACGACAATTACCGGCCGATACTCTATTTGATTATATCTCGGTAACTGACGTCGCTTGTGCTATTTTAGTATAAGGTAGCTGTTTGGGCGTTTAGATTTAATTTTCTGAATGTCTTGTGGTAAATGATTGTGTCTCATTTCTGAAATACTGGGAATTGGTCAATTAA
Source organism: Standfussiana lucernea (assembly GCA_964057025.1). NCBI lineage: Eukaryota > Metazoa > Arthropoda > Insecta > Lepidoptera > Noctuidae > Standfussiana > Standfussiana lucernea. The sequence goes on from OZ059789.1 coordinate 11,372,938, forward strand.
TTATTTTACTTCCAAAACTGAAAACACTTTTATGGTGCAAAGTTTTGGTGCTTGGTTTATCACTTTGTTTGAACAATTCTTTTCTTGTTGTTTTCCGATTGGAGCAAGCTTATAATTTTTATAAACTGCAACATCAATTAAATCTAAATGTGACTGCATTTTTCATCTTACTCAATCCAATTATAATTTTAAAGAAAAAAAATCATTAATAGATTAATTTCCTTGCTACCCTGACCTGAAGCATAAATATTACCAAGAGCAGTTACGCCATTACATAATTTTATAATTGTTTTAAAGCCAATACTGCGTGTAACAACTTTGTTAGGAATATTTAAACATACATAACATTATTTACCATCTGTAACGTCAGCCGCAGATCTAAAACTTGTACGTATTTTTAGTGTTCATGAGCAGACGCGCAAAAAACAAACACATCGTGTTGTGTACACTTAGCTAATAAATCAGAGGTACAGGAGCCAAATTTCAAAAGTTTGTGATTTATCATAATCTGGATTTCCATTTGGCGAACGCCTGGTCCATTATTCTATGTCACAGACACGACAAGGGTGCGTGTTTGGCGAAAAAATAAAACGCATTTATCGCTTCCAGCGTTATTTATAAACAATAAAAAAAAAACTTTCCGATATTGGTATTTGAGCAAGACGGAGTAAGGATTTCTAAAGGATTGACAGCGTATGTGGGTAAATACTTAAAAAAAAAAATCTTACGTGTTTAATTTGCCTTATCCGATGGTTTTTGTACGACTTCAGTTATTTTGGGAGCGAATAAATTGGAAAAGATGAACTGAAAAGAAGATGAGTCTCTTACTTTTTGCTTGTATATCTTTTTTATTGTTATTGTACTGTCATTGATCGTAATTGCAGATATTACTTGTGTAACTTCTTTTACGATCAGCTATTGAATTTGTACCAAAAGCAATTTTCTCAGTCATTAAACATTCACTCAATTAAATAAATAACAAATGAAAATAAACGTTATGAGCAATATTAATCACATCACACGCATGCGCACTACCCAAAACACGGCCATGTTTACAAAATCAAAGTAACGAAGTAGGAAAGTAAGCAAACGCGATATCGAGGTGAGATATCACGTTCTCCACATAGACGTCATAATAAAAGAGCAGCCACTTAAATTACAAACCGTATAAAATATGCGTTACCTTCGGGAAATCTTCTCTGTACCGGAATGTAGTCGCCTCGTAAAACCATCTAGTAACGAAGGTCCCATGAGAGAACATGCTGTATTTTATTCTCGTCAAAAAAGGACATCTACATATCGTACGGTTGGTACAACTGTTTCTATGAATGTTGTGGCTTCGTCGTTTGAACTTTTTCTTTTTTTTCTGCTCCGTTTGTGTGGTCAAGGTTTATAAAGCTACATGCCAATGCAGCATGGCTAAAAAACACGCCACCACCCCATTTCCTTCTGTAAATGAAGGCTAACAAACAAAGGTAGCCAATTGTACTTTCGTAAATTACTTCCTCTGAAACTCTCCTCAGAATAAAAATAAGATTTCACGAAATCGTAACAGTGCTGAAACTAAAAAAAAAATTGTTTAATTGAATGTGCTTATACAGTCCACCCACGTGAAAAAACTAGTATTCTGTATTTGTTTTTCTACAAAACACAGTAAAAACAACAACAATACGCTATTAAGTCGTCGACCGATACCATTAAGAGACACAATCGGCGCAAGCAATGTCCCAAATTGCGTGTTCTCAACCCCTATCTCGGGCAATAAAAACGTTTATAAAGGAAAAACTTAATAGAATGCGCCTACTTTAAAAGTGCAGGCAATATCTCAACCTGTCAAGCAAACAATAAGAGAATTCTTAATAAACTAATTATAAAAGGTGGAGCACTTAAAACAAACTCAACAAACATCATGAATAATATCACCAGCTGTTTATTGCAGGAATTTATCGTCCAACTTTGTGCCTCAAAAACTCTTAACTGAAAGCATAAACAAGGGATTAGAGCAGAAATAAAATAATTAATTTCCCTTCAGAACACAAGGTGGAGTACGAAACAGTTATAATTACGTTGTTTTAATGATACACGCCATTAAAATAATGTGACACCGGTTTTTAGTGAGCTTTTCAAAATATTTTGGTGTGTTTAAAAGGGGATCAATACTGATGCTTTTTAACGAGGTGATCAGGGGAATTCGATAATCAGTTTGTTATTGAGACGGAATATTTGGAATGTAAGCCTGACGTTAGTGTATTTTGTATTAGAAATCTCGATATGATCGCAAAAACTGCCACAGTGGAAAAACTAAGTACAGAGTTTTGTGTGTTTATCTATGTAGTTTTTCTAATGTACCTAATGTGTCAGTTTTTTAGAGATTTTTACAATGGATAGTCCAGGAATATTAGGGGTTTCACCTCGGAATCAGAGATTGTCAGCTATAAACTTGTATAAACCTTTATTTTGACACCCTGAAACTCGTCTCAAAACCTACTTATCGTAGGGTGTCCGCGACTACAGATATACCGAAGTCAAAGATCAAAACATCGATTTTTTACACATTAATTGCAAATATCTCGTTTCCTATGTATCTCTACAACTTTTGTCTAAACATTTTTTTTATATCATGAATCATTTTCGAGATAGAGGGCAGAGATTATATTTTGAGAATGGAGTGCGAACCTTGTTGGCAATCTATAATGCTCCAAAATCTGAGGACTGTACCGATCGTCTTCGCGATAAGTGGGTTTTGAGACAAGTTTTAGGGTACCAAAATAAAGGTTTATACATCTTTATGACTGACTATCTCTCATTCCGAGATACTTCCCCTCATTTGACTAATATTCTTGAACTAATAATGACTTGACACTAAACCATATTTTGCGACGATGACAGAATATTCTTTGAAAAACGAAAAAACAAAATCGATTTAAAATAACGCCTTATTATTTCAGAAGTTTATAAAAGTGTCAGAAGTAGTTTATTATCAGCCTAAACTTGTCTTGTTCCATACTTCGATGTAGGTCGCTTTTTACTTACCTACTACTATTTTTTGTGACCGTCCTCGCCGCTGGCAGCTCACGAAAAACATACAATTTTAATCGATGTCCCAGTCAATGTTGACGGTTAAGGTCAAGATGGTATACAAGGACACTTTTTATCCTACTTTAGTTTACAACAACCGTGGTGCGTTAATAATAAGGGTCAGTATATTTTCTTTCAGTCAAGTGAAAACTGGCGCAAAATGGTTTGACTGCCGATGTTTATTTATTTTCATATAAGTACATAACATAACGTAACATCACGCCTGTAATCCCCGAAGGGTTAGGTAGAAGTGTACCTAATAGTATACCCATATTTCGCCAGTCATGATTAAGAGGAGTATTTGTCATAAAGACATATTTGTCTGTTTAATATGTCTAATATCGATACATAATTCGATGGTCAAAAGGTATTGTTTAGTTTTCAAAGAAATCTGTTTTATTGTGGTCGGCTTTTACTTTCTAATAATGCTTTTAGTAAAGGCGCTTTAACAATGTATACCACATTAAAAAAAAAATCCCAAATGTATCCCTCAATCAAGAATTTTCATAAATTGGTCGTCCTGTCCTTTTAGGGACTTCACATTAGTAACGAGGTGTTATAAATGTCAACAGTACGGCCATGCAGCAAAATCTTGCAGAGAGATCAACTCTACGTGTAGTCACTGTGGTGAAGAAAGTCATGTGATGTCCGAATGCTCGAAGAAAACTGAAACTCCGAAATGCGCGACTTGTTCACGCTTTAAAAAACCCAGTGACCATAAAACCACAGCTGAGCACAGATATATCAACTCCATCGATTATGACGGCGCCTAGTGCATCATAAAAAACCAGCCTTCCGTTTCTGTCTTTTTATCCTGACTCAACGATACCTATGCGAGACAACCTGCCCTACTTACCATCGAATTGTTGCTGTCTAAGCAAATTCTTGACCGCTATATAAAAATATCATGACAATGATTTTTGCAATTTTTACTTGACCGAGTCTAACTTGTTTATACACTAAAACTATTGAAACCAGTGAAACTATTGTAATAGTGTAATTAATTAAGCGCAAAATTGTACATAGCTTTTATCTACATGTTTAAGACCTTTCTTCTTTTTTTGTTTTTCATTGTCATTTTGTTCTCATCTAATAAATAATAGAGTTAAAGTAAATTAGGTATATTATTATCATAATAAATTAACTATTTTTTTCACTAATTTAAAAAAAAAAACATCGTATGTTAAATATTGTTTAAAAATTTGTTGTCCAAATATGTACTTAGTATTAGAACACATCGCCTGTGATACAGGTTTATCCTAGTACAGGCATCTAACTCTGTTTTACCTACATTATTTCTAAGACTTATGTTGTATTGTAAAAAATTAACTTTGAATAAATTGAATTGAATTGAATTGAATTGAATTGATTGTTTTACACTAGAGACATACACTTAGAATGAAACCATGAATACTGTAGTGAACAATGAGCGCTAATTAGTTGTCCATAAACATCTATGGTTTGCGCGCAGGTAGTAGAAAGTTTGATGCCAAATTATCCTTTTACCTAAATAATACCTGATTGGTTGTAAAACACGCGCGTTTGTTTTTGATCGCACAAGGAAAGTACTTAATATTAAAAATTACTTGAACGAATTTTAAAATATAACAGCAAATGAAACGTTGAAATAATACGTATAGCGCGGACTCCAATATCCTCCTTTAAAATACCATATTTTAATATGTCTGAGTATGAAGTACGATTATCAGACCACTATGCTACGGATGTCGGTTAACAATAGATTACTGCTTATCAATTTTTTTTTTTTTTATTATTACTTATTTCAACACTTTAAGATTCTTGAATACCTAATGAAAAATATAATTCATAACATTAAATGTCACAGCAAAAGCTTTTCATCCACCGAACTCCATCCTAAGAAAACTTGTATTACAGAAGATCAAGATCGTTTAGTCGCCATACTTGCACTATCGAGTGAACAGATATGATAGAAAGTATCGCTCGCGAAGCTCGCCGCCCGCACGTTGCGTAAAATACCTAAATTAGCGAAACACCGAAATGTAAGAGGGCTCTTAAATCCCATGTAATAGAGGGCGAGCCTATTGTCATCAACCTGGCCCAAATCCAGACTCCGTGGCCGCTACCAAGAAATTTCTTTTTGGAAAAACCCAATAAAAATTTGCCCGACCTTGACATCGAACTTAGGATGTCATTCTCAGCAGTCGACGATATGTGATATGTAACAAATTGTTTACAACCTCGCGAGCCAAGTCAAGATACTTGATTTGCTTATCTTTCTCGGCTTTCACGAGGTTCCCGTCATGCGGGACCGTTATGTCAACAATCATTGCGCGCCGCTCTGATCTATCCACCACCACTATATCAGGTTTGTTGGCCACAATAGTCCTGTCAGTGATGATGGATTGATCCCAGTACAGTGTGATATTGCCATTTTCGAGAACTGGGTCGGGCACACACCTATAGTACGGCACTTCCGATTCCACAAGGATGTATTTTAGAGCAAGTTGCTGATGGATAATCCTGGCTACAAGGTTGTGTCTATGTAAGTACATTGTCTATTGTTAATTCTGAAAATAAATGTTAAAACAAGTCCTAATTTAAACAATCCCTTCATATTTGGTTCTGTTACTTCAGGGTCTTGGTTTAGACAGCAAACCAGAAATTCAAGTCCAAGCCTCGATCTATCCCAAACTATCCAAATCTATCCTAAAGTTATCATTACGGTAAACTATATCCAAGTGGCCACAATACCTCTGCATTGAGTAGCTTCCGGCGATACTCCATTCTATCTCCGTTTCCGTAAATGGCCGGAAATGAATTCAAAACACCCGATAGCAGCATCCGATCTCTTGTAGGATCACTGTATTCACTGATTTCCCAAAGATCCTCTTTGTACCTGGACTAATTAAGGCTTTGATTTAGTTGAATTGGTATCTAGTACTCGTAATATCTAAATAGGCCAATAGTTAAAGCGATACTAGGAAATGAGAGGTTAGTATATTTTCTTTCCACATTTTAACACTACTGATGCTGTGTGCTACGGTACTGTTTTCCTCATGGGTAAGGCAGTGATATGAGGGGTGTAAGGTTCACCGACGCACAAACAGTTACAAAAAATCTGCTGTTTCCCACAAAAGTGCACCTACACGGATAAAATGTTTGAAACAGCTATTTTTTTAAATCACCGCTGCAAAATTTCTAATCATCGGATTCAGAATGACATACTGATTAAACCCTCACATTTCATCAGTTATGTTTAAGTCAAGGGGGCATGTCTTTCACATAAATAAGGCACAACTCTTAAATTCTAGACTGAAAAACCCAATAACATCGTCTAACTAAGGAACCTTACCTTATGACGACCCGAATGGCGCAGCGGTAGTGAGGCTGCCTTACGTTCATAGGGTTCCGGGTTCGAATCCCGGTAGGAGCAAGTGTTTGTGTGATAAGCATAGACATTTGTTACCGAGTCATGGATGTTTATATGTATAATAAGTATGTATTTACAAACAAAAAGTATCTATGTAGTATATCAACTATCTAGTGTCCACGACACAAGCCTCGTTGCTTAGTGTGGCACTAGATGGCGCTGTGTGTAATGTCCAGCGATATTATTATTATTCTCTTTATTCATTTTTTCTTCTTATAGTTACATTTTTAAATATTTCTTACAAAAAAAAAAAAAAAACATTTAAAAATATAAAAATAGTAGCCCACCGGTATCGGGAACAGGGTCCAAGCTACCGGCGGTCAGGGCTCCAGAGAGAGGAACCTCCTAACAATACGAGCCGTGTCCAGGAGTACCGCTTTCTGAATCAAGCCCTTGATCCAGCTGCCTAACGAGAGCCTCCTCAGGTATTGGTCGAGGCTCTTGGCAATTAAGCCATTGGCTGAAACAACTATCGGCACAATGATCGCCGAGTCCACTTCCCACATGTCGACAACCTCGCGAGCCAAGTCAAGATACTTGATTTGCTTATCTTTCTCGGCTTTCACGAGGTTCCCGTCATGCGGGACCGTTATGTCAACAATCATTGCGCGCCGCTCTGATCGATCCACCACCACTATATCAGGTTTGTTGGCCACAATAGTCCTGTCAGTGATGATGGATTGATCCCAGTACAGTGTGATATTGCCATTTTCGAGAACTGGGTCGGGCACATACCTATAGTACGGCACTTCCGATTCCACAAGGATGTATTTTAGAGCAAGTTGCTGATGGATAATCCTGGCTACAAGGTTGTGTCTATGTAAGTACTCTCCGTTAGCTAGACGAGAACACCCGGAGATAATGTGACGAATTGATTCGCCCGGACGGTGGCATGCCCGACATATGTCAACCGTGCCGTCCTTCACAATAAATCTCCGGTAGTTATTCGTCATCATAACTTCATCCATAATTGCACAGACAAAACCTTCGGTTTCTCCGAAGAGATCGCCGGAACGTAGCCAGGCTACGGACGCTGATAGGTCTACATCGGGCCCATGAAGGGCCTGGAAAAAGCGTCCGTGGAGCTCCTTACTCTGCCATACCTCCCTGCGGTCGTTAGTGTCAAGTACTACAGGTTTGCGCCAGTTCTCTTTAGCCAAGGAGAGCGGGGTGAGGCCCTTGTCCACCGCGACCACATCCCGATGCATCCCAACGTCGGTTTCTAGGAAAAATTCCCTAGAAAAATTCCTTATTATTATTATTATTATTATCTTCAGCACTAGATCAACAAGGTAATTCTTTCAAATAGTCCGAAATTCATGGTTTCACTTAATTTACCCCTTGTAATTAACTTTTCAGGTACATTTAAATTATAATTAAGGCCACTACACCAATTTTGATGTTAACAAACTTGTAAAGTAAACCCTCGTTGCCAGTCTATACTAATATCATAAAGGGGAAAGATATTAAAGATATTATTGTTTGTTTGTACCGAATAGGCTCCGAAACTACTGGACCGATTTTAACCATTTTTTCACCTATAGAAAGCTAAATTATCAGGAAGTAACATAGGCTACGATTTATTTAAAAAAATTAGATATGCTCAAGAAAATTGCAATAATGTTACTCAAAGTACACACAAAACACATTACAGGAAAATACATACAGACAAATAAATTATACTTTAAATAGTAGGATGGCTAAGGTAGGTAGGTTAGGTAAGTAGGTAGGCCGGTAGGTAGGTTGGGTAGGTAGATAGGTAGGTAGGGTAAGTAGAAAGGAAGGTAGGATAAGTAGGAAGGTAGTTAAGGTAGGGTGTGTAGGGTAGGTAGGGTTGTCAGCATAGGGAAGGCAAGGGCCGATGCCTGCCGGGTGCTGCGGGTTGTTCGAAAGAGATACCGCGGCCCCAGAACACAAAGAGCGATGAAGGAACATGGGTGGGTTTTAGTCAGTAAAAGTCTGACACTCCCTCCCGCTCAGCCCAGAGCGGGAGAAGTCATTTGATGATTTCCCATCCGAAAAAAAAAAGGGTAGGTAGGGTAAAGTAGTAAAAAGTATAAGGTGATAACAAAACGAAAAATGACGTATATCACAAGGTGCTTCACTGAATAGAATCAACCCGAGAGCACCCCATGCAGCAAAATACATAGCTTCAAGACATTCATTGACTGTTTGGAGGTAGCAATTTCGCCGGGTCAGCTAGTTACGTTTAAACAGATAGAGCCGCCTTACTAACGTATAATAAATAGTTACAGACAAAATAACCCGAGCCAAACAGAGACTAACTAAAGCAAAACCACAACAGTTTCATGTCTCCAATTTCCTAAAAAAACACTTCAAAAGATAAACGAATGCTCAACAAAGATAATAAAACGTTAAATAGTAACACGGAGCGAGCTCGAAGTCGAGATTCTTCTCAACGGACACGCGCGCTTCGAATAAGTTAAATTTGACAGCAGATAGACAGACCACGAGTATTTCAGGAGGTGCTATTTTTGACGTAATCCTCGTTCCTGTAGCCCTGTACAGTCCAGTCACATTTATTTTACCTCTGGCAGCGGCAAACCAACCGTAACCTTATACTCGTATTTAAAGGGGAAGGCTAGCGGCGCTTTGCCTTGACTAACGTAATCACTTGTTTTCTTCCTGCAAAATAAAACTAGAGCAAATACTTTTTTATTATATAATCTATGTGCGTCCCTTCTGTGCTTCATGTTTGTTTCACGTTCTATTTAAAAAAAAAAACATATTTAATTTGTGATATTGTGGCCCATCAAGCTGAACAACTTTCTCCAAGGGGCCATCATCGTAATTACTTGTTCAACCCTAATGTATATAATTATCATCGTAATTACTTGTTCGACCCTAATGTATGTGGGACAGCTGATTTTGATGATCTACATCACATTCTTAAATATAGCCACATCTTTTTGATACATGCTGTATTAGCGAGCATAAAGCTCACTGTGTTTTTGACAGGGTTGTCGGTGGCGACAAACCTTTTTTTCGATTCAGAGTTAAACTAATTTTGAATGGTCTGTAGTTAGTCGAAGTAGTTGACCGCCTACATAAAAATGCAACGGAAACTTTTGGCAGGATGGAACGGAGCTTGAAACGTCATGGAGTGTTAATTTTCGTTCTTTTGTTTGGTGCAATGCATATTCTTTGTTTTTGTTTTTTAGCGTTTTGTTTCGTTTTTAGAGAAATAGACGACGGAGAGGAGCAGTGTAAATGAATTTAGTAGCATTGTTTAATTATGAGATATTTTTGTGATTAGTAACGGATATGGAAAGTAATTTTTTAAACGGGTTTTTGTTATTTTAGGTTTCTTTCTGTTTTTGTGATAATCCGCTTTCGTATGTAGATGAAATTGTGATAAACCAAAAAAAGATGACGTTTTTGTTTTCTACAGAATTCTGTGAATTTTAACGGAAAATTTTGACAAAATTCTAGCAAGAGCTTATAAGCATAGACTTTGTTTAGGCAACCAATCCACAGCACTGAAAATATTAACAAAGACCAGTTTGTAAACGGTTAGTTAATTCAAAATTTTGAAAATATAACATTGCGCCTTGTTCTCAAGGGTCAGGCTGAGGTGTCCCTATTGTATTTACACTCACATCTTTACGTTACACTCTTACCAAGGGGTACCGTATTACCCAGTACTAACTGGGTTTTGGAGGCAGTGAGCAAGTGAGGCAGTGGGAGTGATAGGCAGTCGATCCATGTAAAATACTGGTATTCAGCTACATCCAATTAGACTGAAAGCCGACCCCAACACAGTTAGGAAAAGGCTAGGCAGATGATGATTTCACGACCAATGTTTAAATCCCATATTAGGTGGTGAGCAGTTTGCCATCAAACGGACACAAATGTAATCTCCGGACTGAAACAGAAAAATCCCTGATGGAAAAACCCATTAACACTATGCCTGAGTCGTGCTTTAAAAAAATTCCCAAAAAACCGGCTCGTAAAAACTTCTTAAGAAGCGAAACACGCATCTGTCAAACAGCGAATAACATCACATAACAAGCCTAAGCTGCGAGCTGCAACTTTCCACTTTGTACTTGATCATCTTAACCGACCTAACATTCTCAACTCGCAAGTCTTTAGCGACATTAACTTGGTCCACGGTACAAAGCCGTCGCTAATCTAAGCTTACTCACCCAAACTTTGTTTTTCTATTAGACCGAATCGATTTCTGTCTTCGCACTTAATCTGACAATTCGTCACTCGGAACCTTCAAGCTTGAGATAAAGGTGATTCCTTGACTGCTTTATAAAAAGCCTCGGAAAAGTTTTCATAGATTCCTGATTCAATGTTTTCGATCAAAAGAGGTTTGCCTTGACGTAGGCCTTTTCCTTCACGTGTTACCTACAAGCCTCTAACTAAAATACACAGGCTGAGAAAATCATTTTTCGGAATACATACAAATGAAGCTTCAAGCTCTTCTGAACCGACTTAACGGCCTGTAAAGATAGGAATGAACGCCAACAAACCTGACTAAAACTATAACTAAAAAAATAAACTCGGCTTATTACATAAAACGCATTTTCTTGTACATAAACCGGCTCACTCCAGTTTTAAGAGTAACAACGGCTCAGATACGTAGCAGAGTCATTTGCTCGTTTACTCGAACTTTTTTATCAGAGAGCTTTATGACATTAAAGTTTTTATTACGAAGCCGGCTCGAGTAGGTAATCCATGCAATTTGTTATACTGTTCCACGGATACAGCATGTCCTTAATAATACGTGATGTTATTATCTTAGGATTATATAGGTGGCGGCGATGTACCCACTATGTTGCTACGTGCTTAATTTGAGACGATTTTTTGTAGTCGTTGTTTATGTATGTTGGAGTTGATTGAATGAGATTTACGAGTAGCTTAGGTATTTCTGATCACTTTATTCTTGGTTGCTGAATTGCGACTTTAGGTGCGACCAAACGAAGTATACAAGTATAGTTTAGTATTTGGTTAGTGTTGGAAATCGCACCCAACAAAGTCGAAGACGGCACACGCAGGCGATATGACTGAGCTACGCGTCATCAGCGAGTGAGCGGAGGTGCGGGCGGGTGAGCTGGCCGGGCCGGGACACTCGCTACCACGGAGACCACTGCGACGGACGACACTCTCAAGCGTTAACATAATCTATGTTTGTCTAGGACCTTTGCACTATTGTAAATTTAATAGGCAATATACCAAGCCGATATGATACAGTCTATCATTTATACCCCCAACGAGCAGTTCGAAAAAATAGAATCAATCAAACCGGTGAAGTGTGCTTGTTAAAATAACACAGATGCGGGTAAAAGCTACCTAATACTATTTTTCGTATAGCGTCCTTCATATAGTTTTGTCGACTATCGCATGCGACCCAAACACGGCTTAACTTTCTTGAATTAATATAAAATGTACCTTCTTAATTTCCATTATGCCTGTATTTACTTAAGTACAAACAAAGTCGGTCCACAGTGTGCCATAATAAATGTCCTCGGTAACGCTAGAACCCCCGTCTATCTCAAGATTGTGCGACACTTGCCAGCAAACTTGTGCGTAAGACTTGCCTAACATACCTTTTTGCCAACTCAGTAACTTGTCTGAAAGTTTCCTAGAATTTCGTATAAGTGACAGTGTAACTTTTGTTAATCTATCCACCGAGGCGGCTGAATGCCACGCCACAGATTTGTCTTGTTTACAACAAAATAATTTAGATTGTGGATAGAGAATAACGTAGTAGCTTTAGGATGAATTCATCGACTACTCTACGTACTTTACTTACCTACATTAGAGTTTTTTTTTCCTTTTGCCAAGAAAAACCTATTCGTGTTACGTACGTTATGTAAATATTTTAAACTGTCGTAAAATAAAGAGTATGCGCATTGGACGTGAACGTGTTGTGAACACGCTCTAAAAGCGAGATTGAAATGCAAATAAAAACCATTCAGCTCACGGAATTGCATATTCAAATTGCTAACTAAGTTCACCAATAACTTCCTTTTTTATAACATCTCAGCAAAGCCAGTTAGTTTTTTGATCCCGTTAAAAATATTGACGACATTAATTTACATTTTCAGGATTATGCCAAAATGCATGCCTATTAAAAAAGGGAAAATTAAAATCAATTTCGATCGGCATCAATATTCCATTTTCCGTTCGTTACGATGGCATTCCGACAAAGAGATTTTATTGAATAAATTACCTTTCATTAAAATATGTTTAACGGAAATTCCGGTTGGAGCGTTGCGTAGTCTAAACGGAAAATTGTTGTAAGGTGAGGTAATCTTGCTTAGCGTTGTGCCAGCCTCGCTTCCTTATCGCGCTTTATATAAACAAGCGCTGATCGAGCTAACAATGCAAACAAGAATTGCTCGCATTTGGTAATGATTAGCTCTCACGTGCTTTCACAAGCGAGCCTTTCATTAAAACTGAAAGTAATTGTACACAAGCTGCTTTAGATAGGAGATGCTAAAAGTATTCCAGCATTCTGTAATGTCAATGTTGTCGTTATATTAAAAAGCAAAAACAAAAACCACGAAGCGTTTCTGTTTACTTTACAAACGTGTCACAAAGAACGTTCCATGAATAAACTGGAACTCTGTGCCTTCATTGTGGATGCAACTATTGGTTTTGCTGCCTCTCGTCTCAATAAATTTATTCGTGGAATCACACATTATTTTGGAATATCTGCGTCGTCGGTCGCGGGGAGCGAACGTGAGGGTAATGTAAACAGTGGCTGGTATGCCGCGAGACATGTTTCGTCACTTTAGCTGAAAAGGCGAAACATCGAGGGCTGAGACGCCCCGTTTCTCCAACAAATCTCCCGGATAACCTTCCCCATTCATACACGTAAATTGTTTGGCAACACCACTGACAGCGCGCTGAATTGCAACGCTAGCAATATTATGTCTTTGGAACTAGTGTATCGTTTTATCGTGTTATGTTTGATAAAGGAAATATGGAACTGGTCGGTGCGTGAGTATGAGGAAAGTTAAGTTAATTATGTTTTCAATCGTAAAGCGTTGACTAAAAACGTTTGACCACATTAGTCTTTGATGATTGGTAGTTTATAATTAGTTTATTTCATTATTTTGAATTGTATTAATTTTTATAGTTAGTATTAAACATATTTATTGCGATAATCTTTTATTTTGTTTATTTTTTTGTATACTACCTACGGACTAAATTATTTTAAAATTTCAACGTAATTTTTTCAAGGTACAATTTACATTGTCCTATAAAGATGTTTTAATACGCTTAGCAACAGACTGAAGTTTAACAGATGTTTTTCTACATTTATTTATCTTGTAATTGTGTTAGTTTTATTTGGTAACAAAGCCAAACCCAGGGAGAGAAAACAGATGTAAATTTTATTCATATGAAGAGGTCTCGCGCTCGACCATATTTACTAATGAAAATTACAGAAAAGATTCAGCAAGAATCTCCTTGAATTTCAAATAAACATTTTAGGTATGTACCCGTATGCACAAAGTTATGCCTACAGAACAATATGTGTAATATAAAGTGGATGTCTTGATGTTTGGCATTATTATTTTCTCTGAAACACTTTTACAATACATTTTGGTGTAAAATATTTTGAATGTGGATGTAAATTCTACAAAAACTTTATTCATAAGCCTGCAATCTATTTTCAGAGAAAATCCACAGGCTTTTACCGTGTAAACGATTAGTTTGGAATTTTAAAAATAACATACACACAACATCACTGTATTATACATGTATGCATATATATCGATACCGACATGCAATTCCTAAAAATCTCTCTTCATACAAATGTAAATTCAGTGTGGGTGTTCGAACACTCACAAAAACATTACATCGATCAAAATAGAATGCAAATAAATGGTTCTATTCCATCGAAGATTTCCTCCACATAATTTACCTGCCTGCAAGTTACCCATCTGCATATAATTTAACTCTAAGTACATCGTTACCGGTATAAATGAACGTGCACAGCGTAAGTGACTGCATGTTCTATGTAATGTAAGCGACAGGGATCTTGACACAGCAAACACATTCGCTCGGCGAAACGTCTCGATCTGTCGCTTAGATATGCGAGAATAAGTGCCCAGTAAAATAGTTCTGCTGCAATTACAGATATCAGACCACGTTTGTGGAAGATTTTGAGGGAAAACTGCTGCTTTTCTGTGTGAGATAAAATCTAGTGAATATTTTGTGAGTTGAGCATATTTTTAGACGCATTTTGCTTGAGGTATTTTAGAGGCTGAAAGTTTAAGTTTATCATGTACTGGTATGGTATAATTAATAAATCAGTACCTGTCTAGTAAATCTTCTTACTTACTATTGCAAAAAAAAAATTATATAAATGAGAAAGTTTGTGATAGATTGTTTTGCTTTGTTACTCTTTGAGGTGTCTGATGAGATGACGAGTAATAGACAAGTATAGAAGAAGACATGCTGCGCGGCTCCCAAATAAATTGGCATAAGGGCAGGAGAAAGATGACGATGTTTCTTACTCTTTCACGCAAAAACTAGTGAGCGGATCGGCACTCAGACATTTTATAATCTGTATTAACACGTAAGATACTTTTTATCCCGGTACTGCGAACCCATGCGACAATTACCGAATCTAACTACGAAAATTAACACTTATGTCCGCTTGCACATGCCACTTATCACTATTTGCGTACAAAGCTCAACGTATTTTAAACATCATTCTCTTATTGTGAATCGTTTGCAGATACCAGAGACGTTTTAATTAAATTGGGCATAAAACGAATTAAGTGACTGTGGTACAAGCGGACCTAAATACTTCTTGTTATAACTATGTAGTATATGATAATCAGAGATCGGAGTAGGTACAGGTTATTTGCGTAAACTTCGAGTAAGAAAGTAAAATGTGGATAATAGGTACCTCCCTATAAAATTCCCGGAACGATTTTCAAGTTCCGAAATAAAGCTGTTAAATTAGAGAGGTATCCACATGTTATTTACTGACTTGAAGTTCAGGCAAATAAACCCTATCTTTTCCAATCTCTGATGATAATGCAGCAGTAGAAATATGTAGTTTTTGAAGCCAAATAAAACAAACAGCAAATTTATTTCCTACGAGAACAAATCGCCTCGGAGTTCGCTAAAGTACACAGATCACTATCTAGATTCCGTATCATAAACATTTTGTTTGTATTCGAGTTCACCAAATTTAGCGGTAGGCTGGCGGTGCGCGGGGAGTGACAACTGCAATCCGATAGGCTATTTCAAGGTGACGTCACCTGCCGTAGTGATGAGACAATGACATTAAACGCAGATTCTGACGTCGATAATATTTTTTAAACAGAATAACCAATTATTACTGTTCACTTTTTTATGTTGTACAGGTCATGCTTCATTACAATATGTAATAGATTACCGAATATTGCTAATGAATAAAATTTTTTAAAATGTGCTACGCGCATAAGTTGCCTTCTATGCGGAATCTAGATAGTGATCTGTGGCTAAAGTAATAGAACGCAGCATTCTGGGTGTCAAAAGACAGGACAGGGTTCGAAACACCACTCTGCGTTCCAAAACGGCCATAACGGACGCTAGCAAGAAGGCTGTTCTGTTAGGCTAAAACGGGATTGATCGGGTCACGTCAGCCGCATGCACGATGACCGCTGGTCAAAAGTCTCCACAAGATGTGCGCCGGAAGATGGACGGCGCCACCGAGGCCGGCCCAGAAAAACATACTGAGACGATCTGGACGCGTACCGCTAGGGCTGGTTCGAGGAGGCACCGGAAAAGAGCCCGCTCATGGAAGGAATTGGGGTTGGCGTTTGCTCAGCAGTGGGACAGTACAGTATAGAAGAAAAAAAAACATTGCATGTTCTCTTAATATGAAAACAGGCAAAACACATTAAGATATGTGCGAGTATGCACTAGCATTCTCTACAGACTTATTTCAATAACAAGTTGGTTCAACTTCGCATAACCCTTTGTTTGTATAAGAAAACCTAATTATAATAATTTTACATCCACGTTGAAATCTATTATGAGTTTACAAAGTTGTGTGCGAACACTATGGACCAAAGAAGTAGTGTTTTCTTTACTAACCAAATAAGCTCCTTAAGAATTTGCTTCGTTTTTCAAGACTTGCGTTTTCCTAACTTAGTTTATGTTGGTTTTATTATCTTCAAATTTACTTTGGAAGTCCTTTTCTTTATTCACTGCTTAGGGCAGGGTTTTTTTATGCGTGTGCCTCATTTATGATCAAATCGATTGTTACTTGCAGTCGAATATTTTGTCGGCACTATTTAACCGATTGCGGCGGAACCCGAAACGAAGATAATGTTTTTTGACGCAATGACTGAGTGATTAGCTGTAGGTTGATGCGGGACCAACACCAAAGCATTCATTAAACTTCGGCTTTTAGCTATTATAAGTCTTTCATAAAAAAATACTTGATAACAATTTTGGTATACGGGATCAAATTAATTTATATGGCAAAACACGTTGATCTCAAAAAAAGATTTCAAATCTTTTTTTTTTTGTGATATCTTGTTTGGTTAAAACGGGGCATTAGGTCTGTGAAGTTTCACTATATAATTTACTTAAACCTTGCAAAGGTAAGTATTTTCAAATTAGCTTTTGATCATCTTCCTGCTCTTTTGCCCATTCTACTTGGGGTCGACGCAACACGTTTTCTTCGTCCATTCAGATGTCACGGTATCATTTACTCCTTTCTTTTTCATATCATTCCTTACCAAAATCTTTCTATCTTTTCTTTGGCCTTCCTCTCCCTCTCGATCCATGAACATTAGTGATGGATACTAATGTTCATGGATCGAGAGGTTTTAGTCACATGGGTTTCATCCCTCCTCGTTACATGTCCATACCAAGATAAACGCCTCTCTTTAATTTTTTTCTGTAACAAACTAGCTTTTATAAAGTCAAAATCCAGCTTCCAAACATCAGCATTGAATACTATCCAATATCAATATTCTTAGAGCATCTCACTACAAATTAGTAGTGGTATTAGTAGTTGTATTTGGTATTCAGAGTCAGAAGACAGTACAGGCGATTGGCGAGCGGCTAGAGAGATTAATTTGCATTCACGACCAAAACGGATCGTGAGGCTATTCCGTCGGCATCTCTCCCATTTCCCGTGTACATCTATCTGTACATTATACGTGTATACGGTGGACCGAAACAGTTTCAGCCGTTAGGACCGCCTATGCAGACATTAAGTTTCATCATGAACGTTTGCTTCTGGTTAAATATTCATTTGGGTTGCATTTTGAAGAAACTGGTTTTCGACTAAAGTAAATATTGAATTAGTCCGACACATGCAATCAAATTCAAATGAACACTAACAGTATTTATCTAGAGTAATTCTTTGGTCGAGTGGTCGCAAGCGCTACTGCTAAGCGGTCTTGGGTTCAATTCCCGTTTCGGGCAAAGCGTTATTGGCGTTTCCATCAGGAATTTCTCAGTAGCAGTCACGGAGTCTGGAGTTGTGCCCGGTTGATGGCAATAGGCTCGCCCCTTATTACATGGGACTTATAACATAACTGGCAAAATGTAGATGGACTATAGTAGGTACACCTCTGCCTAACCCTTCGGGGATTACAGGCATGATGTATGTAGTATTTCAATATTCATTGTAAAAACAAAACGCATAGTTGCAACTCAGTCGTTCACACACCAAAGAATGTATGTAGTATTTCAATATTCATTGTAAAAACAAAACGCATAGTTGCAACTCAATCGTTCACATACCAAAGATTCTTTTTTAACGAACGGCATTTATTGACCATTAATAAAACATGTTTGGAGTATACAAATGAAAAAAACAAACATACGTGAATACCTTCCAATGTAAATGTATGGCAGGAATTGATACCAACAAAGTTGTCAGAACGGAATATATGGCCGTCAGGAAACGAAATGCAGGGAAAAAGTTATTACAATAAAATTTATACAAATGAAACTGCAATAATTTATCGTTGAGCTTTCAATCACATTTATAATTAATGCGTTCTCGATAGACGTCGCGTCGCTACGATAACCGTACGTTATATAAAACGCACGTAGAACATGATCCGACCAATATTTTTTGTGGCACGCTCCAACGTTATACGCACACAGTATAAATTGGAAACAAATCAAATATGCATCGTTCGTCCAACCGTGAGATGGAAAGCTCGCATTAGCGATATATTCGAATATCAGATCTATTCCGAATCCGCTAGCAGATAGAATCGACAAGTTATAGGCACCATTTTTTCTGTGAAATCTGATTTTTTTCTCGGATTTGCTGTGACAACCTTATTTCTGGAATGGATTCTACGTCTACGTCTAGTCTTAAGCCGTAATATATAAAAGCCGACGGTATTATGATATTTTTTCTTAACGTTTCGCAATTCATATTTATTGCTATACGTGATTTAGATGAAAAGGCGAGCAATTCGTTATTTAATGAGGTACCATTATTTACTCACACTGCATCCACATGTATAATCATAAAATATTTTTATGACAAATAGAGTTGAACCACAGCAATCCCAAATAAAGAGTTTTATGAATTGTCTGAGTCATCTAGAAACGGCGCTTCACTACTACCGTATGGATGAAGAAGTATGAATGAATGATACACTCACATTTGCTATATGACGTTCGCAATCTGGAAAGAAAGGGTAGAGGTATTTCAACAGAAAAATGTTAGAAGCATTTAGAAGAGATCTTCAGACATAAGCGACCGCACAGCCTTAAAGGTGCACTTACTGTGATTGTATTTTATTTGTCGTTTCTTATTTTTGTGGGTCGCAACCTCGATAGATGTCAAAGAAACGGTATTTGTGAAGAATGCGACGGTGTATAGAATAGAGGGAGTGAATGAAAATGTTGCCAGGCTGGATAAACCCGGCCATATCTGTGAGATGCGAAGAAAATGCGATCGTCTATTGCATCGCGCTGTTGTCCCGCGCGGATTTATGTTTTACAACGTACTTACCGTTTGCATCTTCAATGCAATTTTGAAGGATCTTCTAGGATTTGCAAATAGCTGCCAGCGAAAGTGTATGAGAATTTTTCTTTTGAATCCTTTATCAAATATAAATATTTTAAACATGAATTTTATTCATACTCGCATGGAACGGTCGCTGATATTCCTTTTATACCATCTCACACAGAATCACGCTCAAATTAAATTTCCAGAACGTTTCATACGGATCTAAATCTCTATAGACCCATCTATGCCTTTTAAAATCTTACACAAGACTCAATAATCTTTACAACAATGGTCCGACATCGTAACTTAAAGTTGACGTTAAAACTTAATTATGCGCTCGTTCTGCTTGTTGTATTTACTGGAGTGCTATTTGCCGAGATAAATTAAATTCAACTTTGAACTTGTCAGTGGCAGACGTCAAACGTATTAAGTTAAAGGCGAGCGTTGAGAGCCCCATCGTTACATTACACTGTATAGAGGTACAGCAGTTCTGTTCTGCTAAAATTTTAGCCCCAGAGTGGCCAAGTATCTCAGACTAAACATTTATTTGTCCCGTTAAGAGTGTCGCTTAATTTAGAGTTAATTTTCCACTTCCGTACTCTACACCTAATGAAAAGCTGTCATAGTTAATTAAATTTGTGCAGCGCAGGTTGAATGTTGTGAGAGCAAACATGATTTGTTGCTATAATATTCGTAATTTCGGGATCGGTCATCCTCGCACCTGATATGCGGCTAAGACCGTAGCGAGCAAATAGAACGCAGAATCCAAAATGCGGGACTTTATAATCGATCAGTGTGCTTATACAATGCGAAGCTGATTAATGAACGAATTTTAGTTAAGCTGGTGTGCGTACAGCGAAATTGTTGGAGAGCAAATGGTGTGGCAAGCGGACGGACAGCCGGCTTTCGGGCTGAGTGGTCGAATGCGCTAATTTGCAATGCGACTACGGTACTTTTCACCGTCCCTTGTCGTGCATTGTGCAAGCGGCTGCTTTCGACAGCTAAAGCGGTAACATTTTAGCTTGTTTGTTTATTTTCCCAGTCCTTTGTGAGTTGTGTTCGTTTGTGATGACTTTACAGGACGTGGAACGAAAGCCTTGAGGCACGGTGTAATTGGATTATAGTGGTTGTTCGAGAGCGTTTCCAAGTAAGCAAGTAAAGTGAAGTATTAATGTTGTATTTGACTGAGTTTGGACTTTGTGTCGTACTTGTTTAAGATGTTACGAACTATGACGTGTGTAGTTACGCGTTTGTTATTAGTTTACTTTGAAGTCGAAGCGAGTTGGTGGTATCTTGGAAAGTGACATTTAAAATGATGTGGTTGCTTTTTATTGCTTTTGCGAGGCAGTAACAAAAGGTTTACCTCAATAAAAGTTGCTGTATTGTAGATTGTTTAATACATGCTGGAAGCTCTTGAAGTGAATAAGTACGAATCTGTGGTGATGATGACATTAAGGGAACGAAACGCATCACCTGAAGCAAACAAAATGGCCGCATCGTCACTGCACTGTTTAGCTCGTCAATCATGCAAATCTAATTTGGGCAGTCCGCATTCATGGCGCTAGGCGTTAATAAATCACAGAATATAAGTTTGTCGCCTTGTCGCGCCACGATTATCCATTTTGTTAATTGAAGCGTCGGGGGTCACGCGAGGGCCCGATTACGGCATAACTAATGTCACCAGATGTCCCTTAAACGACGGGACAGTCCTTTTAGTCATCATAACGAACCCAACACCGGAAAGAGCAAAATGCTCCTTTAGCTACGTCAGCTTTACCCTTATAAGGCCCCGTGAAGAAGGTAAGCTTGCGTAATACTGAAGTAATTTGGAGATTTAGTTTTCAGTAACGTTCGGGCTCCTGAATGACGTATAAGGTTAAAATGTGGCGTGAGAGCTAAATAAATACGTTCAATCGAAAACAAAAGGTTTTATTTTCGTTCCGATGTCAATCGTTGAATTTCGTAGCAACTCGTAGCTTTGTAGCGCCATAGCCGCGTAGGCAAACGTAGCATTTTGCTACGCTTTGTTGCTTCTAAAAATAAATCAAACTGTTGAGTCATTCTCCATCGTTTATTTGTGAAAGCTATCAACTAATAGATTTACCAGCAAATCTAGCAGACAATTAATTATGTTTGTGATAATAAACATAAAATATATTTCTCTATTAGTTTTATGTGTAAAGTGTAGACAAAACTTTTCTATTGCGTGTCCTACTGAGCTTAAAACATTTGGTCACGTGAACGCAACAGAGTGTCTCGCAGTCCTAATTTGAGGGGTGCCGCTCACGAATTCATAATGATGGACGTCGATGGTCCAATTTGGGAGTGGTAAATTAAAATTAGTTGATATACTGTTAATTGGCATTAAATAGGTTCATTTGGCACGGTATAAAATGAGAGAGCCTTATATAAACTGCTTCAATTCGTTCTGTTTAAAGTTTGATTTATTTAATGTTCACAATGCGTCTTAAAATAGCCCGTTTAATTATCCGGTTATTTGGATTATTGTAAATTTCCACCACAAAGTAAATTCGTCACAGTTTTGTACGCTCCATACATTGAAAGTGTATTCGCCACTTGCATCAAAATCATGTGTGAATTCGTCACAAGTCATCATTATACGTATTTTTTGCATAAAATACTGGTAACAAGAAAAGTAACAATAGAAAATAGATAATTTTATTTCTAAAATTATGAAAGTACATGTTTCTGAATCTTTCTGATATGTTATGTCTTAGTCTATGCTTAAGTTAAAGTCAGTGGACGTTGAATCGTTCCAAAGAAATACTGAGATTATTAGACATGTAAAGTAGCTTATTAATTTTTTTGTTTTTTTTTTAAATTAGATGTTGATTTACTTAAATTATATTAAACTTATTTATCTTTCGTTATATTGCAGGCAAATCAGCCTATTGCAATAAGAATATTTTTAATTTAGTTATTGTTACTGAGATTTAATTATTTTTCTATTATTTTTGTTATAATTGTAATTTTGTGAGCAAATCAGCCACTTGCAATACATGGTTATAAGGATAGGGCATGTCACGTTATTCTTGATAGCGCGGCCTTAAAAACGAACAAAACCAGAAAATTCAGCGTATATTTAGTTGCAAGCTGAACTGTGATTGTTATGTAGACGACCGAACGAACTTTTCAAAATTTCTGTGATTATGAAAATTAAATAAATAACGTTTCATTCTACTTATTGCTAGATTTTTCTGCTGTCTGTGTGGAAATAAACAATTTGAATATATTTACAAAAATCAAAATTAATATATGACTAATTTACTTCATGAAAATATAGTTGTGGCAAATTTACACATAGGTATTTTTTTCCGTGGCGAATTCACTTTGTTGCGAATGTACAATAACCTGTTTATTTTGCTTTGAAAAAGTTCATCGTTTGATTTTGCCTCTTACTTTATTGGTATTGCATTGAAAACACTGTTTTCATCATTTTAGATTTCTATAAATAAAAATAATTTACTAGGAGATTTATTGAAGGCTTTCGAAATGAACATATATTGTAATTGAATATTTATAAAACTTTTTATTATTCGTAGATTTTTTTTTGAAAAGCTTTTATTTAGTTTCTTTGAACTTGTTAGTATGTTAAGATGGATTCTTGTTAAAGACCTCTAGGCATATAAAGTTGAACCTTTGTAAAAACGCAAAACGCATTTATAATCATTTCGTTGAAAATAAATTTACAAATATTTGATACCTAGAGATGACCTGCTGCTGCCAGGATCGGATACAACCAATCATCTGTCTAGCCTTTTCCCAAACTATGTTGGCCAATATTTTACCAGAAGGGACTGCCTATCTGACCTCCACAACCCATTAACTGGATAATACGATACCCCTTGGTAAGACTGGATGTCAGACTTTCGGCTAATGACTACTTGTAACGACTCGGATCGGGTAAACCCATTGAAACTATTTTATGGTTTCTTGTACCGATTTGTTGGTTTAAATTTTAGTACCTGGACTTGATTATTATAAAATAATTTGAATTTAAATTATAGTACCAACTAACACAGTTACTCATGAAGTGTCTAAGCAGGACTTGATACGGGACATCTATTATATATTACTTTAAAAACCACTTTCTTGAATTATTTCTTTCTACATATAACGACTGTCAAATCTGAATGACAAAATAATAAATGACAATATGTAAATGACAGCCGGGACCAACGGCTTAACGTGCAAATATATAAAAATTAAATAAAAATAAAGAAAATATTACGTGAATAACTCTTTGTAAACCAACTTCAAAAACATTTCATCCACCCCGTGCTACGGTGACACGGTGATTTTATAAGAACTGCTTACTTTTCATATTATTTACTCGTGTACAACGGCAAGACATATCCTGGAACTCGACAAATTTTGCAGAAACCTTCAGAAAGGTTTACTTACTCCGTTATTTATTTATGTCCATGGTAGCGTTGCCGTTTCGATTTCTGTAAATTCTTATTCTTTGTTGGTTATGCTTTTGACAAGACTACCCAAAAAAAGGGGTATTATGTTTTCAGGGTTCATGCATGTACTGACTTTCTTTTTTACACCGTAACTCCTGAACGCCGCAACCGATTTTGATATACATATTTGTCACTGCTAAGAGTTGCCCGCTATAAAATTTGCCCGTTTCTTAACATTATTTAACAAACTATACCACAGTTTAATGATGTTGGTATTCCCCAGTAACTGGGTTATGGAAGTCAGGGTTTTGTTGAGAAAAAAGATAAGCAAATGATGATGATGATGCAACTTCATAATTGAAATTCTAACGTAAGAAGTTTTAGGACTGTGTAAAACTTTTACATGCATTTTATCGGGACAACCCTACCATTTTAAGCTAAACCGGATCTCAGCCATCTTATTATTATTGTAGCGCTTAGGTAGTGTAGAATGATACTCCAGATGTGGTTACGAAAAGAGGTATAATCAAGACTAGGATAGCTCAACAGAAATATGTACAGGTCTTATAGTGTAGTACATGGGCACAAGTAGTGGATTGCTTATGATATATTTACAAAGTGTAGTTCCTAAATAATACGTGTGGTGGCGCGCGGGTCGCAGTTGTAGGTCGCTGTCCTAGCGCGCTCTAAGCTGCGCCGAGTATAAATATCCCCTCTCTGTGCGCGGGGCTCCAGGCGATGCTCGCGCTGTACGCTGATGACGCCGCGTACATCACCACCTCGCTCAACGCGAAGTACGCGGCGGTTAAGATGCAGCGCGCGCTAAATCTGCTGCCTGACTGGCTGTCCAAGTGGCGACTGTCGGTTAACGTGGGTAAGACGCAGGCGCTGGTTACTGGGTTAGCGCCCCTCCCGCCCCCCCTGACGTTACAAGGTGCCGACGTCGAGTGGTTACCCCGGGTGAAGTACCTGGGTGTCACCATCGACCGTCGGCTCTCTATGAGTCATCACGTCCGCCAGGTCGTTGCACGGACTAGGGCTGCCCGCGGCCAACTCCGTTCAGTGCTCTCGTCCCGCCTCCCGGTGCGCGTCAAGTTGGGCGTGTATAAAACTTATATACGCTCAGCACTGACGTACGCCGGTCCCGCTTGGTTCGCCCTCACTGGCGAGGCGAGCAAGAAAACCCTCCGCGCGCAGCAGAGTCTAGCGCTGCGGACCATAGTCGGTGCCCCTCGCTATGTGAGGAACGATGTCATCCAGCGGGATCTCGGGATTGAGAGCCTGGACGCCTTCATCCGGCGCCTCGCGACGGGAATGTTCGCGCGTGCCGACGCGTCTGCTTGGCCACATGTCAAGCACATCGCGCCCTGGCATGCGCGCCCCCCTGACGCGAGGCGCCTTCCCCGCGACCTGGCCGCGGACGGTGATGACTCCACCCCCCCTGACTTGACTCCCGGGTAAGCTGTACCAGTCTACACGCAGCTTACCTGCACAATACGACTCCACACCTAACTCGCACCCTGCTGCATGACGTGTTCTAAGTTAATATAGGCACGTCGCGCAGCTCGAACATCCATGCATTCCTCTACACTCACTTAGACTCACGCAAGATGGCGCGACGCGGGCCCGCGTCCCCTTGCAGACACTGGGCGGTGTTACACAACACAATACCGCCCACACACACACGTCGGCTCCTTAGTCCGAATCGTAACCGGCTAGCTCTGGAAGCGGGGCGGACGGGAGCCACACAACCATTGTAGGTGCGTCGTAGTCGACACCTCTGTCGCTGGTCGTCACTTGCTGGGCCTCCCCTGGGCAACTGGGGGTCTCACTCGGCAGGGACTGACCGCCGGGGTGTCGTGAAGAAAGCAGCGCTGTCTGACAGCGCTGTGGCGCGCCTGCAATAACTCTCACAGCAACTACACACAGGGGCACACGTTAGCTATACGTGTCCCCCAAGGCCGAAGCCTATACGGCCACCCAACGCCGGGCCCGTTTTTACGGGCCGAGGATAGCCCCCGCGGCTAAGGGGCGATGCCCCGTAACCGCTCGCCGCGCCCCCTGACGGGGGCGCTGCGACAACCCCACTGCGGGGCTCCAGTACACGGTTGGCGGCGGCAGCGGACGGATGTATGACTTGACTTGCAGCTACAGTACTCCCCCCTTAGTGAAAACGTACAGGCCTCTTCACTGATCGGCCTGATCTGGTGCGGTACTCGTTGGTGTTGGCCGGGAGTAGGCTGGTGTGATCTTCGCTGGTAGCTGCAGGTGACTGGGGTGTCTCACTACTCGTGTGGTCGTGTTCTTCAGTGTCGATAGTGTATGCCGGTTTGAGTCTATCGATCGATATTGTGCTGGATCTTCCCGGTAGTTGGATGGTGAAGAACTTCTCGTTGCGCTCGATGACCTTGTACGGACCTTTGTATGGCTGTTGTAGCGGTTTGCGGACGGTGTCGTCGCGTATCAACACGTGGCTACATGTTTGTAGATCATTGTGCACGAACATACATCGCTTGTTGGAATGCGATTTGTATGTTGGTGTTAACTTCGTGATGACGTCATGTAGTTGGTCGACGAAGTTGTGATCCATTGACTTCGCTGCTGGTGATGGTGCTATGAAATCACCAGGCAGTCGCAATGCTTGGCCGTAGGTGAGCTGCGCGGCGCTGGTGTCGGTGTCCGTACGCACGGCGGCTCGTAATCCCATTAGCACTGTCGGTAGCTCGGCGATCCATTTGTTGCTATTTTGTAGGCGAGTCATAAGTGCAGTCTTCAGTGTTCGGTGCCAGCGTTCGACAATGCCGTTGCTCTGCGGGTGGTAGGCAGTGGTACGGGTTCGTTCGACTCCCAGTAGTTGTGCGAGGTCTCGAAATAGACAGCTTTCGAACTGTCGTCCTTGGTCAGTCGTTATTCTTGTAGGGCACCCGTAACGAGATATCCACGTTTCATATAGCTTTTTGGCGACGATATCGGCAGTGATTTCCCGTAAAGGTACTGCTTCGGGCCATCGTGTGCAGCGGTCGATCATAGTCAACAGGTAGCGATGTCCAGACGATGAAGTGGATAGCGGACCAACGATGTCGATGTGTACGTGTTGGAATCGTTCGCTTGGTGGGAACGCTGCAACTTCACTGTGGTTGTGACGTAGAACTTTCGAGCGTTGACACGATATGCACGTTTTCGCCCAATTGCCAATGTCAGTGTTCATTGCGGGCCAGAAATAGCGTTGTTGCATGAGCTTGCGTGTAGTTCGTAACCCGGGATGACTTGGATTGTGCACGGCGTTGAATGCGATGCGACGAAAGTCAGTTGGTAGGTACGGTCGAACATGTGACGTAGACGTTTCGCAGAATATTGGCTTGTTTGTAGCGGGCATGACGATTTTCTTAAGTTGAATATTTGTTTGTTGCAATAAATTGGGTATATCGCTGTCCCTTTCTTGTGCTTGAGATACGTCATCGTAGTTAATTGGCGATGGTAAGTCGACGGTTTCGATGCGTGAGAGTGCGTCGGCGACAACATTGTTTACTCCACTCACATGACGAATGTCCGTAGTGAACTCGCTGATGAATAACAACTGCCGGGTGCGTCTTTGTGTGTCGTTATCTGACGGCGGCTTGCGAATAGCGTAGGTCAGCGGCTTGTGGTCGGTGTAAACAATGAGTTCTCTTCCTTCGAACATTTTCCTGAAGTGTTTGATCGCCATATAGATGGATAGTAATTCTCTGTCGAATGTACTGTATCGTTGTTGCGTGTCGGAGAACTTCTTTGAAAAATAGCCCAGTGGTATCCATTTCTTGTTTACAAG
The DNA here is from genome assembly GCA_964057025.1 of Standfussiana lucernea. Classification (NCBI taxonomy): domain Eukaryota; kingdom Metazoa; phylum Arthropoda; class Insecta; order Lepidoptera; family Noctuidae; genus Standfussiana; species Standfussiana lucernea. The sequence goes on from OZ059789.1 coordinate 11,400,633, forward strand.
TTGTTGTAGTACGGCTCCTGCGCAGGTATTCGATGCGTCACACATTAGGGAGATGGCGTCGTTCGGCGATGGGGATGGATGAGCGAGCAAAGCTGCGTTTTGTATGCCGGCTTTGCACAACTCGAATGCTTGTATTGCTTCTGTGTTCCACTCGATTTTGGTTTTGTCGCGTTTCTTGGAATTATGTAGGTACGCGTTGAGTGGTGCTTGTATGTGTGCGGCATTTGGAATGCTGTCGCGATAAAAGTTTACCATTCCGATGAATCGACGTAAGTCATGAATTGTTTCTGGTTGGGGGTAGGCAGTGATTGCAGTGACCTTTTCTTGTGGTGGCTTAATTCCGTTACTTGACACTTCGTAGCCCAGGAACTTGACACTTTCTTTGCTGAAGACACATTTCGATGGATTTATTGTTATTCCATAGTCGTCTAATCTGCGTAACACTTTTTGTAGGTCTTCGATGTGGCATGTTTCATTATCTGAAGCGACGATGACGTCATCAATGAATGGGAATGCGTAGTCTAACCCGGTGAGTACTTCATTAATGAACCGCTGGAATGTCTGTCCGGCGTTTCTGAGTCCTGGACACATTCGAGGGAATTCGAATAGACCGAATGGAGTGGTGATGGCGGTCTTCTCGATGTCCGGTTCATATACAGGCAGCTGTTGATACGCACGATTCAGGTCAAGCGTAGTGAATATCTTCTTGCCGTGAAGTAGGTAGGTGAAGTCTTTGAGTCGTGGTACTGGATAGCGGTCAGGTTTAGTGACGTCATTGAGTCTGCGGTAGTCGCCACATACGCGAATGTCACCGTTTCTCTTTGGTACGACGTGTAACGGGCTGGACCATGGACTTTTGCTGGGACGACATATCCCCTGCTGCATCATCGTCTCGAACTCCTTCTTCACGGGCAGGTATCGATGTGGTGGTAATGGTCTGGTCTTGCTGTACACTGGTGGACCGGTAGTTTCAATGTGGTGTTCCACCCGGTGTTTTGGAGTGTCCTTCATACATGACGGTCGAAGGATGTCGGGGTACTTGCTGAGTAGCTGGTGATACGGCTGACCAACATCGATACTTCTCACTGTAGGCTCGGCTGAGTAGGTGATTGGTGCTCTGGCGGTGAGTTTGGTAACTTTGTCGACGAGACATCGGCCGGCTACGTCGACAAGAAGTTGATGATGAGTTAAAAAATCGGCACCAATGATGGGCTTGCTGACTGCGGCGATGATGAACTTCCACGTGTAAGGTCTACGTAGGTTGAGATCCAGTTGTAGTGTCTTCTCACCATACGTTGGAATCACTGTGTTGTTCGCGGCATACAAACAGAAATCGGTTGGTGTTGTGTTCCCGCCTTTTCTCTTCGGTATCACGGATACGTTGGCGCCAGTATCAATCAGGAAAGATAAACGTGAGTTTTTATCTGTTATGAATAGGCGGTAGGATGAGTTGCTTGCGCCGGTTCCCGCCTCGGCCAACGCAGGTGTTAGTTTTCCGAGCGGGCGCTGCTGTCTTCATAGCTACACGGCCGCGTGCACCTTCTCGCTTCTTTGCCGAACTTGCGATGGTAAAAACAGATCACTGATTGGTCGTTTCGCGCGCGATCGTGATTGGTCCGGCTCGACGAACGCGATCGTGAGGGTCGCCTGTTATACGATCTGCGTCTATAGCTGTGTTGTTGCGATTGTTTTGCCTTCAACTCAGCAATTTCTCGTGTGAGAGCGTCGATCTTCTCTTCCAGTGACGTAGATGCATGCGAGGTGGTGGGAGTGGAGCTAACTGCTGCGACACTGCCGTATGGTTGCGACTGTTCGAGGATCTTGTCAGCCATCATCGCCAGCTCGTGGATGTCTGATTTCTTAGCGATATTATCGCGGGACTTGATCTGGAGGTCTTCACAAAAATAACTATCACGTCGGGGTCACCACTGTAGCGCTTAGGTAGTGTAGAATGATACTCCAGATGTGGTTACGAAAAGAGGTATAATCAAGACTAGGATAGCTCAACAGAAATATGTACAGGTCTTATAGTGTAGTACATGGGCACAAGTAGTGGATTGCTTATGATATATTTACAAAGTGTAGTTCCTAAATAATACGTGTGGTGGCGCGCGGGTCGCAGTTGTAGGTCGCTGTCCTAGCGCGCTCTAAGCTGCGCCGAGTATAAATATCCCCTCTCTGTGCGCGGGGCTCCAGTACACGGTTGGCGGCGGCAGCGGACGGATGTATGACTTGACTTGCAGCTACATTATTATCAGTACTTAGACCTTGTTAACTACAAATAAAAACGTTGTTATGCAAGGGTCTGCCATCGTGACCTAATCAAAAACTATGACGTCATTCGAGTCGGTTTGTTTATTACCTGATAAAGTTTTCCCAGCGATGCCGATGGTTCCGCCGACTATAACCCTTGTGTTTACGACGCTTATAATGTAAAACATTAATGTGCAATCTTTTATCACCTCACTGTGTTATCTGTATGGCTTCAAATGAAATGATTTGTAAAATGATGTAAGGACAGGAATTGGGAATGGGTTTTTCCTTCAGGATTTTTTCAGTAGCAGCCACGAAGTCTAGATTTGTAATCGGTTGATGGCAATAGGCTCGCCCCCTATTACATGAGACTTAAAAATATCTGCCGAAATGTGGGTCTTTACATATCTACTTTAGGAATTTCATTTGTATCAAGGGTATTAGTTACAAAACAGAGGGTAAATACATAACGTTGTACATAATCAGACAAAATAACTAGCTTCCAGTACACAAGACGCCATTATAACTCAGTCACTCGTGCGAATAGGTTAATCTCTGAGTTTCACGCACCATTGACATAATCCTTCAATTTCCACGTGCCTGATTGAGTACTTAGATATATTAACCCATCTAGAACTTAGTATCTATGTTGGTAGGATGAGGCAAATAATATGGGTAGAGAGAATGAGCGAATTTGGGTTGGAAGATTACTTTTTGTAATATTTAATAGTAAAATTATTAAAAAGTGACCCGGTTTTTTTTCCGCAAGGTTTTACGTTCCGTAAAACCATAACATATACATATAAACGTTCAGGAATAAATGATTTAAGTGGTGGCGAAAACTGCATCAATATCCGTAGCGCAACGCGATCACCCAGAAAGATTTAACTTTTTTTTTTAGTTTTCAATTATTTAATTTTTCGTTGTGCCCTCACACCAATATCAAATTTTTCTTCAGCAACAAGAACTTTTAAAGTCAAACCATGGCATCCCAGTATCATGAATTATTTTGTTGATTTAAATACATCAATTTATTCTCTTAACGAAATGGATTGACAACTTTTATCGAAGCGTGGTTCTCTATAGCATAGCGTCCACAACGCAGTTTCATTGTGTTATGCCAACTAACTGATTTATTTATTTTCTGTGGACCAATATATTGAAACATGCTGACTGCAGCTGCAAATAACTGGAATGGAGCTCAACACAAGCTTTTATAAAATTAAATATTTTTTGTATTGAAATGAATGTAAGCTTTCAATTCATAAAAGCAAAATTGAGGTCGCTGATCTGGTCATAATTGTGATGGGTCTACGAGTAAAAGTAAGTGTAGCTATACCTTTAGTAAAGGAATTAAAAACCCTACAATTGATACACTAACCAATCCATTGAATCAAAACAAAAATTCACGTTGTTAAAAATGCAAAATAATTTAAAACTGATTCGGAATGAAATTAGCGATTTCTGTAACGCAGCACGCCGTCACGAACGGGTCCCCTCATGAATAAACCACCTGGCTCCACTTTTCATTCAATTTACGGAAATCACACTTAGCCTCAAATCTGTTTTGGCTATCAAACGTTTTTGATCCGTTCGCGAACGCCGCGGTCCGGCAACATAAGCAGATTAATAAAAGCATGTTCGTGCTGGACGGACTCCAAGAACTTACACATATCGTAACAGAAAACGACCTCTTTAATCACCACGCTACATCCTTTTCGTACCTTCTACGTGAGAGAGAGAGACGGGTGATAATCCATCGTCGGTTAGGAACATGGTAGCCCATTGCCGGGCGTGCGGCATAGATTCAACGGACCGCAAATTTGTCGGAACTACCAATGAAATCGGATTACTTATAGAGTTCGTGGCAAGGGAGAGCTAACGAGCGAGAACACCATTACCAGACGTCAGTGGCGTCTTCAGACGCGAATTAGATTTGCCGTCAAACTTCGAAATATTGGTTGCGATCTTTGCTAAATATTGACATTGCTAGTTGAGGTTGTTGGCGAACTGAGGCTTCAAACGACTTTATAATGTAGATGAGAAGTTTGTATTGAATTTTAACTCGTGTTGTTTGATATTGTTGTTAGAATCCATACTAATATAGGAAAGTAACTCTGTTTGTCTCTCTGTTATCTTTTACCCCATGACGGATGAATTGATTGAAATCAGTTGTTCTCTATTTTGCATGTCTGTAATACAGTATTAACAGTCACAATATCCCCCGGTATTGTGACTGTCACTTGCGGTTTATCATTTGTAATGTTCATGTACTTAAAGATATTAAATTGTGCAAAATAAATAAAATATTAATATGACTATTTACATAACCTAATTCACTACAGATTATTAGGTCAAATTATCATGTTCTATGCACAAAGTTCAGTACATTTTGATGGACAACGATCAAGGGTTAGCCTGTGTGCTTATGTGTTAGTTGGTCGAATAATTATCGCGAACATTTATCACTTTCATATTGTTTTATGTCAGTTTTGATCATTTATCATGCCCCGAGTGGGTAACCGTGGGTCAAACACCGGACCGGCGAGTTTCTGGGGGGGAGGAGGGAGAGAATACCTTATAATAATAATGCCTTATAATAGTCAATTGATGTTGGTTTGCTGGTTGCAAAAGCTACTGATGAGTATATGTTGTATTATGTTCGGTCGGGCCAAGTGATGTTGAGTTTTTGAATCAGGAATTTCTCAGTAGCGGTCTAGAATCTGATTTCGATGAGGTTTCGTGTCTCGTGGATAGCAATAGGCACGCCTCCCAATACATGGGTTTTAGCATAACTATCGGAATGTGAGTGCATAAGTATACCTCTGCCTATCCTCTCGGGGATTACAGGTTTTAGCGAAAATAAAAAAACAAAGAATCACTGCTATACGTTTCAATTTTGATTATATAAAAATACAAAAGTTCAAATAAAACATTGTAAAAATATTTCTTCTTCAGTCACGTTTATAATATAAATTAGTTACCCGTGTAATAAATGTTTTAAGTTATTAAATGTTTTTAAAAGCAAGTAAGGTTAAATTTGGAAATTCAGAAGACCTATGATACAATTGCAATTGCAGCCGGTAATTTGAATTTTAAATTCGTAAAGCTAAATTAGTTGAATAAATTTACACATTTAAACGGAATAATTGTAAAATTTACGTAACTTGTAAAAAAATAACTAAATAACTAAGGTAACAAATTTGCCAATGTTCTCCCTGTCCTGGACTCGCTCCGTTTGGTCTCGTAAGTTCTCCGCCTTCAAACTCGTTCCAGACAGGCTTCTGGAACGCTCTTTAGATGTATGACTTGGATACTCTTTAGATGACGAGTAGAAATCAGTGTAAAAGTAAAAGTTGGAGTAGGAGCCAAAAAATGATTGGCTCTGTCTACTTAATCTTCAACCTAAGACAAATAGAAAAACGGTTTCAGACCAGAGACAAAGCTCTTTTGTTATTAGGGGAAAATGACTCGAGCAGCATTAATATTGCTTTAGGATAAGAAAATTCACAATGCATCGATACGTACCAAATATTCCTCAACAGGAAACATAAGACTATTATTTTATGGCATTAAAACAGATTTATAACTTCATCACCACGGCAGTTGCCGGAAGACTATCACAGACGAATGTCTTTATAATATCTAATTCATACCTATTAGATAAGAATGGTTATTTCACCACGAAAATTCTAGCATTGACTCATCACAATGACTCTATAAACGCGACTGTCATATTATGCCAATAAAAAATTGGCTATTTTTTTCATTATGACAGTTAAATTTCAAAATTAAATGATTTTTTTCTTTTCTAAAGAAGACCTAAGGTTGCAAGCCATCAAAGAACTGAAAAGTTCCTAGCACAGAGGCTTTCATGCAGGGAAATATTGCAATTTATGATAATATTAAATTGTATCTCAAAGCAGGTGTGCCGCATTATTTTAATTAGACCTAAAGCTGTGTTAGAAATAAACAGTTTTTATTCTTTAAAAGTACAGTGTCTACCTGGGTTTGCCGTATAAATTGCAAAGAGCTTCGCAGAGCCATATAGACAGTCGCATTTCATCCTATCTACCCATTATCGCGTTTCATTGAAAACTTTTAAACTCCTTTATTCTCGTATATTTCAGAACTGCTCTATTTCTCGTTACTTTACGATTGTGCTCGGAATCCCATTATTTGTGCCGTTGCATTTACGACCTTATGTCAACGATAGAAATAGTATGATGTTAAATGAAAATATTTCAGTGACTGTAAGCTAGTTTTATATTGTTACTTGTTTGCAATGTGGGCTTCTTACGACTTGGTGGATCGTTAAATTAGTCTTTGAACCCCTCCAGAATTCTTAAATGAGTTTCCGCAAGCCGGGCATATTGGCCTGTCTTTGCTTAACAATGAGAAGACGTGTATCTGTATGTTGACATGTAATAATTATAATTAATGATAATTAGAGAGCGGTGACTGCGGTTATATTATGTTTTGTGATATGAATGAATTTTATATGTGACTAGGAAAAATATAGGCATTTTGTCAATGTATCCTTTTCTATTCTCTTCAACAAAGACCACTTTGTAATAGCACTCATTGTGAGGGATGTTACACGAAGTCAGCTCTGACGAAATAACACAATTTGGAAAGAAAATCTTTCAGTCATCGACGTATTTATAGTATTTCAGTTTTATTTTTTTAAAATAATGTATTATGATATTTCGATCCTGATAAACAAGAGATACGTCAACATAGCTCGCAGCCGGCGTCGGTTTCACGTGCGTTGATTGGTTCCGGTCATAGCACCAAGCTGATTTTATTTAATTCCTTCCAATATTCATTGAGCATGAAAAAACAAACTCCTAAATAATACATTTATGATGCGGAATCTGATATAGACGAAGAGATTTTAAAGTTAAAGAAATTATTTTCGACATCCCTGGTAAAAAATGTGAACTCAAATCAAAAGCACTGCGGATGGTTTTTGAACATACCAACTCGTAGGTCGGTTCAACAATTTTGATTTTCTTCTTTTTACCATTGAAGGCTCTAACTAAAATAATAAAATAGCTCGAAATAACTTAATAGCTCCAGAACAAAAGTTCCAGAGAATATAAATGAGTTTACATCCCTTATTACCACAATTGTTAATAGGATACCTTTTATATCCCATGCTCCACTCAGTAATGAACCCTTCTTAAATGACTACAAGTTAATAACAATTAACAAAACATTTCCCCAAAGTGATTTAACAACAACGTGTTCAAACTACACAAAGATTTGTACAATAATTTATTAAACCAAATTATTTAGCACATGCACAAATTTCATTAACGACGCCAATTCATATTTTATTCATGCCACACACTTAATTAATAACTGAATGGGTGGATGCATGATAAGATTTTGTCGCGAGAGAAAAACCTTTGTGATAGAAAAGTGGGATATCCTATTAATAATGTAGTTACTCCCGACCTATTACTTCCTGATTAATAATGTCGCTCACAAAGTCTATTATTTCTTTCTAATTCTCTTTAGTGGGGGTCTTGGCGGTTCATTTATCAGTGATTACTCAACTATTCGAGTGAATGGATGACTACACCTCTAAAGGTTTTGCTGATAATTGGTTCCGTCTGATTGGGTAACGTGTATTAACCTATTAACACGTCTTCTGGGACCGAAATTAAATTAAGGGGACTTTGTTCCCTTTGTAATGTTTGTCTTTCGCACATATTTTGGGGTCGGCTTATCTTTTTTAACCTTCTTCAAAAAAAGGAAGAGGTTCTCAATTTGGCGATTTGAAAAATTCTTTTTTTATCTGAAAGCATATACTTTCCGATTGTTCCCATAGAAATTTCATCAAAATCGGTTCAGTAGTTTGGTTTTTAAATCAAAATAGCTGAAAAAAATATGTCATCCAAGTAAAAGAAATTGCGAAATTGATACTTGACAAGGATTTGTGTGTGATACGATAATTAACTAAAAAGGGTAAAATAAAAACTTTTTGCAAAAAATAATCGACTTCCAAAAAAACAAAAAAAAAGTGGAAAATAACTGTACTTTCGGAAGTCGGTGGCAAAAAAGGCAATGAAACAAACAATAGTCACCGACTTCCGAAAGTAAAGTTATTTTCCACTTTTTTATTGTTGTTTTTGGAAGTCAGTTATTTTTTTGTTACCAGATGTGGCCTGTTGTCAGTGGATATTTTGAATGGCGAGATCTGATCCGAGTTCTTTTTGTAACGACTGAAAGAAAGTCGATCACCCAGAACCGGATGTTTTTTTAATCGATGGGATAGGACGGGATAGGACGGGATAGGACGGGATGGGACGGGATGGGACGGGATAGGACGGGATAGGACGGGATAGCACGGGATAGGACGGGATAGGACGGGATAGGACGGGATAGAATATTTCAAATATGGGTTATAAACAACACTTGTTATAAATAGCAGAGTTTAGCCATATTTTACCATTCAAACATGCAAACTTTTACATTATTTATGACACATGTACTTACATTTTAGAGACCAGATTGATTATCATAATATATTATTTTCTTTATTTACTTTTCTCACTTTTTTCTTTTATACATTTTTAAAAATATTCACATATAAAACAATAAAAAAAAAACATTTAAAATAGTTAAAAAAAAACTAACGGCCCGTCCCGGCTTTGTACTGGTATTTAACAAAAATTTCAAAAATTATAAATTTTAACACATACAGACACCCTTCTTTTTAAAGTGCCGGGGTTACTAAAAAAGAGTACATTATAAAGAAAGAAAGAAATTACATTTTTGAACTCGTGATATCTTTCGAAAGGAATGTCCGAATTGAATAATTCAAAAAGTTATATAAAGGTATTGAAGCAGTGTTGAGTATCAAGTAATTTATTTTTATATAAATTACTACCAAGGTACAAATAAAGAGCCTTTTCTAGCAGCGGCATTTCGATTAAATTTTTAAAATAAAAGAACAATTATTGACATATACATATCTATTCAATGCAAACAAACAAACATTCAAATCTTTCCTCTTTATAATATTATTATTATACTAGTATAGATACATTTGTGTTTTTATAAATATAGTTTAATGACTTAAATAATTGTATCGTTAATTATCACAATGTTCTAATTATGGTCTAAGTTTTCATATGCCGACTGAATTTAAATCTTTTTAAGTTATCTTAACTAAGATAAGTTACAAACGCTTCGTGACGCCATATTGACCTTTGAACTTTCGCTGTAGGCCATTTGAGCGAATAATTTTATTAGTTGGTTAAGGTACTTTCAATATTAGTCATGTGGGTGGTTTGTTACACGTGTCTTTATTAAGATCTTTCGAAAGCCTGTGGTGTTTTTTTATGGAAAAGCGATATAAGTAAGGTGAGAATTTTGAGCACTTTTTGCATTTCATTTTTTGTAAATCAGAAAGCAAGCTAAGCAAGGAGGATGGTATGGTCACCTTTTGCGACGACAAAATGGCTATTTAGTGAAAATATTGCTGTACATCACGACAAAACAGCCAACAAGGGCCGACAACCAGCCTCTCGGTGGACCGCTGTCGACAGATACCTGAAAATGCAGAATGGCCCCGACGCACAAGAAGGCTCGACCCCAAATAAGTTGATATTCTACAACTTATTTGAGAGCCGAACCTCTTCCGCCTTAGGCAGGAAGAAAAAAGAAGCCCAACCATTGAAAAAGATGGGCCCAACACATGACCGAGTTAATTTTGTGCGCTTAGAAATACCCATGTTAAAACACATTTACGCCATTGCATAATACAAACATAATTACTAAATTACGAAATTAATTCAATATTATGTTCGTATACGGAAATATTCCCTGTGTTTTCGTTAGGAATTCACAGAGCAGTTTTATTCAAAACAATTCTCCAGCTAGTTTGAATTCAAAACATTTCAAGACTTCATTAACATATGGGGAATTATGTGGAGATAAACTTACGTGAATATGGTAACTTGTGTTAAGTTGAATGAAGATTAACCTCGCTATGAGTTCTAACAAATTAAAACGCAAAACTCGGTTTGTCGCATACAGTTTTTTGATCTTTATAAGAAACAGGATCGATTCCCATCAACAAAGTTTTTGAGGAAATTTCCCATTTTCTGCACCTTACACGACCGCTTTTGAATCTATTAACGAGTAGGAGTGTACTTAATGAATTTATACATTCATTCATGCAATTTACCAATGAAGAAATATTATAAGAAAAGTCCAACTTGAAAAAAAAAGTGGACTTTTATTATTACAAAAATAAAACAAATCTTTAATACAATTTCAAGATCCCATCTTTCATAAATGTTGCAATTGTTTTTATGTATTTAGATGTCTATTATTCTAGATATCACTTATCTTGTTCTGATAACTTACATTCATGCGCCCTTACCTCTTGGCCACGAGCTTCACCATATGAAAATTTTTGTTAAGAGTAGGTATGCTACGAGAGAGAAACAAGTGAGACAAGTCGCATCGCCTAAGGTCATGTACGAAGCGTTATTATTTATCGCGTCCTCCACCACGTTGCGGTCAAATTCTCGTAAATTATTTACCTTCATAATATCGCAGAATTAAAGCCTTCGTGCTAACTATAAGGGCTTTTCCCATAGTCAAATGATTAAGGCTAAAATTTATGTTTGCGTTTTAGTCCTCTCAGAGGAAGTGAAAACAATTTGTTATATGAAAATGTATTAATTATATGATAGGTGAGACCCAGTATTATGTTTGATTTACAATTTGATGCTATCACTGGTGTGTTTGGGTATTTGTACCTTTTGTTGTTATTGTTAAGGTGTTTTGAGGGTTAAAGGGTCAAAATAAATTGAAACTACAAGCGTAGAATACTATTGTAAAAAGTATATTTGTTAGTGATATGTTTGTTTGTAGGCAATAGGCTCGCCCCCTATTACATGGGACTTAAACATAACTGGCGAAATGTGCGTGTACTGTTAGGTACACCTCCGCCTAACGCTTCTGGGATTATATGCGTGATGTTATGCTACGGTTGTTAGTCAAGAACTCTCTAATGTCTAAACAGATTTTGATATGAAACTAGTACACAAGTAGATACCTGGAATATAGTAGGTTACTTTTTATCCGGGTACATATAGTAAGTTTCCATAAAATGCGAGCGGTTAAAAGATGTAGAAGCACTATGAATGGCTTAAAAACAAGGATAAAAATACCAGCACCACTACTTGACTGTTATTTTCGGGAGGCTCCAACGATATTGAGCGTTAAATCTGGGGCATGGGCAGCATTGTCCATCTTTACAATTTGAAAGTTATATTTTTAGCGGTAGAAGATCACCGTCAGCTGTTACCTATGTATCTCAATCTTCGTTCTAGAAGAATAATATTTGAAGAGGTTTAAAAGCCTTGTGGTCGAATTCAATATTTTTAAAATGAGGTAGTGTCCTTGTGTGTATAAATTGTTGTCATAAAAATGTGAGACCATCACGTTAATTTTGTTCCTCGAACTTTAAGGTTTTGCACCAGTGAATTTTCTGTAAGTTTTCTACAGAATTGTGTAATTGAAACACAAATAATAACCACCCACGTTTCTTCATCACAAAATAACCGACTTCCAAAAAAACACACTAAAAAGTGGTAAAAAACTTTACTTTCGGAAGTCGGTGACTATTGTTTGTTTCATTGACTTTTTTGGCCCCGATTTCCGAAAGTAAAGTTATTTTCCACCTTTTTAGTGTTTTTTTGTAAGTCGGTTATTTTTTTTGCAAAAACGTTTTTAGTGTACCCTTTTTGGTTATCGCATCACACACAAATCCTTGTCAAGTATCAATTTCGCAATTTCTTTTACTTGTATGACATATTTTTTCCAGCTATTTTGACTTAAAAACCAAACTGCAGAACCGATTTTGATGAAATTTTTATGGGACCAATCGGAAAGTAGATCCATTCAGATAAAAGAAGAATTTTTGAAATCGGTTTATAAATGACGGAGATATGAGAAAAAAAATATACAACCGAATTGAGAACCTCCTCCTTTTTTTGAAGTCGGTTAATAAAAGAGACGCTAATCATCTACACACCGCCTCTTATTTTAAATGTTCTAAGTACCTAATAAGTCCAATAAGTAATGGTGACTGTCAACAGTAAGCTTTTCGGAATTAGCAGACGTTAACATCTTAATCTAGACGTAAACGTGGGCGTTTTCGTTTCAGTTAAATTCAACTAACAAACGGGTGAGACGTGTTCATTCTAGACCAATTTTTTTGGCTCCATTGTTTAACAGATTATGTTAAAAGTCCGGGCTGTACTTTAAGATAGGTCGAGCATTATATTTTATTATTATGTTGAGTACTTGTTGATAAAACATAAAATCACACATGTAATCCCCGCAGGGCTAGGCAGAGGAGTGCCATTTATGTTGGAGTCCCATGAAATAACTTCCAAATTCAGACTTTTTGAGACAATACAATAAAAATAATAACTGTGAAATCAAAAATAAAGTACTGAGGTCATAGTCAATACACTAAAATTGTTGATGCGGTCTCTAGAGAAAACAAGTGACTGCTGAAAAATAAGATCCGCACATTGTTATTGCGATGTGATTTGATTGTTTAATTATATGTATTTTACGATTACCACGAAATTTGACATTATGAAAATAATTTCTTTTCAGTTAAGTTTTCGAATAGAAAAAACCCGTTCTAATAATAATCGTTTTATTATCAAGCAACTGAGGGTCATAGATACACAAAATAATCTTAAACAATAATAAATTAATACTGATTAAACTATAAATCTGTTTATATCTTAGCCGCCACCAAACATAAAACCAACCCATACCTCAGAAAATCAATAAACTGTAACTTAAAGCCACTATTTTGACGTAGTTTATTTTTAAGCACAATAAACGAGCACTTCCGCAGCGGGTTGACGGGCGACGCGGCACAGCACCGGTTAAATTTCCCACAGGACGGCACCGTAACCCGCAATCCACAATTCGCGGCCGCCACTGACTTGCAACAGAAGTATCTATCGGTTTCGCTAAACAAAAGCGCATTCAGCCTACTGAAAGGAGATGTAGGCTTTTCCACTTGCGGACTGTTTGTGTACGATACTGCACAGTAAAAGTGGTAATATTTGTGGAAATGCTCGTGTTAAGAAACTTTTGGCCAGTGCTAAGGTTGGGTTTAGAACAAGATTAAACAGCAGTTGCCTAGTTTTCACAGTTGATGTTATTTTTTTTTTGTGTTTTGTAGTTTTCCGACTACCAAGCAATGAGGTCCTGGGTTCGATTCTCGTGTCGGGCAAATTGTTGTTGGGTTTTTTCATCAGGAATTTCTCGGTAACAGCCACGGAGTCTGGATTTGTGCCCAGTTGATGGCAATAGACATACATGGGACTTAAACATAACTGGCGAAATGTGGGTGTACTATTAGGTACACCTCTGTCTAACCCTTTGGAGATTACAGGCGTGATGTTATAGACATACATACATACACACAAACAGTCATAGCATTACATATCTTTCAAGTACGAATACTTAAAATAAAATCTCTAATTTCAACATGAATGATATTACACTGTACTCTGTGACAGTTTTCTGATTTAACACGTTCAGACCGTCGTGTACCACCGGTGGAGCACGGAGTATTTGCTGACACAGCGAGGTGTGCCACCGGTGGCCACGTCACACTATACTTTCGATATACTAAGAAATTCGCGCCGCTTTGAGAGAAAGTGTTATATAATATTTACCGTCCCCGCCTAGTAAAATTGACAAATTTTCATAGTGCAGCTCAGGAGGTGGATATTATTTCGAAAAGTTAGCAAAAATCAATGTTGAAAAATTTTATTTTGGTTCATGGGGCGGTGATGTACCACCGGTGGCCATATGAAGATTTGCGCCGTAGGATACCAAGTACTTACTCATGAGGTGCCGGTCTGAACGTGTTAAAAGATTGTTCATGGAGGGTTCTCCCCCATAGAAACCTGAGAATGGGTAGCCAGCTGCATCTTTTTGATCAACCGATTATTTGAAATAAATGCTTTGAGCCTGTTTTGTTTTTAGGAAAAACCCAAAAAATGTTGTAATGTAAATAACAAAGTTAAGAGGCTCAAATCATATTTGTTGTAGCTCCATGTTTATAGCTACACAAACAAATAAAAAAAAAAACACAAAATATAAAGTTAACTAAGCATCTTCGATAATCCAAGTTAAGCTCTGAAAATTAATTACGGGTTGTTAAGCACTTTTAAAAGAAAATCTGTACTAAAGGCAAAGTTGAATGGAAAAAGTTTATGCGGATTAAAACTTTTTTTTCTATTCGGTGACCAACACAAAATATTGTTAAAATCTGAACTGAGGGTTCAGACAAAGTGACTTTCCACCTGACATGATCATGATGGAAATGACAAAAATCTATTATAGAGCCCCCGCAGACTGTGGACTTTCTATCGGCCGATAGTTTAGTCGGGTTGGGCTGCTAGCGCGCACAATTTCCTTTATTTTTCACGATTTAGAAATCCTCGATGGATATCCTCCGCCCTGGGGAGAGCGGAGGGGTTTGTCAGACTCGTACTGACTAAAACCACACCGGTGTTCCCTCGCATACTTGCGTCGGGGGGTAGCGGGAACTAATGCGACTTCCATTGCCTCGGTCGAGGGCTCGTCCCGGGGGGGAGTGAGGTGTACAAAACTCCCCCGTTACGTCATAGAGAGGTGCACGTGGAACACTACGCGCCACAGTCTCTCAAGTCCAGTGTGATGGGGGGCGATGGATGTCCCCGAATCCGTCGCCCCTGGACCAGTTTAGGGGGGTCGGAAGAGGGCGTTGTGCGCCCTCTGCCGACGCCCGGTGCATCTGCTGCGGGATGGGTTGGAGCTCGTCAGGTCCCTCTCCCTTTCCACAACTTCCTTCTGGGACATGACAGTTTTGCAGAAGGACATCACCGCATCCCAGGAATCCGCGCCGCCGATCATCGAGCGAACAACGGTCGGCAGCGACAGGTCTCCTCCCACGTCTGCAATGATGGCACGGCGCGGCTCATCCCACGCGGCACACTCGGCCAGCGTAAGCCACGCCGTGTCCTCCAGACAGTGGACACAGTGATGGCAACGAGCGTCTGGCTCCCTGCTTATGCGACACAGGTACTTCCCGAAGCAGCCGTACCCCGAGAGCACCTGCGTTGCTCGAAATGTCAGGGAGTCGACTATCGCGAACACTAGGACAACTAAAAGGTCGGGTTGGTGACGACTGCGCAAGCCAGACCAACAGTCGGTCGACTGTGCTCGAACAATTTGCTAGTTAGAACTACCGTCGGGGTCGGCCGATTAAACAATCGGCAAATGTGCGTGTTGATCTAGCAGTTGGCCGATAGTTTAGTTTGAAGGCAATCGTGTAGCCCTTGATGGGCTACACGATTGCCTTATTGACTGATTTATCGGTCGTAATATGCGCACTAGCATACAATCATGTTCATACTGATTACGGGCTGACTAAACTATCGGCCTATAGAAAGTCTGCAGTCTACTTGGACTTGTAATGTAGTAAAAATATGACCAAAAAAAAACTTCATTTAGCATATAAAAAAACGGATGCATAAAATTACTTGACATGCTGTAATGAAGGGAAATTTCTGAAAACAGATGATCAGTTCAAAGGAAATCTAGTCAACCATAACAAGCAGGGGGTGCCTAGGTATATTCAGATTATCTGGCATGATAACGATTAACACAGCATCAAAATGAAGGTAGGCACAGTGAAATATTAACACATTTTGCATCAAATTACAAAATCTAACCAATCCTACCAATTTCTCCGATTGTCCTTTGTGGAGAGCAGTTCATGATTAAAACTTTTGGAAATCTCATAAAGTCACAACAAGACGGAAGATTTAATAAAAATCCTTGAAAAGGTGGCAGTACACTACAGGATGGTATTTTTAAGTTCGAAATTGAAATCTAAACATTAATACCCAGAAACCCCTTGTTTTTGACGTTCCTTTCAGATAGATTTTTGCGAGTGGAAAATCCTGACAAAACGGTATCACCTTTAGATAAGGTAAGGAGCACTAGTTTCGAGTACCAATAATTTCAAATTCAACTCGGTTATAGCATTGACCACAAATGGAACGCTAGAACGATCCAACTAATTGTATGTTTTCGGCCAAATGGGAACTTCTGCTCAGCGAAACGATCTGGTGCTCGGTATTACTGTTGTAAAATGTATATAACATAACTCCTGTAATCCTCGAACGGTTATACAGAGGTATACTCACCCAGAGGCTATGGACATCAACCGGGCACAAATTCTAACTTCAAACTGCAACTGAGAATTTTCTGATGGAAAAACCCAATTACACTTTGCCCGACCTCCTTTGTTTCTGAGGTTCAGCATGAGCTCAGCAGTTGCGCTTGCGATCACTAGATCAACGTCGCAGTTAAATTATACATATTTAGACATTAATATGTTATATGTTATATATTTTCTGAGGAGGCTGGTAGGAGGTGGCTCAGGATAAGAGTACCTGGAAGGATATGGGGGTATTTGCTCAGCAGTGGGACATACGAGGCTAATAACAATATATATATATTTTTTCTTAGAATATTTTGGTGGTTGGGTCCAGTTCATTTATCATGAAAATGATTATTACAGAGCCCCGTGCCTGTAAGGAAAAATAACTTTTGGTATTAATACACCCGTACAAACAATTTTTAATGAATTTCTCAGAAATATGGAAAAGAAAATCTTCTTACATAAACTCGATGTTCGTAGAAGTATATAAGTGTGAAGAATTGGTATTGTCATACACATAGTTTACTGTTAGAAGTATATCTGAATATACGCTTAGGCACAGCACTTTGAGTTGTGGAAAAATTATGGCTTTGTGAGCATCGTATCTGCTAATACTTCCTTCCATACTTCTTTATTACTCGTCATCTTATCAGACAATTCCTTTTTTGCCATACCATCCTTCACACTGACCGACTGTCGAAACTGGCTGTTGAGACGGGCAATGTTTCCTCGTATATGTCCGATTACTGGGAATATTTCTCCAGGTTTAAGAATGTATGTTTCGAGAAATGGAAAAAACACTTCAATGAAATATCCAAACAAAAAGGCATTTGGTATGAAGTCATTCAAAATGAACCACCTCGTGAACCATGGTTTGATGATAAATCTTTAACTAGGAGTTATGTAAAATTAGCGCTAAGGCTCCGTTCTGATCACTTTCCATCAGCAAAGTTTGCTTTCTTATGCGAAAGGCTGCATCGCCTAATTGCGAGAGATGTAACAAAATTGAAGATATGCAACATTTGTTGATGGAATGTGCTAGGAATAGAGATGAAAGGGAATCTTTGGCTAGGGAGTTCAAATTAAACATGTGGGAGGTTGGACTTATCCAAAATATATTGGCATACCCTAAACCACAAAGGACTAAACGCATAATTTGGGGCTTAATTCAGAGGCCTAGGCAATAATACAATAATTAAAGAATAAAAAAAAATATAAAAAATCCTTCACACAGTCCATCCATCGTTTCTTTGGTTTTCCTCTACTCTTAGACCCATCCATATTATACTCAAAACTTTCCTCACGATATCTTCCTCATTCCTCCGCATCACATGCCCATACCACGACTACCGATATATGGGGTGAAATTAAATTTGTTTGGAAATCTTCACAGACACGATGAACGATACAAAAAAGGCTTTATCTACTCAACATTTTAAGAAACAATAGGTTATTACGGGGTCAACAGTCAGCGGCAATTGAGGAAATGTTTTTTGTTGCCTGTTATCGCCGAAGGGTTAGGCAGAGGTATACCTAATAGTAGACCTACATTTCGCCAATTAATAGGGGGCGAACCTATTATTATATTGATCTGAAAAATCCCTGTAGGAAAAACCTAATAACACTTTGCTCGACCTGGGAATCGAGAACCAGGACCAGGACCTCTGATCAGCAGTCGCGTGTTTGTTTTAGTATCATTGGATATTGTCTATCGAAACCGAAAATGCTAACACTTAATTTTGTTTGACCCTTTGTATACACCCATTTACTGGACCAGCCTCAAACAAGGATGATAAACACACCTGTCCCGAGAGAGATGGCCACGGATCGTCGATTCCAATGTAGACGATGGAGATCACATCCAGTTAATCATAATTTGACTACCACGCACATCTGGGGGTATATTCTAGTACACATTCAAGTTTATTTCCCATGTGGATGTATTTGAAGCTGTATATCCTGAGATCACTCACATACGTAATAAGATGTCGTTTTTTTTTAAATTTATATTCTGGAACAGCTCATTCGAAATAAAACACTTTCTTTTGTTTCTTCGCTTATTTACTCTTGCATTTAAATTCCATATGATTTAAATCCAATCAATCAATCAGTTTATTTGTGAAACATAGGTGTTTACATAAATAGGGGGTGCGCTATGTTTTGTTATAATTATGACATACAAATCCAAATGTAGTTCCTGTATTTTCTCCATGGGAAAAAAAGTGTGAATTGATGTATGTACTCGATGTTAAATCCAAGAGACCATCCACTGATTTTGAAGTAGATACAGAATTAACGGTTCAGTTATTTTTTTCATGAGTTTTTGTTCCATCTTTGGACAAAACGAGGCCTTTGAACATTACGTTTCTACCAAGTGTTAAGTTGCTTGTATTACATGCATGTGTGTACTTCGACAATAAAACATTTTTTTTTTCTTTAAGTGAAATGTTTTTTATAACTAACATCTATTAGCAAAACTGCAAAGGTTTACTGAAATAAGCACAGTTTTCATTTTTGACCTAAGCAGAATGCCTACTACCAGTTCCTCCACATATTGGATAAGGTCGTCTAGGAGTCTCCACTTCGTTTCTTATTAGTGCAAACTGGTTAACCAGCAATAAAGGTAATTAATGAACCTATGATTTTATCGGCGAGCGTGTTCGAACACACACGCAATGTGGTAGTAATGAACTAATTAATATGTACTTCTAAGGTTTTCTGCAATAAAACTGACGTAGTGACTGTAGGTGTAAAAAACATAAACATGCACTTTTACACCCTACTTTCTACTTGAAGTAATAAAGTGGAGGAAATTAATTTTGTTTATCTGTTGTATGATCAGCTCACTACTTTAAAGAACAAAGAAAATTTTGTAAATAAATAATAAATAAATATTTTGTTTTTATTTTTTTTTTTGGCGTCTTCAGCCAAAGATTGAAATTCATGTTAGGTTCGCCAATCCGAAATCTGCCGGCGTGAAAGCAGCCAAAAGAGAGAAGGCATTCCAATTTTATTGCATCGCTCTTACTGAGGTTGGTCTGAATATGGTGTTTCCTGTCCACCGAGACCTCTCCTTAATAAGTCGCTCGTCACAGTCAGACGCCCAATAGTCTGATAACTAGTCTTTTCAAGGGGTGCCAGAAGCTGTGTTGGAAGGTCAGGTAGGCAGTCGGTTCATGTAATTAATATTGGAATTCTGCTGCATCCGATGAGACTGAAAACTTGTGATGATCATAGGAAATCTTCATTACTATCCTGTAAGCTCCTATTGAACAACCACCTCTCAATACAAAGTTAGTTCGCGGCCGTACATAGCAAACAGTTTGTGGACGACTGTTTGCCTCGAGTAAGCGCCCGATACCATTGTGAATTGAGCGTTCAGACTACGTACACAATGCGTAGTCTGCGGCATTGCCAAGTAAGTCTGTCAGATGGTGATTAGGATAATTTGGTATTAGCTGCTGATACGCGGTTTGGAGATCAGAGTCGGTCAGTCAATAGTCAGCGACAAACAGTTTGCCTACATACGGCTGCGATATATGTAAGTTGTGCTGCCCAGGACAAGGGACTGCTGCAGTAATTGCCACAGGAAATGCAGTCTTTGAGAAGATTATAATTTAAAAAAAAAAAAATTCTACACCCTCTGGAATAATGATGGTGGTGAATAACTGCTGACTAACATAGAAATTATTAAGTACCTCATTTTTTTTTAATTGATTCTGTTTTATTTATATTTAGCACTATAAATAAGACATCACGTGAACTACCTTAATGTAGAGCAAGGTCGCAAATAGATTTTCAATACACTTCCTCGAAAGCTGGCTCTTATCGCACCCGTGGATTTTTTTTCATTTAGGTATCTCAACTGGTTTATTTAGTAATAAAAATTTCCACGGATAACTCTAAACTAAGTCTAAATTGGTCTAATTCCTATAGTCGGTGATTCGTGATTTTTTTAAATCTTTTTTAATCTGAGCAACGAGAAAGAAAGCAAAGAAGAGATATGGCCTTAACAGCGTAAATAATTTTTGAAAATTTAAATTATGTTTATAAATAGAATGTCATAAAAAGCATGATTAGAAAAAAAAATACTTTTATGGCCAAATTAAGATTTATTTGTGTTCTAAATGCTAAACCCTTTGATTTCTTTTTTCATATTAGGCTGTTTAGCGGCTTCATACCCTTGTTTCTCTTTGAAACTGCGAAATCAAAGCGAGGAAAAAACCAAATTCAATCATAGTTTCCTAATAAATTATAACAAGGATACTTTTCGTTCTATTATTATTTCTTCGAAAGTGTATTGAAAAACGTCGTTTGATAGCCGTGGGTATTTGTTGCTGCAGTTTTCGGCACCATAACAAAGTTTCCCCACTCGTATCAAAATGTACTATGTTTCAAATAAAGCAATTTCGGTTTGAAATTGGAACACTTTAGAAATTAACTGGATGTCGAGATTCATTTGTTTCCACAAAGTATTTATTTAGTTTCTCCATTTCGTATGAAATGTGGCATAAATAAGATAATCATATAGTTTTGTTGTATTTGTAGCCTAGAAACGAAACCTAGCTGAGCATGAGGTCCTGGTCCGAATCCCGGTTTGGGCAAAGTGTTATTAGGCTTTTCCACCAGGAATTTCTCAGTAGCCATCACGGAGTCTGGATTTATGCACGGTTGATGGCAATAGGCTTGCCCCCTATAACATAGGACTTAAAGGTGAATGGTAAAATGTGGGTGTACTATTAGGTACACCTCTGTCTAACCATTTGGGAATAACAGCCATGATGTTATGTATCTATGCTTTATTCGTCCGCAGCGAAACTAATAATAGTGTTCTAAATTTCTCATGCACATGACTGAAGCACGGAATTGCTTTTATGCACTTTGAATTAAATTAAATTTGTCACTTTTCTCACCATAAGTATGTCTTCGTACCGACGACGTGCGAGTGTTACCTGAAATTCCCTTTAGGGTTTTAAGCACTGTGTACACGATTTAGTCATTTGCTTCCATATTTTGGAGGGAAAACTTTGCAAGGTGAAAGACCTTGTAATGTCTTTGAAGAGAATTTGTTTAAATTATTTCTTAGTTAATTTTCTTTATAAATTTTTCTTACATACTATTTTTTTTAACAAAATTATATTAAAAAAAAAACATTGAAAGCTACAAACAGAAGACGTTCCGAGCTACCGGTGGTCAGGGTTCTTGAGAGAGGAACCTCCTAACAATACGCGCCGTGTCCAGAAGTACTGCTTTCTGAATCAAGCCATTGATCCAGCTGCCAAGCGAGAGCCTCATCAGATGTTTATCGAGGCTGTTGGCTATTAAGTCATTGGCCGACACGACTATCGCGGCACAATGACTGCTGTATTCACGTCCCACATGTCGACAACCTCGCGAGCCAGATCTAGATAATTAACTTAGTTAGTTATTATTGTAGTTAGATTATTGCGCAAATATTATACTACTATTTGCAAGTACAAATAAGAAAAAGTATGTTAATATGTATTTATATATTATATACTAGCTCGAAGCACTTCTATTTTTATTCTGTTCAACTACAACTAGAATGATAAACGAGAGTACAGCGCTGAAAGGTGAAAAAAATATTACTGAAAAAAAAAATGCATTTGTAATGTCAAAAGTCTGTTTTTGTTTTGTGAGTGCACGTAGATAAAGCAATGAAATGGAACAGCATCTTCAAAGGCGACGTACACGAAATAAAAATTGTTATTGAGCATTCTGTCGTATTATTTTTATAGGACAGTATTGATCCAATTGAAAGTGCAGTTACATAGTCTATTGCAGCTCATTACAGAAAAGTGCACCATTCTAAGGGAGGTAGCATCTGAAAAAATTATCAAGTTATTTTTAGCAAATTTTTCTTTAAATTAACATACACGACAATAAAAATGTTAGGCATTATTTTGACTGCCTAATTGGTCGAGTGACTGCTCGACTAATGAGGCAGCAACATACACATGAACATATTGAGTGAGTGAGGAGCTCGTGGCTAAATAATAACAGCCGCTCGGGTCGATCGTCAGGTTAAGCCGCGCTTGCCTGGGTTGATCCGTGGGTGACCACCCATAACATACCGAGTTTCTTCCGTGCTTCGGAAGGCACGTTGAGCCCAACAGTCCCAGCTGTTATTTGTAGATCTTTGAAAGTTGTTACAGGTAGTCAGTGGCCCGAAAGTCTGACAACCAGTCTTACCAAGGGTATCGTATTACCCAGTACGAACTGGGTTCTGGAGGTCAGAGAGGCAGTCGCTCCATGTAAAATACTGGTATTCAGCTGCATCCAGTTAGACTGGAAGCCAACCCCAACATAGTTGGGTAAAGGCTAGGCAGATGATGATTGGTCGAGTAACTGCTGAGCATGAGGTCCTGGGATAGACTCCCGGGTCGGGCAAAGTGTTATTAGATTTTTCCATCAGGAATTTCTCAGTGGTACCCACGGAGTCTTGATTAGTGCCCGGTAGATGGCAATAGGCTCGCCCCTATTATATGGGACTTAAACATAACTGGCGACATGCGGGTGTAGCATTAGGTACATCTATACCGAAACAGGCATTAGTTAATAAAGGTAATGTTAGGCATTAGTTTGAGTATCAAAAATAGTTTGAGTATATAGGGTTTCATATGGCTTTATAAATGTAATTATCGCACCTTTTACGTCAGCATATGTTGCTTTTGCGGGATTTAAACTAAGTACTTTTGCATGCAAAGTAATTTAACACATATATACATAAACTTACGACTTTTTATCGTGATAAGTAGGAACTCTAGTCAGCTGCTAAGATATATTATAATTATACTTATATTCTGTTCGCATCGTCCACGCCGGTTGCGATTACTTTAAAACAAATACTTTTTCCTACCCCTCACAAAAAAAAAAGAAACAAATAACCACTTTAAAGGTAACAAAAAAGTACAGCCAGCCAGTGAAATTAGTCGCGTGCATCGAATCAGTGTCTTCCCCGCGACATGTAAATTACGGTATCCACGGCAGCAAATAAACACAGCAATGGATTCCCGGCGTGTAATACGCGTTGTAATTGGCCGGCGCTCTTTGATTGTTGTGTTACCGACTACAAAATGACAGTGGTAATGCCTCACACATTTCGACTGGCTCGTTAAAGCGGTGGAAGACAGGCTTAGTCATGTTTGATCCGTGTTTGAAATGCAGGTGCAGTTGTTTTGAAATACGCAATGATATAATGATATACATACCGTTTAATTCACACACAATATGTTGACAAGTTCCACTAATGAACTGTCTCATTGGGCTAGTGGTTGCAAGCGCGACTTCTGAGTATGACGGTTCGATTCCCATTTCGGGCAAAGTGTTATTGAGTATTTCCATCATGAATTTCTCTGTAGCAGCCACGGAGTCTGGATTTGAGCTCGGTTGATGGCAATAGGCTCGCTTCCTCTTACATGGGACTTAAACATAACTGGCAAAATGTAGGTGTGCTAATGGGACCTCTGCCTAACCCTTTGAAGAACAACAGGCTTGATGTAATGTTATGTTATCGTACACAAGACATGTTTAAAATCTGGTCGCGCTGGTACATACCTATTAGTGCACACATGTTGACAAGTTCCACTAATGAATAGTACAAAAGATAGGATAAGCACGTAAGTAAAAGAGATAGGTATATCATTTGATCGATTGTGTTGATTGATTGTGCTGATTCAAATGTTTTGTCGAGGCATAGATTATGATTTTCTTGACGCGGGTTAAAGACAAGATGTCCCAATTGGGACGTTTTTGAGTCCTCACAATGCACGCGCTAGTAACGTATCTGTCTCATTTAATATTATAACAACAGTGGGAATACAGTAATGTGTTGGTCAATGAGAGGTACCTACATAATATGAACTATGGTGTTAAACGGATTAGAAAATAAAAGATTTTTTTTTTTTGCATTTAATGTAAAATGGTATTTTTTTCTTATTTTTTTTTTGTACTCTATCACAATGCTATCCTATTTGACCCAAAGGTTGACTAGTGGAGAATGCCTTGTGGCATTAAGTCCGCCTATGTACCACTCTTGTACATGAAGTTTAAATAAATAAATAAACAGGTGACTTGTAAAAATATTTATTGTCAGTTGCATTCTACCATTTTGCATGAAAAGTTTGCATTTACAACAAAACTATTTTAAATAGGTTGTATATGTCTCACAGATTATTTTTACACTTATACCTAAACCGTCACAGGCCTGTATGTGAGTGCAGGAGGAGGTGGCCCCGAAATGAAGAACCTCATTCTTATATTATTCATCTGCTATCGATGGTAACTTCATTCCGAACTAGCTTTTGCCCACGGCTTCATGCGCCTTATGGTCGTAAATTATCCACACGGAAACGTTTTGAATATACACTCGGCAATCATTTTATTTCCCACTATTCCAAGAATTTTCGGAATCGGATCAGTAATTCCGAAGATTACCCTAAATATAAATAAAAAAAACATCTTTATAATATTAGTATAGATAGGGTAGGGTACCCAATTCGTTACGTTATCTTGTAGGTACAAATTTTGACAACAATGAAGTTTTTATACTGCCTTTCAGCAGAAAATACCATCTGTTTAATTCCTTTTCATATTCCACTGTCGATTTCTCATGATGAAAAATTAAAATACATTACAGGCAACGTATTTCAACTCAATTTATCTTTCGATTGCATATTACTGTATGGTTCACGCGATTTTTCAATAAAATCGTTTCAGTAAGTACATGGTTGGAGGATTAAAGCATTGATGTGCGGGGTTACTGGAAATCTGCGGGCGCAGCTACTCTTCATTAAATTCGACTTAAATGCGGGTAAAACCGATGGCGTAACTAGTCTACAACGCCCTTGTGGTTCAGCCTTTTTTTATAACTAGATTTTTTATCAGCTTTAATCTGAGCTAAGTTGATTGCGTCAGAGGTATGCCAGCCATTCAAAGGAGATGAATTTCGACGTAAACGAACCGTAACGAAACCTATATTTTTAATGACATTGATACCTAAGTCAGAACACTGATAAATCGGAGAAATTCATTGTGTCAATGCGTTACAGCCATTTTTTAGGACAGATTAAGAATCACAGGAGTCATTAAATTGTCCTAGCAATCAGTTTTATTTACTGTACTATTTTTGTCGTCAGTTATTTTGATAGTAGTAAGGCTACATAAAAACATACCAATATTACCAATAGGTAATACCTATAATTAAAGCAAGGAACAGTTAGTTACGGACATCTACAAATTGATATTACTATGTCACTCACATAATAAATAGCCACGTATGTAGTATCCTTATGTAATCAGTAATCACAAAGCGAGCTTCTACGAAATATATGGCGCTTAATTTAACTTGACAAATTGTTACCAGAATTAAATTAATGTTATTATGGTGTAAATTAAGTGGAAATCATATGTCATACAAGGTGTAACTCTAAAATAATAATTATCTCTTAAGTGGTGATTGAAACTAGACAACTTTCTCTAAGGAAAATAGGTCGAAAAAAAACAGTTTTTTTTTCGATCAAACTAACTTAACTAAAACTTACTCAGGAACTTTAAAAGCGCAATGCCTACCCTTGTAGGTATTGCGCTTTTAAAGTTACACCCTGTATAAATAGAAACCTTTTCCCAAGAGAAGAAGAAGCAGGCAGAAGAAGAAGAAGGCAGAAGCTAAAGAACGTCACTTGCTAAGATTCTTACACACCTACTCCTTACTCCAGGTTGAAAAGTAAATATTAACAAAGATAACACTTTAAGCTTTTTACTTTTCATTTAAAGAGAGTTTCTGTTTCTGTATTTTGTTTCTGTGTTGTCGTGTGTTTCTAGAATTACTTTCCAGGAAACAAAGAAATCCGAACGCATCGAATAATTAAAGTAAGTATTTCGTCGTACATTGAGCTGTACTGACCTCTTATTCTATTTAATCAACATCGCTAGGCCAGCTCAAGGTAAAAATATTACCACCGAAGTGCATCTTTTTCAGAAAGTTAAAAACAATCGATTTAGATATGTTCGCAAAGACTGGTGTAAAAAAAGTCGTATGGGAACATCGAAAACTGCCCAAAATTTTAGTTTATTTAAATAAGTCCTACGCACTTAACGCTTCTTACGCATGTGACATCATCAGTGCAGCATCACTTAATGTACATCAGCATGCGTCTCATGTCATGAATATACAATTATATGGTAAGTAAGGGAATAAAAAGGTTACGCAAAGTAGGCGCTCGACGAAGTTAAAAGGTTTCCCAATACTAAATACGATTTGCAAAAGCTTTCCGAAAAGAGAAACCGAAGAAAATTATATATACTACTCTGTCAAGAAAGTACCGGGAAACGATCAATAATACACAAAATGTTAGTTATTCATCCAAAGTTATTTTATCGCCTTCAAAGTAAGCTCCTTCGATACACTTACGCCAACGAATAATCCAATCATCAAAACATTTTTTAAACGCTTTTTCCGGAATTGGCTTCAGTTCTCGCCGCGAATTCTCCTTTATGTCTTCTACCGAATGAAAACGGGTGCCACGAAGTGGTAATTTGAGTTTAGGAAAAAAAAAGTCGGCTGGAGCCATATCTGGTGAGTAAGGTTGCTTGCCGGTATTTGTTGACTATTCAAAAAAAAATAAAAAATGGTTCACTATGATGGCCTTGTGCGAAGGCGCATTATCGTAGTGCAAAATCCAAGAATTTACTTGCCACAAACCTGGCCTTTTTCGTCGAATTTGCTCTCTTAAACGCCACATAAAGCTCCAATAATATTCTTTATTTACTGTTTGACCTTCCGGCAAGAATTTAGAGTGCTCAACACCGCGATAGTCAAAGAAAACGGTCAACATGACTTTGACTGACTTTGGCGTGGTTTATTCGGTTTCGGTTCAGTTGGAAGGCGCCACTTCGAAGCTTGTTGACTAGTTTGCATGTCAAACTCGTAAACCCACGTCTCGTCACCAGTAACAATGCGTTTCATGAATGTTGGGTCGGAATTGATTCGTTCTAGCATGTCTTCAGCAACTCTTGTGCGATTGAGTTTTTGGAGAAAATTCAGGTCTTTTGGGACTTGGCAAGCGGCAAAATGTTTCATGCATGCAATGTTTTGCCAAGTGCATGCATGCATGCATGCAATGTTTTGCCAGTGCATGCATGCAATGTTTTGCCAAGTGATTATTTAAAATGGTACGGATCGACTCGTGAGTCACAGAAAATTCAGCAGCTATCTCTCTCAAACTTGAATGAGGATTTCAGTCACTATTTCCTTCACTTTTGCGATGTTAACTTCAGTTGAAGTCGTTGATGGCCTACCAGAGCGACGCAAATCTTCCATCATATCTCGACCGCTTTTGAACGCTTTGTAGGTCGGCAGGCAATGCATTATTATTGCACCTGCCATATTGGCAGATAAACCATCGATTGCTGCTCCCATGTAATGTGCATTGTGTGGTACATGGTATTTACTCTATTTAAATAATAAGTTTATTTTTATTGGCTGGCAAAAATAAATTAGCCCAATCTGGGTGACCTCCTTTTACATACATACAAAAACTCATGCCTTTTCAACTGAACGCCACCCACTACGATCCTATCATAGTATTCCTTTGGCCTCGTCCACATTCATACATCTGGTCATTCTAGCCCGCCATTTAATTTTAGCTACTATCAAAGGAATTGTCAAAAAAAAAATACATTTGCGTTTCTCTGTATTCTAGTTCTCCCTATATTAGACCGAAAAACATTCCTTTAATTTGGAACATTTGACGTTGGGCATTCCACAAAGAATTCGTTCAAAAAGTACGTTTGTCCGAAAACGAACAAACGTCGAAAATTCAGTCATGTACACTGTACAACCCAACATGAAGAGTGCAGAGTGTGCCGGGGTTTTGATCCTGACCCATCCATGTTCGTCCGATAATAATTTAAGGAATCCGATATTCCGAGCGGTCGTGAGTTTATGCTTGCTTTAACACTGCTTGGTTGTACTTAGATATGTAGCTGCCGATTTAAATCATTCAACGGTGATAGTACATGTAGTAACATACATCTTTGGCAGTTTTGTTTTAAGTAGATACGGACTAAGGTCGCGCGTAAATGGTTAGCATTGAAAAGAGTGACAAAGAGCAATAGATACGACTTTCGGTATGAGTGAACTATACATTACTATTCAGATGTCACTGTTAACAAAAAAGACGTGACCATGTTGAGGCGAATCAAAGGATTTATATTTTTGGTAGCTGAATTCATTGTTGAACTAAACGAACACCTAGGATCCAGTAGGTAAGCTTATAATTTCAGCTTTCTAAGTATAAAAGCATAGTTTAATTTAGTAGAAGACTATAATAAAATAAGCGACTTCCAAAAAAACACTAAAAGAAGGGGAATATAACTTTACTTTCGGAAGTCGGTGACTATTGTTTGTTTCATTGACTTTTTTGCCACCGACTTCCGAAAGTAATGTTAATTTCCGATTTTTTTTCGTGTTTTTTTTGGAAGTCGGTTATTTTTTTGCTTATTTTACCCTTTTTAGTTATTGTATCACACATAAATCCTTGTCAAGCATTAATTTTGAAATTTCTTTTAGTTTAATGACATATTTTGGTTTAAAAACCAAACTGCTAACCGATTTTGATGAAATTTCTATGGGATCAATCGGGAAGTAGAATTGTTCAAATCGGTTCATAGATGACGAAGATGAGAGATGAGGTAACAAACACAAAAAAAAATACAAACGAATTAAGAATCTCCTCCTTTTTTTTAAGTCGGTTAAAAAGAGATACCTACTTGGTACCGATACTTTTTATTCGATCCTTGATTCCATGAAGCTATAATGAAATACCCTGACTTGTCCTTTAAAGTGAAGTATCATTAGAAGCAAAAAAATTAACAGCAATTAACATTTGACTTGATTTTTTTAAATAGAGCCTAATAACTCAGTTAGGTACTTAGATTATGAGATAGGTATGTAATTAATTATGTTTGATTGGCATTTTACATAAGTAAAGATTGTAATAGGCATTTTAAGTGAGTAAAGATGACTTTATATATGGCATTTTATGTGGATATTCCTACAAGATATTTAAGAAATAGTAGTCATTTAAGTTTTCATCACAAACATTTACAAAATTAAATACTCATGAAATGCATTCGCTACATTGCTGAAGCCACAATTTCCTAGCATTGTTGGGAATGTGGCGTGTTACCGCGAATCCCAGTAGTTGTATGAGCGCGAGATTAATCCGAAGATATTGTAGTTGTAGGGAGTAGACAGCGTGATTGTCGTAAGTAGCGATGTCGCACTGCATTTCCGCTAGGGAGGTGACAGTATCATTTATTTTGTCGATATAATAAAATAACAGCAATCTCGCCAAAATATTTCACAAATATTTTCTTTTCGTTTTTACAGCATTCTATTTTTGTTACTCGTGCCCGGGGGGCAAATAAGATAGAACACTCCTCACCTTATTTATTCATGTTACACGTTTCTTAGAATTAATAATCATGACTTTCCAAGATTCTGTCTCAATGTCAAATAAAAGACATTAATATAAAGCCGCACGTAAAATATAGATCACTGCGTATAACCTTATATAACCCTTACGGTTCTAAATTAGATCTCGACAATGCCAGACCAAAAAAGCCGCAGCAAGACCTAAGTTATTCTCTGTAAAAGATTTATTAGAATCGAGTTCTGCCACGGCTGTAATATATTCAATATGTGGAATAAGTGTACTAAGAATAGTGGCACACCTCTATCTTAAGAAGAAATATGGTACCAACCAACTGGTTGGAAAGCTTAGGGCGGAAAGTTCAAGGTTGTTCAAAAGGAACATTTCAGCCACGGGAAGGAGCGATAACGTCCACTTTGTCCTCTCGGTTAGATAAATACTTAGTATTTAGTTCGCAACTTAGAAATGAGGAACAAACTTTCTGAGACAGCTGTATACTTACGTATTATGTTTCGGGTTGTTACAAAATGGTGCCATCTCGATGTACGATAAACCATTCTACTTTACGTAAGACAAGATCCGAATTTTGGTGAGTTTTTTACAAAATAAAACATAATTTCCACGGATTAATGTTCAATAAAATGCTTGAGATTGTTAGCTCCAATATCAACAAAACAATATTGCATTTCAGCACAAAATATAACGTATCTCAGCGATGTTAGTACAATTGGAACGACGCTCGATACCCGTATATCGACTCCGCAGATAATCCCGTTTCGGTGTTCCGAATACCATCCGACTGCAATGGCAAATCGTGAACGTGTTTAGAGCAATTTCATCGACCCACCTGTTCTACCACAAGGGGTATAGAGTGGGGCATTATGACTGTGATACTTAACAAAACATGGGGTAACAATACATGCTCAAAGTCGACCCCACCTCTAAGCGAACTGAGTGAGCACTCACAGGTTAAGTACACAGTTAAATTACTCCCTACTCTATCTTTGAGACATTTTTCCTTGTTACGTGAAGCCGGAGTGAAATATAATTTACGGCTGCTCGTCGGAATTTGTCGGTGTACTCCGGTATAGTTGCCTCGGATATTATTATAGTGCTTGTAAAAGAAGTAGTTTGTTATTTAAATTAAAGTGAGACATTCTCGCTTTTATGCGGCCAATTGCTAATTGTTTAGGTAAAAACCCTTTCTATTAAAATACCTGTCATCAAAAGTATTCAACAAAAATATTTATCGAAAAACTCCGGGAAAGAACGTCATAAATGTGGAATCGTCGCCGCGAAAGGTACAATTTAAAAATAACTTTCTCGCGGAGTTTCCATTTCCAAACATTTGAACGTCGAGCGTTTTGCGACTGGCCGAATATGGCTTCTTCTTTTACTTCTTAGGAATACTTTTAAGAGGTAACTTTTCAAATAAATCAGTAGGCATTGCAGCAAGACCTCGCGGCTGCGTACTTACTCTTTGTTATCTGTGAACTGCCGGAGAAACTTTCGGTGACTTATTTAAAATTCCATGTGTTTTAAAAACCTCTTTCGTGTTAAATTACGATCGTGCCAGCTGTCGTACGTGACTTCTTGACGGATTTTTCGAGATTGTTGGATCAAATCGTGGGATTTATTTTTGTATGCGTATATAAACTGGCCGGGTACTACCATTTGAAAATTTGAAAATTATTCCCTAATTGTTTTTGTTGCAGAAAATGAAGTTGTGAGTCACAATTTGTGTACCAAATTAGCTTCTAATCTTTCCGGTTATTTTTATCAAATTTATCAATTTACACAAACTACTGGACAGTTACAATACATCTTTATTCAACCGGATATTTTCCTTTCAAAGGCATTTCCGTGATTATTATCTGCTTAGATTTTTTGACATACTGAGGGATATTATTTTGATGACAGATTAATTTTGAAAATAACAACTATTTGAGAAGCTTTGAAAGCTAACTTAACTATGTTTTTAAGCACACGCACGTTTGTATAACCGTAACCCCACGTTTCTTCTCATGAAACCATTTCTAGTTCCCATTTTCTACTGAGTTCAAAATTGTTATTAGTCCTTTGTTTTACCCGTTAATATCTAACAAATTTTCACACCATCTTGCTTTAGCACATACGCTAAGCATGTATATTTACAGTACCTAAGATACATTTTTAAAGCCGTACAAAAAAGATTATCATGTCTGAGATTCTTTCAAAGAGTTTATCCAGATGTGCTCCCAAATGTGTATTTCCAACTATTCGGCAACAATTGACGGGATCTAAACGAAAGCAAATTCCAATTTCATACATAAAACGGGCAGAGATCCTCTGAGGGTTTTATTGAATAAATTAACTTTTATTAAAATCCTGTTTGTGACCCCAACGGACGCCCCTAGCTTCGGCTTACCAACTTATTCGGAAAATCAGATTACGCTTTGGCAAATAAAAACTGGCACTCCCGACGAAATTATTGATCCAACGAAATGATAGAGGACGAGACAATTAGGTAAATTGCTAGGACTTACCTGCACTGCGTAAAGGGTGAGAAAGGGTTTATTATGTCTTACGACTGATGAAACAATAAGATGAGAAGACGGAACCAGAACAAATAAAGTCACCCTAAATAGGCCACTAGGACACTAGGATGTTTTCTTGTGTCGTGGATGCGTTTACAAATATTTAATCTTACATACACAAACAGGCGAGGTCGAGTAAGCTTAAGTATGTATTGAAGTTTTTTATTTAGGGACAGCTGATTATTTTTTCGCGATTACGATATTGGTCCCATAGAGAAAGTTGTTTGATGGTCTGATCCACATCTATACATCTTCTATTAATCTATACAAATAAATAAAATTGAAGTGTCTGTTTGTAATTTCAAAATAATAGCTTTATTCTGAATGCATATTATGAAAGTACATATATACGGTACTTATGGCATTTTTGTTTTAAATTTTTGTCTGTCCGTCTGTCTCTCTTTTTGTTCCGGCTAATCTCCGAAACAACTGGACCGATTTTGACGGGACTTTTACTGGCAGATAGCTGATGTTATAAGGAGTACCATAGGCTTAACTTACTTTTATTTTAGATAAAGGATTACTGTTCCGTGCAAAAATAAAATGAAACCCTTGAAATTGTTAACAAAGTCGAAATAAGGAAGCAATATTTTTTATAATAATTTCACGAAGATGAAGGTCGCGGGCAACAGTTAGCCCTAAACTATGACCACACCTTTCTGACACAAGCTGTTGGTAAACCTATTTGTCTCAATAAAATCAAACCAACAGAATTTCCTGGTTTTATTTTTAATCTGACCGTACAAAACCCCTCAAATGATAAATTCTAGGAAAACGCCGAAACGCTGTATTGGTAATTTGGTGATATATTGAAAAGATAATAAAAAAAATAATAGAGTTAATTTATTGCACGTGATGAATTATTTTAATATTCAACCATCCTAAAAATAATATTCTATTTTTACAAAGAATGATAAAATATATTTTCACTGCGTACCCATGTACAGTCACGAGCACAAATATGTAAACACTTAGGAACTTTTAAAAGTGATTATCGCCTACTGTTCTGTTTAAAAATTTATGTTGTTACGAACATAGCATTTTGGAACTCCTATTTTTATGAAATAGATCCTATCTCCAAGTTACAGTCGATACATCTCGCGAAAATTGCTTTTAAATTTAGAAAAGTGTACACATATTGGTGCTCGTGACTGTACTCATGTTATGTTTTTGAAAGGTTGTAACTAAGCACATTAAATACGGCCTCAAAAGACTGTTTTTAACTTTTTGGTACATATTGATCTGCATTCACAGATATTGAAAAAATACAATTGAAAAATGTATGTAGATACCCGCTCGGCAGTAAAGACAGCAAATCTATGTTTACCACCACAATAGCTTATAGGGCAGAATCCAACGATATAAATCATGAAATTGCGCATCCAAAACTCCTAACTTTCAGGCACTCAAACAAAAGAGCAACGCACTACGATTATGAGTTTCCGTTGCACCGCAATATGGATCCAGTAGTCGTGCAGATAAAATTTAATTGAACATGTGCCTGTTCCCACAGGGTCCCCTCCACCCAGATTAGAGGGATGTGATCGCTTCTCAGCTTCACAGCGAAACCCGACGACTACTAAATGAATTTTAATGAAGTAGTTAAGTGCGGGCCCGATGGAAAACTTATAGGAACTTTAAGTAACGTCTGCTTGGAAATTATGGACGATCGCAAAAATGTAGAGATTTTACTAGTTGGTCTGAATTTTAATGAATTCGGCAGTAATATTTTCTTAATAATTTTCGAAGTACCTTAAAAGCGAATCAAATGAAACCTACGAGAGCAAGATTAATACAGTTACATCTTAATCCGTTGAAGCTCGTAAATTGTAGATCTACACCTTCTGGGAATATTAATAAGGCTTCCATTTAAATAATCAGTAATTGAATTGGCTTGATACCACGGTAAATTATCAGAGTAGGTTATGTAAGCACTCACTAGGTCTTATTTACTTGTTCCTGCAAACTTCTATCAAATATAATCGTTCAGTAGCAGCCACAGCAACAATCAGTAAAATTTCGGTAAAATTTGTCACAGCGGTAGGTTCAAATTGTGAAAACCGGACTCTGACAGAAAATAAACTGAAGTATCTGCCAGTGTGAGTGGTCCACCAGTCTACAATGACCTTTGTGAATGGTGGTGGTTTTTGTGAATGGTCTTTGACTGAATCTTCAAGATACTGTCAGACGCAACAGTTTGTTGTTACACAGTCCTTCGTCCAACAGTAGTTACATACGTGTTCATGAAACAAACCAACTCTTCAAGAGGACCCCGGTAACTCCCGCCGCTTTTACAAAGAAGCTACTCGACAAAGTTTCACTTGACGTGGATTCCGAACGAATGTCGCAGGAGAGTCGTTTGAATAAAGTTAGCCCACTGATTTATGTGAAAACTTTTAGTAGTACCGCGTCCCCAGAATATGTGGCCCAGTGTATTGTATGTACTTATCTTTCGGTGTTTATTCCGTAGTTCCGTTATTGCTTAATTCCCAGCGGCAGGGACGTTGGCGTGCCTGTATTGTAAATAATGTTGCGAACTTACTAACTACGGAATATCCGAACAGGTTTTGGGGAAAAAAATATTGTGTGTCATATTGCGGATGTTACGTTGTGTTCAAAGGAATTTCTCTGAATAATATGCAAATAATATAACTCATATTCATATACTACAAATTAATATGATACTCCGATAAAATAATCCCCTCAATAGAACCATTCCACAAACTTATACTTTCGTAAATCGATTCTTCCTATCGCCTTTACTTTTTATACGATATCAAAACCTCACGTGTCGTCACACGCACCCCAATAAAGAACAACTTGGATAACGCTACTCACGTTGGAAATCCACAAATCGGGATTGGGCCAAGGGTCTTTGCTAAATCGAAATAAACAGGGCCATCATCGAATTCCCATTCCGTCCTTTACATTTGATTTATCTGCTGAGTGGGATCAACTTGAGGCGTAATTTATTGCTGCCGAGCGCGGAGGCCTCTTCCGCCGTTAATTCTGGGGACGGCTAGATAACGCTCTTGACACCTTTGTTTAGGATACACACGGGCTAGCCGAGACGATGAGGAAATCTTTCAATATATGGCGCTAAGGGGATACATTTTGAAGTGGTTTTAAAGGGTGTAAACGGCAAAAGGCGGCAATGTCGCCAACTATCGAAGCGTTTTCATATAAACCTGTGTTAACACTGCGGTCTGTAATTGCAATTAGTTGCTGTTCTCTGGATTTGTACCTTACTAGTTTAATAATAGAGTTTTTATAAAATACAAGTTTTATATTTTAAGGAGGAGTGCTCTCAATCCACAGGAGGAGCTCGTGGCTAAATAATAACAGCCGCATAGGTCAATCTTCAATTAATTTAAATAAAAAAAAGAAACAACAACAAGAAAAGGAGATCGAGCAAACTTCTATAGACTGTGGTACAAGAAGCTTTGTTGATTTTAGGATACTCAAGTCACTTGTTGCGTTTCATGCTTTTCAATTATCAAAGCTCATGAAAATCGCTTAAAAAAAGGTTAAAATAAGGCCATTTGTAAATCGAATTCTTCCTTTTATTTAAAAGCAATAAAAGGTGGATTATACAAGTGATATTGACCAATAAAGGTAGTATCGAGCCTTCGTCACTGCATCACTGATAAACATAAGCGTAACCTTCACAACCACAATTCCTAAAGGGGTAAGCAGACATGTTTCATCGTACCTTTGCCAAAGTTCACAGTTGGTCGCATTGGTTATAATGAGTTGAAAACGATCTGTTTGCTAAGTTCTGGAGACAGAAAAACTTCACGACTATAATTCTTAAAGGGAAAGCAAACATGGTTCATGGTATCTATCAAGTATGTATGTTTAGAATTGGTCGCATTAGTTGATATGTGATGAAAGCGAACCGTTTACCAAATTCTTTGCACAGCAAAAACCTTAGGGCTGCCTGATAGTATTCTTAAAGATAGTGGTACGTACGACCCAGGGGGCGTTAAACCAGTCACCTATGCCTCTTGAATTAGAAGATTTTTTGTCAGTAATTGTACATTTTGACGTTTATCTTTTTTCTCCCTGCGCCGTTTTGCTTATGTACTTAACAAAAAAAAACTCTTCTACAAAACTTTGAAATAATGTATGCCTTAATCACCGACGCTCTTTGTATCTCTAGAATTAGAAGATTTTTTGTCAGCAAATGTCTCGCGCAGATTTGCTTGTTTTTTACAAAAAAAAATAACATCTTTTAACAAGCTTTAAATGGACGCATGTCTTAATCACTGACGCTATTTGTAATTAATGCAATCGTTAATTACATAGTTCATTTTAAATGATGAATAACTTTTTTTTCCATAGAGCAATCTTTTTGGCGCCATAACAAAAAAAGATGTTCTTTCGATCAGCTTTAAGAAAATATAGGCCTCGTTCACCGTCGCCACTTGGACCGCTTCCGCCCGATCTCCTTTTGTTGTTATGTTTGTTCTGCTTGTTTGGTTAAGCCGTGCCTTGGTAGGTCTGCGGATGGGTGATCAATACATACCGGGTTTCCTCCGTGCCTCGGAAAACACGTTAAGTTGCTGGATCCGGCTGTGAACTGTAGATCTTTGACAGTCGTAACAGGTAGTTAGTGGCCCGAAAGTCAGACAACCAGTCTTTGCAAGGGGTATCGTATTACCCAGTACTAACTGGCTTGTGGATGTTAGATAGGCAGTCGCTCCATGTATAATACTGGTATTCAGCTGCATCCGTTTAGCCTGGAAACCGACCCAAACATAGTTGGGAAAAGGCTACGCAGACGATGATGAAGCTCGAAATACACAAACTATAGTACGGTAATTAACCATATCATTTGTGTTTTGGGTTAAACCTTCCGACACTCCCAAACCAGGAAAACCTTTTTAGTTACACTGACCGAGGGCGGTAGGTACCCAAATATATCACTACTCACCTTTCGAATTTGAAATACTTTAAATACTTTTCAAACTTAGTCTTAACTGAATCCTTTTAAAATATTTCCATGTTTTAGCACTACGAGCTAATCTCGTCGGTCGAGTGGTCGCAAGCGCGACTGCTGAGCATGAGGTTCTGGGATCAATTCCCAGGTCAGGAAAATTTCTCAGTAGCAGCCTCGGAGTCTGTATTTGTGCCCAGTTAATGGCAATAGGCTCGTCCCCTATTACAATGGTTCTTCAATAACATAACTAGCGAAATGTGGGTGTACTATTCTGCATACCTCTTCGGGGATTACAGGGGTGATGTTATGTTATACCTAACTAAAGTAACAGACCTCTCGGCTGACATTAAATTATAATTAGTGATAAGACCAGCTTCCCCTCATATCAGTTGTGATAAACACGGCATTAGGTAGCTGTGACACGAAGACAACTAGAGATGTACAGATTATTCGAGTACGTTAGGCCGATTAGCCGATTAATGGGCCAATTGAAAGCCGATTACATCGCCAATTGACTGTGACTAGTGAAGCGGTGATGTGTTCCATGTCGTGAACATTCAGGGCTTGTTATTAGTAGTTGAGAAATCAAAATCTAGATCTCACAACTTGGACTTTTCTTTTTTGCCTGGAAATCTATGTAAAATTACTAAAATCATAACATCACACATGTGTTTCGCGAAAGATTAGGCAAAAATGTGCCTATTATTACACCTACATTTCGCGGGTCACGTTTTAGTCCCATGTAATCTCGTAAGACAAATCTCGTATTGAGTCTGTTCAAAGGAAATTTTTGGGGTACTTGGACTTCAAGGCTAGGCAATTATCAGTCCATTATGAACGCAGTTGTAAACGATATCATTTCTGTTTTTTTAGTGAACATCGCAAACGGCTCCGTCGATTGTCCCGAACTACTCAGCAAAATGCTTCTTCGCACTAATATAACAACCTAAGAAAACGGCAGCTACTCCATGTACCATTCACATCGACGAAGTACAGGCGCAACGCCTTTTGCATACGTAGTGTTATTAGCTTTCAATAGTTTACCATCACACCTGGAAATCGATTTATTTTGCACCAGCACACATAAAATTAGAAAGATTTTAAACAAGGAATATTTTGGTGACAACCATAAATAGCTTTTTATTCCGATTTTGATATTTATTTATGGCACTCCAACGACTTATACACTAATACATTTTTTGGGGTATTGTAACGATTAAACTTAAAATCTAGAATGAATTTGACACTTAAAGGTGTGCACAGCACTTACATATTTCAAGTTTTTAAAATATTACATGGAGTACAGTATAGACAAAAAAAAAAAACAAAACTACATGACAACAAAATTAAAAATTAAAAGAAAAGTCTTAATCTATTTTGTTGCTCTAAAGAATAACATAGTCAATGACAAATAATAAACTTGTAAGTAATAATATGAATACTCAAACAATAAAGAACTTAATACTAACGACTTTCACGACTTGACATACTTACCTAATATATTATCTAGTTATACCTAATATGTTTACATTGTAATCTGTTTACTTAGTCAAATCGCTGTAACTGGTCAACGCAAATAACGCATAACTAAGTAGATTAAGCTTGTAATTAGCAAATGTCCTTACTTATGCGTGATATTCAAGATTGTTATTAGTCTGTAAGCTTTCTTTAAAAATTAAATAAATAATTAATAGATGTGATCCTATTGCTATCCATCAACCGGACACAATTCAGACTCCGAGCTTGTACTATGAAATTCCAACGAAATTCCTAATTGAAGATCCCAACGATACTTTGCACGACCTGCCAATATAAGCCACGTCCTCACTCTTGCGACCCCTAGTCCGACGAAGCAATTACAGTAGGTAAAAAAATCTCCAAACACAAAGTAAACTGTACGGTTCGAGTTACTTGACATTTCAGGAAAACAGAAGAAAATGAAAGTATTTCAAACACCTATAGAAACGTGATAACAAAATGCTCTTTTAGTTTCAATTCTTAACAACCCCCTCATGTAGTTCAAAAGGTTGCGCCCACACTCGTCAATTTACGCAACGCCATAAGCTACGCCGTAGCAACTCGTGCTACGATCGCGTAGTCTCGACGCCTACGGGACTTTTTAGCAAGTTTTCCTTTGACTGGCTTTTTGAAGTTTATTCAAGTCATTAGTAATGTTTACTAGTTAGTTAGTTTTATGTTTGTATTCTGATAATCTTAATAAAACGTTGGTCTTTAAAGTTTTTAGGATAGGCAATCTTTATAACAAACTTGAAATGTCTATAAGGACTCCGTCTGGGGCGAACGGAGGGCTATGTCAGACTCTAACGACTAAAAACTCACGGTTCCTACTACTATTATCTGCCGAGGGTCTGGGAGATACAAGTACATTCGCGCGCACCCCCGACTGGTATTAGCCCGCCATTCCAGGCGGGCCCCATCATCAAGTGCGGACTATGTAGCGACCGCACGTTCTCCATTAAAGCGCGCATGAACCACTGCGCGCCACCTCTTTGGGCCTAGCTGGTCGGCAACGATTCAGCGCTCAATTCGGCCCCTCCTTATGGTGGCCGGAGATTGTTGAGTGCTCTATGAGCAGCCAGGCGCTCTTTTGGTGCGGGTAGAGTGAGAGGCATGCTCTCTTTACCTTTCCGCTGTCTCCTTTGCATGCATCACCTCCTCGCAAAAAGAGGAGACAGCATTCCAAAGATTTCTGCGTCCATATACCAGGGCGTTGATCCAGCCAGGAGGTTCGCTGACTCGTTGGAGATCGTACGGTATCGCCTTATCACCCTAACAGCCATCGCTCTCTGTGGGCTTCGTAGTATTGCGACGTTGCGTGCCGTTGGGTATCTGCCCTCACGGGTGCCCCATAGAGGGCCATGGACCGCACGATCCACATGTACAGTATACGGGAGGAGTCGTTGGGCCCGCCCAGATTGGGTAGCAGCCGCGCAAGAGCTCATTAACCTGTGGACTAGCCGGTCAGCAATTATTCTCTCCAATAACTTGCTCGCCTCGTCCAGAAGCACAATGGGCCTGTACGCTGACGGAGAGTCAGCAGGGCGCCCTTTTGAAGAAAGAAAGAACTGTCATGAACCTACTTAAACACAATTTTAAGTTAATAGGCGCAGGACATATTTCAGTTTGCTTAAGGATGTCAATACACACGTCATGCCTGGTACTGTAGAGATATCCCTAAACGCCATTAACCACCACCCAATAGGTGGGCTACTTGCTTGTTTACCACCCATAATAACATAAACGTAACATCCCGCCTACAATCCCCGTAGGGTCAGGCAGAGCCACATTTCACCAGTTATGTTTAAGTTCCATGTAATAGGGGGCGAGCCTATTGCTATCAACCGGGCACAAATCGCGACTCAATGGCTGATACTGCGAAATTCCTGATTTGAAAATCCCAAAAACATTTTGCCCGACCTGATAATCAAACCCTGAACCTCATGCCAACGAAGCAGTCAAATACCACCCAACAATCAAAAGAAAAAGTTTTTAACCCTCAACTGCATTCCTTACACCATCCACTCAAATCCACAACAACTTGCCTACTATCAACATCATATGTTAACCAGTTCGGATCCACGGATAAGCGTTATTCGTGATGTGATCCGAGAATCGCGATCCGATACTAAAAGGACAATAAATACGGATCATGCGCGTCATTTGATACCTATTGCGAATAAACTAGAGATCGTAGTTTATCTTGATGAGGCAGAAGTGTGTTAGAGTTTGGTTTTAAATGTTTTTGCGTTTGGAAGGTTTATTTATAATGTTTGTAAGTGAATGTGTAGGGACAAAATTGGATTGGTAAAAAGTAAATGATAACTGCTACATATTTGGAACTTACCGTATCCATACTTCTATTAATAAAAATGTGAAAGCACTCGTTGGTCGAGTGATCGCGAGCGCGATTCCTGATCATGAGGTGCTGGGTTTGATTCCTGAGTCGGGCAAAATGTTATTGAGTTTTCCAGTCAAGAATTTCTCACTAGCAGCCACGGAGTCTGGATTTGTGCCCGGGTGATTGATGGCAATAGACTCGCCCCCTATTACATGGGACTCAAAACATAAGTGCGAAATGTGGGTGTACTATTAGGTACACCTCTGCCTATCCCTTCGAGATTTACAGGCGTGATGTTATGTTATATCTGAAAGTAATCCTGTACCTACGCATTTGGTTTATCTGTCTGTTAACTTTTCCAGTTGAAATTTGGCATACGAATAGACTCTGCTTTAGGATATAGAATAATTTTTAAACCTAAGGAACGTTGGGTTAATGGGTTAATTTCCGACATTTGGGTGAACCACAAGTAAAAGTAAGTTTGAAATTAATCTCCATCTTCGTTATAAGCAAGGCAAATCCCTGGAGTGTGCCAGAGGCAGATTAAGCTTATCACTACATAGTATAAAACAATGTCGCTTCGCGCTGTCTGTCCTTATGTATGCTTAGATCTTTAAAACTACGCAACGGATTTCGATGCGGTTATTTTTTATTAGATAGAGTGATTCCAGAGGAAGGTACATTATACCTGTGCGAAGCCGGGGCGGGTCGCTAGTGCCTAATAATTTGATCAGCCAAACGTAAATAATAAGGTGTTTCCGAATTAATTAAACACAAAGCTGCCATCCAAACACCCTTTCACTATTTAATACTTAAATTCCTTCAGCAATTCAATTATTTCAAGGAACAAAAGAAACATTCTGTCGCGTAACACAGGATCATAAAATTGAAATTGCTCGTAAAATCAGTATACGCAAGTACAGTTTAACGACTACTTTTCACTTCAAGCGCAACTCTGCGCTTGAAGTGAAAAGGTGTGATTTTTTAAGATTTCCGTTTTTCATTACAAAGTAATTTAAGCACTCATTCCAACAAGAAATTCTTCACGGTCTTAGCTAAATGCTAACTGGATAGTAATTTATTTATGTCTTTTGTTTATTACAATTGAAAACTATTAAATAAACTAAAATAAATAACCTAACAACTAACTATAAAAGGGCATCAAGAAACTCCTCTTCAACGCTCTCAGCTGGTAATGTGCCCAAGAGACTGACGGCGTTGCCACGTTGTATAGCAACACTTAGCCTCTGGCCAAGGTAAAAGCAAGTCCTTGTTTTTTGTTAAATCACTTATCACTTCAAAAACTCACGAAACTAGCCATGATTGGTCATTAAGACAACCATAGGAAGACAATGCCACTACTATTGTGCTAAAAGTTCGTAGACTCCTAAATCCATATTTCTTGTGAAAGGAAATGTAAACAGGAGATTATTCAACAATCATGCCTATGATAGACCAATGACTTATTAGTGGCACTGCCATCATCTGCCTTTTCCAAACTATGGTGGGTCGGGTTTCAGTTTTACGGGATTCTGCTGAATACCAGTATTTTACATCTCCACAACCCAGTTAGTACTAGGTAATACGATACCCCTTGGTAAGACCGGTTGTCAGACTTTCGGGCCAGTGACTACCTGTAATGACTGTCAAAGATCTACAAATGACAGCCAGGACCAACGGCTTAACGTGTTTTTCGATACACGTAGGAAACTCGGTATGTA
This sequence comes from Standfussiana lucernea, assembly GCA_964057025.1. Taxonomy (NCBI): domain Eukaryota; kingdom Metazoa; phylum Arthropoda; class Insecta; order Lepidoptera; family Noctuidae; genus Standfussiana; species Standfussiana lucernea. Next base: position 11,443,719 of record OZ059789.1, read on the forward strand.
ATGGGTGGGCAGCCAGCAAGGGACCAACTTAGGCAATCGCGGCTTAACCTGAAAGTCGACCCGAGCGGCTGTTGTTTTTATGCCTCCTCGGCACTGCCACATCATAGGAAAACCATAATGACGCCTTTGAATTAGGAGATTACCAAAACCAACAATTACTGTTTCGAAGATAGGGCATCCTGGCACGACTTTATTAGCATATTTGGTCCCATCGTACCCATGTTAGTACTAAAGTGCCTACCCAGCAAAATCGTAACCCACTTTCTTCAGCTCCGTTCCCAAATCCAAAATAAATCTGTCTTAAAATTCAGCTACAAAATCCTTTCACTAAAATCTTAACACTATTCAATACAATAAAGTTGAAGTTAATTGTCTGGAGAGAGCCACAATAGCATAATTAGTTGGTTTCTCTTATACTGCGATGTTAAATAAAGGAGTAAGTTTGAGGGACAATTTACGACGGAACGGGGTACTATCACCGCTTAATTCCGTGCCGGGAAGCCAGATAACAGTCTTGTAGTGTCGCACTCGATTTATTACTTTAATCAAACGTTCTATGTATGCTGACAAAAACTACGCACTTAATACCTTATTTAGGGCGAGATTGAACGTTGGCCGATATGTGTTTTTTTTTGTTTGCGGTTTTTCTGTTGAGACTGTAGATAGTTATGTAGGGTGGCGTACATTTTATTATGCGAGAATTGTTGGTGCGCTATTTATTTGTGCCTAACATTATTTTATATGAATAAAAAGTTTTGAGTGTGTATTATGGCCAGCGATACACGTTAGCAATGCGTGTATTCAAAGTTATAGGTAGTATGTTAAAACTTTGACTGAAAAAATCTTAACAAAACAAAATAGGCTTTAAAACGGTAAAACCTATGTACCTATTTTAGAATGAATCCATCCATACTAATAATATTATAAATGCGTCAAAGTTACGTGGGAAACACAATTATTCCATACTAGGGTGCTGACCAGGAATGTGATTCCGCTGGATGCTGGTGGTCAGGGTTACCCATTTGAAGCTCGCTGGAAAAGTGAGGATCCTCCCACCAGACGGCTGTTATGTCCTGGTGGGCTACTGCCCGACAGTTGTTGTTGGGTTTTTATATAGTCGTAGTCTATACTATAATATATAATAATCTATATATATATTTATAATATATAATTATACTATAAAGAGGAAAGATTTGATTGTTTGTTTGTTTGCATTGAATAGGCTCCGAAACTACAAGACCGATTTGAGAAATTGTTTCATCGTTGGAAAGCTACACTATCTCCGAGTGACATAAGCTATATTATATTTTCAAAAAAAATAAGGATCCCTACGCAGCGATAAAAAAATTAACTAAATAACTTAAATGGCTTTGTTTGTAGTTATTAACTTTTTACAAACATTAGAAATGAAAATAAAATAATCGAAAATAATCAAAAATTATTATTATTTCCTTTATTTATTTTTCTGACTTATTTTTAGGACGGGACAGGACGGGACAGGACGGGACAGGACGGGACAGGACGGGACAGGACGGGACAGGACGGGACAGGACGGGACAGGACGGGACAGGACGGGACAGGACGGGACAGGACGGGACAGGACGGGACAGGACGGGACAGGACGGGACAGGACGGGACAGGACGGGACAGGACGGGACAGGACGGGACAGGACGGGACAGGACGGGACAGGACGGGACAGGACGGGACAGGACGGGACAGGATTGATAAAAAAAAACCTAAATAAAACCCCCACCAACCTATGTATAAAACTATTTTGTAATGATTTTGAAATCTTAAAGCATAAAAAAATGCGTAGTTACTAAAAGTAAAAACCGGTTGGGGATCGAATTTAGTTATTTTTAAATCTTACAGCATGCAAAAACAAAAAATAATCACAAAAAGTGAAATAATTACTGGCTGGGATTACAACTTGCGAACAACAGTTTGAACAGGGTAGTCGTTGAGCCTCCAGGCCACTTATTTCGGTGACATCTTGTCTAAAATAGCCGTTCTATTCTCATGCATGTCTTGACAGTTGTCAGTTGTCAAACAGTAGAGAAATGTGGACATAATGGAATATTGCTTATCCCCCATGATAATTACTGTGCTAATATATAGCCTATGTCCTTCCCCACGATAAAATCTATATCTTTACCAAATTTCATTACTATCCGATCAGCCGTTTAGCCGTGAAAAGGTAGCAAACAAACAAATAAACAAACAGAGTGACTTTCGCATTTATAATATTAAAATAAGTACGGAAGTATGGATAGTATGGACAGTATGGATATGTTATAGAAATAAATTAAAGTTTGTTTTAATGGTCGAGTGTGTTATCTCGCTGATAAAAACTCTCACTAAAAACTGTCAGCCAAATGAAAATATTTCAAAGACTTTGTTTCCAATATTAACAAACCTATAACAACGCGTTCATAATGCCCTACGGGTCCTGTACAATAATGGTTTTAGGATGGTGTTGGGGTTGACTCGCTTTTGCAGTGCCTCAGGTATGTTTGCTAAGGCCAGCACTGACTGCTTTGGGGCTATAGTGCGGAAAAGAGTGGCCTCCCTGATGCGCCGCGTGCAGGGCAGCACCAGCAGCCTTCTGAATACCATATTGGGAAGGGTTGATTGTCCGGTTGTGAGGCACTGGAATACTGTGCACGGATCTGGAGGGGTCATTTTCAATGTAAAATAAATTAAATGTTATAAGTTAAGAATTAAATGTTGACATTGAATAATAATATACTAACATAGTTATAAGTACTTATGATTTACTAACAATCTATGGAATATACATATATTTTTTTTGATTCTGATAATAAATGAATTAATAATAGCTATCAATACCATGTATTGTTTGATCTCTCATTTAGCAACTTGCTAATTAACAATTCGAGGGTCCTTTGCTGTAGTCAAATTTAAACGTTATTAGTGACCAGATTAACAGGAGCGATAGATACCACCGTTTATCGATAGGGACACACGAGACTTTTGTATGGTCTTCAATTAGAGCGTGTAATTATTGCTTTATTGGGCTTAATGTATTAACTGATATAGAAGTAGCTGTCGCAACTGCTCAGCAGAGCATGAGGTCCTGGGTTCGAATCCCGGGTCAGGCAAGTGTCATTATTTTTTGTCCACCAGGAATTTCTTCCACAGCCACGGGCTGCTACTGAGAAATCAAATGCATAAACCGGGCACAAATCCAGACTTTAGTCTTGATTTGTGCCCGTTTGATTGCTATAGGCTCGCCCCTTTTACATGGGACTTTTTACATAACTCGGGAAATGTGGGTGTCCTATTAGGTACGCCCAACCCTTCGGGGAATACAGTGGTGATGTTATGTTAAGTTAAGTTATGCATTATTATTTGGCTACTATACAGCGTGTATAAGGAAAAAAGGAAAAAAAGGAAGAGAAAAAGGTATGGTCATATTTAAGGGTAGAGACCATGGAAATGAACAACTTTCTACATGGGAAAAATATCGAAATCAAAAATTTTTTTTTCACGATTGATGATACTGGTCCCATTGAAAAAGTTATCCAGTCGGATTGTCTGCCCTTAATAATAATATGTCGAGGACTAGGTTGTGTAGCACAGCTTGGGACGGGTCTATTTCCAGTACTGGGCAAGTGTACATAGAACTTAAACATATTGGCTTACTTTTAATCATATAATGCAACCATAAGAAGAAAAAACTAACTCCACAATTTATAATATGGCACTCCAAATCCACCATTTTTCTTTGTTTTTTAATTTTGATGCCGGTAACACTTGCGCCACCAAGACGAATCTAACGACGTGTAATTTGTCCAAAGCCGTTCATCCGTTTAGGAGTTACGAGGGAACAAAGAAACGGACATACTTAATACTTACATACCGGTCAAACCCTCCTTTTGGGCTTCGCCGCAGTTGGGTAAATATGGATGTAACTAACTAGCCAAACCTTACCCGTCAGGAAATACGGACGTGTGATTTGTTATGTTATAAGCCTCTTCGAAGTGGCTTTGTGGCTTATAACATGGTACTAATATCCATTTCAAAGTTTTAAATACATTGTGTAATGCTATAAAAAAAAATTGTCTCAAGACTTTTAAGATCTCTAACTTTGTTGCCATGCACTCTTAATAAAAGCTCTAGATTTTTTGTTTTTTCGGTGTAGTTAATGCTAAAACAGTCGTTTGATCTTTTCTAAAGACATTAAGTTAAATAGTTTCTTTGAACTGTACAGTTTAAACTAAAATATTATACTACACAAATACATGATGTTTGGTTGTAGTCAACATCATATTCATTTAGTGAAAGCATCAATTATGTCTAAGCGTGGCTAATAACAATTATGTATTTATGTAATGAATATAATTTCAAACAATCAGTGGAGCTACATAAATAAAGATACTAGAACATTCACAATAATTTCATTAATATTACAATACATTAAATAATATTCTCTATACATTTAATATTTAAGTAAACCACAGGATATTGTATTGTACTCGTATTAACCTTTACCACAAATTTGTTAATTAATGCAATGAAAACATCAACCCGGTTACTTACACTGCTACCGATTAATATTGCGACGAGTGCGAATATCCTAACAAATGTTACAAATGTAATAACAGTGAATTTGTTTGGTGAATTTCAGGCAGGTCATTCCCGAGAATAATTTTCGAGGAGCAAGTTTTAAATATATTGTTTTGTGTAAGTAAGAAGAAAGCGAAGTCACGTAGGTACCTTATTAACATTTGGCGAATGGCAAGAAATATCCATTGGAATGGTCAAAATTTCAAATAAGTACTTCGTGAATTCAGCGTCATTCGATAACCAGGTGACCTACAAGTGTGGGACTGAGATGGAGCTAAATGTACTGTCTAGCCATACACAAAACTGCAATACTTACAAGGTCAAAATGTATGGAACAGCTGATTTTTTTTTGCCGATGAAAAATGTCTATGTGGGGGGATTCACAGGATCATGTACTTAATACGTGGTAACTAAAATACGTTTTACTGTCGGTGTCCCTTCCACCTTGTATTCATTCTGTTGCTCAGAACCGCCATTTGCTACAACGAGAAACAGAGCGTGAATGCTATCGCACGCGGCAGCATCGACGTTGAGCTCGTCAGCACGCTTCTGAGCGTCAGAAAAAGAGAGCATGGCAAAATGCTATTCCATTCTGATAATAGTGGTTCAACCCTAAGTACCGCTGCTTTAAGAACTGGTGGTCTAAAATTGCCGCATTAGCAGAATTATAATAGGATAATAATATTAATCACGTTAACGTTCTTAAAATGGTGATAGAAGCAGTGAATTGTCACTGAATGAACAATTTACGAATTGCAACTTAATTCATACTATTATCCTATTATGATTCCGCTAATGCGGTCATTTTAGGCCCCCTGGTGGTACGGGCCCTGCAAACTAAATCAGTTCGCATGAAGCCAGCTGCTGATTCGTCAATACCGTTTTATTCGCTTTGACTAATTTATTGGCGCCGCTAGGCCAATTACTTTAATACTTCCACGGATTGAGACAATAGTGTAGGGTAAATCAATGGTTTCTGGACTGAAGTATTGTTGATTTCAGGTATTATAAATGTTTGACATGCGAACCCAAGGGCTTAGACAATTAGCCAAGGCGTTTTGTGTACAATACAACGACTTCCAACTAGATAGCTTTTCGGTTGCCTGTTTTTTTTTATTTTTTCTTTATCGCCATTTTTGCTTTTAGGTACATAATTATGAAACTACCTAATTGATCGCGGCAGACCACGAAGGTGATGGCGGGACGAACTGGATGTCTTCCTTGAGGGTTGGAAAGAAATAGCACAGAATCCTGACCGTTGGAAGGAATGTAGGGAGGCCTTTGCCCAGCAGTGGGACTGTACGGGATAGCTATAATATATAATATAATAATTATGAAACTGTAGTGATTTATGAAATTCTCATATATTTGTACCAGGTCTACAATAAAATTTAATATCAAGTGCCAAACACCGTGTGTATAAACATCAAAAAAAATTGCTGAGACATACTAATAAAGTATATCCTTACTTCATACTCAAAAACGAAAGCTCAAATAACCGTATTTCTAAAGAACTGTAAAGGTTTGGGTTAGCGCTATTTCAGGACGGAGTTATTAGTGTAAGCATTTTTATGTAGGTACAGTGATTTGAGCTTTCGTACTTAGACGTGAAGATGGGAGAATCTGTCAATTTTAATTTACGCTACCTCACTTTCAATATGATCGCCGTATTGGACTGTACTGCAAGAACTCTTCTCCAAGAAGACACTACATTACATATTATGTAAGGTTATGGGTACAGACTATCAAACTGAGCAACTTTTCTTTTTTGTATGCTTAGTACCTAACCTGGTGTCAGAGTTTTTATGCCATCCATGGGGGGCTGAACTCTCCAACTGAACTTTATCCATGGTTGTAATTGCGATTATCGGCTGCCCCATAAAAAATCATTTATATCCGAATGTTTGGGTCAGCGTACATATGCGTTGAACCACATCCATCAGCACGGAATCGCTTTTGCATGCTCCTATCCTATTCTTTTGTTCAGAAACGTCATTTGCTAGAGCGAGAAATAGAGCGGGAGTGCTTTAGCACGCGGCAGCGTCAACGATGTGCTCAGCAGCACTGTGGTTCAGCCCTTTGACTACATCCTTTTTGTCACATGCTGTATTTTGTTCGAACCGTCGCAC